>JALGBA010000007.1:607500-1207500 GCA_023970755.1 Azemiops feae | reverse complement strand
GGCACACATTAATGCTTATCCCTCTATAATATTGCATATAACTTTAAAGGCTCTGCTTAAATGTAGAAAGGAAATTATAGAATTAGTGGCTCGCATCCTTCTAAGATACCCTTGTCTGAGCAAGCTGGACACCAAAAAATAGCTCTGTTTCTGACGTTTAAAATGTGGTTTGCAGAATTTACCTTCATCTATTGCTGAAGGATAAAGCCCCTAATATTTTGGCACAAGCTGCAAGGTTTTACTCTGAAGTCATTAAAAAGCATAAGTGCCTAATGGATTTAAAAAAATATCAACAAGCTTAGAAAGGCAAAATTCTATTTTTTTTATCCACTTTAATAATATAGATTATGTTATTAAATTGTTTTATTTTTTCTTACTGTGATGTGCATCCTACCACAGATTGTACCATAGCAAAAGTAAATAAGCTTTATAGAAAATAGGTTTTATAGGTTTAGTTAATTAAATCAGCTCAACAGGTTTTATAGATTAATTTTAATGCTTAAATTTATCTACTTGTCTAACATATACAATGCATAGCCATATTGCTTTTTCTTCTTTTTTCCTTTTTGCACTACTCACTGATCAAATAAAGTTTGCTCTGTTTTGTTCTGTTAGACCTGTCCCAATGTTGCTTTTTCCAAAAGGCAGTTGGATTTTCTTGGGGTTTTTTCTTTGAAAACATTTTGTTTCTCATGCAAGGAGCTTCCTCAGTTATTGGATGAGAAGCAAAATGTTTTCAAAGGAAAAAAAATCAGAAAATCTAGTTGCCTTTTGGAAAAAAAGCACCATTGGGACAACCATGACCTGGATGATTGAGAATCTCCACAGACATTCTGTTCAACTGGCAATCACTCTGTGGTTACCCAGGTTTCAGTGTTAGAACAAAACAAATTGACATCCTCTTCAGGATGTCAATCACTGAAATTAAATAGCTGTTTTCCTCCAGAAATTATTTTTGATTGGCAGATTCTGGGCTTGTACTTGAAAGGCTTCTTACAGACAAATGTCTTCACCAGGTGCTTACAACCCTTCCCTTAATCTCTCTCAGGACTTTCTCAGTTTTGCCAGGAAAATTGAAAATATTATTACACTTGATGTCTTCTAGTAAAAGCTAATGTCCCCTTTTCAAAAGCCCAGTTCAGGCATTCAGATCATCCATTATTATTATTATTATTATGGGAAAGAGAAAGGGACATGATACAAGATTAAGGGAGATTGTCTACAGTGGTTCTAAATCACTATGGAGAGCTTTATACTTTGAAAAAATAAAGGCAACTGAAGTTAAGTCAAGTTAAGTCAAGTTCAACTTCTGGTTATTACACTTACACATCCATGTAGTTTTCTTGACAACATGACCACCTTCCTTATGATACTTTTCTGACTTCTCAGTCACATTACGGTCTAGGATTTCCACATGTTCCTCATTCAAGTTTTCAACCCAGCTTTGTTGTTCTTTCTCCTCTTTTTCTTCTTCCTTCTCCTTCTCCTCTAAGATTGGCTAGATGCTGCCACCTGATGTTCTAATGTCTAGCAGGAAGGGGGGGTGGATTAAAAGAAGTAAATATTGTGAACACAGCCATGCAACTGAAGCCCCACCCATTTATGTGTGCCACCTGGCTGTGGGTGTCATCTTCACTTTTTTGATCAACTTCCTGCACATAGCAATTGCAGATCCTTCACAAGCCAATTCATAATTGGCAACAGAAGAATAACATGAAGGATAGGAAGTACACACCTTATATTTAAAATAAATATATTTATTTTTTTAAAAAAAATCTTTAAAATAAGTATAAGGGCTGAAATTTTGATCTACCTGCCATTCCCAATTCAAGTTAAAACAGAGGTTACTTTCATTATTTCTTAGAGGAAAAATTTACTTTGCAAATACAGTACTTAGAAGTTCTATTTCTCTTCCTTATTGAAAGCTCAATGAGTAAATGACAGATGGTTGGGTAGGGCCTTTGCACTACTCTTATCGAGTATGCCACATAAGGCCTTTCTTGGAACAGAAGGTCTTTCTAATTCATGCCTTAGTTAACTCTCCTGTGGATTATTCTCTATCTGGGGCTGCTTTTATCTCTAATACCATTTTCTTGAGCACAGGTTCTCCTCAGGGCTGCATCTTAAGTCCGCTGCTGTTCACCCTGTTGACCCATGACTGCTGTGCTAAGTTTGCCACCAACCATATTGTGAAGTTCGCAGATGATACAACAGTAGTGGGCCTTATTCAGGATGACAAGGTGGAAGCTTACTGCAAGGAGGTTGAGGGGTTGGTGAACTGGTGTAAGGAAAACAGCCTAGTTTTAAATACAAGAAAAACCAAAGAGATCATTGTTGATTTCAGAAAAAGCAGGCACAGCCACACTTCTCTGTGCATTAATGATTCACCTGTGGAGATGGTTACCAGCATCAAATTCCTGGGTGTGCAGCTAACGAGTAGGCTGACTTGGTCGCTAAACAGTGAGAAACTGGTGAAGCGGGCACAGCAGCGCCTGCATTTTCTGCGCCGCATGAGAAAAGCACATCTTCCTTCCCCTGTCCTGACCACTTTCTACAGGGGGACAATCGAGAGCATCCTGTCATACAGCATCACAGTCTGGTTTGGAGGCATCACTGCTTCAGACAGGAAGGCGGTGCAGAGAGTGGTGAGGATGGCCGAAAAGATCATTGGCAGTTCCCTCTCTCCCATCCAGGACATAGCACAGAAGCGTTGCTTGAGCAGGGCCCGCAAGATTTTCTGGGACACTACACATCCTCTTCACGACCTGTTTTCCTTGTTACCTTCTGGGAGGAGGCTTTGTGGTATCCGTAGCAGAACATCCAGATTCAGCCATAGTTTCATTCCATACAGCATTAACCTTGCGAACTCTCAAACTTCCTCCTTGCGTTATATATTCAAGATGGACAGTATTTAATATTTATTTGCTATGTATATGTAGGGATGTGGGTCTATATATATGTTGTACATAGTATGTTTAGGTGTGTGTCATGTATATGTTTCACTTTGAGAGCGGGCAACTAAATTTCATTTTTTATGTGTGCCATTGTGCCCACAATATAAAAATGACAATAAAGGTTATTTATTTATCTTTATCTTTTAAAGACCATCCCAAAGCTACAGAAGACAGAGGCTTGGAAAGTGATGGGTATTTTATAGTTTGTCCATGTACCTCTGATACTTCAAGGCCTGTGCAGGTTATTACTTTGTTCCTGGGTGCAGCTAAGGTGCGAATGGTGTGAACTTTAAAGCCCTTGACTCAGGACCTTGGGATCTGTGGGACCATCACCACCCAATTGTTTCTGCCTGCCAACTTTCTTCAGATCCATTTTATTCATTCAGGGAATCCCATCCTCAAGGGTCACAGAGTTGGGTCTTTTCTTCTGAACCATTGATCTGATTATCCCTAACCCTGCTGGGACTTAGAGAAGCAATTAAAAACTTGCCTGTATCGCTGGTCTTGCTGGCTGATATGTTCTAAACCAGGGGTGTCAAACTGCCGGCCCGCGGGCTGGATGCATCATAGCAAAACCGTGCCCACCCCATTGCCGGCAATGGCAAAAATGTCGCGACACGTCACGTTTGCAAGTTTGACACCCCTGTTCTAAACTGTTTTCTTCTCATTTGGGGTTTGATTGAAATTGAATGTTTATTGCTCTTTGACATTGAACTGATGTGTCCACAATGTTGTGTAGTTACTGATCCCTGTATATTTTAACCTTATTTATTGAAAAGGGTAAGCAAGCTGTTCAGAGTCAGTATTGACTGGTGGAGTATATAAGCCCTGTGAATAAATAAACAAATATCAAATGACTTATTTCCACACACATAAGCAATGAAAATCTGTAGCTACTCTAAATATAAGTCTATTAACCCAAGTACACTAAGTGGGTCTGCTAGTATCCTGGTGGCAAACAACAACCAATGCCATGTGTTTCATTTTTTTTGTTCTGAGTATATTAATCACACATATTACATGTTGATCCTAGGCCCCCACTGTACTTTAATATATAATTAGCAATTAAAAGAAGCATCTCTAAGTCACGCAGCTGGACCAGATGATTGGAAAATTGACTTGCAAATCATGCTTTTTTCATGCTCAAGTGTCTTGGTACAACATTAGCCTTAATACTACTCAAATCCCATGGGCAGTCAGAGCTCTGGAAGGACAGTTCAATGACTTAGGTTGACTGCAGATGTTTCAGCTGCCAGATGAAAAGCCACCACCTGGCAACATCAACCCAGACTATTCAACTTGCAATTAAATTTTCCCATGTGTTCTATAGTTACCTGGAATTTCTTTGCTAGAAACTACCAAGAATGGCTGGAAAAAAACTATATTATTGGAAAGATAATTTCAATAACCAGCTACATGATTGAAAGCATCTTTAAAATATTTTCAGCAGCAGATAATAACCATCTTTAACAGTATCAGAATTACAGTAATTGTAGATTTCTAAAGAAAAAAAATATTTATTTTAGTAATTGCATTACAGCCAGGAAGTTCTTTATGAAACAGACATTTGGCAGAGAAATCTGAACAGGAAATTGCCAGCAAGTCTTTTTCTAGCAAGAATCCCTAAATGTTGGTGCTACAGCAAAAAAAAACCTGAATTATGGGATCTTAACCATTGAGGACTTCATTGGAAGATGAAATTCCCACCTAGTTGTCTGCAGAAATATAGTAGAAGAGTTGACTTATATATGAGAAGGGAAAAATAAATATTTCTCTGTTTATTTTAGAAAAATATCCTTCCTTTCTTATAGGAGCTTAAGGCAGTACAGTTTGTTTTATCTTGAACAGAAATTCTGTGAGGCAGGTTAGGCTGAAATTGAGTGGCCTGCTCAGTCACCTGCAAAGTTCCATGTCTGTAAGCAGATTTGAGCCTCTCCAAAATAGTTCAAAACACAAACCACTACCCTACAAGCCCATTCAAATTCATTTGCCCACAGAGGTGTAGTAGGGAGTGAGTGCATGCAGGTGGAGAATTGCAGCATTGTGATGCAAACCCCACCCTTTTACTATGTGCATAGCAGCGGTGCATGGATTCCCAAAGGGGTGGAGCTTGCCTAGCCTTATAACTTTCTTCTTTCATACAAATGAACAAGAACCTACAAATACTGGTGCTTGCCCGTTATTTAAAGCATAGACAGCACAGCTATTTCTAAAGGACTACAGAAAAGAATGGTATGGTTAATTAAATAATTAATCCAATGAATGTACTTGATGGAAGGCTGCAAATTATTTTCAGCCTTCCATCCTTCCGAGGTTGGTAAAATAAGAACCCAGATTGTTGGGGGCAATATGCTGACTCTGTAAACCGCTTAGAGCTGTAAAGCATTGTGAAGCGGTATGTAAGTCTAAGTGCTATTGCTATTAAGGAACAGGTATCAGTCCTGATCAGAAGGGTCTTTGTACAACTGCAGGTTGTAAGTCATTATGCCCATTTCTGCTCACAATCACCCACACTCTAGTCATTTTCTATCTTGACCATTGCAATGTGCTGTACATGGGTCTACCCTTGAAACGCATCTGGAAGCTCTAGTTGGCTCAAAATCCTGCACAGTTCTGTGCAAGTCAACATTTGCACACATTTCACCTCACTTGTGAGAGCTGCACTGGTTGCTGATTTGCTTCCAGGTCCAAATCAAGGTGCTGGTTATCACCTTTAAAGCCCTACATGGCTTTGGGGTCAGATTATTTGAATAACTGTCTTTTCCCAAATACATCTACCTAATTCACCAGATCAGGAAAGCAGGATATATTACAGGTCCCCTTCAGGACCAAGTAGGATCAAGAAGGGCCTTTTCTAGAGTGGCTTATGGAACTTCATTCTCATAAAGTGCTCTAACCTTGATACTCCTGAAGACATAGATTTGCCAATGGGTCTGGGGACCCCAGCTTGATATGGATCAAGAGGGGTGGGGGGCATATTGGGTTTTATATTTGGAGTTTCATCCTTGTAGGTTTCCCAGTCACCATCGGTGAGTTTGGCAGCCATATAAATTTCTTTAATAAATAAACTTCTATAAATTAAAATTTGAACTACCCTGCTCTGCTTAGGCACATATAACACATCCCTGATCATCAGGATCATCTGTTACTAATAGGAGAGGTGGAATGGTTCCTCCTGAATGTGTATTTAAACCCCAGTCAAGAAATCAAGTCTCATTTCAAGATGTCTTGAGTTTTGCTGGTGTGTTTATTATTCAGGAACAAGCAGGTGGGCAATGCAATCCCAGGGTTTTAATGTTATTCACACTCCACCTTATGGCCAATTTGGGAATATTCCTACTAAAAGATTAATATAATGAGTTGATGCCATCACTGGCATGTAAACTTTTTTTCTTTTTTCAGTCTTAAATGTGTTATGTTCAATGTGTATCCCATTACAAGAATTGCGAAGTCTATATTTAATCTGTATATTACATATGATCTATTTCATTAGGAATTACATAGAACATTTCAAATTCTGTACAGGTAGTCCTTGACTTACAACAGTTCGTTTAGTGACTGTTTTAAGTTACAATGGCACTGAAAAAAGTGACTTATGATCATTTTTCACACTTATGACCATTGCAGCATCCTCATGATTATTGACTTACATTCGGATGCTTGAGAACTGGTTCATATTTGTGACGGTTGCAGTGTCCCGGGGTTATGTGATCCCATTGTGCAACCTTCTGACAAGCGAAGTCAATAGGGAAGCCAGATTCACTTAACAACCATGTTACTAACTTAACAACTGCAAGTGGTTCACTTAATAAATGTGACAAGAAAAGTTGTAAAATGGGGCAAAACTCACTTAACAAAATTCTCACTGAGCAACATACATTTTGGGCTCAATTGTGGTCGTAAGTTGAAAATTACCTGTACAGGCTTCCTCCACGTTATTTAAACCTGCAGACTTAGTATTCAATTAAAAAATGGGTAGCATTTTAGTTATGCCGCTTTGACGGCCATTTGGACATGTTGGACCCCCTTCACCACCAACCTCATGTCCACGCCTGCTTGAATCTTTTCTGTTAAAAGGAATGATACCTTTGACAATTTAAATGATGTCCAAATTTTAGATCATTTCTACTTGCATGTCCTTTTTTTTTTTACAGTTGTATACAAGGATCTGTAGCTTCCACAAGTTTTGAGGGCCATCTGTAAACCCTTACTTTAATTAAAAGCATAAGATTTGGGGTAACAAAGTGAAAATCCGATAATATTTGGGACAAGAACAGGAAAAACACACAAGAATTTGCAACTCCTAAAACCTTATACAATTATCCTGTAGTAAGATCGAAGGCCAGTAAATGTAATAAATAAATTTAATACATAAATAATAAGTTTGTCACTCTTATAAGATTTCACCTTTTCCCCAAAAAATATATTTATGTTTAAGTGTAGGGATTGATCAGACCAGAGCATGTAATTATGTAATTCTAATTTTTATTTAATTATTCTTCTCCATGATGTTCTAATAAACACGTCTAAAAAAAGTTAAAAATTCAATCACAATACAAGAAATTAAAAACAGAGTTTAAATTTAACAATAAAATCAATACTAAATTGTTGTAATTCAGCCTGTTGGAACTTCATAGATCACCAAAATGCTGAGAGTCAGGACAAAAGACAACTTTCAAGTAAGATGATGATGATGATGTGGATGATCTTTTTAACCTAACCCATCCTGAATGTCATTATCAGGTCTAGTTTGCAGGTTCCCATTAAACTTCCATCATTTGATACATGCAAATATCTATGTATATCTGTATGTGGATGTATGTATATGTGTATGTATGTATACACACACACATACACATATATACAGTATATTATATATTATATATATATATACAAACATAATGTACACACCCAAACACATGTATGTATGTATGTATGTATGTTGGATCATAGGCATGGTAAACCAAGCATATTTTATTTGCTGAGCCATAATTAAAGCTAACCAGAATCATTCAATCTCAACCTGCCTATATATGAGACCCATTCTTTAGGATAAAATATTCTTCCAAGGCTTTTTTTTCAGTTGGGCTCCATTATGTCCTTGCAGCCACAGTAAATGCGGCCAGATATTGTCAGAACAGGGTCAGCGTGCAATTATCTTGCTAGTCTGGATCTCATTTCATTTCTAAGGGGGCGTCTCAAGCATCGTCTGCTTCCGTTCATCACCAATTCAGAGCATGCTGCTTTACGTCACCCAGAGCAGTGCTGTTGCTAGGAGCAATGCAATGGAAGTTGTACCGAATCTGATTTTCATGCGTTCCAGAGAGAATTTCATAGGAGCCTGGATGTAGCCAATAGGGTAGCATGGTGATGCAGCTGTATGAATGAAAGATGACTATGCTTAGTGCTCTTTAAATGAACCAGGTAGTTTCTTATGAATGGCAGATGTTTCTGGAGCCTTGTTCACGTTTATTAGGATGGGGATGATAACAGGTGTAAGTACTTGGCAATAAATAAAAAGGAAAGATTCTCTTTAAGCTCAAACATCACTTTAGTTTCCTTTGGCAATAATACAGAATTGGTTTGCCATTGCCTTTTTCTGAGGTTCATTTTCTATTTCCTAAGTCAGTTTTGGTAGTTCTCAACTTACAACTACTCATTTAGCAACTGCTCAAAGTTATGATGGACCTCCCCACAGCTACTTAGGACCTGGATTCCAAGTTCCAATGCTTCCCCCCCCCCTGGTCACATGATTGCATTTTGGGCATTATGGCTTTCTGCAGTGTCCCGCCATAATTTATGATGTTCTTCTTTCAGAAACCAGTGTTTACTTCCAGTTTCCAGCAAAAAAAACACCCATTGTAGAGTATTGACTGACTAAAAAACTGCTGCAAAAAAGATCGTAAAATTGGATGTTATCAGGTGGTCATCTGTTTAATGACTAGCATGACTTATGACCATAATACGCGGATCAACTGCAGTTCTAAATCATGGACAATGAGTACTAATCTGGAATTGCTGAATGGTTTCCCATCCAGTTAGTAACCAAATCTGACCGTGTTCAGTTTTTCAGATAAGCCAAGGTGAGGCTTTCAAGATTCAATTCTTTACTCTCCGAGCAACTTAGTTTTTTGCAGAAATCCCAATGGTTCTTGTTTCTTGAGTTACTTGCCTCCCAAAACTTCTTGTGAGTGTGGCATATTATAAGTACTGCATATAAAGAAACAGAAATGTAAGATTACAGATCTGCAGTGAGAATCTTCTATCTGAACCAGCAGGAGTGACCAATCTGGTACTCTTATGCACAACACCTTTCAGAAATGTGAAAATTCAACAGCGGTCTTTCCCAACCACAATGAGATACCCCTTCAACCATCCTTAAGTTCAACCCTGAAAAGAGACTTGGATAAAAAGTGATCTTCTCACCACTCAGTCTCTTAGGCTGATCTTACAGCCATTTTCATATGAGCTCAAATAGTTTCGCAAAAAAGCTTGGTAGCAGCAAATGCTATTCACCATGGCAACGGAGCAAAGAGGATGCAAGAATAGAATCAGCATCCTCTTTGGTTTTCTCTCTTTCAGATTTACAAAGTCTTAGTCTGTCTGAGATTCCTTTATTCCATGTCTCAATCAGATCATTTACATGGTGGTCAGTCAGGAAATGGATAGATAAGCAAGTCACAATTGGGGCTTCCAGTCCAACAAACTAGGTAACTCTTAGTTAATAAAAAACCTGACATAAGGAAGGAAAAGGAACATTTTATATGCAGATGGCCTCAACTTTAACCCAAATGTCTTGGAAAGCAAATGATCAGAAAAGTTTCCACTGTAAAAATTTAGGGAGATGCTAGAGGTCAGTGTGAACAATATTGATCTGTATGGGCCAATCATGTGAATTTTGAATGGCCATATATATTCAGAAGGTAATCCTTGCTACTGCATTACCCATCTCATAAAGATTGTTATTTACCTTTCTCAATTGGCTTAGATTTTTTTTTTTGCCACTGGGATGTGCTGATGATCTGAAAATTATATATATAAGGATGTGCACCCTGTTTATCTGGTGAAGTGGATGATACAAGTTTAATATCAATCTTGTGCCGCATAGTTAAGAAGCTGTGACTCTCCATCTACTGCTGAACTTCAAATTCCAGCAGCCCAGCACGACAAATTACAATGTGCCAGGAGTTGTAGATCAGTTTTATTTAAAGAGCTCCATGATGCTCACTATTCTTGTTGAATTTAGTGTTAGACATTCAGTCTACACTGCCTTATATCTTTAGTGTATCAGCATGTTTTCTCCTGTTATTTTTTTTTCAACTCTACTATCTAAGTAATCTGCTTTTGGGACAGAGGCCGGGGACTGGCAAAAGATTACTGTGCCATAGAGGCAATTCATTCCTGTCCAGATCGTGGATTAAATCAACTCCTTTTTGTAATATTTTTTATCCTGTATTACAATTAAACTTGAAGTGCTATTGTTTGTGCTACTTGAGTCGGGGCTAATTAATGTTTTTAGTGTACGGCTTAGTTCTACACCAGTTTTGTGTGACATAAATCACCTTGAATGCATAGCTGAAAGTTGACAAGCATTCAGATTAGACAGTTTCAACAGAACTGGAGCTGTTGAAAAGAATCCCAGTTAACTGATTTATGTTGCTTAGGGAGCTTTCTAGTCTGTCCTTAGTACTGAAATGTCAAAAGGTGAATAATTCCCACAAATCCAGGTCAGCGCTGGTTGATTTAATAAGTCAGCGCAAAACAGACTAAATCTGGATCCAAACTGTGTCTGCTGTTTGTGTGGCACCAATATATCTTTTTTTAAAAAAGAAAATGTACACATTTTGGACTTTTGATTTTCTGTGTGGATCAAATGTAGCCAACTTTTAAGAACCTCAAAATATCTGGAGGGCATCAGATCTGAGGAAGACTGTTTTAACATGACCACAGGCCATCACATAGTTCTTTGTACTAATAATGCCTTTAACAGGCCTCTGCATTTTCCAGAAGAAATTTGAAAAGGCATAATTTCTTATTTTTTAAAATTAATCAAATAATTAAAAATGGGCATTTGGCTTGAAGTTGTCAGATAAAATTAGCACTTGGAGAAGCAGCATAAGGAAGAAAAGTGTGAACAGATAACAGGCTGCCATAGAAAAGGGAACAGTTCTGTTCCCCCCAAAAAAAGAACAAAGGAGAAAAAAAGGAAATATATTCCTATTTCAGAAAATCCAGGAGTACAATTTTGGAAACCAGACGTCAAATATTATTTCCATGGGTAATCCTCATTTAGCGACAACGATTGGGACTTGCAGCTTGGCCATTAAACAGAGTAGTCAATAATTGAAACCGTGACTGGGCTTATGATCTTACTTTGGCTTTCCTTTGCTTTACGGACTGAAGGATGTAAATGCATCAATTGGTCACAAAATTACTTTTTCATCACTGTCCTAACTACAAATAGTCTGAGGCAGCTGCTAAATGAGGACTACTTGTATTTACTATCAACAATTCTTCCTTCCTTAAGTGGAATCCAGTGAGCTGATCAAGGTCAGTATCATCACTGGATTCCATAGCCGAACAGGGTCTGACCCTGGATCTCCTTCACCAAAGATCTAGAGGAGGATTGTAGTCCATTTTCTATCCCTCCCTCCCCTGCCCTCCTTCAGACATAAGGAATCCAGAGCTAAACATCCACAACAAATGGCTACTTGGGCTGTATGAAGTCCACCATTTCAAAAGGCATTTATGTCCATATTTTGGACTGCTGTTACAATCAGAGTGTCTTTCCCAAAGTTCAACAAACATCTAGACTGCAACACTTGAGTTCAATATAAAACTAAATGATGAAATAGTTTAAATCCAGGAAATCTAAATTTAAAAAATCACACTATGATTCAGGGAAGCTAACTATCTTCCAAAAGGTAAGCTCCTGGACTGAGTGTTTTATCTCTTCTAGTTACTGATCCTATGCCATTCCTCCTCCCTTTAAAAAAAAAAAAGATCGTTATTTATTAATAAATAAATAAATGATATCGAGGAGAAGAGATGGAATGGCAATGTGACACACTCATTGATGCAAGCTATTTCATTTGTCAGCACAACACAAATACGAAAAGATTTTTAAAATTTGACGTGCACCTAAATTATTCAAGCTAGGGAAATGGGTTTATTTGCTCAGGTTTCTTTTACCTCACACTACAGTTACAAGGCAGGGAGTAGGGTGAAGGTTTCCCTGTGGAATTAACAATTTTGTTTTAACTGGATTTCTTCCTATATGAACCTGTGCAAAATGCCTCTCCCAAATCTCACACTCACTCATAAACAAGATGAAAAGGCATCATGGTACATCAAAGAGAAGCCAACAAAGCCTACTTGGCTAGGTATTGGTTACCTGAAGGACCGTAATTTTTCCAACAGTTTCTACCCTTCCAGTCTGATCCAACAGATTGGACATGCTGCAAATCCAACGGGCAGGAACTAGAAGATGGGCTTTTCCTGTGTAGCCCCTGCTTTGTTAAATATTCTCCCCTTAGAATTTAAAATGATCTCAACCCTGTTGGCTTTTCACAATACTTTAAAAAGTTGGCTATGTAGTCAAGCCTGGGGCTCAGAATGTGTTAAAGGTCCATTATTTGTATTTACCAGCTGGTGTTTATACATATTTATTTTGTGGATGTTTCTGTTGTTTTAATGTTTATATTTTAGAATTGCAAGCCACCCAGAGTCACTTGGCTGAGTTAGGAAGCTAAAGAAATTGAATAAATAAATGAAAAATAAATAAATTGGGGCACCATAACTCAGCTGTTGCAAAAGCCTATATTATGCCTGAAGAAAGGAAAGCCATATTTCTGGAACAGCCATTAGAGGGTACTAGAGACAAGCAATCTGCAGAAGTGATGGCCAGTTATACACACTCTTCACCTCTAAATAGTAACAATCAAGCCAATGTTAATTATCCAATCAGATATTCATCCCAATTAGGGATGGGCAGTGTTCAAAAATGATTGGTGAGAAGTGTTTCCAACCACACATGAACACAGCAGGTTCTTTGCTATTCATTAAAACAGTTCAATTCTTTTTAGCTTTTCCATGAGGCTGAAAAATATGATCAAGAATCTCATCAGTTTAGTTGAGTGGATTTTTTTTTTCAGGCTTACATGGAAGCCTGGAAAAAGAGGGTCTGTTTTAATGGAGGAGAGCTTTTGCTCAAGCAAGATCCAAGCACTTGTTCATCAGGAAAGTTGTTCCTGATGAACAATACTGTGCACTTGCAGTCACAATCCGACAGCAGCCACAAATTAAATATATAAGTAAGCACCCTTTAATGGTTAAGATTACCATGGATACAGCCATTATCCTGCAAGACTTAGCCCATACCTCCTTCTAGGTATAACCTACATTTTCCCAGTGTAGCTCTCTTCTCTATGGGTTAATCAAACCTTACCCTGCTTAGATTCCCAGCCCAGACATGCAGGAGTATATTGGGATGGGGGGAGGAAGGGGGTTGTCAAAATGTTCCCAAAGGCAGTCAGAGCCCATCCCGCCTCTTTTAAATATGTGTTGTATACAGGTAGTCCTCACCTTGTGAATTTTGCCCCATTTTACGACCTTTTTTGCCACAGCTGTTAAGCGAATCACTGCAGTTGTCAAATTAGTAACAGTTGTTAAGGGAATCTGGTTCCCCCATTGAATTTGCTCGTCAGAAGTGATGATCGCATGACTTCGGGACGCTGCCCAATCGTCATTAAATATGAACCAGTTTGCCAAACGGCTGAATTTTGATCACTTGACCACGGGGATGCTGCAACGGGCGTTAAAAATGGTCACTTTTTTCAGTGCCGTTGTAACTTTGAACGGTCACTAAATGAACTGTTGTAAGTCGAGGACTACCTGTATTAAATGATTCCTCTCACTCTCCCGGACACCCCTGCCAGGCCCAATGGTTCTTACTGGCTGAGAAGCCACGTAAAGCCAGCTACAAGTGGGAAACTAAGAATAATCGGATTTTTAAAAAATTGGGGGGGGGGAGGCAGAGCAAAATTAGGGGCAGCCGCTCTGCAAACCGTGCACCCGTTTTTTTTCCAGGCGTAGCGAAGCAGAGCAGGTCCCGGCCGCCTTCCCAGACTGAGGAGTCGTTGCCTTTTACACACCCCCCCCCAAATCTTCCCCGTTCACTGTGCACAACCCCCCTTTTTTATCTCAGACGGCGCCGCCTCAATAGGCGGCCGGCACGACTCTCGCCTCCCTCCGCCGACGGCAAAGATCTCAGGAGCCCCGGCGGAGTCAGCTCAGCCCGCCGCCCGCCAGCGACGACGGAGTCGGCCTCTCCACGTGTCAGGGCGGGGCGAGCGGACGGCGAAGGCGGGGCTGGCCGGAGCTCAGGCTGCGGAGCGCCAGCACGGGCGGCAAGCGGTGGGAGCGGCTGCGGCATTGGCAGCCACCCGCTTCTCTCCTCGCGACCACTTCGCCGTCCTTCGCGCAGGAGTCCAGCTGGCTGTCTCCGCCAGGCGGGATGGGGCCCCTCAGGGAAAGCGGCAAGGTGAGAGGACGACGGGGGACGGAAAGGGGGAAATGGGGGGAATTGCAGGGAGGGAGGAAAACCAGGTGGGAGCCAGATCTCCTTTCCAACCTGCCCGTCTGTCTGCATACCCCTCAGCTACCTAAAGACTCGAGCCCAGATGCACGCGCGACCTGTGCATGCATACGTTCTTTGAAGTGGGCAAACGCGTGGACATTACCCGTTTCGGTATACAAGACAGAAAAGACCTCTGCTTCATCTTACCCCACCCAAACTCCGGCCACGCAAAATGCCCTTCGAGAAGCGGTGTTTAAATGCCAAGGTTGGGGGGCGGGGGGATACTCGTCACCCCGATCGTGTTAGACAGCTTCTCTACCGTCGATGGGAAACTGCATGGGTTGGTTGATTGGTAGGATGATGGATGGATGGCTAGATGATGGATGGCTAGATGATGGATGGATGGATGGATGGACGGAGATTGAGTATTGGGGAGGGCTAGGGATGAGGCTGCAGGAGACCCTTATGGGTAGAAGCTGGACCTGATCTCTTCCCAGTTGAAGGTATGCATCCTTCACGCACCCCCCCCCCCCACTTCCAAGGAGGCTGACATCATTTTCTGTGGCTCTGCCTCCGCTGCGGATCTTTCTCTAGAATGGGTGGGTGGGATCAAGCTGAAAAATAAATACCGTCAGCCCAAAACTCAGAAAGGTACGCGCAGGGAGGTGGGGGTGGGAGGAAGGAGTAGAGAGAATGAAGCTCAATAATACATCATCTCAAAGCTGGATTGCCTCCCACCCCTTTCCCCATATAGCTGAGTCTTTTGGGATTCTGGGGGCCAGAGTGGCGGTGAAGAGACAGGAGGACTCGGATAATTGTGTTTTGAGTCCCTCTTCCAGCTGATGCACAGCATAATAAATTCATTACTATTTCTCCCTGGTGGTGCTGGGCCTCTGAGTCTCTCAATCAGGAAACAGTTTCTTTTGAAAGGTTAATATACCTTCATTCTTTGCCTCTGACATTGGAGTTCATTTCTAAATAGAGTACCTTCCCCAAGGAAACAAAGCTAAGACCAATTTATTAACAATTAATATAATGTACCTTTTTGTGTTTCCAAGGTGGGTTGAAATATATGTGGATTTACTGCAAAAGAGCTAAGGTACAGTAGGTTGATCAGATCTCTGTATAAACCCTAAGAGCTTTTTGGACATTACCACAGTTCTTTGCTCAAAGACTGACCTTCAACTAGAAGCCCAGCTCTTTAATTGGAGCCCCCTTGTGAGTGGATCACTATCAAACGTTCATTACTCAGTAGACTCAAGGACTGATCATGTGCCAAAAACCCCAGTTCCAAAATTAGACAGAAATTACACTTGATTTAATGAAACATAAATGAATGATTGATAATAATCATATTATAGTAATGATACAATGAGAATGATTGATTGATATTACCCAGTCAAGTTGAATTAACATTTGGAGATAACTACTAGAGAAGCTCTTAACTATGGTAGCCCCTGAGTTTCAGCTTGTGTATCCTTAACTAATATGATAAACATGTTCATGGACCCCTTTTTGTCATGTTTATCAATTCTGATTTGACTTATTAAAGCATCCAGTGGCCCAATGCCAAAGTCATTAATGGAGTGAATGCTTAAGAACCACCTAAAATCAGTTCTAGTTGACCAAGCGGAAACACCAGCCCAGCCTTGCACAATCTTGAAAATGTTCAACTGGATCAGGTGGGAAACAAAAAGTCCTAGGTCTGGAACCGAAACTGGGAGTTGGAAAAACATCATGAAAGCCATGGTGGACCACTTCTGTACCACTATTGAGAAAACAGCTTGGATGTGTCCATGTAGTCAACAGGAGTCAAACTTAGCTCAAAGATTTTCCTATGAGATTATTATGATAGACTATGAAACTATTTTGTTTCTAGATTTAGTCTCTCATGGAACATCTAATATCTCCTTACCTGACAATATGATGCTCCTCAGGTGTATTTGAATTGTATTTGATAGGACAGTATTTCTCAACCTTGGCAGCTTGAAGATATGTGGACCAACTCCAGCAGACAAGTGCTGGTGAGGAATTCTGGGAGTTGAAGTCCACATATCTTCAAGGAATCACTGAACTAAGGGATTTTCTGTGGGACACCACATTGGAGAAGGCCAATTTAGCTGCATTTCCGTTATTTCACAGATGTCTGAAAATGTTTGAGGATTGAAAGTAACTCCTATAGATGGAAAACCTCATCCTATTGCTGAGCCATAGACTTTTCCTTTTGTTTTTCTTTTTGAAGCAAATAATTGCTTAAATAAAACCATTAATTCATTTAATTTTTAATTTTAATTTAATTAGGATTACAATAATTAATTCACAAAAGAGAGAGAACACAAAGACATACATACTGTTACAAGAATAGCAGAAAGGAAAAAAGGAAACGAGAAATACGTCTAGGAAATCATTCAGCTTACTTTTTAAACACATCGTGGTTTATTGATTGTACATTGAGTGATCATTCAGTTACATTGATAAAAAGGAAGTTGGTAAACTGAAAGCAAGCACATATTGGTGATTCAAAATAGTAAATTTGGAATCAAGTTAGCTTTTCAAAACCCAAAACTGGCTTCTTTGCTCCCCTCACTCCTGTTCCTGATAAATCCATAATTCTTCATACATTGATAAATTTAAAAAAAAAAGTAGATCTATTCTGGGATAAACCCAATCGTATGAATAAGTATATCCATGCTTAATTTACACTTCCAACCAAATAATGTTATCTGTCAACTTTCTTAAACATTTTCTGGGATGTCAGTAAATTAGAAGAACAATGATAAATGAGAATCATTAAATTATCTTTAAGACCATTATCAGTGAATCTATGTTTATAGGATATTGCAAATGTTTATTCCAGAATTCTTGGAAATAACTAATACTCTTTGTGTATTAAAAATATAGATATGGCATCATCCAAAACATGGAAAATATTGATAGTAATTATAGTAATAGTAATAGCCAGTACATTTTGAAGCAATTGTAAAAATAATATCGCTTAATTGAAGATGAGAAGCCCATTCTATTTTAGGCAATTCAAACTCCAGTTAAAATAATTCAGAAGTTGACAAAAAGCTGGTTTGAAGTAGCTGATCACAACTTCCAATCTATAATTTTGCAAATGGGATCATTCAGGAATAAAAGTTAGTCTTGGGAATAAGGATTAAAAATACATTTCTGTCCCAAATTCATTTATTTATATTTGGGTGCTGCCCAACTTCAAATCAACTCTGGGCTGTTCACTTAAGTAAATAAGATGCGATCTAGAAGGTTGCTCTTTCTGTACAAAAAAAATGCCAACATTTAATATCTTTTCAATCCATTTTTAAAAATTAGAAATATTTTTACATAGAAGTAATATTCATTTTTATGTTATATTTTTACTATAGGATTTATAGCTATGTGTGATCAAAAATATATTTATATCCACAAATAAAGAAACTTTCCTTAGAATAAATATTTACAGATTTTTAAAAGAATTCAAGCAATAATTGAAAGCCAAGTATTACAAATTGTCACAGAAATATTAGAGTCTATAGGAAGAATATGGAGCTTCAGTTAATTGAGTAATCTGACAAATTATCAAAATGTAAATATTGGTGTAGAAAAATAGGTAGTATTGGTAAGACCTAATGAGACATAATATAGTACAGGATGCATGAATAATTTGTATTCAATTCAAGAACTGTTGTACTGAAAGTTTCCTGTGTTTCATAACAGGCCTGTAGCTTCAATGTTGTAAATCCAAAGATAAAGGAGGTCTTTTAGAAGTTATGAAGTATTATGATAAACGAAGAAATAATACCATTTGTAATAACTGTAGCAATAGGAAACTGTAGAAAATAGAGTACAGTGTATTAATTCAATTAAAGTAAGAGAAAAATCCACACTTAAGCAAGATTTGTTTCAAAAATTGCCACTGCACCTTATCAAAGGCTTTCTCTGCATCCAATGATGCACAGCATCCTCACTGATTTCAATAGTTTTGAATGTGTGCTCAGAACGTAATCTAAATGTACATATATGCATGCCAAAAGGCACTCATTGGCCCCCAAGCTAGATGGTTCATTGTTTTCAATCGGTGTGCTAATTACACAAGCTTTCATTGGATAAAATACAATGCCAGCAGCCATTTTGCTGATATCATGTTATTAGTTAGGACATGGGTGTAAGTGGATCTAGGAAACAGAAGGGACACCTTTCAATAAAAGAGAATATCTGTAGCTCAGATAACGACCTGTGGAGTTCTTGGTGCTCCTTGAATGTGGTTTGTTTAATTGCAGAAGTTTCCTTACTCAGCTAGGGAGCGTCATCAGGGCAAGTGACACTATTCTCTTTTCCCTTTAGAAAGAGCACAAGATACAAGACAAGGAGTTTTGCCGCAGCCGGATTCCTCGTTTGGTGCTTCGGCCTCATCTCCCCCAGCAGCACTTCCCTTATCAGAAGGTGTCTCCAGCGTCTGAATCCCCTTTTTCTGAAGAGGAAAGCAAAGAATTCAACCCTTTAAGCTCATCTGGAGGGTCTGCAAGGACAATCAGCAGCAACAGCTTTTGCTCAGGTATTACTGAAAAAAATGTACATCAGTTAGGATCAAGGGCTGTTTTTATAGTATCCTCATTGAAGGATCTTAGCGGTCTTGTAATCCACCCTCCCCACCCGCCCAGAATGCAACTTTCAACTTTCATTTATATATGAAAGTTGTCCTTTCTCCACCACTGGGGATAATCTGTAGCCACTGTGATGAGCAGTTATGAATTTATCAAACTTTATCAAACATCAAAGATGTCCAAGTATGGGTAGTTCTCAACTTATGACCATTTGCTTAGCAACTGTTCAAAGATATGACTGAGCCCCCCCCCCCCAAAAGCTAATTACAACCTGGTTTTGAGGTTCCATTGTTCTTCCCCTGCAGTCACACAATTGTATTTTGGACACTCAACCATCAGCCTGCAGCTACGGCTGTTTGCAATGCCTTATGGTCACATAATTGCAGTTTACAGTGGTTTTGTCAGAAAACAGCATTTACTTCAGGTTTCCAACAAAAGACTCCTCATAGTGAAAGCCATCACATTCACTTTACAACTGCCACATTCGCTTAATGACCACCGCAATAAAAGTTGTGAAATCAGGTCTAGTCACATGGTGACCTGTTTTACAACTGTCACGATTTATGACGGTTCACAAGGCTCCATTATGATCATAACTTGAGAACAATCTATATGGAATTCATTAACAAAAGATAAACTGATGACCACTATTGAAAACTGATACAAAACCATCTTCCACACTACAGGATTCCCTAGCCATTCTGGCATATTTGGAAGTGTAAGCAAGTGCTATCAATGTTGCTATATTGGGTGTGGCCTGTATAAAACACCCATTTCATAGAAGGGAAAACTGGTCAAACTATTTGTCAAATCAAGTCATTTGTCTAGGAATCTGGATACATGCCACAAGTAAGAGCAGAGCCCTGAGATGCAGACTAACAACTTTGAATCCAGCCATTTGGCCACAGAAATCTATTTCACAGAAAGACAGATTTGTAAAGAAGTTGCCCAAAATCTTGATTGTACAATAGACATGAGATCTGAGCCTCCAAACAGTAGACCATTTCTCTGAATGCACAAGTCTTTCTCTCATTTGTGTATCCTTCCCTAAATACATACTATTGATACCTCTCTGATACCCATACTCAAACCTACATATATAGAACATTTCTCTTTTTCCTAACTGAGATCTCTCAGCTACTTCTTCCCATTCCATTGGATCAACTTCCTCCTTTTCTTCAAACCTTTATAGGATCATCTCTCGCTTTCTCTGAGATTCTTCCTAACCAAATGGCGGCAATGGAGTCCATTTTTCTCCTTTCCCAGATGACAAGAAATGGTCCACATGTTAGTTTCCATGCTTTTCCATCTAGTGATGTTTTTCTTGGTGAAGTGAGGGAGGTCCATAGCTTCATACTCCCCAAATTAGAAAACTTTACAAAGAGGTTGGTGATAGTGAATAGGGTAGCCCTAACCAATCAATTCTAGATGAATGGAATTCTTGATAGGCAGTATCAGCTGAGAATGCTGGGAGTTGAAGGCCACACTGTCAATTGTGAAGGATCAGAATCACACATTAGTTTCAGTTCAGAAGATTTGTTGCTCAATCCTATCCCCAAGAATCTAGTCAACCAACATACAATACTTAATTTGCATTAGATAAGGGTCAATGGTATTCAAGAGAGGTTGGATTTAGACTTTTGTGGGGACATAATGATTCTAGGCTGATGACTCACAAACTACCCTCTAGTTCTGCCTGCTTTCCTCCTACACAAACATTTGAAATGTACCAACTATAGTAGAGTCTTTCTAAATTCTGGGAGGCCTGGGCAGGGATATCCACAGATGGGTGCATATACAAAGGGTCAGGGCTTTGATTGTACTGTTGCACCCACTATCTTGGCATAGACACCCCTACATATTTACTTGCCCATACTCCTTAAATTTCCTTTTCGTTGCATTTTTGCTATTCTCTACTTTTTTCTACTTAGTTTTTCACCCAGTAATGTCAATGGCCTACTTAATGGGTCTGTGAATGGGAAACACAAAAATAATTATTCAAATGTTATTTTAACTGGTTTAAGTGAAATATTAATGGAGTCACTTGGGGCAATTGCTCTATTCTTTGCCAATTAAACTTATGTTTCAATAAAGGAGAATATTTGTAATTTAGGTTAAAATCAGGAGTCCTTGGTGCTCTCTGAGCTTGATTGTTTTCTAGCGGATGTTTCATTATCCAAACTAGGTAACACCATCAGCGCTTGTCTTATGATGCCGCAGCACTGGTGATGTTACCTAGTTTGTGTAATGAAATGTCTGCAAGAAAACAACCAAACTCAAAGAGCACCAAGGATTCCCCCAATCAGTTGGTTTGGTAAGTGATAACAATCACTAGGTTTGTCAAAAACATGTTTTCCCAAGAGGTACAATTGTTTATTGCTTTCTTCTTCCAGGTGCTGTTATGCTTCAGTACCTGCAGTAGAGCTAAAATCCTTGTTGATGAGATTCAATCCTAAGTATATAAAACATATTCCACTGGCTAAAATAGTATTCTGCTGTTTGAATTAGTAAACAATTATTTTAAAATCTGCCTGAAAAGATGGCATAGCTCTTTCACTAATGTTGCTGGGGTTTACACATTGTTGACAGCTGTTTGATATTCCTTGGTCATGTTGTATAAAATATGCAAATTATTGAGCTTTCGCCAGCTTAATATATTCCAGATTGCCTTTCCTGGCTGAGGGATATGGGTTGCTGTCCAAGTAGTCAGAAGAGCATCAAGATGGAAGGAATTACAAATTACGAAGTTCTGATTTTATAATCTGTTAATGCTCTTTGACTTATTTAACTCATTAATATTGATGATCCACGAGAAACAAACTCTGACCTATGTCTGAGTCAATGATCAAATCTGTCAACATAGTTGATTCTGGCAGATGTAGTATGCAAAGGGAAGAATATCTTTGTGGATTGTTAGGAGAGTGCTGTGGATTCAGTTCCTGAAAGGTGCTTTAGATAAAACATATCAGTAGCATATTTAAACATTTTATCACTGTGGAAGGTATCCTTATGATCCTGCAAAAAGGACAACTGTGTTACAAAAAGATGCTTGTTTGCATTCCCATGTCTTCAAAGCACTTTTTGGAGATTAGAACTAAATTCTGCACAGCCTTAAGGCTTAGGCAAGGATGGGGAATGAATGATTCTCAGGCTAGTATTGATTGTCCAACTTCCAGCAAACCTAACCAACAGATTAGAGGCAGGGAAGGTTGAGTTTATATTTTAGTGACATCAAGAGCACTACAGGTTGCCCAGGGCTGGATTAGTGGATTAGAACTCGAGAGCACCTGGTTCAGTCCAACTTCACCAGGAAGCTTACTGGGAGAATCGCAGCTTCACCTGCCTTACATGCTTGCTGTGAGGATTAATTTGGAAATGAGAGCGTTATGTGATATCTTGAGATATTTGAGGATGAACAGATAACACATACATAGCATGAGTGGAGGCATTTTTCTATAATAAAAACATAGCAAGAATACTGGCTCCATACAAGTAAGATTTGGAAAGTCTTGCCAAAGGAGAAGATATGACAAGCAGAAGTGACTCTTTAATTATGTATGCTGCAAGTATACTTAGTTTTCTGCCCCTTTAATTACAGTGGCTTCTACCAAAGTATATAAGAGTGAATAAAAGTGATGGAAATTCCAAACACATCCCTACAGGTATTCATCAGAAAGAGCAATGGCTACTAAATAATTCCTGGTAGTGGAAATGTGTGCTAGCTTGGACCTTACAAAATATTGCAATTAGTACAAAGTTGCTTGAAGAAAACGCTTATCTTCTCATAAAATTCATCCTAGGTCTGGGTGACTGTTTAGCCTTCTGAACTGATGCAAACCAGTTCAGATCAAATGAGTCTAAATCAATTCAAACCGATCTGGATGCTTTCTGTACTTACGTTTTAAAGACCATAATTGATATAAATCAAAGCTGGTCCAATCAGAGATTTGTTCTGAACTGATTTGGACATCCAAATTTCCTAAATCAATATGAATGTTCTAACTTAATCAAATGCCATTAATATGATTCTGTTATAGCCACCTATTTTTCAGTACTCCAGTATAGAAAATATATTGCAAGTAATGCTTTTTTTAGTACAGTATTCTATGAAATTCAAACTAGGATAGCACTATTTCCAGAATACATACCATTTGAGTCAGTATAGACTATTGCATATCACTATAAAATTATAACCGAAAAGCATACTTGATGAATATGAACAAGGTCCATGCGTAAGTATAACATGGTAAATCTTGCAAAATGATTACCTTCAAACCAGAGGCATACAGAAACTAAAATTAAAACATACCAAATTATATAGACCAATGGGAAAATCATGCAATTCACTCCCAGTCTGGATAATTGCTTCAGATGGTAATGTGTCTGTGACAGAATGCAAGTTGTTTGTTTATACTTTGAAATTTGCCAGTTAATTATCACATTATGATGCTTTCAGCCAGCGAACTGAATAGTTACCTCTGGACAGCAATCAATCTAGATTAATTTATCACAGTTCTAGAATAAAAGAAATGTTTTCAGTTGCTGAGCAATGTTATAACATGCCTTTGTATTTTCCAAACTATAGGGTTGCATTGCCCTAGGTATTTGTGTAATAGATGGAAGAAGAACAGGCTAAGCCAGAGGGCAGAGTTAAATGTGTCATTAGTTTGGAACATTTTGTGCTCCCACAAGAGACCTAAGTCTAGCTCCTTCCCTCATGAATTCTATTGACCCTTACCAAGAGCCAATTTAGCTTTGACTGTTAGTTACCAGGTTCTTGTGTATAGGTAGAAATAATAAACTCTTCTGGGCTTTAAACTCAGTGAATCCTCCTGGTTATTTGTGCCTGACAATTTTAGCATCACAAGTTGTTGTCTCATCTGCATCTCATGCTATTTCAGCTCTAGCCCTGAGGATATGGCTTCAGGCAATGCTTTTTAGAGGAAGCAACATTGCTGAATTCTGTAATTGAATGTTTGCTTGACTTGCATTTCATATCTGTTCTTTGGCAAGTGACCTCATAAGTAACTGTGGCTTACATATGAAAAAAAATATGATAAAAATAAGATTGGCTTGCAGAATTTTGTCCATGAAGATGTTTAGTGATAGTATTTAGCATTTTGAATAATGTCCCCCAGCTGTCCCCAACCTACTAACCACTAAATGTACTAGAATGACCGTCTCCAGAATGCCCAGCCATTGCTATGTTCACTAGCAGCTCTGATGCTTATAGACCAAACCATTTGAGCGGCATCAAGAGAGGGTTATAGACATAGCTCTTATGTCCTTGATCTTGCCAAGCTCGGTGAGACTTAACCTGATGATGTGTACAAAGTTGCAATTACAATTTGGACTTTTCTGCCTAGATGAAGTCTCTGAATAGGCTTTGGCTTAAAGGATGCTTCAGTACATCCAGAATTGGTGTGTGCTGCAGAAGAGTTGAAATTCCAGTTTAATCTGTTTTTAGATAGCTTCTGTTCTGCAATAATGCTGGGATCACACAACGTGTCCACAGTTGAAATTTGATGCCAACTTCTAGGCAGCATCGTTGAGGCTCAGCTGTGCCGCAAAAGGGGTGTTGGTAGAAGGAACCATGCTAAGACAAACTTGTTTGGGGGCGGGGGGGGGGATTGCCATTTTGCCAATTCTCATTGCATGTGAATCCCATTAACTAGATTTCATTAAAAACAAATGAAACAGACCCTTCCCAGCTGGGTATTAACATTCTGAAAAATTGAATAAATAGGAATTAGATACTCTTCTCTATTTCCTCTGCCCCTTTTCCACCCTTAGGTTTGGATTTCAGCTGCAGGATTCATATGTCAAGCTGAGAAAAAACATTCCCGCAGAAACATTTAGCTGGCTCGTTCACTTCAGATTATTTTCCAGTATTACCTCTGTTTTAATCATAAGTTGCACAGCCACTTTGGAACAATTGAGGCATATTGGCTACCTGTGCTTTAAATTCTACCAGGATAGAAATAAATGAAATAAAAATGAAGTTCTTCCCATTTTGGAAAAGTTAACCCATTTGCCTTAAGGGATCGAGAAGGAGATAGCAAGACACTAAAGGAAATGTACTTAAATGTTCCAGCACTATAATTTTGTTTATTAGACCCTTAAGTCTATTATTAGCCTATCAAACTAGATATTTCTAATAAAATATGCAATGTATTCTTTGTAATGCTGTTTTTCACTGCTCAGGCCTGAGCTGTCTTGCAGATTAGTAATTTAATTTTAGAGAAGTAGTTGCACCTCAAAAGCTGCACATAATCTGACGCCTGGTGAGTACACAAGTTAACTTAATTAAAGGTTATACAGTACATCTTGACAAGAATTGGGTTTATAGCAAAATATGCACACATACATTTGCTAGACAGAGGTAGTCCTTCTTTAGCAATTGCCTCATACCACAATCATCCACAGTTACAACAGTGATGAAATAGTGATTTTGCAACCAGTCCTCACATTTACAACCTTCACAAATCTGTAAAGCAAATGAAAACAGAAGATCATAAGCACAGTCGCAATTTCACTTAGCAACCATTTTGCTTAACTATCAGGTTTCCTTTTCCAATTCTGGTTGCTAAACAAGGACTACCTGTTTATCCAGGTGGATATATGTGCCTTTATAGTTATTTTTAAATCAATTATATTAAATATATAGAAGAAAGTATGTGCAAAGTAACTGTGTTTTTCTGGAACAAGAGAATGGAAATGGTCACGGTGCAAATTTGGTCAGAACATATAATGAATGCTGAAATAAATCTGTGGAGGGATTGACTTATTCCCAAGCAAATAAATAAAAAACAAAACGTTAAGACCAGTCCTGATTGCAGTTTTCTGGGGCAGATAGACCACAAATGGTTCCAGAAGACAACATGCAGCTGCATTATGGGAGATAGCAAACATGCTACATTCCGGCTTAACCATGAAATCCAGCTGAGTAACTTTGAGCCAGTCACTCTCTGTCAATCCAACTGTAAGAAAAGGAGTATTAGAAACTGGGGTGGAGTTAAAAGAGGGATCAGCCTAGAATCCCTACATAGTCTCAAGCAGTACTACTTGAAATAATAGAGACTAAGAAGAGACTAGACAGTCAGTTGTCTGAAAGGATATAGGTTCTCCTGCTCGAGCAGGGGGCTGGACTAGAAGACCTCCAAGGTCCCTTCCAGCTCTATTCTATTCTATTTCAGAAAACACTTGTAGCTCAGGTTTTAGATTTTGGCAATGGTTTTCTCTCTAAATTTGTTTCAATTTAGTTTCTGAACATTTCGCCACCAGACTAGGTAACAACATCAGGATTTTCTTGTCCTATTTTCCTTAGCTTATAAATGTCTCGTGATGTCTTCTTAGCTTTTCCATAAGCTAAGGAAAATAGGACAAGAAAATCCTGCTGATGATGTTACCTAGTCTGGTAACAAAACATTCAGAAACTAAATTGAAACAAGCTTGGAGAGCAAACCACTGCCAAAAAGTACACTGCCAACTCCCCTTGAATTCCATTGGCCCCTATCTAACTCCAAGCAGGTGGCAATTGTTAATTTAGAAGATTCCTGTGGATAGGCAGTTTAGCAATAAATCAGTTAAATTGGGCCTTTATGTGTGGATCTTTTGTACCTGACACCATAGGATTGTTGCTGCGGGGAAAATAGAAGGAAGATGTATTGGATATGTTTGCTGCCTTGAGTTATTTGTAAAAATAATAAAGGAGGCATATAAATAAATAGTAATATCATTTCCATCTCAATAGGGCTTATTTCTGAGAAGAAATGAGGAACAGGATTGCCCTACATTTACAGGGGTAGGCAACCTTGGCTCTTTTATGACTCGTGGACTTCAACTCCCAGAATTCCTGAGCCAGCATGGCTCAGCTTGGAAACCTCTCCCTTTCCCCTCACCATGGCTGGCTCAGGAATTCTGGGAGTTGAAGTCCACGAGTCATAAAAGAGCCAAGGTTGCCTGCCCCTGCCCTACAAGAAACTTTCTCAGGGAATCATTGAATCAAAGCAGCAGCCTGCCAAACGCAGGGTTCTGTTTCCCACAGTGGCCAGATAGATGCCTCTGGAATAATATACAAAGAAGCATGACAGGCTGTACTGGATGCAGAGATTTAATTTAGCTGTCAGAGCTGATGGCTGCTCTTGGGTATGTCATCCTTGACAACTATTTTCCCCCAGCCTTTTCAAAATTACTTTGTCTTGTGGAGATGTGTCTTTGTCTTTCATTGATCCATTAAAAGATGGCATTCTGTATAATAGAAATATGTTGGCAATGGATGATGGAAATATAGTCCACTAATTTTCTACGCTCATAGGTATATGTATTTTTTAAATATTTTATATCATTTTAATTGATATTGGGCTTTTTTTAATACCATCACTGAAGAACTTTGGGCAAATCAAATCCGTCAATTAATAACTTGTGAAGTTGCTACTCTGAAGAAAGCCATTTCAGGAATTATTTTTATCATGTCATCTTACTATTGATTAAAAAAAAAAAAAAAGCCAGGTTTTTGAGGGGTGAATTTATTAGATGTATATCTCATTGTTTTAAACCTGTACCATAAACATATGTTTCTAGTAAAAATTCATCAATAAGAATGTGCCTTTGGGCTAAGATTTTGTGAATGCTAAAGTCTAAGCCTTGTTAATTTAGCAGGTTTCCCAGTGAATATTCTAGAGGTAGACTGTACATAAATTCAGCCTTTAAGCCTCTGCATGTCACCTGCATGACTGATTTTTTGTAGCATGAGCTCTTCTGATAAGTGATTATCCCCACAACGGTGTTGTGTGTGCCTACTTGGGAAGCCAAGCCAGTGACCTTGACTTCTGCCTTCATCTGTTTCGCTCATCAATCATCCTATCAGTTATGCATCCTTCCTTCCCCCCCCCACCTGTTTTCTTTTTAAATGCATACACATCAAAGCAGAGTTTGGAAACAGAATACAGCCAAAAGCTAAAGCAGTGTGAAGCCAATTCCTTTAAGTCGAATCCCTGTTTTGTACTGAGGAATTTTTATTAAGGCACACTTTCAGTTTAATTAGGAAAAACATAAGGGACTGGTGGCTTATTTCATTCCATTCTTACAACATAAAAACTTCTTCAAGGGAGTTGTTTTATCTTGTCACCAAGATATAGGAAAGGGCAGTAACAATTTATCTTTATAATTGATAAACTTCACTTGATGTAGCTCCTGTCCACCCAACATAAAACAAGCTAGGGAAGGGAGATTTAACTATCCCTGCTAATATTTTTTATCAAGCACAGTGAAAAGTCCTGGCAATTATTTATTGATTCATAAAAAGCTTAGACCACTTTCTATCAAAAGCAATCTCTTACAGCTCAATCTGCCTCAAAGGGTTGTTGTGGGGAAAATAGGAGGAAGATTCACTGCTTTGAGTTACTTACAAAAGTAATAAAGATGGGTTTAAAAAATTCTAATTTAAAATCTAAAACCCTCATTCCTATGAGTTTCTTTTCTTCTTGGCAAATCCTGATCTTTATTTAAAATAGGTATGGCTGAGCTGCCATGATAAAATTTATCAAAAAGCAGAATATATATATATATATAAAGTCCACGCTAGGTTGCTCATCAGAGGGAGTCCATCCCAAAACCGAGTTGCCACAACACAGAAATCACTCTTTGGCATCCTCCTTTGGAGGGGAAAAAATTGTACTATCTTTTTCTGTTTCCTTTAACAACCACATGAAGAGCACAATGAAACCAAATATTGCATCCTGCTCAATCAGATCTTTTGCAATTCTGAGATACACAAAGCTTCTGCCCCTGTGCACATGAGGCTGGTTTATTTTTTAATTTCAACAGACTGATTTCCCTTTAACCCATCCTGCCTTAATCTGGGATTTTACCACCTCTTTTGCCACTGTTGTTGAGTAAATCACTCCAATTGTTAGGTGATTCACATGGTTGTTAAGTGAATCCAGTTTCCTCCCATTGACTTCGTTGGTCAGAAGCTGGCTGAGAAGATTGCAGATGGCGATCACATGACTCCCGGATGCTGCAGCTGTTGTAGATACATGCTGGTTACCAAGTGCCCGAATTTTGATCCAATGACTGTGTGGATGCCGGTGTAAACGTTGTAAGTGTGAGGACTTGTCATAAGTCACTTTTTTCAGTGCAGTTGTAACTTTGAATGGTTGCTAAACAAATGGTTGCAAGTCAAGAAGTCCCTGTGCGCATTTTATCACAACTTAGTTTGAGGATTAAGGATGTAGGAACTGATTTTCTGTAAACCCATCAGTAGACAAGACCTGGACTGTCTCTGTTATTATCTTGAGATCTTGACATCAGAGGAATGGGAGTGGAGAAGATAATAGCATGTCTTTAATTCCATGAGTATTGAGGCAGTGGAAGGGCTTGTTTTGCTAAGAGGTTAATTTAAATGCTTTCTGCCACAGCCACCAACCATATTTTAGCAGATACTGGTTAGGAACTGTTTGTAACTGACAGCCTTGTGGAAAAAAGAAAGGAGGAGGGAAAACATTCTGTGCTGTCCAAAATTATGTGCTGTCAAGTTGCACGAGCTGCAAGTTGGCAGATTTCTTTCTTCGTTTTTGGAAAAAGAAAAAGAAAAAGTATGCTATGATCAAGCAAATAAAACGGGGCAGAGGGAAGTGATCCTGTTAAGTTCATGGCATGCTGTCATCCCCAGTCTTCTCCTTCCCTTTTGCAGTCTGATTTTCTGCAAATTTATGGTGGTACGTTCAGCCAGCGTTACTCTGAAGGACAAAGTTATCTCTGGTTACATTTCCTTTCGTTCCCACTTGTGACCGAGGCTCTGACTTCACAATTTCGTCATTGTCATTTCAAAGCTTCCAGAGATAAGTCATGTTCCATTTAGAGATAGTGCATGTTAGCAAGTTGGGGGCAAGTGGTAAGATCTGAGGACAGAGTCGCTAACTTGGAGGTGTGGGAGAGAAAGTTTTCAAGAATCACTCGAGAGTCAACCCGTAGGGGCAGCCAACTGCTCATCATGATTTATTGGGCAGTCACATAGGAAGGTGAAAGTGTGAAGGCTGCTGTGGCAAGAAGAATGTAAGCTGGTCACAGGAGCTTTTGAATGGAGATCTTGGCAAATAATGGTAAGCTGGCATTGGGGGTAAAGAACATTTCCATTTGTGCCACAAACGTCTTTGTAAAGCTAAAGAAAGAGGTGCTGCTGTGAGCTGTAAGTTGTGATGGTGGACTTTAGATTTTATCTTGATCATAAACTCAGTAGCTTTAAGGAAAGCACACTCTCTTCTGATATTATTTCCCCCTTTTTTTGTGCTCTGCAGCTTCCATTAATGATTGTCTTTATTACGGGGCTGTTGGAAGGCACACTGAAAATTATATTTCCAACTGCAGGAGTATTCAGAAGGGGTTGTCTAATTGCTAAGTAAAATCATGTGTAATTATTAATCTATTGTTATTGCGTTTTACTGCATGTCTTTTAGCAAACGTGGTTTGAATGTCTAGCAGACTCTATATCTACCTGTCCATCCATCTACATATGAATGAATTTCAGTTCAGTCATTTTTTTTTTCTTTTGGTTTAATGGTCAGCATAAATGTAATCTTCATGTTACAGAGGATTGAATTGAAGCTGAAGCCACATTTATTTCAGAACTTGGACTTCAAACGTCCAGTCCTTTACCAATACAAGACATCTGCTGCTGCCTCAGTCTGCCAGATGTTCATTTACCCTGCACTTAAAAACCCCAAACTTCTGCTGTTTGAGCAGCCTGTGGTTGGTCAAAACCACATTGTATTGACTGAGGCTCTAGACAGTTGTGGAAGAAAGGGGTTTTCTACTTCTTGGAGCAAAAACAAATTTGCTGTTACAATTCGATAGAATTTTTACATAGGAAGTCACCCTTGGGTGACTTCATTCTCACCTCCAACCCCAGCCTGCTGGATAACTACAGGTAATCCTTGATTTACAACCACAGTTGGGACCAGAATGTTCATTGTCAAGCAAGGCATTCGTTAAGTGAGCTGTGCCCGATTTTGCAACTTTTTTTGCGATAGTTGTTAAGCAAATCACTGCAGTTGTTAAGTGAATCACACAGTTGTTAAGTAAATCCAGCTTCTCTATTGACTTTGCTTGTTGGAAGCTGGCTGGGAAGGTTGCAAATGGTGATCACATGACCCCGGGACACTGTAACCATCAATAGATGCCAGTTGCCAGGCACCCAAATTTTAATCCTGTATCTATGGAGAACCTGTGATGGTTGTAAGGGTGAGGACCAGTTGTAAGTCACTTTTTTCATTGCCATTGTAACTTTGAGTGGTCGTTAACAAATGGTTGTAAGTTAAGGACTATCTATGTAGGCCTGAATCCAATGCTATAAAAATTGACCAGGATTCACATTTCCACTGAAGTGATTTTACAGAAGCTGGTAGTATTTTAAATTCTTAACAAAAATAGCTTATCACAATATTGCATCATAAAATTTGGTTATGCAAAATAAGAACAAAAACTAAAAGCCCCCTAGCTTTCAAAAAACTAGTGTCACTGTGTTTCAGGAGCAGGGGTTCCATCTATATGCACATGCATTTTAACGTATTAATTAATTTGAGCACTTAACATTTTAAAAAATAATAAATAAAAATACAGATATCCTGTATATTTGACAATCAATGTGGTGCCATAAATAGAAATATCAAATCAGTAATATATAAACTGAGTTGAAACTCTACTCATTTACTCTATTATCAAGCTCATTTAATAATTTTAATCCAACTAATATTACTCAGCCTAACCTCCATGAAAAACTTGTTAGAAGTTAAAGGAAGTTAAATCTACAATATCACCAATATTGACAACAAAACAACAGAATAATCAGTATTTCCTAATACAGTGTAATAATACTGTATAAAACATTTCTTAATATTAACACAAGCACAATCTAAGAGTATAGAAAAAAAGGAGAAGGTTCTTCCATTTTATAAAGAGAAAAGAACTGAATTAAGGGTCTTCCTAAGTTTTAAAAGATGTGACTCCAGATGTTTCAAGGGGGTATCAAATTTCAGAGAAAGTGAACTATCTAGGACGATAACTCTGTACATTTTAAAAGCTGCTATTTTCTCTAAGATGTCTATTTTTAAATAGTTCTGGAGCTGACAGTCCTTCAAGCAGAAGGTATCTCCAATCAGAACCATCAGATAGTTGTTCAGTTAGACAAACTATGATGGTTTTGTTGGAAATTTTATTTTCTCCTGGAACCTGGAGGATGATTAACTGGAACTGATGGAAATGTATATATCGATTGATTCCATCCAGTTCTGATCAATTTCAGAATTGTTCTTGATGATCTCCAGTTTTCTTTCATTTCAGCAATATAATTAAGAGAAGTTGGTAACCTGTTGATACTACTTCAATCTTTTGAAACCATTCAGAGATTGACAGGGAAATTCCAACTTACTCTCTATTCAGAAAGAGAAATCAGTCCTGTGTAAATTTATATCCAAAGATGACCTATCCTTCCCTGCAATTGGCATTTTTATGTACAGCAGTGTAACCTGTGTCTAAGTCACTGAATGACTTTGACTTGAGTGATCGACAGTGCTGGGAGTTGTGCAGCTGCTGTTTTGGTAATGGTGAAAATTTTGATCCTTCAGGAGACATAGTGATCAAATGCTCATCTGATACTAATGTACAGGGAGGAAAAAATGTCCTCTGGCAGAATGGAAGAGGGAACATGACTGTACTGATGTATGTTTTCTCTGTGAATATTTGGAGGGGAGAGAAAAAGAAGTTTATACACCAGCCTTGGTATTCGTTATATAGTTTGATAAAATAAACAATACAATGATTGGTAAGAGGGATTGTATGCAACAGATCTTTGGATTGTTTGTAGCTCGAATTCAAAAGCCTGCTGAGTTATTGTATGTAAAAAGGTCACTAATAACATGAGCCCAGTGAAGAATGATTTTCTGTGCCAAGATCGCTTTGTCCCTATGATAAGCAGCTTGATGTCCATGAAAGCTGCAGAACTGAAGCAGTTTTAGTTATAATAGAAGGCAGGGCTGGATCCAGGATTGAGAAGACCAGTTAAAAGTTACTTGGAACCCCCTTTTATTCTGATGAAACCTTTCCTATATTGCTGCTGTCAGGTCTCCCTGTCACCATTTTCCACAATAGCCTCAATGTGAGCTATTAAAATGGAAGGAAGGAAGGAAGGAAGGAAGGAAGGAAGGAAGGAAGGAAGGAAGGAAGGAAGGAAGGAGAGAGAGATGGGCTGTGTTTGGCCTTATGGAGGTGTTGGAGATAGATCTGACAAGGACAAAGGCAAAGGGCCTGAGAGCAAACTAACCCATTAAGATAAGAGTGCATAGGTCTGTCCATTCCTTCTGCTGTAAAATGAGAAGCTATGTTTGTTATAACTGAGGTGAGAAAGTGGTCAAAGAATAAACAGGATCTGCTACATATTAATGGCTTGAGTCATATTGTTGATTTTCTCCCATTCTAGCAATTTTTAGGCTTTTAGAATTCATAATAAGAGCTGCCTTATCAAGCAGTGTGATCCTTAAATCTACCATCCTTCAGGTTTCAAGAATTCATCTGAGAAAAGCCAATTGGAAAGGCATCCCAAGATTCTAGTGACTTAGCCCAGACAGGGTAACTGTTTTTAAAGCATCTAAGCATTTCTTCTGTAAAATTGACTTCCAATATAGGTTCAACAAATGTGTAAATCATCTATTGATTTAAACCAAGGTTTTCAAACTTGGCAACTTTTAAGACTTGTGGAAAATTCAGAATTCTGGGAGTTGAAGTCCGCAAGTTTTAAAGTTTGTCAAGTTTGGAAACCACTGATTTAAACTGTGGAGAACATAATCTACTGTGTAATTTGAAGAGTCCTGACTATAACCACTTTAAGATGTTTTTTTCTGAAATAATAGGACTCCAAATTGGAAAAGTGAAAGGGGCCTTACATTCCTTGTGTAAGGAACTTCATCCTTCTGGGGTTTTTTTTTCTTTTCAACCCGACTCCTTGATATTGCAACTTACCTAATAAAGCACAATTCCTAGTTGTGTGGAAATGTTTTCTCATATTCATCTCAATGCGTGTACTGGGTGCCACAAATATTTTTTAAAAAGTAGACAATGATAAGGATGTGGAGGATTAGTGACTGTGGCAATGATAGTGGTACAGATAACTGAAACTTAAAGAATTGAGGAAAATCACCAAAGCGGCAAGTAGTAGAATGACTATTGTAAGCAGTTTTTCAGAGTGAGAAGGTGAATTTATGAGGCGTTATTGTATTTTTCTTTAAAGAAAAGCATGGAGATTTCTTGCTAGCTACCAGCTTCAAAATGCAAAGATATGGAGTTGTTTTCATTGGTGCAATATTTCTCTACCTCGGCAACTTTAAAATGCATGGACTTCAATTCCCAGAATTCCTTGATAAAGTATGCTGGCTAGGGAATACTGGGAGTTGGAGTTCATGGATCCTAAAGCTGCCAAAGTTGAGAAACAAGGCTTGGAGGAAGAAAGGATGCTTCATGCATTCTCCTTTCCTTTCAGCATAGACTACCTGGAATCGCATGTGTAGAATGTCACTGACAATGTGATGGGCACTTTCTTAAGAGGCCAGGTTAGCCACTCTGGTACAACAAGATGAGAAATAAGCTGTACATGCTTAGCAATGATAGAAGACATTTATATTTGCTCAATTTACCTGTCCTGCTTCTTTGGTTTCGGATCATTTGTTGTTGTTTTAAAATTGATCCCTTCTCTGTTTACTTTGACCAGAATTTCAGCAGGCAAGTTTGTGCATGCGATCAAAAAGTAGCTTTCCCTCTTGGTTGCTTTAGATCTATTGAAAACCACCTGCTCTCCCTTGTGGGATAAAGGGGGACTTTTCTTCTCTGAAACAGAAACATGGAAAATATGCTTGTAGGCTTCAGATGTTCTTCCTTTGCTAAAATGTGCAGAGAGTTCTCGACTTATGATCACAAGTGAGGTCAACATTTCTGTGTTAAGTGGATTTTGCCCCATTTTACCACCTTCCTTGCCACAGTTGTTAAGTGAGTCACTGCAGTTGTTAAATTAGCAACACAGTTGTTAAGGGAATCTGGTCTCCCCATTGGTAAGCATCAAAATTCAGATGCTTGTCAGAAGGTGATCACATGACCCTTGAACACTGCAAACGTCCTAAATACATGCCAGTTGCCAAGCGTCTGAATTTTGATCACATGACCATGGGGATGCTGCAGCATTTGTAAGTGTGAAAAACTAACCTTTTTTTAAATGCTGTTGTAACTTTGAATGGTCACCAAACAAATGGTTGTAAGTTGACCACTATCTGTAGTACTTTATTTGTGACACCTGCTCCATTCAGTTTGGCCACGCTGTCAGCAACCCTGTCAGTGGTCATGGGGTCTCGCAAGGCTTTTCAAACATTCAGCCTGTCTTTGTGGCATTCCCAGTGTGTTTTCTCATACCATTCATTGTACACAGTGCATGAAGCCAGGGACTGGTTCTTTGAGAAGTCCTTGGATGGCATGAACTCAGACACATATTTCCTTATCCCATTTTCCATCTCATAATACTCCAGTTTTGAGTGAGTGAGGTGGGAAATGAACCCCCTTGCCTGTCATTCGGTGCTGACGGGTACTTCATTTTTGTCCCTCTGTGTTGGAGAGCATAGTTCAAACGTGGGTGAACTAGAAGCTACTGCTGTGGGGAATAAAAAGATGCTTATCAAATGGTGACACAGCAATGTTCCACAGAAAAGAAAAGGCATTCAACTCCAGCCAGGACGCCATGCTTCATTGCTTTACAGAATGCCTTTACAGAGTGGAGCTGTGAGAGAGGAGAAGAAGGAAGAGAGAGATACCCAACAAGTAACTTTTGCCCCTCTCTTGTTTTCAGATGACACAGGTTGCCCCAGTAGCCAATCAGTATCTCCAGTTAAGACTCCACCAGATACTGGAAACAGTCCAATCACTTTCTGTACAGGCAGTGATGGGGGAGACTATGCCAGAAAGAAATTTAATTCAGGAACAGTGGCAGATGGAACTCATCAGCCGGCTCGATATAAAAAGGAAGCAAAGACAAACCTCATAAAGCCAGGTAAGAGATTGCCTATCTTTTTCTTTTTTAAAAAAAAAAACATATTTGTTTTCCTTGCAAGATAAATTTTATCGAACTATATCCATAAAATTCATTTACAGCAAATCAAAGAGAGTCTGCATGTATACATATTTGTGATCTTCTGTATCTTTATAATTTAGAAAGAGCTTTTGGCTTTAATGGTACACTTTGGTGTTCTTTGTACTTTGTGTAAAGTATTCTTTACTTGGAAATTACATACAGAATGAAGCATACATATTTATTATGAATGATTATGTTTTTTAAAAGCAGAAACTGGGTAGCAAAAGGGCAATGCTTGAAATCTTACAGATCTGTTCTTAATATAAGGTAATGTTTAAATGCTGTTGTGATACCAAGAGATTTTGATTGCTGAGATGTTCATTGACAAAAGCCAACCTTCATCTTGGTAGGATTTAGTTAGAGCTTGTTTAATTTCATCTAGACTCTAACAACTTTCATACACCAGTTCAGGCTTTTCATGGCATTTATGGAGTGGCAATATATAATACCTCTTGGTATCACAACAGTAAGTGGAAGTGATGGTCAGGGATCTTTGCTCAACTTTAGCTGCTATGCCACCCTACCTGATTATACCCTTGGTGTCTGTAATTCATATCTCAGTCTCCAGGTATTTAGACTAATGTGCTCCATGTAAACCTTTGGAGATTATTTGAAAACTACAATTGGTCCAGAATACAGTGGTTAGATAAACTGGTGAAATCCAACCAATATTGGATAAAACCAACTTTGAAGTTATTCACAAGCTTCTGGATGAAATTTGGAATGCTGATCATCAAGGTCCTTAATGGAATGCCACCAGGTTACATCAGGCACTGCCTTACCAGGGTTAATTCTGGCTATCCAGTCCAAACATCTTGAGAGGTCCTACAGATTGTCTATATCCTGCACTCCTCCAAAAAGGACATGGGGTATGGATGAAGTATCTGGCTGTTCTCTAAGATGTCCTCCCACCTGCAATACATGTAGTACTCTTTTTGCTTTTTTGCAAAGCAGTAAACACATTTTTGTCTCACTGGGTGAATGTCTGCACTCCACTGATTAATATGGATAATTTCTGATGAAGTGAGCCCTATGAAATGTCAGACTGGTCTTCACTATAAATTAACATCAGAAGATCTCTGATGACAAAACTAGTGGGAAAAATAAAATACTGTGCGATGCACATTTGTTAAGCAATTATCCTACCATTTGCAGCAAAATTCTGTGCATATCTTCTCAAAAGTAATTCCCAGTGAGCTTAATTTCATAACTTTGCAGTCTTTTGACCTGATTAAAGCCAGATTAAGTCATACTTGGGTTAGATCTGTTGAAATTATTGAGATGTGGGGGTTTATTCTAAATAAGGTGAATCCAAACAATCCAAAATACAAATACAGCCGAAGACTGGAAGTTTCAAATGAATTGAAAATGACCCTCTGAATGTGAAAGACTATTAATCATTTTTAGACTGATTGAACAATCATGCCACCTTTTTATGTTAAAACTGTGATCATTTATTTGCAGAAAGAGTTTACAGTCTGTAGGATGCTATGGTAGATTTGATACTGATTCAAGAGCATCCCATTCTCTTCTTGGGAAAATATTCTGCAAAAAGTTTGCAGAAATTGACCTTTTAAAAATTGTGCTTGAATTGCTGCTTTTTGTTCTCAGCTGCAGAGATCAGCAATCTGGTACAAATAATGTTTGTTGCTTAAATACAGAATGTGCTCAATTGAATAGAGGCCTTGTCAGGGGAATAATTGACTGTTTGGGGATAATAGCTTTGCAGCACACCTACCAAAATCCTGCATTGTTCATTCTTAACAGAAGATTTCAAAGATAGCTTTCATTTCATGGTTAATCTGTTACTGAGAAATGTTCACCTGTTTTCATTTCCACTTATTTTTCAGTTAACTGTTTTGGATAATCACATGCAGAATAAAATCCAGATGTGTGATCAGACAGCTCTTATCCATATGTTTGCTATCATTGATTCCAGCTTTGTGGTGTGCATAAGCCCATGCTTAGGGTGTTAAAGTTAGCCCCACAGAAATATATAAATAAAGCAGCTAACTTTCACCTTGTTCCATTCAATTCATAGGTTTGTAATATAGGTGGTCCTCATCTAGTGACCACAATTGGGACCGGCAACTTGGTCATTAAGCAAAGCAATCCTTAAATGAAACTGTGATTATATAAGAGCCACGGTGGTGCAGTGGGTAGAATATAGTATTGCAGGCTAACTCTGCCCACTGCCAGGAGTTTGATCCTGACTTGCTCAGGGTTGACTCAGCCTTCCATCCTTCCAAGGTCGGTAAAAATAAAGACCCAAATTGTTGGGGGCAATATGCTGACTCTCTAAACCAATTAGAGAGGGCTGTAAAGCACTATGAAGTGGTGTTGAAGTCTAAGTGCTATTGCTATATTTATGATCTTACTTCAACAAAGTTCATAAAGGCTGGTTGCAAAGTTCTTTTTACATCACTATTCATAACTGCGAATGGTTACTAAACGAGCCGTCACTAAGCAAAGACTGAGATACATTTGATGCATTTGAGATGCAGGGAGGCAAAGTCTCACGAAATATTGGGAAAAAAGCTTTGTGACAGTAAAAATAATTTGACCATGGAATCCATTATACAGAGACGTGGTCAACTCCCTTTCACTGGGTATGTTCAGTGAAGGTTAGAGAGACTCCTGCCAAGATTTCTTTTACAGGTAGTCCTCAACTTATCACCATTCATTCAGCAACCCTTAGACATTATGATGGTGCTGAATGAAAGGATTTATGACCAATGCTCAAAATTACGGCTATTGCAGCCCTGCCACAGGGACATGATTGGAATCTGGGCCTTTGGCAACCCACTCGCAGTTACCAAGCCCTCTAAAATCATTTCACCACCATTTGCAATCTTTCCTGCTGATTTCCTCAGAAAGTCCACAGAGAAGCTGCCAGAGGGTCATAAACCACTTCCTTTGTCTGGCACAGACTGCACAGCAAACGGCAGTTCTTCTCCCCTCTCTGGAGACTTTTCTAGCCCAGGCAGGGAGGCGAGGTGGCGTACTATGCCAGTGTTTCTCAACTTTAGCAACTTTAAGATATGTGGACTTCAGCCTCCAGAATTCCCCAGCCAGATAAGCCCTGTGCCAAAAAAAGGAAGGGTTGTCCATTGCTTCTTTTGGGATGTTTTTTTCCCCAACTTTAGCTAACAGCTTTAGGATTTCTTGATGATCTCCCATCCAAGAACCAACTCCGTAGACCTAATTCTGATTTTTGAAGATCGAGCAACTGTAATTGAGCAATCACTGCTACCAGCTCTGATTGTATTATAAACCTCCATGGGATGATGATAATCAGTATATTAAAAATATAATAAAATATTATCCAAAAAGCTCAACCTTGTTTCAATAACCCTGTCAATAAAACTGTCTGGTGGATGATCCTTTAACAAGACAAATGATATTTTTTGTGCCTTGATTTCTCCATCAACCACATCTGCCAAACAGCTTTAACGCATCCAAATAGATGTTCACTTTTTGCTTTCTTTTCTCTTCATAATCCCTATTTTTTGTAGATTCTTTCGCAGCTAAAATATGATATAAACCCAAGTAGTCCTCACTTAACAATGGTAATTGGAACTGGTGTTTCCATAGTTAAGCAAAGCAGTCATAAAATATGGCACCGTGTGATTGCATGGTTAGTGACAGCAGTTATAGGACTACTCAGTTACCATTGTTAAGCTAGGCTTTCACACGTTCGCTACTTCTGATTTCCTGCTGGCTTCCCCAGTGACTTTGCTTGTGGGAAGCTGTCAAGGAAAGTCTTAAATTTCAATCACATGATCATGGGGTGCTGAAAGGGTTGGAACTTTGATATCTGGTCATAACTATCACTCTTTCAGTGTGGTTGCAAGTTTAAATAGTCACTGAACAAATAGTCCTTAAACAAGGACCACCTGTACTTGCTCATGATATCTCATTAAATTAATGTTCTTTCTTTCTTTCTTTCTTTCTTTCTTTCTTTCTTTCTTTCTTTCTTTCTTTCTTTCTTTCTTTCTTTCTTTCTTTCTTTCTTTCTTTCTTTTTTCCTTTTTGTGGGTTGCTATCCTTACCCCCTTCTTTTGCCTTTTGTTTATAATCTTATAGCAAGGAAATAATTTGGACATTATTTTGTATGCAAATTCCTTGAAAAACCTCAGGACTTGCAGTGCCCTAAAGCTGTGATGTTTCATTCAGAGATTTCCAAATACAGTAGTGCTGCCAAATAATAATTTTTTAAATGCTAAAAGAGAAAACATATTTAATACTTGATTAAGGAACAGTAATCTTAATTGTATTTATTTTCAATCAAATCAAATAACATTACATTTAAAGGCCAAATGCGGCTTTTAGGCCAAAACAGTTGGACATTCAGCTCTAAAATATTTGTCTTTAGGCTTGTGCTATTGGGGTTTTTTATGCACAAGCCTAGATTGTCTTCTCTTTCCCAAATAGGCAACTGTCAAACAGAGGGAGGACAAAATTGATAATAGTTTCTATATTGGAATTAGAAGGAGTCTTTACCCTTTCAGTAGACATGCCGTTAAATCTAGAGAACTCAGGACCTTCAGAGCAGGGATCCCCAACCCCCGGTCAGTGGACCAGTACCGGGCCGCGGCATGCCAGCAGCCGGTCTGCACAAACAAGCAAAGCCCCATCCGCGAGATGTAGGCAGCACACAAAACCACACACCCTCCGGTCCATGGAAAAAACTCTCTCCATGGAACTGGTCCCTGCTGCCCAAAAGATTGGGGACCTCTGCTTCAGAGGACCAAACATTGAGGAAAAGAGACCTCACAGCTTGATATATACATTACAGATATTTTTTTGTTTCTCCATATACTTTATTTTTACTTGTATTTATTCCAGGACATTGCTGCAGCCAGTAATTACCAGTTGCACAGAGAATAAATAAAATAGATTAATTTGCCCCTAACAGGCAGTCTTTTCCTATTGTTCTTTTGGCTTGCTCTGTCCCTTGTCTTCTCCTGCACCTTTCTCAAAGGGAGTGCCGGCCCTTTGATGAAGCTAGCCTGCAGAGCATAATAATGGGATGCAGTACTACTCATGAGAATACTCAATTGCTGATAGGCTACCTTTTAGTCGAGTTGGTTGCTATGGTACTGGCTAGGTTTGCTTACCAGTTACTCTGATGTGAGGAGTTACTAAGTGATCTGTCTCCATGGAGACACCAGGATAAAACTATGCTCCACAGAATACATAAATTACACATCCCTCTACAAGAGAATCTTACAGCTTTTCTTTTTGTGAAGAGTTTCCCCCCCCCCTTCCCCATTCTGGAAACCTTGAGTAAATACACAATCCCAAATGTAAGCAAAAGAGGCCAACTGTTGTTTAAGTTATCTCCTGTGTAAGATCGCATCTTTGTAGTTTAAAGAAGCTACCTCTGAAAATTGCTCAGAAATGACGAGACTAGAGATTTTGATGGTAAAAGGTCCCTGGACTTTTTGGGCTCAAGGTGTTTGTTACAAATACAAAAATCAATACCCATGTTCTGTTCTGGTGGCACAATAAAACTGTTAGGAAATTAAAGTAAGAGGGATATTAAGACTGAGAAGAGGGCATGCAGATTAAAGGATGCAGCTATGCACATAGAAAAGAAATTGATACTGAGTGTCTGAAACCTCTAGACAACAGGAAAAGGAGAGATAGATGAAGTTGCAACAGAGGTGCTTGCCATGCTTTATTTATTATTAAGAACAAAAATTCTGCCCAACCCCTCTTACATTTTTTCTAGTTAAAATTGAAAGCATTGTGATTCACGGGGGGAAACATGGCATTTTAGCACGTCTTTTCCTCTTTTACAAACTAGGAAGACTTTGAGCCAACATAAATATGAAACTGGGCCTATAAACACTTTACAAAATCTGTTGTTTATTGTAAAATATCCAAAAGGTTGACCCAGAGCATGGCTTCAAGCCTGCTTGTTTACTTTTCTTGTTCTTCTTCTGCATTACTGAACATTTTTCCCAAGTGAACACACTATAATATTTTTCCAAGTCATTACAGTATAAATACTACACACACAGAAGTCTTTCTGTCTGAATTTGTACCCTTTGCTGGGATATTGTAACGCTGGTTTTTTTTCTTTTCTGGCTCAGTAGTTAACCCCTACCAGTTGGTTAATTCAGTAAATCAAAATTAATATTTTATCACAGCAGATACTGTAGGTTTCTTCATTCCAAAGAGCAATGAATAATATTATGGTTAAGTTGAATAATATTATGATAGAAGAAACTAGGTATGTCTAGTGAGTCTAACAAAGAGAAGGACTAGGGGTAACATAATAGTAGTTTTCCAGTACTTGAGAGGGTGTCATAGAGAAGAGGGGGACAATCTATTCTCCAAAGCACCTGAGGGGAGGACACAACAGATGGAAACTAACCAAGGAGAGATCCAATCTAGAACTAAGGAGAAATTTCCTGACAAGTGAGAACCATTAACCAGTGGAAGAGCTTGCCTTAAGAAGTTGTGAGTGCTCCATCACTGGAGGTTTTAAAAAAGAGATTGAACAGCCATTTGTCTGGAATGGTATAGGGCAGGGACAGACAACCTTGGCTCTTTTATGACTCGTGGACTTCAACTCCCAGAATTCCTGAGCCAGCCAGTTGAAGTCCACGAGTCATAAAAGAGCCAAGGTTGCCTACCCCTGGTATAGGGTCTCCTGTCATGGGCAGGGGATTGGAGTAGAAGACCTCCAAGCTCCCTTCTAACCCTATTATTCTATGTTCTCTGAGTCAATTCTCCCTGATCCTTTGTCTACAGGAAGCTCATTAGAGGGAGATCCAACCCTATTATTCTATGTTCTATTACTATAAGGAATCTTCTTGTTTGGGGAAGTCCACTGAAGAGACTGAGATATTACCTCAGCCGGATTAACATGCCACTGGCTCCATTCCATCTAATTTAATACAGAAGAGCATTTTTAACACTATGTTGTTAAGTCAGGGTTAAGCGGCATAGGTTCACCCTTTTTAATGGACCATGGCAGTGATGCAGTGACATCAGTAGAGGAAGAACATGTGCCCTTGTCACTTGTTTGGGTTTCTTAAAAAGATTATGGTAAATACAATGGAGATTTGATGTGCCTAGGCTATCTTTTCTTTAAAAAAAAAAATCTGAAAAAATGGTGCCACTTTAAAGTTAATGTTTTGGCTCTGAATTTGGGGAGTACAATCTTAGATGGCTGGAAGTGGAAGGTATGCCACTGGCTGCCCTTTCTGAATCAAGCAGATATTTAATTATTTATTATAGGAATTTATATGGCTCCAACCCATCTTAACCAGATTGAATGGGCGGCTAACAGCCATGAAACCTGGAACATACTGTACATATACAGTAAAAACAATAGAAAAAAAAACATTGGCAAAAAAAATCTTAATCAACCATAGCAGAAAACACAATATAAATTTCAGTTTGATTGCAGCTTTGGGCTTAGATCCAGAGTTCCTTGGGAAAATGTTGCAGAAATGAAACTGTATGGCAAATAGAGTTGGGAGCCATGCAGGAAAGAAAGAATCATCAAAAATCTGTTGCCAAGCATGATTTTTCTCCCAGCTGGAAACCCTTCAATATCTAAAAAAAAAAGTCCTTTTCGGGGTAGGAATACTTTGGATTCTTTTAAGGGATTGTCTCTTCGGGAACAGCTATTGTAAAAGACTAGGTCAGTGGTGGCGAACCTATGGCACGGGTGCCAGAGGCGGCACTCAGAGCCCTCTCTGTGGGCACCCGCGCCGTTGCCCCAGTCCTAGGCCTTCAGCTGGGTTTTATAAAACCTTTTCACTTTAGGCCTCCGCCGCCGTGTGCAAAAAAAAAAAAGGTTCAGTCAGTCAATTTCAACTTCTCACGGGAAAAAAAAAGATCTTGCAAAGTTGGAATTTATTGATTGAACTTTTTAGTCCCACCCAGACTGCATTACCATCGCAGCCATGCCCAGCCAATGGGCCACGCCCAGCCAATGGGCCACGCCCAGCCAATGGGCCACACCCACCTGGCACTCAACGATGCATAAGTGGGTTTGGGGTTGCAGTTTGGGCACTTGGTCTCTAAAAGGTTCGCCATCACTGGACTAGGTACTTTAGCATGTCAATTGATTCCTACTAAACAAAAGGAACCCGAGCAAATAAATTGCTTTCAAGTTGAAGAATTAAAATGTTTTTTTTAATTACAATAGACTTCTCTTGGGGAAAAAAAAAAATTCTCAGAGCGGTTCATAACAATGAAAAAGAAACCACATTTCATTTGCTTGTTTAATAATTTAATTTGTAGAAGAGCTGCTTTTATCTTTGCTCTTTATTCCTGGGGAAATGTTAGAATATCTGAAAATGGGATCTGCCCTTCCAGTTTTGCAAATTGTAGGATGGGAAAGTTTCAAGCCGGGCAGGATGATGGTGGTGATCCATAGTGAGGCTTGTATGTCGTACATTAATCTTTGAGTTAGAATTTCCATCAAATGTATTCCTCCCTTTTCCTTTCCAGGAAGCGAAGCTGATTTTAGTTCATCGAGTAGTACAGGAAGCATTTCAGCTCCTGAAGTCCACATGTCTGCTGGTTCCGGAAACAAAAGATCATCATTTCCCCGCAAGTATGTCACAACACTTTATTCCCTTTTCATCTGGGTTATTTATAGGGAAGTGTGGACATTACAAGTATTCCTTGACTTATAATAATAATAATAAATAATAAAGTTGGAAGGGACCTTGGAGATCATCGAGTCCAACCCCCTGCTCAGGCAGGAAACCCTATACCATTTCGGACAAATGGCTGTCCAGTCTCTTCTTAAAAACTTCCAGTGATGGAGCAGTCACCGCTTCTGGAGGCAGCTGTTCCACTGGTTAATTGTTCTAACTGTCAGGAAGTTTCTCCTCAGTTCCAGGTTGCTTCTCTCCTTGACTAGTTTCCATCCATTACTTCTTGTCCTGCCCTCAGGCGCCTTGGAGAATAGCTTGACTCCCTCTTCTTTGTGGCAACCCCTGAGATATTGGAATACTGCTATCATGTCACCCCTATAACCACAACTGAGCCCAAAATTTCCATTGCTAAGCAAGACAGTGGCTGTTAAGTAAGCTTTGCCCAATTTTATAACCTTTCTTGCCACGGTTGTTAAGTGAATCACTGCAGTTGTTAAGTTAGTGAATCTGGCTTTGCCCTGGACTTTGCTTGTTAGAAGGTTGCAAAAGGGAATCACAAGCACACTGCAACCGTCATAAATACATGCCAGTTGACAAGCATCTGGATTTTGATCACGTGATCATGGGAATGCCTGCAACAATCATTAAGTATGAAAAATTTGAAAAAACTATTAAAAATACTTTTTACAGTGCTGGTTTAACTTTGAACAGTCATTAAATGAATGGTTATACTGTAAATCGAGGACTATCTTTATTAGAGTATAGCAGAGAAGGAAAATAATTTAAATGGTCAATTCTATCCGTGCATGCATTCCAAAGTTGCATCTGTGATAGTACTAGAAAGAGGAATTTAACATTTACATAAAAATTATTATCTTGAGACACTATTAGGCACAGGATTCCCTGAAATCCATGTTTGTAGTTTTGAGAAGCCCTGTAAGTACTGCTTCCAAAGATCAGTGGTGCATTTTCCTGCCCGTTTTTAAAGGAAAGGACACCTGAAAGCTGAAGTTTAAATAATAAAATATGTTTAATGCTGTTCTTAAAATTAAGAAAATAGCCCCACTCCTCCTCCAAAGCAGGGTAGGATTTAAAAAAATGGCACCACCTATGTGACAGGGTCTCAGCTACTTCTCTCTGTGTTCCATCAACTGCAACTTTAGGACCTATCAAAAAATATCAAAAGCAGCTTCAGACCATCAAATGATTTCCCAGAACTCTCTTAAAGGTATAAAACTGCAGCAAAATGCTGATATCATGGTTTCTTCATATTACTTTTACAACCCAACAAAGTGAAAAATAATTAGAATTCAGAGAACAAGGAAACAGTTAGCCTTGTTCTCTTCATTGTACTCACTTAATGCTATTAATCCTCTGCCAGTACAACTTTAATCCCTTCTAGTTTTATCAGTCTGAGTAGGTGTCTTGTTGCATGCTGAAAAGTTGTGCAAAGTTGTGATTCCTTTGGGGCCACAGAGCATTGGGAGCTAAGAAAGTGGCAGGTTATTTTTTTTATTAAATTTGTGAGCCACCATCTTGCCACAATGCAAGTCCGAAACGTCTGGAAGTTTAACAACAATTCTGGAACCCCAGGTAGTCGCCATCCAAATTCTAGCAAGAGCTTACTTTGATTGGCTTTCAAGCTCATTTCCCACTGGCTGGGGTCTTTTAACTTAATGGTTGAAAAATACATTAAGGCAAATGCTTTTATGGATAAATGGTCCATGTCATCAGCTAAATGTTATAAAGAGGATTATAGTCCAAGAAAATGTAAGAAATGCAGGCCAATAGAGTGGGAGATGCAGGCCAATAGAGTGTTCGTCCAGCAAAGTTGTCTCGTCTAGCTGATGATATCTGGCCTCAAAAAATCAAGCAGGTTGAATCTGGTAGTCTGGTTTTTGATAACTGTGGAGTTGTAGGAGATAGTTGCTAGAATTGGGTATGTCTAGTTTACTGAAAAGAAGGACTATGGGTAACATGATAGCAGTGTTCCAATATCTCAGAGGCTGCCACAAAGAAGAGGGAGTCAAGCTATTCTCCAAAGCACCTGAAGGCAGGACAAGAAGCAATGGATGGATGCTAATTAAGGGGAGAAGCAACCTAGAACTAAGGAGAAATTTCCTGACAGTTAGAACAATTAATTAGTGGAACAACTTGTCTCCAGAAGTTGTGAATGCTCCAACACTGGAAGTTTTTAAGAAGAGACTGGACAGCCATTTGTCTGAAATGGTATAGGGTTTCCTGCCTGAGCAGTGGGTTGGACTAGAAGACCTCCAAGGTCTATTCTGTTCTGTTCTGTTCTGTTCTGTTCTATTCTATTCTATTCTATTCTATTCTATTCTATTCTATTCTATTCTATTCTATTCTATTCTATTCTATTCTATTCTATTCTATTCTATTCTATTCTATTCTATTCTATTCTATTCTAGCTGAGCCCAAGAGAGGGGGTCAAATGCATCATGAGTCATGAGTCCCTTCATGCTCACAAGAGATCTAAGTCCAGCCCATTGTGAATTCCTTATCTATCACTAAATTGCTTTGATCATTAGTAGTTCATATTCTTGTAGAGAGCTTAAGCTTACAATAAATCGATATCCATTTGAACTGCCTGGATCTCCTGATTTTCCTGGTGCTTGATAGGAGTTTTTTAATAATTATATGGAAGATATTTTGCTTTCCTTTCTTTTAGGATGTTTTTCAGCTTCCCAGTTTAGCTTGCACTCTTGGAATCCAAGGGCTAAACCAAGAAGTTGAAAACATCCTGAAAGAAATCAAAGGGAAGCAATGTCCATGTTGTCAAGAAGACTTTATGAAGCTTTCCAGGTTCAGTTCAAGGGAAGTTTATTTTCTAGCATCTTGTCCGCTAATATTGCATTCTTTTGTTGGATTTTTTCAGTTTTATAGCCAAGAGTTACTTTTTTCAACTGCTGATGGTCTGTTTTACATTTAAACACACATGTTCCTACATTTATACTATTCTCACTATGCTCTGGCCAAGTACAAATTGTGGTCATTATTTCCCCTCTTTCTAACAAAATTCTTTATAGAGAGAACTGAATTAGTTTGAATTACATGAAAAACGTGGCAGCTTCCATTCCAATCCTTCTTGGTCTCAGAAAGAATTCTGGATGTTTGAGCAGGAGCTGTTTATCACGATGACAAATCCCAACAAATGAATTAGTTGAGCCGAGGAAGCAAAAGGGGTCCTTAGTGGTCTCTGAGCTTGTTTGTTTTCTTGCAGACATTTCATTACCCAAACTAGGTAATATTATCAGTGCTAGTAAGGAGTGCAGTTTGCTGTCAGTTTATTTTCTAGTGGCTTGCTTGTCAGTGTCAGAATGCATCCATGAACACCAACAAGCAGTCAGAAGACATGATGAAAATTCTTTAATTTTACAGCATATAGACAAATTTAACCATAGTTTCAATTGGGGAAAATGTGACCATCCTAGTCTAGGGAATTTCTAGAAGCCTGGCACTCTGACAAATTAGCCATCGATAGACACACAGACATCATCAACATATATAAATTATGCAAAAGAGACAATAAACCAGCCCAAAAGGGAACAAAAAGACCCAAGCATCTCTCCACCAGCAATCAGCACCCAGATCAGCACAGATGAACTCCAAGGTTAACCTCAGACCAAAAATCAAGCAAACAATACCCCAGTCAAGAAACTGCCAAAGAAACCAACAGCAAACAGCCCAACTAAAGAATCTCTAAGACCACCCCCACCAACGCTGACAGACAAGCCACTAGAATATAAACTGACAGCAAACTGCACCCCTTACTTGCACGGATGATGTTACCTAGTTTGGGTAATGAAACATCTGCAAGAAAACAAGCAAGCTCAGATTGTCCCAGAGGTGCTTTTTCAGGAGGTAACTGGACTTTCTTGTTTTTCTTTGAAGAAGTTTCACTTCTCATCCAAGAAGCTTCTTCAGCTCTGACTGGATGTTGGGACATCTTTGGGACAACCATGACCTGGATGACTGAGAATCTCCGTAGACATTAAGCAAGCTCAGAGAGCATCAAGGATGTTGATGCTAGGCTAGGCTGCATTAGGCTGCATTAGCTAGGCTAGGAATTAGGTATGTCTAGTTTAATGAAGAGAAGGACGAGCGGGGACATGATAGCAGTGTTCCAATATCTCAGGGGCTGCCACAAAGAAGAGGGAGTCAAACTATTCTCCAAAGCGCCTGAAGGCAGGACAAGAAGCAACGGATGGAAACTAGTCAAGGAGAGAAGCAACCTTGAACTAAGGAGAAACTTCCTGACAGTTAGAACAATTAACCAGTGGAACAACCTGCCTCCAGAAGCGGTGAATGCTCCAACACTGGAAGTTTTTAAGAAGAGACTGGACAGCCATTTGTCTGAAATGGTATAGGGTTTCCTGCCTGAGCAGGGGGTTGGACTAGATGACCTCCAAGGTCCCTTCCAACTTTATTATTATTATTAAGGATCCCTCATGTCAATCCTGAGCTACAAATATTCTCCTTTATTAGTACCAAGGAAGCAAAGCAAGGAAAACACGGGGTTAGGCTTTTACTTTTCCACCAAAGTTCTATATCGTATTCTTTCAAATGGAGCCTTTGAATCAATGAGCTAAACTCTGCCTGCCAAAAAATATCTTGGCCATGCCATGTATGTGCAACAGAGACACTATTTTCCTCCTAGTTTAAAATGGTAAGTGTGGCTTTTCTTCCCCACATGAGGGCCAGAGATTCATTCAGTGCAATTGTACTGCTGTGTCTTCTTCTTCCCTTCCTTCCCTCTTCCTTTTCTTGGAAGAAATGGGATCCAAGCCACTAACCTCTGTCTTGAGAAGCTTCTGTGCCAAACACCCATGATACCATCTGGATGATATAAAGTGTTCCTTGCAATGGGTGGAGGAAACCAATTCAAAGAGATCCTTAATTAAGACTTCCTGCTTCTTGGCTGGTGACTTCTCATCCAGGCGTTCTGCCTATTATTTGTCAGCTGATTTTTATACTTCAGAAGATACAGTTTTAATTATTAGATGTGGGTGCATACACACACACACATATACGAACACACACAGAGAGAGAGAGAGAGAGAGAGAGAGAGAGAGAGAGAGCTCTTAATAGGCATGTGTAACTTGTTCAGTGTTCACATTAAAGATCTATCATAATATTAAGTTATAAAAATGTATTTGATCTATAATTTTTCCAGTGAATAGATTCTCCAACCAGTGGTCAAAGCAAAGCATGGTTGATTACTATGTCAATGCCATGTTGTTGTTACGAAATATGCTTAGAAATCAAACATTTTTTTTTTAAAAAAAATGGTACTTTTACTATATAAGAAATCAAGGTCTCATGACTTCAAAATTAAATTTGCAATCATTAGAAGAAGAAAAAGAGTGAAGGTATGGTTACAATCTGGCATGGTACCTGAATAGACCATGGATGTTTACAATCTTGGCTTTGTCTCTTGTGACTTCTGCACATTGTAATTTAGAGCAATTATTAAATAAAAACAGGCAAGCAATTCTAAACTAATGTTTCTCAATCTCAGTGACTTTTAGAATTTGTGGACATCAACTTCCAGAATTTCCGAGCCAGCAAGCCTACTTTTTTCAACAAAAGTTTATAAAATAGCAAAAATGTACCTCTTTTTGCCAAGCTTTTGATTATTGGAATAAACCTGGTTTTAATGTTTAAATTTGATTTTAATTGCATTGAGTTTCCTGTTATGTTTTGTATTTTGTATTTTTGTTAATTTTTAATCAATCAATTCAAACAAACAGGAAGGTAGAATATAAATTCAATGATTAAATACACAAATAAATCTACTGTCAGAAGAGAATATTTGTAGTTCAGGGTTGAACTGTGGGGTTCTTGTGGCTCTCTGAGCTTGGTGGTTTTCTTGCAGACATTTCATTACCAAACTAGGTAACATCATCAGTTACCTACTGGTACTGATGATGTTACCTAGTTTAGTAATGAAATGTCTGCAAGAAAACTACCAAGCTCAGAGAGCAACAAGGACCTCATAAATACCTATTTTGGGTGTTGGTGACCCACTAAACCACTGCAAGGCATCCCAAAACAATGTAAAATTTGTTAACATTTCACAAGATTTCAGCAGGGTTGAGTGAAATTACTGAGTGAAATATTGGCAGTCTTGCATTGGTGTTCACACAATTTGGAAAGTTCCAGTCAAGAGACTCTGGAACTGTATTGGTTTCAGAGGCCAACACTCTGATTGCCATTTTAAAAATCCCTGGGGATTCTATACAGGTAAACTGTTCCTTACTGCATTTTTTATTCAATGGGGAGGGCAATTTAACAAGGCATGAAGTCAACTCTCATCGTATACTCCCTTCACATGTGATAAAGATTTCTACACTTCAGATGGTGGTATGTTTTCCAAAATATATTTTATGAAACCTTAGTTTGGGGGCATGTAAAAACAGCCTGTAAAATATCCTGGTGTCATCTGCCAGCAAACAGAGATTTGAACTCTGATGTCTTTGTTCCCAGTCCAGAAGTCTTTCTGTTATACCATATTAACTCTAGATCAGTTAATAATTCTGCACTTGAAACCATCAAGTAGGAGCTCTGTGTATCCACATTTACAAATTTTAAAAAGAAAAGTTGATTTATTGTAAAAGTCTCATGGACTAGCTCAATAAGCCAGTTGATCTACGGATGCATAGTTGAGTTAATTGGTATGTTGGAAGAAAAGTCTTCATCGTGGTTCATCCAAGCTGGGAATAAACATGGCAACTGCTTTGGGAAGAAGGTTGTAGTTTATTGGAGAGGAGAGCCAGACAAGAAGATGGTTCTGGCAGCAAGAGAAGTGAAAAAAAGGACTGAGCACATGTAGGAAGTAGGTTTTTATACCCTCTGGAGCCTTTTGTTTGGAGTTGTTCCTGTGGCATGAACTTTGACCTGAGTCCGAGTGTGCCTTTCTGGTATTCTGATGGTGATGGGTCAATCTTATTATGTCCAAAGGTCATATCCTGCTTCCCTGGGGCTGATGACTCTTAGAATTTGGATGGGGTATGTAGATTTTAGGTCTTTGTCTTCTTAATCTCCTAGCTCCCTGGATTTACATCTGCATTTCTATAGAGCTGGTTTCTGCTTGGGGAAGGGAGACCTGGGACAATTAAGAAAAACTGGGCATGCTTTCCTGCGTTTTTAAGATCCTTTGAGGAAATATATTTTTCTGCCCTTTTAATGTTTCCTTCTCTGGGGGGCTGACTTCCCACAGGTATAAAAGAGAAATTCTTCCTTAAGTGAGAAAGAATACAGCAAATGTCTCTGCTAACTACCCTGATTCAAAATAAACATTTTAAATATATATGTTACCTGGTTAATTTGGCCCGTGATAAAATTGACCTACAGAGATCTTGGTAATTAATGTCAAAGGCAATCAATAAAAACTGTCACAACTTCATGTCTTCTTTTAAAAGACGTATTATAACCCATTGTTGATATTGTTGTCTCTTCTAGCCGGGGGCCTCATGGACGCAATCATGGTTCCTTGCCTTATAAGTCTGGGTCCAGCCCCCCAACCACAACCCGTGAGAAGGACTTCTTGTCGATGCTGTGCAAAAATCAGTTGAGTCCTGTCAATCCCCATCAGAATTACGGTGCCTCTTCAGCCAGCAGCAGCAATTCTGGTTCATACAAGGGAAATGATAATAGCCCGACTTTTAGGCAAGTGAATTTCTCCATAATATTTATCTCCTTGCTATCCTACCACTTCCCAAATCTTTAAACTCTTTTATCTCTAGCTGCCACTAGAGTTTCTCCAGGGCACATTATTTCAAGCTCATGGAATCTCTTGATCTTTGAGTTGCTTGTTTTGAGCATTTGAACAAGCTCTTCTATTTTTTTCTCCCCTTGGAAGAAGGAATCTTCCAAAAGGTCACATTCCTAACTTAATGTCTGTGTTAACTATTTTTCTTTTCTTTTGAACCCATCTCCAGTGTGATGGGATGTAATCTAACACCATTTTCCATTCCTTGGCCTGCATCTGCTTCAGAAAGAAATTCCATTGTGTGGAGCTGCTTTTAAGTTCTATTATCTTTGCCCTTGTTTGACCTGTTCATTTGGTTACTTGTTTTGAAGTTTTTACCAGAAGAAAATGTGTAGCTTCTTCTGCCTTCAAGGTGATTAGTCCTGGGACTGTTAATCAATTACAAGAAACACAGTAGGTAGATTGTGGCTACTATTATACAATATGCAGTGGATTAGCTTTTGGCTTGTTGAGCTTATTGGACATTTAGGATTTGAATAATGTAATTTTGGTGTGCTTAAGGCAAGACTTTTATTGTATTTTTTCCAAAAAGAAAAAAGAAAACAAGAAAAGAAAACTTGGCTTTTCTGTTGAAACCAATTCCTTATTGGAAAGTGTTTAAAATTGAGCTATTACCTCCCAGAGATTAATCGAGATTTCAATCTAGAATTGTTTCAACCCAATCTGGCATTGTGTGTGTGTGTGTGTGTGTGTGTGTGTGTATGAGAGAGAGAGAGAGAGAGAGAGAGAAATCTTCATTTTAAAAAAAGCAGCAGTTAAGTGGTGCTTATTCTGAGGTAAATGCATATAGCAGTGTTTCTCAGTTTTAGCAATTTTAAAGTTGTGGACTTCAACTCCCAGAATTCCTGACTACAGAATTCTGGGGGCTGAAGTCCACATATCTTAAAATTGCTAAAAATTGAGAATCACCGGCATATAGGAATGCAATTAAAATCACCTATGCAGAAGGTAACACAATTCTGCAAGCATAACAAACTTTTTCCTACTGCAGGCGGCCAGCACGATACAACTCTTGCGGTGAGAACCATGGGATTAAGCCACCCAGTCCAGAACAGTATCTGACCCCTCTCCAACAAAAGGAAGTTACAGTGAGGCACCTGAAAACAAAACTGAAGGAATCAGAGAGCAGACTTCAGGAAAGGTAAAAGTTCTGGCTAGAAACAAATGCTAGAAGGAGAAGCTCGTTTGAAGGTTTGTGATTAGGCTATTTTCCATCATCTATTCTAGACGGATGTCAATTATAAACCTAAATTACAGAGCTTCTAAACAATGTTTTGGGAGCTTAAGTAACTAGATGGAGAAACACACAATTTTGGAAAGGAAAATCAACATGGAACAGATAAATAGCTATATGTATTTTACTCAAAAGTCTCTGGATTTGTAGTACTTCTAGATAAGAGTTGGGAAAGACTAAAGACCTCTGGTTGATCTAGCACTGTAAACCAGGAGTAAGCAATCTTGTGCCCTCTAACTTCAAATTCCTAAAATAAAATATTGTGGGAATTGTTGTCTAGAATATCTGAAGGACATCAGGTTGCCTATTCACCTGTTCATACAGATTTAGACAGACTTTTTAATATATATATATATATATATATATTTATATATATATATATATATAAAATTCCCTGCTTTACACCTGGGGCAAGCAGCAACTTAGGAAAAAGTTCCTGTTGACTGTAAAAAACACTTGTCGTGTGATCTATATTATTCTGTGCCCAAACAAAACAAAAGATATCAAAAGAAATACCTCTCCACTGTCCTACAGCTTCCTCATTAATCACCATCTCTTTACCCTCAGAGTTGGAATCTCAAAAGAGCATAACTTTTTTTTTCCCTTCCGTAGAGAAAGCGAAATCAAGGAACTTAAATCTCAACTGGCACGCATGCGGGATGACTGGATTGAAGAAGAATGTCATCGTGTGGAGGCCCAGCTTGCCTTGAAAGAAGCACGAAAGGAGATTAAACAACTTAAGCAGGTCATTGAAACAATGAAAAATAGCCTGGCTGAGAAAGACAAAGGGATTCAGAAGTATTTTGTGGACATCAACATCCAGAACAAGAAATTGGAGTCTTTGCTTCAGAGCATGGAATTGGCCCAGAATGGCTCTTCTCGTGAGGATCAGAGCTTAGAATATGAATGTGAGTCACCTGACAAGTCTTTCACCACAAGTACAACTTATTCCAAGATGGCGGACAGCATGCTCACAGAGAACCATTCGATGGAGGCAGACAGTGGTGTGCTGCTCAGTGATGATGTTGCGAATGGGAATGACATTTTTGAAGAAACCATGTATGCTACCACTCCTGAATTTGGTCACTCGGTTCTTTTCACATCTTCTACTTTCAACCATCTGGATCTTGTACAAAGCCTAGGCAACTCCCAAGTAGAGGATGACAATCACAGTGAAGCAATGGAACAAGCTGTTCAGGCTGATGTGTTGCTATACAGGTCAGGCATAGAGCAGCTGATTGAGAACATATTCAAAACCCAAGACGGTTGTCCAATCAGCCCATCTCCAGTTTTAGTGGAATCCAGTGCATCTCGTCCTGAAAGTATCTCAAACTTGCTTGTGGATTTGACACCAACGGATCCAAATTCTGCTATCCTCTTATCTCCATTGGAACCCATGCCCAGTGCCATTGATTCTCGATATTACAAAAATCGAGTCATGAAGGAACTGGATTTCATAGACTATGACACCAAGACCCTTGGGAATGTGTCAAAGTTGTCTGAGGGAAACATTGTAAAAAGATATTGGAGCAGCAACTTCCTCATAGATCTGTTGGCCATTGGTGCCCCCATTGTGCCAACAATCATGTGGATGTTTAGTACTAGGAAAGGAGGAACAATTCCAATCTTCACTTTTGGAGCATTGTTTCGTGGCTGCTGCCTGCTGGCTTTAAATTCTCTTCGTCATGAACCGCTCACTCTTCAACCTTAGATAATCACTGTCTTGAATGGTGTGCCAAGAGATTGAATTCTGGTGGATATATAGTGAGGCCATTTAAAAAAAAAGTGGTGTGCATCATGGTGAAACTGCCTGTTTTGCTCCTAAATGTTTGATTTGCACTATATTTAATTGAGAACATGTTCATTGTTTGAATTTGAAGGCAAACTATTGATGGCATGGAGACTTGTTTCCATTATGTGTATACACAAGTGCATTTATAGCGCATGATCAGCACTTTCCATCCTGTGGTCGGATGTATGGATTGTGATACCAAATGTTTTCTGATGTGAGGGTCAGGTTCATTCTTTCAAAGGCAGCATATATAACCCCACCCAGCATGTGTTGTCTATGCTTCTTAATGGCACAATTGTGATGCAGTCACGCTCGCATTCCATTCATCATGTGTACCCAGGGATCATAACCAAATCTGCCCCCCACCCCAGTGTATTCATGTAGATGGGTGGGAATCTTGAATTGTGTTATTTTGTTTATAAATATGGCTGTGAATATATTTTACTGAGATTTGTCTGAAGTCTTAAATGAAGTCTTACTGGAAGTGTGATGTTAATCTATGAAGGAATATTTTAAATGTGTGATGTATTAACTTATTTTTCCCCTTGTTTAATACAGTAATCTTTCAAGAAAGCAAAACCCTTTGAATCACATGTTGTAAACAAAGCATGCTGAAACTGAAGTGGTGTGTTTATGTTAGTTACCTATGGCACAATACAAGAGATTTTATGCTATTGTCCATATGGAAGCTTTAGGTTATTTGAAGTAGTGGTTAATCCTCAGTTTCATGTGGACTGTGTATGTACGTGTGTTTGTATGTGTTGGAAGGTGTCATAAATTCTCTGGTAATTGTTAAAAATAAAGGCAATAGTAGAATGTGCAACTGTTACAAACTCTAGATCCCTTTGAGGATTGGCCACTATTGGCAGTCCTCAATTTAGACCATTTGTTAAGCTTGTCTGAAATTATGGCGATGATAAAAAAGAGTGACTTAAAACCAGTCCTCACATCTCTGATCATTGCAACTTCTCCATGGTCTCATGATCAAAATTCAGGCACTTGGCAACCAGCATATATTTACGACAGTTGCAGCATCTCATGATCACACAATCATCATTTGTAATCCTCCCAGCTGGCTTATGATAAGCAAAGCCAGTAGGGAAAGCTGGATTCGCTTAACAACCATGTGATTCAATTAATGACCATGGTGATTGGCTTAATGACCATGGCATAAAAGGTTTTAAGATCAGGTGTGACTCATTTAATGACCACCTCACTTAGTGATGGAAGTTTAGTCCTCATCGTCATCATAAGTCGAGGACTACATGTACATGGAACCTGTATTTTTTCCTTGGTGAATTTCATTCCTTTTGTAGCAATTACGTAGGATTTCCTCTTGATAGAAGGTTTCTGTCCTTCTCTGTCCACTTCCCCATACCTGTCATAATTTAGTTCTGATCTTTCCTTCCCAATATAATCATCCCATCTTCTTTTCCCATCTCTATCAATATCTCTTTGGAGAGAGATTTGTGTGCAGGAGCTTACAGATTTCTGTGGAAGATTAATGGTTGGAGAATGAAAGTGACTGGTATTTACTGTTTCTCAAGCATTCTTCAGTCAAGGATCGCTAAAAAAAAACATTTGGAGAATGCAAGGCCACCCAGTCATCCAAATGCTCCTTGTTCATATTCTCATTTTTAAAAGCAAGGAAGTTCATATTTTGGCAAATCAAATAATGGTTACAATTGCATTTTCCTTTCCATTTTCAATGGCCTTTTCAAACTACATTTTCTACCAAGACACGTATTCCAAAATTTGATAGTCAATTATCACTTAGTTCATGTGCACCATGCTGTGAGAACAACTGTTAAGGGTGAGAAGCTGTATGACATCCCAATGTTAGATCATCATTGCTGTATTTCCTATTCAACCATTTTGGGAGGTTGGTTTTGCAAGATCACAAATGGGTATTCCGTGCATATTGTGTTCCCCCGAAAATAAGACCAGGTCTTATATTAATTTTTGCTCCAAAACATGCATTAGGGTTTTTTTTCCAGTTAAGTCTTATTTTTCGGGGAAATACGGTACTAAATACGTCCATCTGGCTGACGATCTTAACTGGGGCTTATTTTGGGGGTTGGGCTTATATTGCGAGTGTCCTGAAAAATCATGCTAGGCCTAATTTTCTGGTTGGGTCTTATTTTCGGGAAAGCACACTATTCACCATTCATTTGTACACTTCAGTAAACCAGTTTTGAGCCATTTAGTCATTTTTTTGCATCTGTCTGGCACTGTACACCCAAGGGTGGACACTGAAGCAGTCAAGTTGGAGAAGGCTAGTTTAGGAATCAATGATCTAAATACTTGAGGAGACCAAGCCAATTGCTTTCAAAATATAAGAGGGCAGAAGTGCATGTATGTGGAAGAAGCCCACTGTTTTACATGCATACCCTTTACAGCCAATGCATGTAAAAGGGCAGGGCTTTTTATCATGCAATTGGGATTCTGATTTTTGGCCCCATTTTTTGTCTTCAAAGAATATACCAAGAAAAGATTTGGTGAACCTTCAAATTCCATATCATTGATAGAAAATCTTGGGGAAACCAAGTCTGCATTCTCTTGAGCAGTGGTAATCCATATCATACCCACTAACATTAGAGATTTTCTTTGCCCCAAATATCCCCAATAGGCTCAAAAATAGTGCCTAAGAAATTCAAAGCATATTATTAAGAAATAATCTCTCAGACCATATTGAGATTGCTTATGAGCAATACCTAGGTCCTAGGATATTCTTTGCATAAGTGATTTGGCACAGAAAAAAATCACTTGAAGTAATCTATTCAAAATAAAGGAGAATATTTGTAGCTCAGGGTTGAAATGAGGGGTCCTTGGTGCTCTGGTAGGCAACCTTGAGTCTTTTATGACTCGTGGACTTCAACTCCCAAAATTCCTGAGCCAGCCATGCTGAGGGGAAAGGGAGAGGTTTCCATGCTGAGCCATGCTGGCTAAGGAATTCTGGGAGTTGAAGTCCACGAGTCATAAAAGAGCCAAGATTGCCTACCCCTGGTCTAGACTCAAACCTGGATATTCTGGACAGTAGGGGTTGTGGTGGGGAAAAGGCAAAACAAAGTAATTTCATCTGGGACAGGGTTGTGGACCTGGACAGTGGCCAGGGCAGCTGAGAAAAGGGTGAGGACAGAGGAAAGGAAGGTGCCAGGGAGCTCAAGGGCAAGCAGGCAGGCATTCGGGCTGGGCAGGAGAGGGGGAAAAGGGATGACAGATGCCAACCTAACCTTAGTTGCCACATAAAATCAGTCCAATTTCACTCTGGGTTTTCTTTCAGCTGAAACTGCAGCAAAAGCATGAGTTTGGTAGAAGTTCCAGAAAGAAACGGTTTGCTTCAAGTTCAAAACACCTTTTCTATTTCATTCTCTTCCCCTTCTCCCTCAAACAGTAACCTTTTTTTTTTTTTTTGCTGCTCTCCTTCTCCAGAAGGAGCAGGTGGCTAGAACAACATTGCTGGAAACTTGATAAATGGCACTACCAGTTGCTAATGAGTGATATTATTACAGGTCATTGGAATATATATTTCACTCTCTTCTGTACATAATCTTCATTTCAATTTGGATAATCAGCAGGTCTCTTTATTGATGTAAATTCTTCGAATCTGCTTTTCAAGCAGTAGTCTGAATCTATTATATTGCCAGAATTCTGTGCTCTTACTGACAGTATTAACAATTTTCCCCTTGGAAGTTGTTTTTATTGGATCCCATTGAAACAAAGAAAAAGAAACTTAAATCCCATTACTTTCAATAAAATTTAGTGATATTTAGGTTTATTCTCAGAAGAATATTCATTTTTTTGAGTTCTATTCAAATAACTCCAGCAATTAACTAATATAATCTTATATTCCCATATTTAGATTCTCCCTAGAGACTATGAAAGATTCAGATCAATATGTCTAAACTCTCATATAACTGAATACTACAAAAAGTACATAGTGACAATGTTTGCTTATCCAACTCCTTTTAAGAAGTCCACATTAAGAATTTTTTAAAAATCACATTAAAAACTAGTACTACTAATCCTTTGGCATTTCATCAACATCAACTGGATAACTTTTTAATACAGGAAATTTACTTCTATTATGAGAATTTTAGACAACTCTTACTCTTGCTTTTATGACTGGTGGATCAGAGAGGATAAGAGACTCACCCATGGGACATTCCTAAAGAAGCTGTGAGAACACAGGATTTCTACAAGACTTTCAAGCTTTGAGTTTGACAAGCACTCAAGAACTGGGTCAGCTTGCTATATTAAGATACTGGAGTAATTCATTCCGGGCAAGAATAAACAAATGCTTATTTTTCTCTTTTGAGAATCTTACTTCATATTGATTTATGATAACCTTATATTTATTTTTAGAATTATGGATGCTTGGCCTAGAAGCAATAACCCTTAAGTTACCAAGAAATAAAAGTTTATTTATAATCTTGCGCTATTCCCTATTTGCCTGCAATGTTTTTATTTATTTAAAAGGTTTATATGGTCACCAGTGGTGGGATTCAAATATGTGAACAACCGGTTCTCTGTGTGGATGCCGCTTCCGGAAGTCCATTCTGGGCCTGGGTAACAAAAAATTAGTTACCAGTTCTGCCGAAGTGGTGCAAACCAGCTGAATCATACCACTGATGGTCACCTATCTTAAACAACTCTGGGCAGCTCACAATATAACCATAAAAAACCCACATAAAACAGTAAAAAGATCAGACAAAAACAAAAGCTTCCCCTACTGCTCCTCAGTAAGCTACAATGACCCTTGTTTCATTCCTTTCTGTCCTATCCTGAGTAAAAAAACCAGGTCTTGATGGCCTTCCCAAAAGCTAAAATGGGGAGGGGGTTGAATTGTTGGGGGGGGGAAGGGCATTCCATAGGTTAGAGACAGCCATGTAAAGGCACCCTTTTGAGGCCCTATTAAGTGGAAGGATTTCAGGGAAAGGATCTAGGTTAGTGTGCCTACTGTACCTTATCTAGTGGACAGCCAGATATTCTTAGATAAAGGTGGTTCTGCAAATAACCAGGTCCACTGCCATGTAGGGCTTTTAAGATAACCAGCATGCTGAATTGGACTCAGAAGGAAACTGAGAGCAAGTGCAGCTCATAGAGGTATAGGCAAACCTATTAACACCTAATACTGTGTACACCGCTGCATTCTGGACCAGGTGTAACTTCCAAGTGGCCTTCAACGGCAGCCCTATGTAAAGTGCATTCCACTCTAAATGGGAAGTAACTAAAGCAAGAGTGATCATGAGCAATGACTCTCAGTCCAGGAAAGGACACAATGGGCATACAAGATGTGCAAAGCCCCTCCCCACACACACACACGGCTGCCACTTGCTGATCAACTAGAAGCTATGAGTTCAGGACACCCAAGTTGTGCGCCAGCTTGGTCCAGGGGAGGACAACCCCATTCAAGTCACCATTGTTTGAGGGGCCAAAAACCTAGAGTCACTCCATCTTGCGAGAGTTGAGCCCACGCAAACTGTCACAGCCTCCAAGGACTTGGGCAGCGCCATTAAAGCATTACTTGCCTAGCCCAGGGTAGAAATGAATAACTGGGTATCTTCAGCATACTGATGATACAACACCCTATGCTTTCAGATGACCTATGTAGCAGTTTCACATAGATGTTAAAGGGGAAATACACAAGCCCTGAGGCAACCCCCCCATTGCAGGGGTCTAGGGCTTGACCTCTTGTCTATCAACTGGAACCAAAAAGAGACAAAGGAGGGTTTTGCTGGGAACCATATCACATAAAATTGTCACTTAATTTTTCCCTATTTGAAAATAAGCATCTAATTCCGAAACAGGTATGCCAGACACACAAAGCAAAAAAGTCAACATCACCATAACTGGCATTTACTTTCTGCATAATGCTGTCAGTTCAGTCAGCTTCTTCACAATATGCAATACCATGCCAAGCACTTGGTATTGTAGCAAAGACAAGAATTGTGGGAATGAGCAAAAAAAGCAAGACTTTGTTTAAAATCATTTAATTAGTCTTTTCAGTAATAAGCGTAATAGACAATAGAATAGATTGCCATCATTCAATTATTTACACCTTTTTTTTTTACTTTAGCTTCAAAACAGGCAGCTGAAGAGTTTACGTAGCAGTATCTCTTTGCAAGGAATGCAATGCAATCCGGCTTCAGCACAAAACCCCGGCCTGTCCTAGAGGAATTGTGTGCAATGAGGCTTCTGTCATTTCAACTGTCCAGCTGAAGTTACACTAAGGAATTATGAACTGTTTTTCCTGGATGACTTCAAAAATGAAACAGAAAACTTTAGTTCTATTAAATACTGAGATCATTAGAAAATGATGCAATGCTGTAGAAACTGAATTCTCTCCCTTTGCTGGCATAATAAGTGGCATTAAGACAACTTCACACCGATTTTATTCTGTTCTTTCTTCATTAACCGCTGTACTTCTTTCTCCATTTTTTTCTTTTGTTGCTCAGCTGCCCGTTTTTCTCTTTCTGCCATTTTCTGCTGCCTGAAATTTCACAGAAAATACAGGATTAAATGCTCCTCGAGTAACTAAAGATCATACAGTATTTATTATAGGCATTTCCTGAACCTCATTGGTATTCTTTGCTTATACTCAGCCTGAACTGTACAAATGACCCAAATAATCAATTAGAAGGTAGAATAAACTGAGCACCATTTAATTTTAAAAGTAGAATCATTACTGCTTATTAAGCTACCAAGCTAAGAAATGGTAAACTGAGCTCTATTGACGTAACTTTCTGTGTTCAGTGACCAGCATCCTGCAGATTTAGATGGAACTCCTCCATCGGGCCATGTCCAGCAGATCACAATATGCCCAGTTTTCTACAGCTATAATTAATAAGCTTATATTCTATCTAAGTATTTAGCTGTAAAAGCTATTATTTGGGGAATCTGACCATTTTTGCCATCATGTATGCCATGTTTGTTACCTTTTTCACCTGCAATTTAACTTTACAAAATACACCCTCAAAACTCTTGATAATTACATTTTTAAGTACATCACTGTTAGTTTGAAATACAATATGTCCTACATTTTGAGCTCGGTTTTGATGATATATTTACTTATATACTGCCCTTATTATTCTACAAATAACTTAAGGCAGGGAACATATCCACCACAACTTCCTCCTCCCTCTGTTTTCCCCACTGTTAGGTGGGTTGGGCTAAGAGAGAGTGACTGGTTCAAAGTCACCCAGCTGGCTTTCACAGCTAAGGCGGGACTTGAACTCACAGTCTGATGCTTTTTAGGCTGGTGCCTTAACCTCTCTAGACCAGGGGTGTCAAACTCGCAACGTCACGTGACGTGTCGTGACATTTTTTCCATTGCCGGCAATGGGGTGGGTGCGGTTTCAGCATGACACATCCGGCCCATAGGCCGGCAGTTTGACACCCCTGCTCTAGACCAGGGCTTTTCAACCTGTGGTACGCGTACCACTTGTGGTACATTAATGAGTGGCAGGTGGTACGCAGCCCTGCCTAGCCAAGTGTAGTGGGGAAGGGAAAGAGCCAGCACAGGCAAAGACTTACAGTGAGAGAGTCCTCTGGAGCTGCAGATTTTACTTATGAATGGAGCCATTTGGGGAGGCTGCCTTAGCCGGCAGCCAGTACTTACATTTTTTCTTCTTCCTTAAGTGCCGGCTGGGCTCCTTACTTTCCTTTCTAGCCAGTAGCTAATTCTTAAAGGGGAAGTGCCTTTTTAAGCTAGTTCACTCAGCAGCTTGTCTTTTCTGTTTCTGGAGACTTTTCCTTGTTTGATCAATATATGGAAGAGGGAAAATATGGGGGGGGGGTTCAAATTCTTCCTTCAGAAGGAGATGGGAATGAGAAAAAGGGAGGCAGGGAAGGGAGGCAGGGAAGGAAGTCCCGCCTTAGCACTTGGCCACCAGCAGCTCTGCCATTGACTCTGCTTGTCAAAAGGTTGCAGAAGGGGATCACATGACCCTGGGACACTGTGACCATCATAAATATGAATCAGTTGCCAAGCATCCAAATATAAATCACATGACCCTGTTGCTGCAATGGTCATAAGTGTGAAAAATGGTCATAAGTCATTTCAGTGCAATTGCAAGTTTGAACAGGTTTTTTTTTTGTCACTAAGTTTTTGACACCTTGCTAGGTGGTACTCGAATATTGCCATATCTTAAAAGTGGTACAATCGGTTAAAAGGTTGAAAAGCCCTGCTCTAGACCATATTAGAAAAACACACTTTTTGTTCCACTATACTTCCATACTTCCACTAGTGATCTGTCTCCTCACTAACTCTATGGGAGTGGAGTTGATATTCTTCCAAGAAATACTTAGGCAGCACTAGAAGATACAGGTAGTTCTCAACTTACAATCATTCATTTAAAAACCATTTTAAGTAACAGTGGGGTTGAAAAAAAAGTGATTTACAACCAGTCCCTGCATTTATGACCATCAGTCACATGATCAAAATTCAAGTTCTTGATGACTGGCACGTGTTTACAGCAATTGCAGTGTCCTGAGGTCAGGTGAGCACCACTTACAATCTTCCCAGTGGACTTCTGACAAACAAAGGCAATGGAGGAATTCAGATTCCACTTAAATGTGATTCACTTAACAACCATGGCAAAAGGTCTTAAAATCAGGTGCAACTCACTTAACCACATTGCTTAGCAACGGAAGGTCCAGTTCCAATTGTAGTCGTAAGTCAAGACTATCTGTAGAGAGGGCCACTCTCTCTTATGGCCCAAATTCTCAAGTCAGCCTTTCCAAACACCTGTTGTTGTAGGACTACAATTCCCATTATCAGAGTTGCAACCCCACAATTGTAGAACCAAGAAAATACTTTTTTTGCACACTGCATACATAAGATATAGAACTCACAGACAGAATCTAATGATTATGGCAGTTATTAAAGGGAGAGCATGACAAATTCATACAGGGAGAGGCTATTTAAGGACACTATTTGCAATGGTTGTTTACCACTTTCTGAATGACAGGCAACGTGCCAAAAGTTTCAAACTTCCCAAACTCAATCAGCTGGTAACTGTAATAGTTGGGTGGACTAAACAGACATATGGAATAATACAGCAGGGCTGTTCTTATGTTTTCTCTGAAATTAGGAACAAATGCTCTCCAAAGCCAAGGACATAACTTTGTTAATAAGAGGTATGCTCAATGTGTATGTTGATAAAATACCTTCAAGAGTCTGCAGATGCAAGGTACTTTACAAGGGAAAACTAGAATGGATGAGAGTAAAAATGGCCATTTGTTCATTTACAAAATTTATAAGGCCACTCAAATGTTAACTCATTTATGATTCAGAGCAGAACACATCAGTTACAATAAAAAGCAATTAAAATCGAACAAAAGAAATATAAAAGCCATTTAATAAGCCACAATAATACACAAATTGGCTTTTTTATATAACAACTGCCATGACACTTTAATAAAAATTTAAATTTAAAATTTATAGAATAACAAATTAAGCAGTGGAAACCTGTAAACAATAACCTGATACTTGAAACATAAGTCAGTTATAGAATTCAATTTAATTTGGAAACCATAGAACATGTTTTTTTTTTTAAAAAAAAATTATGTTTGTATTGATGTTTGTTTTGCTTATTCCTTATCTTTTCTACCATGTTCTTAAATGCTCATTAAATAAATAACCCCCTTTGGGGAATTTTCGTTGTTTGTTTTGAGGTTTGTGTCCAAAGCATACTGTCTTTGAGGAAACAATAGATTTCAGCTTTGTAGCTTGATTTTACCATGGCAAAAATTTCACACAGTGTCTAGCATTAGAAGAAAGAGGGCAATCTTCAAGCAATGCCTTCTATCCAGGACTCTAAAAGGCAATGTTAGCTGTGTGCTGAGCCCTCTGCTGGCTTGCTTGTGGGTAGTTTTTAATGTGAAACAATAGTTCATGGATATATAATTATACTCCCGTCAGGCTATTTTCTCTTAAGGTGACCAACATTAACAGAGCACAGAAGAGAAGAGTATGAAATAATAAATCAAGGAAATTAAAGGCATGAGAGAAGAAACAGGAAAGGAAGTATAATTAAAACTAGTTTACACCAATCCCATTCACAATATCTCTCTGTATTTTTGTGAACTATCAAACTATCCACCTTCTACCGACATGGCATATTTCATACACTGTCTTTTTTTCTTCAAACTACTCCCTCCCCCCCCCCCCGGAAGATCTCATAAAACTATATCCAACCACTTCTTCAGTCTTCCTCTTCCTTTCAACCTATTCATTATTCCTTGATATATTTCTTTTACAATTTGATCCTCACTTATTCTCCTTATACGATCAAAGCACCTCAATCCACATTTGATTTGAGTCTATTCATACTCGACTCTGCCTCTTTTTGTTTTACCACATATGTTTCTTGATCACCCTACTCCTATTCTATTCAAGTCACTGTTTATATACCTCCTGTCATAGCCAAGTCTCACTTTCCTATAATGAACTGGGCAGAAGAAAGCCTCTGTGCTTCTTTTTAATAAACATACATTCCTTGAAATACATATACCTATTATCTTTCTGCCTGCCCCACAGGAAAAAGCAGAGAACAGGGTGCCAGAGAGTGATAAGCATCTTATAAAATAGCCATACAGACTTTGTAAATTGTTAAATTTGCTACTGTCAGCTCGGAGGTGTATCTCCATAGCATCTACATAAAAACATAATTTAAGCATTTCAGCAAAGCAGATCCCATCACTTCCAAATAGCTTTTTTACTGGGGCAAAAAAGGAGTCTTCAAAAAAAAAAAAAACAATATGAAAAAAATATAGAACAATTTTTTTCCTATGTCCTACCTCTCACTTTTGCCATGCAACAGTTTCATGAGGAAATAGTAGCAGTCAAAATTTTGCATCCTTGATGCATGGGAATGCAGTCTTAACAAGCAGTATGTAACTTTATATTGTGGCTAAGTGTTAAATAATAACTGATTAAAGATTTCCCATTGACTTGAGTACTCTGCATGTATCTCCTTATTTATTTTACTGAGCTTAAAGGTGCCTCCCATTATAAACAACTTCGACTGAGATACATCCCAACCTCCTTAAATTGAGTTAAAAACAATACAATAAAAAGATAAGACATGGAAAACTGAGTTCAATTCTCTACATAGCCAAGATATTCTCCACCAGTGCCTTACCTACTTGCTAGACTTCATGAGAGAATCTTTATGTTTTACCACCCTAAGCTCTTGGTAACAGAATTGGGACAATAATTAGAAGACTACCTAATATTTGAAAAAATGTTAAATTATTATCCTAGCAATGACAGCACTCTTTAAGAGCAAAGGGCTACTAAACAGAGAAGGTGTGAATTAGCAGCACCAACAGCTGACATGATTTGGCAGCAGAAGGCATTTCACATCTATTTCAAGGCTGGCAGAAATCCCCACCAGTAATTTTCAGATTCAGATGAAGTGATTAACTGCAGTTTCTCCAATGGAAATGGAGAGTTTGAGAAGTTTTAGAGTAGGTTTGCACTGTAAACTTCTTCACATTTTTCAGAATAAAAATCTAGTTCAGGGATAGGCAATATAGTGTGTACAAGCATCAAAGTCTCCTTAAGAAAATCTTTGGTGCCCATCAGGTTACCTATGATATCTGCTTCTTTTTTTTTAAAGACCTTTCTAAAAAACATAAATAGGTGACTTCCTACAAAGCAAAGCAGCACATCCTGGCATCCTATTTATTTGCAGGAGTGACAATGAACTCCACCGGATCTAATTGAGATGGCACAAAATACCCTGAGAAACTGATTTGCCTTCTTGCAAATGGGTACTTGGTGATACATCATGCTAACAATTGTATATTTCCTTTACTCACATACTTCTAATTGTATCCTCAGGTCAAAAAGAATGATTTATTGATAGAAGCTTAAGTTCAAACTTAAATTAAGGTTGTCAAATACAAAGGAAAGCTAAAGGCTTTAATGTGCTCTTACTTCCATGCCAGGAGAGAGGGAGCAAAATTCACATTATGACTTCATTGATTGTATGATAAACTAGGGTTTGTCGTTATATCCAGATACAGTCACAGTGACCCTTCTCTGAATCATGGTGGATGGATAAGTTATAATCGGTTACAGGATTTGGCAAAGTTACCTCAGAACTTCTTCTGCTTGCCAGGAAGCATCTTCTTCTTCTTCCCAAGCATTTCTGTTTTCCTGCCATGTCTCCATGTCTCCTAGTTCTGGCTGCAAATGGAAATTAATTAGTATCTCCAAAATACTGTTCTATGCTAGCCAGTAATTATTCTAATAAAGTACTGCAATTCAAATTTTGGAAAACATAACTTCCTTATTCCTGGAAAGCACTGAAGAGAGACTTATGGACAGCAATTTTCTTTGAATGAATTCACTGTAATAACAGAAAAAAACTACCCACTTTCAAATGCTAGCCAATACTTTCTTAATTAACATGTTCTCATATAACTGTTACAGGCAGTCCTTGGCTTAGGTCCATTTGTTCAGTGATTGTTGAAAGTTACAGCCGCACTGAAAAAATTGGCGTGCGATTGATTCTCAAAGTTCTGGCCATCACAGCACCACTACACTCACATGATCACAATATGAGTTCCTCGCTCACAATCACAACATCATAGGAAGCCATGGCCACATGGCTGCCATTTGTAACCTTTCCTACCAGCTTCCCACACGCAGTTGGTGGGGAAGCCAGTATGGAAGGTCGCAGGTTGTTCTGGTAAGTCCCCTAGGCTTTCCTGTGCTTGCGCCACACCATTCACCCCATGGTCTTCCTGGCACTTATGCAGCACTCCTCGCCCCACAATCTTGCATCACTACACCCTCCTCATGGTCTTCTTTCATTCACACAGCACCACACGCCCTATCCTACTGCGCTGGTGTAGCACCACACCCGCCATCCAATGGCCTTCCTGCACTCGCATGGCTCCCTGAATCCGATAGTCTTGCGTCACTGTAGCCGCCAGCCCATGGCCACCGCATATCTTGGGGTTATGACGGTAAGTAAGACTGCTAGGATTGTTGTCACTAATCAATGTAGTCACATGACACCATTCTTTATGACTACATCGCTTAGTAACAGCAATCTACACTAGTAGGTTCTTGGCCATCATCCTCCCACTTCCTAATTCTTGGTAGGATAAGCATATTTCTTTTTATTATGCTTAAAATTTAGGGGATTGTGCCTATTAACTGCATAGGTGGCACAACACAAAAAAATGGTTTTGCAAAACATTCCAAAATTCCAATTATTCAAAGTCATGTCTCTCACCTTCACATACTTGGGTACAAGAGTAAATGTCTGAGCTTCCCAATATAAATCCATACTTGCTCACCAAGATCTATTCTATCATGTTCAATTAAACATACCTAATAAGCTAATCTACCTGTAGTTTTTGCCTTTGCTTTTGCTCTCTTTCCTCTATGGGAATAATAAGGGCATTCCTTTAGTTGTCAGGCACATATGCAGCCACATTAAACAAATTCCAGAGCCAGTCCATAGATAAAACATATCCATACATTAATATTTCTCAATTATACTATCTAATTCTGCAACCTCTCATTTTTAATATTGCCACATTTATGATTTCTTTTTCATCAATTCTTTTTGGATGCTAACATATAAAGAATTTTTCATTTTAGTCTTCAATATAACACTATCAGTTCCAAACAAGTCTCTAAAATACCCATTCCAGCATCCCTTCACTTAGATTTCATTCCAAATTATTTCGTCAGTTTTAATTTTATTCAAATACTTGGCATATTGATCTGAAAATTCATAAAAACCAAGGAAGGGGTTAATTTCAGGTTATGTACAAATGGTAAAAAGCAAGTTGAAGTAGATGAATACGAATACCTTGGTAGAATATTTACTAAAAGTGGGAGAATGAATGGGAAAAATTAGATATGCAGATGTTGGTTGAAAGGTAATAGGTAGTACATGACCTATGGTAAGGGATAAAAGTTTGTTGAAAGAAGCAAAAACTTATGTATAGAAGAGCATGTTTTTTAAATAAAAGTGAGAATTTGGAATGACAGGAGAAACAGGTAAATTCATTAAGAGTCCTAAGACAACAGTATGGGATTTTTTTACACAACTTAAGGCTTTATTAGATTATGGCTATCAATTTGTTTTACCTATACCCCCCCCCCCAAAAAAAAAAAAAAACACCCCAACAGCTAGTATTGCTTCTTTAAGACATTCTGGAAATTATACATACAAAAATATTTATGATAAAGAAGTTACTTACAGATTGGTGAATAAAAGGAACATCTGGTGTAGCTGCTAATCTACTTGAAAATCCGGCACTACCATCTTGGTTGCCAAAATTTAAAGGTTCACGTTTTTTAACAATGATCTGAAAAGCATGAATTGAAAGTAGTAATTTGCAATATTGCCATTATTAACAAATAAAATTGGAAACTTATTAACCCAGCTGTAAAAACTGATGTCACGCAACAATGCCATGTTCGCCGTTTCACAGATGTCAACTTACATTTCCGGCCAGTGCAAGAGCAGCAGTGGGCCTGAACCCTGCAAGAATTTCCCATCACTTTTTCAATCAGCCAAAGCACCCTGAGCTCTGTCAGCTCAACCATTTGATTTCTGGTTAGCAACTTGGAAGTGGGACTGGCTGCAAGAGCAGCTCCTCTCTCTTTGCATGCTGCTCTTCTGACATGGCTCCTTTTAGGGCCCTATACTTGGGCTACCAGATTTAGACTATAAAATCAGACACTGTAGCAAAAACTCTTTTCACTGTTGCCTTTGGACACCTGGATTTTGCAGGCTGAATACAGAAGTCCAATGACGATTGTTAAAAGCATGAGGCCTAAAAAAAATGAGGATAAGGAGAAGACCTGTGCTTCCGGGGCCAAGACCACTTCTTCTCTTGCCTTCACTACAATTAAGCCACTGCTTTCTACCCTTCTCTTTTTTGGCCACCAGGGGTCAGCCATCTTCCTGAGATAGGTTTAACTCCCAGTTATAAGTGAATATGGAAAGCATTGCTCTTCTTACATTTTTCATCAACCCGTAAGTATGGATGAAAAGGAAAAAAGTAATTTGTTTAAAAGTAGGAGCAAATGCTTCTGTGCTGTTAACATCTACAAAAGAAATGGAAAGAAAGGGACATTTGCAAGCTAAAGGTCTTTGCAGGCTTATTCATTTCTCGGATGGTCCAATGTTGTTTTCAAAAGCTTAGCTGATTAGTATAATATACACTCCAGACTGTTCAGAATTCGATACCCTGAAATGTGCTATCTTTGCACACATGCTTAGCCCTAATTACATGCAATATCCTTATTGCCTACTTATGGTAAGGGATAGGACTGAAACAAGCTGCATATTCGCTTGCATGTAATAGGCTTGTCCAGCTGCTTGATGGAATGAGGTGGGGCTTTACCACAGCATCAATCAGAAGAAAGTTGGCATGCAATCCTGCAAAACCCTCAGACTAAAATGTATAACCTCACTCAATCCACATAACTTAATTCATGTGTAGCAACCAATTTTGCTTTCAAACTTTTTTCTTTAACCTCGCCCTTGATTAAAACTATATGGCTCAGCATATAAACTTATTAAAATGACTGGGAAATTATGTTAACATACAAGTCGTTCAATGTGATTACATTTCAAATGCAAAACAGAAAGGATGAAATAATGTAAATTATTTTTTCACTATACATATATATTCTGCTGTACTCCCAAAGAATGCAAACACAAATTCTGAGTAAAAATGAAGGTTTTTTTTATGATGCAAAACTGAAAGGAGAAAATTATTTTCTGCTTTGGCAGTTTCACTCATATTCAAGTCTATGATGATGAATTTAAATTGCTCAAAATGCTGTACCTCTACTGGATACGATTATTTTTAAAGTACAGTAGTTAACTGCATCAGCTATCTAACTGAGCCACAGATAGAAAATGTCATGGTTGACTTGCTACGCACCCCTGCTCACAACCAGACCACAGAAACAGGGAGGGAGGACGGAAAGTATTGAAATGCAAGAGAGGAGGGAATTGAGGAATGCAAGTGAGCCGTCATAGCATGGGACAGTCCTAACACTCCAAGGTCAAACGCTGGGAAAACTTTGGAGACGCTCAGATTTTTTCCAAAACAAAATGAATGCAATTGACAATGAACAGTGGGTAGATCCAGGAGAAAAAGGGGGTTTTATCTATGCTGGTTTTCATGCGAAAACTTTAGAACTGGCTTTGCTACTTCTGTGCCTATGTGGATTTATCAGTAAAGTTATACTCTTGGTAAAATAATGTCCCAGAAGTTTCTTTTGCTGCATTTACCAAAGGGACGGTTGACAGAAAACAATTTTCACTGCTAAATAACAACCACATTAGAAGGTAATATAGATTTTAGACTGTTGTGAGTGCTGAAAACATACTTTCTTTGTTTTCCTTATTGTTGGTGCCATGTCCTTAAAGTAATCAGGCTCCATTTCTTCCAATCCATTTTGTTGATTGGCTACACTGCCATTACCACCTTCAATTTTCACGCTTGTAGGGGCATCTTCATCCCATGAAGACCAATCTTCTACTTCTGGCTAAAAAGAAAAGGAAAAGAGTTCCATTCTTTATTGGCCATCCAATGTGCATAATACATAACCTATTTTTATTGGGTCATTAGGTAGAATTAATTTTAAAAACTGATATCCAGATCATTTAATATATTACTTGTTTAGGAACAGATGAAAAATCCACAGTAGTTGGCAAAGTTATTTGGTCTCCACTAAGCTTTCGTCCTCTTCCAGTCCTGAAAAACAAAAGTTTCTTTTTAACTCTGACACATTTGATAAAAGTGAAGTTGTAAATAAGAAATCATTTAAAAGCTACATTAAAAGTTAGAATATTTAAAAAGCTTAGCACTTTTTGTGTAATTTTAACTACAGAGAATCCTCAACCTATGACCATAATCGAGCCCAAAATTTCTGTTGCTAAACAAGACAGTTATTAAGTGAATTTTGCCTCATTTTATGAGCTTTCTTGCCACAGTTGTTAACTGAACCACTGCAATTGTTAACTGTTGTTAAGTGAATCTGGCTTTCCCATTGACTTTGCTTGTCAGAAGATCACAAAAGGTGATCACAAGAACCTGGGTTACTGCAACTGTCATAAATATGAATCAGTTGTCAAGTGTCTCAATTTTGATCATGACTATGGGGATGATACAATGGTTGTGCGAAAAATGTTCATAAGTCACTTTTTTCATTGCCGCTGTAACTTCGAATGGTTACTAAATGAACTGTTGTAAGTTGAGGACTACCCATACTGATTTAAATCCTAATTTAAGAATAAAACCAATAGTTCTATTTTCCTGATCTTTTTCTACCAATTTAAAATTCAAGGCACATCTTCTACTATCCATATTATTCAAGGAATTTTTCACTAAGATATGATGAGCTTCCTTTATAAAATGATGCAATAACAAGAAGTACAGTAGAATCAACATTTAAGAAATAAGCTAACTTTAAGAAAACAACTTAGTATTTCTATAAAACAGTACAGATTACATTATGGTACGTCAACTATCACATTCATGCACATTTAGATGGATTCTCCTATAATATGTAAAGAAACTCTGACATTTCCCAATTGAAGAGATTTACATGCTTGAGTGCTTCTCAGTACTAAAAGCATGTACTCCATTTTATTTCTACCACAGCATATAAAAAAATATGCATCATTAAACTTCCAAATCCTGCAGATAGCTGAAAAAACTAGCATGCATGCTGGACATGCATATTTGACAGGGTAAAACATTATAAAAAAAAATTAGCGTAGAAAACTGTAGCATATGTTTATAAAATCAAAACCTTAAGACAGGGGTGTCAAATTGCTGGCCCGCAGGCCGGATGCGTCACGCGGAAGCTGCGCCCACCCCACCTCCGGCAAGGGGGAAAAAGTCACGATACGTCACGTGACACGACGAGTTTGACACCCCTGCCTTAAGAGCAAAGTAACTTTATAAAGACAGAGAAAACAGTAAAAACAAAAAGCAGGTCTGTCAGAAAGTAAGGAAAAATATTCCTGTTCCAATCATCAGAATTTTCAAGAGAAATTGCCATCCTTTTCCTTTATAAATCAAATCAAATATTAGATTCTTTTGCCCTAAAGATTATAATCACTGCTGATGCAGCAAAAGTCCTTAGAAAATAAAAGTTAAAGGTTATTGCATGTCTCTGCATTTTTTCTGTTGTGATAAAAACTAAACAAAGATGAATATGTGGTTCCTTAGATCTTTAGAAATTATTTTTACAACTATTTTCTGAATATATACTTATTCCTATTCCTGTTTAACAGAAGTAGTATCTATAATTTCAGGTAACAATTCACAGAAGTTCTCAAAACAGTACAAAACTTAACCATAGCAGAATAATAGTACTATATTACTAACTGTCCTTCTTTATATTATTTGACTTTGTGGCTTTTTCCTGACTGAAAAATATATATTATTTTCCCTTTCTCTGAATACTTGAGATATATATTAATTCAATCAATTACTCATTTTATGTATGCAAAGAAAGAAGCACACACTTACAAAACAAGTTCTTGTATAAATATTTGTATCATACGTATTTATTTTTAAGTGGTAAAACTAATCACATGACACCGTAGTTTTCTGTTTTTCTAAGCATTATTATATCAGTTTCTTTAGCTATACAAAGATAATAGAAAGGACATTAGTAAATTTTTTAAAAATCTCAATACAACTTCAAACTATTCATTGTTCAATGAAGGAAGAAATTCCACTTCATGTTTGTAACCATTTTAAACCTTCATATAAAAAAAACTATTAAAGGAATACTACATTCCCCCTTCCCCAATTTGAAACACACACAAAGAAAACTCTCAAGAGTAATGAGGTAGAAATCTTAAGAGGAAAAATCAGAGCAAACTCACATGCAACATTTGATATTTACCTGCAAATCAATCTTTTAAAAAAAGATAGTACTGCTGCCAAGCATGTACAAATTTTAAATAGACGGAACTGTGTAATTGCCATGATGAAAGACTTCACCTGAAAAAGAGGGGAAAATGTACTGATAAGCGTAATGCTATTTGGATGCTTTTGCAGCCATAGGCACTAAGAGAAGTCTGCACATACATTTCAATGTAGCTACAACTCATAAGTATATCACTAACAAAAATCAAAAGGAAAGTGTGGTATTGATGAACATCTAATGCAGTTCAGTGCTAGTCTGCAAGCAGGATTGCTATATCCAAATATCCCACTGATTTTTAAGAAATCAAGAATACTAGTGGAATATATATTGATACTGTGCTAGACCTCAACAAAAACTGTCAAAATCTATAGACATCTAGAGTACTTCAACAATAAAAAATGTTTTTTTTTTCCTGACAAGGTGGGCCAGCAAGTTAGTTGGTTAACTAGCTCAATAACTTAATCATGGATGGTTTGGGCATGATGCTCAAGTCATTACGCTGCACTCTTTGTGCTTCCTTTCCAAATCATATTGTTATCTATTCCATTTCCACATTCCCATTAGCTTTCTTTGATATCCCAACTAGGTGCATTACAGTTAATACTAATGAGAATGCGTCTCTGAACTAACAAGGAAAAAACATCAAAAAAAACTAATTTGGATGAAAACTGTTTGCAGAAATATTTGTCCGTCAGAGTAGTATATCTCAGAGGAAAGAAAAGCTCCAGGAAAGTAGAAGATGGATGAATAGGATCAAACTATTCATCAAATAGTTTGAGCCTATTCAAATAGCAAATTTTCAAAGCTAAACTATATTTTGGTTACAATATCTGAACTTTTGGCTACAACAGTGGTGGCGAACCTATGGCACGGGTGCCAGAGGCGGCACTCAGAACCCTCTCTGTGGGCACGCGCGCCGTCGCCCCAGTCCTAGGCCTTCAGCTGAGTTTTATAAAACTTTTTCGCTTTAGGCCTCCACCGCCGTGTGCAAAAAAAAAAAAGGGTTCAATCAGTCAATTTCAACTTTTCGCGGGGAAAAAAAAGATCTTGCAAAGTTGGAATTGATTGATTGAACTTTTTAGTCCCACCCAGTCTGCCGTTACCACCGCAGCCATGCCCACCCAATTGGCCACACCCAGCCAATGGGCCACACCCAGCCAATGGCCACACCCACCCGGCACTCGACGGTGCATAAGTGGGTTTTGGGTTGCAGTTTGGGCACTCAGTCTCTAAAAGGTTTGCCATCACTGGGCTACAATGTCTGAACTGGTTCAATATAATGAAGATTGAATTCAAATGTTAGGCTTCTTTCAATCTTCTTCTTCCTAGCGTTATTCCCGCGCTATGGCAGGGTCCCCTTCTTTCAATGTTAATTGAAAAGGTTGCTTTAAAGCAGTTCAGCAACAGAGTGGCAAAAACCATGTTATTTCTAAAACATCTTGGCAAAGTCTCAAAAAATTATTAGATTGCTTGGCCTCATATGTACCTGTGTGACACTATTAGTCAAAGAAACAACTAGTCCACAATAAAAAGCTGCTTTTATGGAAGTCTATTTTAAAAATATGCTCCAAACTATCAAACAAGTTAAATGACATACAAAAGATGCTGTTGCCTAGTATTTGTTTCCTTAGAGTCAACTACCCAGGGAAATCCCTGCATTTTCTGAAGTAGTTAATCATTGCCTCTTTCTTAGGGCTGAGAACAAATGACTGGCCTAGGTCATCGGGCTATCTTTGTGCCTAAGGCAGGACTAGAATTCAGAGTCTCCAGATTTTTAGCTTGGTGCTTTAATCACTACATCAAACTCGTTCTTTTTCCTAAAGCTACAGGAGCAGTAAATCTTAAAAAATTGAGTAAATGTTTTTTATAAAAACAATGTATGAATTGTATGCATTATATCTTTTTCAGTGTCTTACATGCATAGATGGGCAAGTACTAGATATAATACATTACTAAATTATAAAATTCCATTTAGATTCCTGCTTGCAAGACATCCAAACTACAGTATTTATGTGGGAGAAGTTCTTTTTGTTCACTCACTTCCAAAATGTTTTTTCAAGTTTGATTAGAATACAAATCTCTGAAATGTATTTTCACTTTTAACTACAGTACATTCTTTGTAGCTTTATTTCACAAATCTTTCATCATCAGTTTATTGCAGCTATCACTTTCTCATACGCATTCTGTATATCGGCCATTATTTTATTTCACTCATTTCATTTCTTTCCTTTTTCTGATCTACTTTTCAAAAATCAACTTACTTTTCTTCCCCCTTCAATGATAACTAACCTATAGATACCTATTTTCTAATAACCTATATAACTGCAAATATCTTCCAATACACATTTTTTCAGCTTTTCATATATAATTAAATCTGCAGATTCACTTCCTTGGAGTACTCAATTCCACACACAGAGAGAACATCGTAAAATATGTTAATTCATGCTTTTTACCATTACCAATTTCTTACATTCCATGTCTTAATCATTCATATGCCATGGTCATCACCAAAGGGATGGCTCTGTTCAGCTCAGGCTTTTATATACTATAATTATTTTAATAAAACAGAGGAGTAGGTTACTAGCTTTAGTCATACATATGCCAGTTCTTCATAACGTAAAGACAGCACCAATCAGTTTTGATACATTTAGTCTAGTGTGCTACTCAAGTAACCAAGTTTCATCTCAAATAGACTCACATTTCTATATGCAAACTAGGGTCATATATCTAGAGACTACCTAGCAAGTTAATATACTGTTACTCACATCCCATCAACTAGCAGGTAAATGCAATACAGTAGATAGGAAATATAGCCAAGAGACTTTTAAAATCCCCTTCCTTCTAAAGCCTTATTCTCAGGATACCGCAATTCCAAATATTTGTCTCAGAATTTGTGAGAATGAAACCAAGCTTGTCAAACACAGGCTTCCACTTCGTAAACTGTATGTATAATTTGGACACCAGAGGAATTAAAAGCTGAACTCTTCAGAGGACCCAATGTTATTCTCAAAGGCCACTGTGAATATCAGAAAAAGTAAAGTTTTGCTCCTTGGGGCAAAAAGGGCTGGTGAAATGAAGAAGAAAAAAACCACCAGCATGGCCACAGGCATTACCATACTAAAATCAGCCTGCATGAGAGAAAGAAATGGAGAAACTTTGTTCTAATATTTACCCTTCTCTTTCCCACAGAGGAAAACAAATCAAACCAACCAACCACAGGAAGCCTACCAGGTAATTAAAAAAAAAAAAATCCCTAAGTTTGTTTGGAAGATACGTGTCCTACATTGTATTCATTTATGGTTTTATTTTTTGTAACGGTAGAGCTTTTGCACTGAAGTATAAGGCCCCCACCTCAAAGGTCCGGGGACAGAAAAGCCACGTTGGGGCTTCCCGGAGGCTTGCTTGGAGGGCAAGGCCGCCCACGGCCGGGAAAAGCCTGGACAACCAACCAGCGGTCGCCTCATCAGGACTCCGGCCGAAGGGAGGAGCAGGGAAGAAAGACCCGCCCGTGCGCTTTCTTCCCCTGGAGGGGACGGAGAGAAGCGGCTCAAGGAAGGCAACTCCCGGGCAGGCGCGCTCCTCTCTCGCTCACCTTGTCCAGCGCGGAGGCGAGCGGACGTGGAGGCGACGCGGCTCAAGCCGAGGGACAGCCGCTTCCCTCGGCGACCGCGACTTCCCTTCATTCAAGAGAGGATGCGGTGACCTCCGTCCCAGCCGCGGCTCTTGGCTCCTCCATAGCCTCCCTCACCGGCCACTACCGGCTCCACCTTCCTGTCACCCTAGAGACCCCCCACCTTGCGCCTGCAGTCGCCTCTTCCGGTCCCGCCCCAATACTTTAAGCCAACCGGGCTCGGCATCAGGGGAAGGGGTGGGGGAAAGAACCGGAAGGATGGAGGTTCCTGCGCAAGCGCAGAAAGCTTTAGTCCTCTGTCCCGACGGGGAGGGGAAAGATGAAAGGAGAGGAGGTGGAGCTTACGAGGCAGGATCGCTTGGCCACGTGATCTGGGGTTCCTCCTTTGTTTCGCGGTTCAGTAGGAAAAGTTGAGCGAGCGGTTTGTGCTGGGCGCGTCTGAAAGGGCTTTTTCCCTGCTGGGAGTTTTGCGCATTTTCTCTGACTAGAATATATGCATAATGTTTTTATTTAGGAGAGGAGAAAACAGAATGGTTTAAGCCGGTGTTTTACAGTGCTTTATAGATCTGCGAAATTTGGGAAAGTTACTTTTTCATTATTGCATTCATTGTAATTACAAAGACTTGCTACATAGAACATGTCATAAATAGGGCTGGAAGGGACCTTGGAGGTCTTCTAGTCCAACCCTCTGCTGAAGCAGAGGACCCTGTACCATTCTGGATAAATGGCTGTCCAATCTGAGGCAATCGTTAAAGAAGGGCTACCTGTAACTATCTCCAAATCTTCAAAACATCGATTTTTCCCCCTTTACACTATCCAGCTTTCACAGCTATAGATCACCACTTGATTTTTGTTTCACTGAAATTTCCTTATCTTTATTATTGTCTCTAAGCTTACCGGTGCCCTCCTCCCTAATATTAATATTCAGCATATTATTCATGCTGGTCTACACTTGAGCCTTCCAAAATAAAACTGGCAACTTCTTTACCATCAAACATATAATACATACACATAAAAGTGTCCAAAAAAGGCATGTCTTAAGACATAGTAGGCTGGGAATTGGCATTTTTTAAACAGTATGTTCAAAACCATTTTTAAAAGAGAAGGCAGTTGGCAAAGCGTTTGGATTTTCAAAAGAGTGCTACATCCTTGAGGTTAAATTTCTAGTAAACAAAATGTGTCAATCAAGAAATAATATATATTTTATGGCATAAATATGAATCTGGAAAATTAACCCCTTTTGCTGGCAAGTGATGCTATCTAAATGAAAAAATGAGCTTCTCCAAATCTTTAAAACTGCAGTTTCTAAAAATAAAAATTAAAAACATTAATTTTAGAGTATTCGTGTTACTTTTAATTGGGGCCCATCTTCCTGTTCCAAAAATATATTTTTTCTCTTACCCTGAATGTTCCATCTTTAAAAAATACAAATTGAAGGTATTGAGGAATACATTTAAATAATTGTTATGAAGCATCTATATATTTGCTTAATAATATTCAAAGAACTGAACTGTCATTCAGAAAAGGTTACCTCCATTTAATCTATATGTGTTACTAGATCTACCATAATTAGGCTGCAAACATCAGGGCGATCACAAATTGGCAGCAGAGAAATGCAATCTGCTACCACCTGTTTGGATATTTGCGATGTAAAATAATGCTAGCTTTGTAAAGCACATGCACACACTCATTTTGAGAATCTTCTATTTTCAAGATAGTTTTAGTTGTAACAAATATGTCCGCTGCACATTATACCACATAGTCTGGTTCTGGCTTACAGTAGTCATACAGGCAGTCCTCAACTTACTACCACAACTGAGCCCAAAATTTCTCTGCTAAGCAAGACAAGTTGTTTTGCTCCATTTTACCACCTTTCTTGCCACAGTTGTCAAGCCAATCACTGCAGTTGTTAAGGTAGTAACATGGTTGTTAAGTGAGTCTGGCTTCCCCATTGACTTTGCTTGTCAGAAGGTTGCAAAAGGTGATCACAAGACCCTGGGATGCTGCAGCCATCATAAATACATGTCAGTTGCCAAGCATCCTAATTTTGATCACGTGCCCATGGGGATGCTGCAACTGTCCTGTGTCACTTTGAACGATCGATCACTAAGCGAATAATTATAGGGCTACCTGTAACTAGACATGAAATGCAATCCTACCATAATTAGGCTCAATATAGACTTACATCTATTTGAGCCATTCAAGTTTAAACCTTTCTACTACATTATTACAATCAAACCCGTATATTATACTAATAAGTAAGAAATAAGTTTGATTTCTGAGTCTTGTATTTTTGACATTCCGACAAGTCTTGTAGCAAGAGTAGTATTAGTATATTTGGCCCACATTGTGTTGCAGATTACAGAATATGGCTTCGTTGGTTATGGAACACATTACATTACTTTCCTTTAAAAAAAAAAAAAAGAATACTGAACTCATCTTGTTACTTACTCATTATGGATTGTGAGCGGCTAAAAGTAGGCGGAATCTAAATTTTACTATTCTGTACCTTCCATTATTTCAAAGGAATAATTCTTCTGGTCATCCAAGGGATGGAGGTAAAGCAGGCAGATGACAATATGTGTAAGATGCTGTCAAACAAATGTTGGCATTTTCATCAGAGGTCAGCTGGCAAGCATGCAATGGCTGGATTTTCATGGTGTCACTGGTCATGCACCATTATTTGGAGCCATGGTAATTTATTTTACAGTTTGCTTTCCCTCTGCTGCAGTGCTGTTTTGCAATTGACATCAAACATTTAGAATTTATGCTTTCTTATCCTTTCTGTTGGATTCATCTAGCGGGATGGCAAAGAAGCCGTTTAATATTAAAGTATATTGACACAGGTCAGACCTGTTAAGACACACAACACTGTTTTAATGGCAAAACATTTTTGATTTTAACATTTAAGCACAGATTGTTGGCATTTTTCTTTTATTAAAACATTAAGAAGTCGGTATATGGAAGTAGACTTGGAGTAAGTAAATGAAATATTTAAAAAAAAATAGTGAACTTTAATCCTGAAGCATGAAAAATGTTCATCCAGTTTTTCATGTGATTCACTGAACGCAGCATGTTAAAGCATGGTAAGATTCAAAAGGAAGGATCAAAGACTGGCATGTTGAGCCAGAAACGTTCTTATTCTTTGTAGAAGTTCTTTCTTTACACTATCAGGGACCAAAGCTGAAAAAGAATAATAAAGAGCAAGATGAAATCATCGCCACATTGCAAATAATTTCAAATATAGATAGTCCCCACTTACGACTGGTCGCTTAGTGACCAAAGTTACAACAGACCTACCCAGAGCTACTTATGACCAGGTTTTCGAGTTCCGATAGGCAGCCCCACCCCTCCATGGTCACTTGACTGCATTTTGGGTGTTTGACAACCAGCCCACATTGACAGCTTTTTGATTACAATGTATAATGTTTTCTGCTGGACACTGATGTTTACTTCTGGTTTCCGGCAAAAAAAAAAAAAGTCCATTGGGGTCTCCTAACAACTGTGTCAGTCACTTATTCACAGCAAAAAAAGGTGTAAAATTGAGCGCAGTGACACGGTGATCTGCTTAACAACTGATATGACTTACTGCTGTAATTCCAAGCTCAATTACAGTCATAAGACGAGTATGTTTATACAGTATTATACTATCCTCTGTGCCTTTCTATGTGTATGAGCGTGGCTGCAGGTATATTTGTCATGTGGCACCATCTGACCAATGTTGGCAATCTGGAAAGCTAAGTATGATTGACTATGGGTAGGACTTCAATGGGAAATCAAAGTTCTTACAAAAAGCACGGAATCATACCAAGGTAACAACATGAATGTGTCCATGTGAATCACCAAATCAAGCTCAACCCCAAAATAGTATTAGCTGCCTGAAACAAACTTTGGAACAACCTTGATAGAGTGGCGGATTGAAAATAAATGAATTATGTGTAGTAGAGACAGGTGAAAATTTCATTTGGAAAAATAAATCAAAAGGCACAGATACAGGATATGGAATGCCTTGCTTGGGAATAGTGCCTGGGGATTGAAATTGATCAAAAGGTGCATCGGCAGTATAATATGGCTGCCCAAAAAGCAAATTCAGTGCACCTGAAAAGAAGCCCAGTTTGCATATCACGGAAGTGAACAGCTAAACTCTATTCTGCACTGTGTTGCAATCCAGACTTGAAAGGAAAAAGTCAGTCAAAGCAATTGGGCACATATGTCCCACAGATGCATGACATAGGATTTGCAGATGTTCCTGAAGTGCTTTAAGAAAGTGTCAAAGAGTGCTTCCAACTCCTTGGATTCACTTTGTCATTTTTAACTTTGCTACATATCCTAGTGTCCAGTTCTTGGCAACATATTTGAGGATGCAGAAAAGAATAGAGACAGTCCTCGACTTACAGCTATTCATTTAGCAACCATTAAAAAATAAAATAGCACTGAAAACACAATTGGTCTTCACACTTACAACTGTTGCAGTACCTCCACGGTCACAAGATCACAATTTTAGCCCTTGGCAACCGGCTTGTATTTACAACAGTTGTAGCATTCTGGGGTCATATGATTGCCATCACAACTTTGGATCTCGTGACTGTGGGGGTATTGCAACAGTCATTAAGTGTGAGGACCAGTCATAAATTGCTTTTTTTCAGTTAATTTCCCACAAGCAATGTCAATGGAGTAAGCCTGATTCACTTGACAGTGTGATTCACTGTGATTCACGTAACAACTATGACAAAAAAATTGGGCATAATTCAGTTAACAACCGCATCACTTAGCAACCAAATTTCTGGTCCCGATTACGGTTGAAAGTCAAGGACTAACCTTAACTGACTTATGTTATTGGAAGGCACATTAAGGCTGATAGTAAAAACTTCCTAACAATAAGATAGATGATTGGCTTGTCTTTGTTGGATATATTCCTACAGAGGCTGGCATTTCATTTGGATTCTTGCATTGATCAGTTCAATGCAGCTGTTGTCAACTCTATAATTCTGTGATGATTATTTACAGCAAGATCTCAGGGCCCCCACAAATATCACCCTGAGACAGTAAACAGCATCTTGGAATATGAAAAAGCAGAGCAGATGAGCATTGCCAAGCCACTTAGAATAGCCATTATTAAAAACAGATTGAAGATCCCAGCAAGTTCAGCCCTTTCAATTAATATTAATATCTCTGCAAGTAGGACTGCACTGGTCCCCTTGAAATTATTGAAAGTTCTATTCTTAGTTTTTGTTGTTACCCTCAGTGGCTAATCACATTCAAAAGAGTAAGGCATTTTCATAGCAAATCAACATGAGAATATTTTAATGTAGAGATCAAAGAAACAAGGGTCAGTCTTTTTGACCGGATAAACCAGTATTTTTCAACCTCAGCAACTTAAAGATGTGTAGACTTCAGTTCCCAGGATGTGTTGCATGCTGGTTGAAGAATTCTGGGAGTTGAAGTCCATACATCTCAAAGTTGCTGAGGTTGAAAAACACTGGGATAAACATTAAAATAAAATGCAAATGTAAATCCCAGGACTTCATTGGAGAGTACATGAATCAGCCACCTTCTTAAAGCTATACAAATAAAGTCTGTTCAGTGCCTAGAAACAATTTATTCCAAGAACTCAGTATATACTTTATGCTTGAGTACCAAAGCAATAGAACCTTATTACCTCTGCCTTTTGGAGTAATTTCAGCCACCAAATCATCAACAGTAACATGTTCTAGCCCTTTCTCTTTGATGACATCTAAACAAGATAAAGACAAGCAGACAGGTTAAAGTCAGATAAAAGCAGAGAAATTTGTTTTAATTACAGAAATTGACATAATACATATCTTTTGCACATTAAATTTAATAGCACAGACCCTATATATACATATATACATATATATATACATATATATATATACATATATATATATATACACACACACACACACACACACACACACACTATATTTGTATCCTCCCTTTATTTTTACAAACAACGCAAAGCGGCGAACATATCCAACACATTTTCCTTCTATTTTTCCCATTACAACAACCCTGTGAGGTAGGTTGGGTTAAGAGAGTGACTTGTCCAAGGTCATCCAGCTGGCTTTCATGGCTATGGTGGAACCTGAACTCACAGTCTCCTGCTTTCTGGCCTGATGCCTTAACCACTAGAACAAACTGACTATATTTTAAAATAGAGCCTTTTAAAAATAAATAAGCATACTTTGGACTGTGGCCTGAATTACACACTTACATATTCTAGAATCCAACCATGTCCACTCACTCTTCTACTCCATCATTTAGCCCCATGCAATTCAACCTATTTTGAGTAGTTTTTGAATAACGATGTATTCAACCCATGACAAAAAAATCTTGAAATCCAGATGAGAGCGCTCTCGTGTTTGTCTTCCTCAATTGTTGAGTTGCATAACTCAAAGTAGTGCTACATTATTTAATAGTAATGTAGCAACCTTTACCTAAGATCAACCAGTTGTGTCCTTGTTTGGCAGAATCTATCTTGGTCCATAACTAGGACACCATTGCAACCTAGCTGACATTGCTATTTTATTTAAATTTTCCCTTTCAAAGTAATTGGAATAAAGAAAATTAATACAAAATATAGAGAGCCAGTTTGGTGCAGTAGTTAAGCATCAGACTTGAAGATTATGAGTAATACTCCTGTCTTAGGCAGAAAGCCAATTGTGGGACCTTGGGCCAGACACTCTTTCCCAGCTCTAGAAAGGAGGTAATGGCAAATCACTTCTGAAAAATCTTGCCTGCAGGGACTTGTCCATGCAGTGTGTACATCTATATTTGTGAATGTATATGTATACGTCTATATACATGTATATGTATACGTGTATATACATGTATATGTATGTTTGAATATGTGTGGGTATGTATATATGCACAAACACAATTTATAGGGCCCAGATGAGGTTCATAATCTTTGTGGATAGAAACCATTTTGATTGCAATTTCCATTCATCCTTTTGTGTACCTTTTGTCAGGAAAGAAAAGAAAATTAGGCTAGGAGGGGAAGAAGAGAGTGTAGATAAAACAGCTTATTTTGCAGGCTAACAGGAAGGGGAACTTAGTTTCAGAACAACCCAGTTGTATTCCATGCTAGCTTTACAGTTAACTTAGCATATTCTACAAATATACCTTATATTTTGCATTAATCTCAGAACGTCTGTTTAAAAATACAATGATTGAGAGCCAATTTGATCTAATGGTTAAGGCACAAGGCTAGATAGCAGGAGATCATGAGTTCAAGCCAACTGGGTGACCTTAGACCAGTCACTCTCTCTCAACTCAACCCACCTCACAGGGTTGTTGTTGTGGGGGAAAGAGGAGGAGGAAGATGTGTTGGATATGTTCACTGCCTTGAGTTATTTGTAAAAATAATAAAGGTGGGATACAAATATTGAAAAAAGACAAAGTAAAGGAGAGAGGGGTACTAACAAATTCCTTAGGCAGGCCAGATGTTAGGAATCATGTATTAGTATGACATTGCAATGTGTGTTTCCTTTAAAAAAATATTGTCTATATATCAGGCATCTGCAATTTAAAATGCAACCTGAGAACATACATATTACATGAATATTAGATTTGTGACTTCCTGGTACCAATTAATGAAGTGAGAGTTACAATCTATTCCAAAGTGACAATTACCTTTGCAGTGTGCCTTTAGCTGATCTTTCCAACCACATTCAATTAATTTGGCTCTCAATAATTCTTTAAGCCTGTAAAAACAACAGCATTAGAAATATATCCATACTGAGTACTAGAAAAACATTAAACAAGCGAGCAATGCAGTTCTACAACTAGAGTAAAAAATAAAACCCACATACCGTTCTCGTTCTCCTGTTTCAATTAACTTTTGATTAATAGTTGCCCTCATTTGTGCATCTTTGTTCATTTTTCCCACCTGAGTGCAAGTAGACCAGATCTACTGAAAAGTAGAGAGAGACAAGCAGATGGACTTAACTGTCATATATAACACATTCATTTTCATTCATTTTTCAGGAGGGTGCAGTCTAATCCCAGAAACTGACAATACTGCCAATTTCATGCCAGAGGATACACAAACCTAATTTTGGTTCCCATTTAAATCTGAAACTGGTATCAATGTAATGGAAAGATTGATGAGTATTACTCTGTATGATTAAGATTTACTGCTGTGATTAAAGGACTCCACATTAATTTTGATGTGTCATGTGAACTCAGATTCTTCTCCCCTCCCCCTCCCCCAACTTCTATCCCTGTTTTTTCCTAGTGTATGCATCTTTGAACAGTTCAAAGAAGCAGGAAAGGGCAAGCTGAAAAACCTTCATTTTATCAGAAAGGTAAAGAAGAGTCTATGTGACTTAGTGGTTGGATTAAATTCTGACTTGAATCGGGCATTCAAGTGTACTTGCAGCCATAAAGTCTCACTATCTTACAGTTACTGGAAAAATGGAGACCTGGTCTCCTGAATGAAAGAAGCAGAATATATGTCACACAAATAAATACATAATTAGCTAATGATCATCATTACTTCATTTCAATGATGTAAACTATTTCAAGGATAATCTCTGGCTTCCATAAATTCTTGGTACAGCTCCACAACCTCCAGACCCACAACTGAAATAAGAGTATCAATATTGTGACTTGGTATAAGTTACCTTGTCATGTTGCCACTTTTGATTTTGAGTTTGCCAGGAACCTGCATGGTATGTATTTCGACTGCATTCACACAACATGCATCACCTACTCAGCTAAAAAGCCAGTCCATATATTTCCCCATTACATTAAGGGGAGTTTAATTCAGCAACCCATGTAACCCTGTTGTACAAATGCATTTTCCAAGTGTAGAGTGGATCAAGCACCCAAGCACTTGAGGTTACTGAATAACGTGGGGATCTCCTCTCTGAAAACCGCCCATTTAGAGTCCTGCATGCTTTGAGTTGCACGCCCATCAGTTTCATAATATAATAATATAAAATGATGACGATGGTGCTTAAACAATACTATTGAAAAACGCCCCGCAATCACTGAAAAGTCAGATTTGGACTCGGTTTTTGTTTTAACGAAGAGAAACTGGAAAGGATGGGGAAAGGGGACGGGAATATCAAGCAAATTCGAAGAAGAATCGACATCCACACGAGTACAAAAGCCTCCATTAGATGCACTGCCCGCCCCCAAACAAACGGGTTACCTCCCGGGCGAGCCACTTGCTTCCTCCGCGAGCTGAACCTCCGAGGAGACCCGGTTCAACGGAGCCTCGAACTCGCGACACGACCAACCCTCCCGGATGCCCAAGACTTTACCCAACTAAAGAGAAGAAGCCTTGCAACAGCCTGCCTCAATCCTCGCAGAAAGATTTGGGAAGCGTAGTTCTCAGCAGCATGACTCTAACGGCTCGACGCCCAATGAAAACTACAACTCCCAGAAGGACGTTGCCTCTTAGCCGTTCCCATGACGCCTTCACGCTGACTTAACATAAAAACTACTTTTCCCACAATGCTCTTCTGTACTGTACTTTTTTTTTTTGTCGCTAGGTTGGTTTACGTTGATGCTGCAATCGTTCCTTCTGACTTTAAACTAGCTATTTAGCACAATGGAGGTGGGGGCGTATTCCCATTACCTGTTTTATTTGGGATTTACTTTTTTTTAAAAAAAGAATCTTGGTTTGGTTATATTGAAAAGTAAACAGAATTTATGGCGAGATCGGGTTAGTTTCGAGGTGGGAGACACTAGGAAATCCTGGGACTATAGACCACATTATGAACATGGGAAAAACATCCCGGGGAAAAAATGAACAATTTCTCTACACTTTCCAAGAAAACACATGAATGTTCCATCAGGAGTTGACCTTGTATTTTATTTAAAATGAATGGAAAGTAAAGTTTAGTCTCTGATGTTACCAGGTAGTTTTCTCGGAAAGCATAAAAGTGAATGGTACACAGGGAAGTAAGCAGTGACTTCAAAATGTATGTGTATCTTTGAGAGAGAGAGAAAACCTTCAGTATGTAAAGTTCAGAAATAGGACCCTTTCAATTCAATGAATTTTATTCCCAATAAATTTGCAATCCAACTTATATTTTATTGGGAAGTGAAATCATTTTATAAAATGGGTAACCAGATTCAAAATAAGAGACATATCACTGCATTGGAAACAGCATATATCTGGAAATTCCAACTATTACTCTAACTAAACCTAAAAATAAATCCTAAAAGTTAGGTTGACAGAGAAGGCAAGTTGACCCACTGCACTAAGCCATAATGTGGTTTGCTTGATCTTGGCTTAGCATGGTGTGTAGATGCAGATTGTTTTGTTCATAGACCATAGTTTTAGTGCAAAATGTTATGTATCCTCATCCAGACAACACATTAAGTCATAACCAAGACATCAAAGTTTCATTAACCCTAATGATTAAGCTCATTTAATATGCTAAACTAAAGAGAAGAAACCCTCTGTCTGTCTCTCAGATTATTATCCTGCCTTTATTACTTTATATGGCTTAGAGCAGCATTTCTCAAACTGTGCAACTTTAAGAAGTGTGGACTTCAAATCCCAGAATTCCCTAGTCAACATGGTTGCCTGAGGAATTCTGGAAATTGAAGTCTAGAATTCTCAGAGTTGTCAAGGTTGAGAAACACTGGTTTAGACCAAGGAATAACCCAAATATCCATCTTAGGAACTTTCGTATAGTTCTGCCCATTACATCCAATCAAATGTAGAAAAGGAGCAACCTTCATGAACTGAACAGCATTGCTTTCTACTGAATTGATTAGGGCAGGGGTCTTCAAACTTGGGCCTTTTAGGACTTGTGGACTTCAACTCCCAGAACACCTCAGCCAGGCATGCTGGCTGAGGAATTCTGGGAGTTGAAGTCCACAAGTCCTAAAAGGCCCAAATTTGAAGATCCCTGGATTAGGGTGATGGAGACCCTTAGCTTTGACCCCCATCCTGCAAAGGACCATGCACTAAACTGCAACGCCCCGGCACGAAGCGCCCAGGAGCTCTAGAAAGGCTTGTCTCCTGCGACAGGCGCTCCAAAACTACGATTCCCATCAGGCTCTGCACTCCTTTCCTACCCAAAATCCTTCGCGGGAGGGGGGGTCTCTGCTGCCACGGCCTCAGCGGTGCGGCGACCGGGACTCGAAAGGCTTGGAGACCTCTCTAGAAGCATGCCCTCATCAGCGGCGGCGGCGGTTGAGGCCGAGGCCTGCGGCATGGAGGCGGCGGCGAACTGTTCATTGCGCGTCAAGCGGCTGCTGCTGGACCCCAGGTTCGAGGGCTACAAGCTTTCGTTGGAGCCGCTGGCCTGCTACCAAGTGGGGCTGGACTCGCGTGAGTGTCGGCGTGGCGCCCCTTTGGCGGCCGGGTTTGGGGTACGGGGAAGCGGAGGCTGCGTTGGGGGACCCTCTGGCTCGGCTTCCCGGATTTGGAGCCCTGCTGGACTTCCAGGCAAAAAACCGGGAGGATGGGTAAAATGGAGCAGGAAAAGCCGAAAATAGTCCCAGGCTTAAGAAAATAAAATAAAAAAATGTTTTTCTGCTCTGAGTTTTTAAATACAGGTAGTCCTCGACTTACAACAGTTCATTTAGTGACCGTTCCGAATTATAACGGCACTGGAAAAAGTGACTTACGACCATTTTTCACACTTAACGACCATTGCAGGATCCCCATGGTCACATGATCAGAATTCAGATCCTTGGCAACTGGTTCACATTTATGACAGTTTCCGTATCCCAGGGTCATGTGATCACCTTTTGTGATTGGCTCTATGTTATCCATTTAGTTAATTATTTTATTTTCTTGTGTCTTATTTATTAAATTTATATGCCTGCCATCTCACTGTCAAGCAACCTTTGGCTATTAATTTCCCATTCCTTTGAATTTGACTTCTGGTGGTTTTATGAAGTTGCATTTATTTATTTCCCATGTATTTATTTAGTTATTTATTTTACAAATACCTCAAGGCGGTGAACATATCCAACGCACCTTCCTCCTCCTAATTTCCACACACAACAACCCTGTAAGGTGAGCTGAGCTGAGAGAGTGACCAGTCCAAGAGCACCAGCTGGCTTTCATGGTTTCCCAGTTTCTAGCCTGATGCCTTAACCACAAAACCGTAGATTTCTTCCTTAAAAAGTGGCTTGCCCTTTTCTGGGGTGTTTTTTCACTCCCCAAACTCCTGCAGCTCTCAGATTTCCTGTTGGTCTCCCATCCAAGTTCTAAAAACATCAGTTTGGAGTCTGCTTAACTCAGGATTCCCCAGAGAAATAAGTAGGGGACTATCCAAAAGAGCAAAATTCTTCTTTGTAATACTATTAGTTAAAGATAAAGTTGTATTTATTAAATTAATTTCAGATAATAAATATTCCAGATAGAATATAATAGAAATAAAATAGTTGGGAGGGACCTTAGAGTTCTTCTAGTCCAACCCCCTGCTCAGGCAGGAAACCCTATACCATTTCAGACAAATGGCTGTCCAGTCTCTTCTTAAAAACTTCCAGTGTTGGAGCATTCACAACTTCTGAAAGCAGGTTGTTCCACTGATTAATTGTTCTAACTGCCAAGAAATTTCTCCTTAGTTCTAGGTTGCTTCTCTCCTTGATTAGTTTCCATCCATTACTTCTTGTCCTGCCCTCAGGCGCTTTAGAGAATAGCTTGGCTCCCTCATTGTGGCAACCCCTGAGATATTGGAACACTGCTATCATGTCAACCCTAATCCTTCATTAAACTAGACATACCCAATTCCAGCTACCGTTCTATCCAGCAACTGTCTGAAAATTCATGAAGGGATTGATGAGCTGAAATGTTTGGGGTCCCCAGCTTAGATTTTCAAAATTAGGCAAAATCATTTCAGTACCTTACATAAAAATGCATATTCATTTTTAACTTAGCAGCAGTAGGTATAGACATTTAAAATACAGTTAAAACACAATATAAATACAATATAGAATAAAACCATTTAAAATATATTATAGAATAAAAGCATGAAAATATAGGCATACACATACATGAATTTCTTTACTTAATTATTTAATATGTATACAGATACTTTGGTTTCAAATATATAGAGTTTGTATATTTCTTCTGAATAGTTTCAAACTAATATTTTTTCAAAAAACCTGACTTGCTTGTAAATTTAATCAGAGCTAGTTCATTAACGGTAGACTTTAATGTACATTCTTTTTCTGCTTAAAAGAAATATCTTAAAGGAAATCAATAAGAAGTCAATTGAATTATATTAGGAACTTGATTGTACTCTGATACTTTATTGTCATAATAATTGTATTTATAAACTAAGATTTGATGGTGATGATTTAAGGTGATTTAAGCAAAGGTAAAACTTACTGTTACTGTATAGTAACACTGTAGAATTAAGAATGATTGTGACAGAGAAGCTTGTATACTATTGGTATGTAACTGCTGTAATATCTACCAAGACTCTACCTTGGCAGCTGTTCAAATCTTGGAGGAAACCTCATTTCAGAGGGCAGGCACTGCAAAGATCCAGAAATATGGTATTATTTAATTGGAAGGTCCTGGAGTCTGTCAACCTTGCCAGATAGGATCAGCTGGACAAATATTATGGGAGATACCTAAGATGTAATAGCAAACTAGTTGAACGTGGGAGAATAATAATGCTTTCAATATACCTATGAATAGGTTATAAGAATAGGTTATAAAACTGTGATGACTAGACAACTTTTCAGTATTCTGTTACTTGATAATCCAGAGTCCTACTAATAAAATTTGAGTTATTTCTAATTATTTAGCTTGCTGTGTATACCCATAATGTTAGCATGTTTTGTTTCTGAAGAGATTTGTGGTCCTGGTGCAAGAAAATAGGTATGGTAGATTTGTAGATTAAAGTTGCTGTCACAACTTAATTTTTCTTCATGTTTTTGAATGCCAAGGAAATAGAAGCTATGAAAGCTGTTAGGAAAAAAATGTCTTCTAAAACTTGCCTAAGTATTTAAAGAAAAGTCAGAGACAGCAGATGGCACTCTAATACTAGTTTTACTTACCAGCCTGGTTTCTGTGTATTTACTTTTGGGCAAAACCTATAATACCCTTATTTTAAATATATAATCGGGAAACCATCTTTTGAACAAGACCCATGAGTTAAATATTGTAAATTCATTTCCTAAGTGGTTATGCAATATCACATTTTTCCTGTTTCTGTTTCCCCCTTCAGCGGTAGCAGAAGTCAGACTGAGAGATGATCAGTACACCTTGGATCACATGCGTGCATTTGGCATGTATAATTACCTACATCTTGATTCCTGGTACCAAGATAATGTTTATTATGTTGATCAGCTTGGAAGAGTTATGAATTTAAGTGTTACTTTGGTAAGTTCATTATAAAATAAATATGTCCATGGCTGTAGCAGCAAATTGGGCAAATTTTCTTGCAAGTATGTGTCCAAGAGCTACATGTGTAATTTTCAGCAAAAATATTGTTTTCACATTCTTGCCGCACAAATTTCAGTACTCAGGTATGGGGAAGTTTAAACTTCCAACCCTGAGCACTGGAGACTTATTTATATGTCTAATCACACCTGGCCAAGTAAAGTATTCTATTCTAGCTAATTAAAGCAAAAAATAAAATTAACAGTCGTCTCTCTGTCAATAGATAATTATGGATGATCTGGATATTTGTCAAAAAGGCTGCAGTTTGTAATGTGTAATATCTCTTCAGTTAAAGCTATTTATGCACCTGTTTTTAATTTAAATATGAAAAGAGATGAGAGTGTGTGCAGGTGAACATTAAGAATTATGTCTATCAGTATTCTGTACATCTCATTCCAGAAGTGGTTCTAATTGATGTAATAGGAAGTGGGTACTAACCAAAATACTAGCCATGTATTAATGTACTAGGAAACATAAGTAAAAAAATACTCCCAGATTTTGACTTTTATCCCACTTGCCAATTCTTTCAGGGGAATACCACCCCTATCAGAGCCCAAGGTTGAATTCCCTTAATCAGAGAATTTCTGGATCAAATAGCCACACATTCTTGTTCAGTATATATTGGTTGTCTAATAGGGAGATTATGCTTTCTTCTGACTTCTTACCATTTCTAACTTTGTTTCTGCTTATTTTGGGGATGTATAGACTAAAGACCATCACCAGAGTCCATGAAAAGCTTAGCTACGCTATTATGATTGTTTATTCTTTGTTTTTTGAGCTTAAACATATTCTTGTTTTCTTGCTTTGCAGGACACTGCCTTAAAAAAACCAAGAGAAGTATTCAGGCTTCCTGCAGATTTAATAGCTTGTGATAATCGTCTTTGTGCATCACTACATTTCACATCTTCCACCTGGGTTACCCTTTCAGATGGAACAGGAAGACTATATCTTATTCAAACTGGCAAGCGGGATGATGGTTCTTGTGAAAAGTGGGAAGTAAGTCCTGAGAATTTATCTTCTGCTGAGAAGCATTAAGTATATTTTAAATGCTGTCTCCTTTCTCAAATGGTTGAGTATGCTTGGTTAAGATCACCCTCTTTCTACTGCTTAGTTGCTTCAGTATAAACAAATTGGCTTTCATATATGTTTCGAATTGTAAGATAAGTGATTTCCTCCTTGTTTCTTCATTAAAGACTGATAACCTCAGGAAACCTAATTATTATTGTCATTTATTATAATTTTGCAAATGTCTGATGCACAGACAAAACTGTTCTAGACAACGTACATAAAACACAGTCTCTAAACTAACACTCCTGAAGTTTGAAGATCAATCTAGCCAACTCAAGTGTCAAAATTAAACACCTATTAGCTGCTTAATCATCTCTGGAGCATGTGGAGATGCCTGCTTAAAAGGAGTGACTTAATTGCTTTTGAGAATACTGAGATTAATGGAGGAGGTAAAACTCTGGGATTCATATGCATTGTTGTAAGTCCTTGTTTAATGACCAGCTACTAACTGACCGTTTGAAGTTACAACAGACCCCCAAAAGCTATTTACAACCTGAGGTTCTGATGGCTGCACATCCCACAATGTGCATATGTGCATGACCATATTTTGGATGCTTGACAACCTACTCATTGTTACAGCTGGTTACAGTGTTCCACACTCATGTGACTACGCTTTAATGACAGTAGGAATACATTATTCACTTAATGAATGTGGTGTTCACTTAACAACTACGATGTTTGCTTAACAACTATTACAAAAAAGTCATAAAGTCAGGTCCGGTCACATGGATGCCTTGACTTATGACCATCATGATTTATAATAGAAATTATTGTTGTAAGTCAGATGCTGTAAAATATTAAATGCATCATATAATTAAATAGAAAACAAAAATATTTATAAAAATTACTTCTAGTCATAAGATCTAAGCATTAATGTTCAGAAATATGTAAAATATGAAAATAAAGACATCAGCTATAAAAGCTTATAGTTCCTAGAAACAAATACATTTTCTCTAAAGTACCTGTGAAATATGCCTTTCTGCATAGATCTGTTGATTTCTGGAAGGATATTTTTTTTTTGTCCAAATGGTAGTTATGCAAATGAATTCATATAGAAAGTTAATTAATTGAACATCAATTTGAGCTTAATTGCATCTTGCTGGAGCTAGCATCAAAAGTACTATATCAAGCATTGAAGATTGCCCTATTTCCCAACATTCTCTGAGTAAAGAAATTCTAAATTACACTTAAGCCATTTCTGGAAAAAAATGATACAGCATAGAAATTTAACTATTTCTTCTCCGTATTTTATATAGCAAAAGAACTAATTTTCAGAACAGTATCTAGCTTTTTGCTAGTTTAGAATCTTTAGTGGGTTTTTTTAAATATCATTAATTCTTTTGTTATTCCTAAAATCAGCCAATAGTTGTTAATAATAACAATAACAACAACAATAATAATAATGATGATGATGATAGTAGTAATAATAAAGTTGGAAGGGACCTTAGAGGTCATCTAGTCCAACCCCCTGCTCAGGCAGGAAACCCTATACCATTTCGGACAAATGGCTGTCCAGTCTCTTCTTAAAAGCTTCCAGTGTTGGAGCATTCACCGCTTCTGGAGGCAGGTTGTTCCACTGGTTAATTGTTTTAACTGTCAGGAAGTTTCTCCTTAGTTCTAGGTTGCTTCTCTCCTTGATTAGTTTCCATCCGTTGCTTCTTGTCCTGCCTTCAGGCGCTTTGGAAAATAGCTTGACTCCCTCTTCTTTGTGGCAGCCCCTGAGATATTGGAACACTGCTATCATGTCCCCCCTCGTCCTTCTCTTCATTAAACTAGACATATCCAATTCCAGCAACCATTCCTTATATGTTTTAGCCTCCAGTCCCCTAATCATCTTTGTTGCTCTTCTCTGTACTCTAGTTAAGGTAAGCAGGCTAGAAACTAGGAGACTATGAGTTCTAGTCCCACCTTAGGCATTAAAGCCAGCTTGGCTGACTTTGGGCCAGTGACTGTCTCAGTCCAACCCACCAAAGAGGATTGTTCTTGGGGAAATAGGAAGAGGAAAGAATATTAAGTATGTTCATTGCAGAATAAAAACAAATATCACTATTATCTTTTTCCTAGAAATTGTGCCAATAACTGAATTGAATTTAGTTATTGAATACAATAACTAAATTCAGAATTTGGGATATCCTGCTACTATTATTTATTTATTTGTATCCTGCTTTTATTGTTCTGACAAAGAACTCAAACTGGCAAACATATCCACTATACCTTCCTCCTCCTGTTTTCCTCACAGCAACTTTGTAAGGTGAGAGGTTGAAAGAGAGTCCCTGCCCCAAAGTCACCCAGCTGGCTTTCATGGCCAAAGTGGGACTTGAACTCACGATCTTCCTTCCTTCTAGCCCAGTGCCTTAAATACTAGACCAAATTGACTCTCCATCCTATCTTATTATGCATCTTGAAAGCCACACTGGTACCTTGTAAACATTTGTAAGCTTCCAGAGCTTTTTTTAGTATTTCAGAGTGTTTTTGGTATCTTGTTTTCTCATTCATACATTCATAATCAATCTTAGAATTTGATTCATAAAATATAAACTGGCTTTTGAAGAGGTAAACAAACTTCCAACTTGCCCATAAAGCTTTCTATGATGGATTGAGCAATATCTGTGGTGACCTAGTCATTTTCCTGGACGATTGAGGAAGCTTATGCAAGGCATATTAGTGTTCACGGTTTGTGGAATAAAGCTGCAATTAAGGGGAATCATCCATCATGATAAGCCAGTCCCTAGAAATAAGGCTTGAATGAGCTCTGTATTTGGCCTTGAGAAGATCTTTTTCCCCTTTGCAAAAGATTTTTAGTATTGAAAGATGTAGAGGCAGAATTAAGTTTTATTGTCTAGACTCCAGATTTATGTGTAGGTTGCTCTGGATACATGATTCAGTTATAAAGATGGAACATCTTGGACCAATAACATAGTTTATTTGTGTGTGTGTGGGGGGGGAATCTTAAAATTGGAATCAAATAATCATATACCATCAGCAACATCTAAAGCACTTCAAATAAGTATTTTCTTCTCCTGTTAGATGAACTGTGTTTATTGGAAATAGTATATATATTGAGTTACCATCACAAAAACACAGGTAGATAGTCTTTTCTATTAGATCTGAAGAGTGGATTGTGCACTCAGAAAATATTACTCAGTTGCTTACTAACGTTCCTTCTTTCTCCAGATATTATTCAGTGAAGAGTTTGAGACTCCCTTTATTATAGTCCACAGCATATCGTTTTTGCAGTCAGACTCACATTCGGTTGGTGTGTTGCTCTTACGAATAGAAAAGGAAGAATTGGATGCACAAGGCAGCGGCTTTCATGTTTCCTTGGAGTGGGTTACAATTGTGAATACCTCTAAGGAGGGTGAGTGTTTCACTTGGTTTTATTTTGCTGGTATATGAAAGAAAGTTCATTTACACATTTATTACATTCTTACTGTAGGAATTCTGGGAACTGTTAACTTAGGGAATGGAGAAAAGATATGAATACAAATTTGCAAATACCTAATAGCCGAAATGTTTGGAAGAGCTGCTAGAAAATATTTCTTAAAAGAAAATATGGTAAGGTAGGATGACATTAAAAATAGTAGTAAATCACGTTGAAATTAAAGAAGTTCCTTTTCAATAAATGTTTCGTTATCCCTCCTGTTTCCCGAAAATGTATAGAAACAATCTCAGATGGCCTGAAACAGACTCCGTGCTACAAGCACTCATCTTTTCGAATAGCTTTTCTCTAAGGCAGAGCCTGGCCATAGAAATCAGTCATGAAAATGTGCTGGGTGAATTTGAGCTAGTCACTTTCTCTCAGCCCAGCCTACTTCATATTATATGGAAAAATGAGAGGAGTGTGCGCTCGTACCCTGCCTTGAGCTCTGGACATAAGGCAGGGTAGAAAATGGAAAGCTAGCTGGGTGAATTTGGGCTGATCACTCTCTCTGAACCCAACAAGCTTCACAAGACCATTTACATTTTTTTTTTTTAATTTATTTCTATCACACCTTTATAATTTTTTACAAATAATTTAAGACAGTGAATACATTCAACACACCATCGTGCAAATGAGGATTTTGAGATATTCCAGAAGAATTGTTAGTGGTGTAATTAACCTTGGAGTTATAAGGAGAGTATATGTGCTCAGTGCTCCTATATCTACATAACGCTCTTTCAAAGGCTGCATGATGGTTCCTTTCATGAAGGCTGTATTAAAGCATTCCAAAGACATTGTCAAATTATGCCCCAAATTTTGGTATGATCAAGGTATTGTTGAATGCTTATCCTTTAAAAAATTGGAGGAATTAAGAAATTCAAAGTTGTTTTTTTTTTTTTAAATCAGGTGAAGAAGTGTATGAAGTCTCCAAACGCCGAGTTCTTCAAGGAAAATCTGTTCCTCATTATGCAGCTCTAGAACCAGATGGCAATGGCCTGATGGTTATCTCCTACAAGCCCTATGCTCTTTTGCAGAATGGTGAGACCAAACAAGATGAAAATGAAAAGGAGAAAACAGAAGTAAACAGGAAAGGTAACTCCCTACCACTCATGCTATCCTGAAGCTTTATAGTGGAAAACATAATTAAAATCATGCAGGCTTGAAAATTCTTCAGCATTAGCCATGTGATAGTCAGTGATCTAATCCCAGAATCTCAAAAGCAACTTCTAGGTTTACATACCTTGATTTGTTAACTTGTCACACAGTTTTTACAGTTAAAAGAAGTAATTGTAGAAGTTAGAGTTACAATATATTTACCTGTATACAATGAGCTTTCCATCTGTTTAAATATTTAACCTGCCAAAGCCTTCAATACTTATGATTGTAAGATTATAAGAAGCTATGCTGATGTAGAAATATGACATTATCCAATTTATGTTCATTTATGTGACAGAAGTAAACTTCTCAGTAGATAAATAGACTTCTCAGAAGTACTATCATAGCCTAGTTCAGACATTATAAATGGTGGGCAGTGCTGTTCATTCAACAGCTTCTGCCTTTTTAGCTAGCGAAGTTGCTAGAAAAAAAAATCCATGCTAATAGGTTCATTTATCCTGTGTAGCCAAATAAGGGAAAATGATACTTTGATTTTTAAAAAGCTAGTATGTTCTATATTATATTGATGTCTTAGTAAATTACAGTACATTTGTGGTAGGATTATCTTATAATACTGTTCAGTTAGTGTCTAAGATGACAGTAATAATGTTTTCTAATGATTCATAGGATATAATTGTTGATGTGATTTTATAAAGGAACAATCAAGAAAAAATGACACCTCTATGACTAACAGACCTGTCATTTAATTCATTAGAAGATAATTACATACAATTCAACCTGCATTGGGCTATATAAATATAATTTCAAAATTGGTGGAAGTAACTATTCTGCTCTGTTCTTTTTTGGTCATTCTTTAGATTATTGCATCTAGTTCTGGGCTCCATGATTTATGGATCCTGAAAAATTGGAACAATTTCAAAGTAAGGCAGTGAAGATGATCAGGGACTACAAATTTAAGTGATGAAAAATGGAAAAGAATTAATATGTTTAACCCTGATAAAAGATGACTAATAGGGGATATGATTATACTTTTCAGTGTTAGAAAAGACTTCCTAATATTAATAGCAGTTTGACCATGAAACCCCTCATTTGGATGTGTTTTAGTAGTAATTAGGTGGTCATTTTTCTGGGCTGCTTTAATTTGCATTTCTTCACTGAGCAGTAGATTGAACTAATAGCCTAAATGCCCCCTTTTGCAACTGTTATGATTCTATTTATCTATGCATTGTATTTTTTATTCTCTTCATATTTAATGATTATTTGTACCTTCCTAGTAGATGTTAAATAATGACAGATGATGTACTTTGGAGATGCTGTTACTTTTCTTTTTCTAGTTTCAGGTAGCTAGGCAATGCAACATTTTATTGTACTAATAACTGGTTTTTTGACAGCTATTCCACAAATCTTCAATGTTTTAGCCTTTAGCTAATTATGTACTCCCCTTATGTGCTTCTGTTTACAGAACCTCTATATTACTGGCAACAGACTGAAGATGATTTGACAATCATTTTCCGACTCCATGAAAACTTTACCAAAGAAGATATACATGTCAGCTTTTCTCCAAATCAACTCAGTGTAGCATTGAAAGATCCACAGTTTCCTATACTGAAAGGTGACCTTTTTTCATTGATTGACCATGAAAGCTCCACATGGATAATTAAAGAAAATAGGTATTTATTTTAGTGTTGTGTACTTGATATGTTGAATTCGTTACATATTTCCATCTGTAGCCTATTGCCATTATTAATTTTCTATTTAATGGGGAAAGGGGTAACTAGGTGGTGGCATTACTAGAATACCTTTAGTGTAGATTGCCACAATGAAATGAATGTCGGTAGTATGTAGCATTCAGCAAAGCAGTCCCTGTGTCGTTTAACATGTGAGTTTGTAAATAGGTGGTCACCCATGTCTGATTCATAAAATACAATAATGTTGAATCAATTACTTATCTATAACAAGCTTTTCATGTGGTCATCTATAAACCGATATGATCTACTCACCTTCCTATTGCAGATGGTTTGTTTTTCCTTATACTTTTGGAATTGCTATCAGTCATCAAAACTGAGGAGAAGACATGGTATATAAAGCCTAGGGGCAGAGATTCTTAAGGAATTATTTAATTCTAGACTGTTCCAGTGAAAGGGCACCATCTACAGTATAGGTATGAATTCATAGTTGGGTTTCCTTGAAGCACCTCAGTTACTACTATCAAAGTATTGTGAATAGATTAATATAGTTTATTTAACATTAAGTCCTGAATTCTACTTTTGCTCATGGCTTATCAATGTTTATCTATTTTATCCCTTCCTAGATTAGAGATAATTTTAATTAAGAAGGAAGAAGAGAAGCGTTTATGGCCAGAACTGATAATTGGTGACTGTCGGGGGGAATTTATTATGGACCCAGCTCAAAGTGCCACAATAGCCGAGCAGCTGATGTATCTTACTTCTGATGAAATGGTAAACTGATGATAAAATTTGTGGTTTTAATATATAAATATACATAGCAAAATATATTGCAATCTAGTGATTAAATTGTATGTTGCATGATTTTTGAAATCGTACTTTGTTGAATATCCTACAGTGATTGGCTTTATATATTGTGTTTAGTTATCTTTAGGTAGACTGAAAGTGATGGGCATATTTCAAACTATAGATATGAAATTAAATGATTAGATCCTTTTGAAGAAAAGCTCAATATGCATAAACATAAAAAGAAGGGGACTAAAACCCAGCACAACTGTCCTCCCAAAATTCCAAGTTTCCAGTTTTTTTTTTATGAGAAACAATCATTGTTTCCCAACCTGCAATCTGAATTGTTTCAATTTAGGATGCAGTTATCTCATGCTCTTATGAATTGACTATATTCTGGAATTAGACCTTTTTTATTATTTATTGATTTATAGAGAATAAAATACAAAACAGTAAACAAAATGAAACAAAACAAAAGCATACATTCATAGAATGATACCTTTTTAAAGGTATCAATGAAATACTGGATGCAGTACATGTATGATAGATTTATTATATCACATGCTTCTTTTTTACTGCTATTTTATTAATGTTGGCTCACAGAATGCATAGAAAGCTAAATTTAATTCCTGATTTCAGAATCCAGATCCTAACAAAGAAAATCCTCGATGTAATGCTCAAGAGCTAGAAGAATGCGACATTTTCCTTGAAGACAGTACAAGTTTATGTAGATTTGACGGTGATACCATGAAGATCACTCATGTGGTAAGCATTAGATTATATTCTTACATTCCATAATGATTGACAATTTACAGAGTTCATCTCTTTTTTCTGTTGATTTTTCTAGACCTTCCGATTGTTTTCAACCATAACGATGTCCTTTCAGTCAGAAATGGATAGAGTCATGTTTTTTGTGACTTTAGTCTTTTTTAAAAAAAAATATGGCAGGTGTTTTCTTCTCTTCCCGAGCTACTTCCCTCAACCATTGCCAACATCCCTGTTCCAATAGAGCTGTCCCCTCAGCCCACCTGGTTCCCTGGTCTTCCCAGCATTTTCCTTTTTCTACTCCTCCTTAGTAACCACTTCAAACATCAAACATGCTGTCACCAAGGAAGCCCTTCACCCTTAGAAATTTCCTGCTCTCTTCCCTGCCCCCTCTTCCCAAAAAACAAGTTGTACCTAGGACAGGGGTAGGCAACCTTGGCTCTTTTATGACTCGTGGACTTCAACTCCCAGAATTCCTGAGCCAGCATGGCCCAGCTTGGAAACTCTCCCTTTCCCCTCAGCATGGCTGGCTCAGGAATTCTGGGAGTTGAAGTCCACGAGTCATAAAAGAGCCAAGGTTGCCTACCCCTGACCTAGGACAACCAGGGTGAATCAGACATTCTGTAGCACTGAGGATAAAGAAAATGTTACAATGTCACTTCAAGCCCTCCATCTCCAGTAAGAATAAAGGTAATTTAAAATAAAAAAAAATACATTTTACATTTCTTCTCTAATACATGGTTATTGTGGTCACAGATCTATATAAGCAGGTGTCTGGTTGCTTTCAGCACGTTCTTGGAGGAAGTAAGGGAGACTTTGCTTTTTTACTTTCATTGAGGGTTTTTTAAAAAGTCATCCTGTTCCTTCATGTATAGGCTAACCACTCCAAGACTGAGTAGTATCTATCATTTGGTGTAATCACATAGTAATTGTATTTGAGAGATTTAGGCAAGAAAAACCAAATGCACAGGTATAGTATAGGGGGTACCTTGCTCAATAGTAGTAACTGTGAGAGGGACCTCGGAGTCCTAGTGGACAATCACTTAAATATGAGCCAGCAGTGTGCTGCAGCTGCCAAAAAAGCCAACACAGTGCTAGACTGCTTTAACAGAGGGATAGAATCAAGATCACGTGAAGTGTTAATACCACTTTACAATGCCTTGGTAATGCCACACTTGGAATTCTGCATCCAGTTTTGGTCACCATGAGGTAAAAAAGATGTTGAGACTCTAGAAAGAGTACAGAGAAGAGCAACAAAGATGATCAGGGGATTGGAAGCTAAAACATACAAGGAACGGTTGCTGGAATTGGGTATGTCTACTTTAATGAAGAGAAGGACGAGGGTTGACATGATAGCAGTGTTTCAATATCTCAGGAGCTGCCACAAAGCAGAGGGAGTCAAGCTATTCTCCAAAGCACCTGAAGGCAGGACAAGAAGCAACGGATGGAAACTAACTAAAGAGAGAAGCAACCTAGAGCTAAGGAGAAATTTTCTGACAGTTAGAACAATTAATCGGTGGAACAACCTGCCTCCAGAAGCTGTGAATGCTCCAACACTGGAAGTTTTTAAGAAGAGACTGGACAGCCATTTGTCTGAAATGGTATAGGGTTTCCTGCCTGAGCAGGGGGTTGGAATAGATGACCTCCAAGGTCCCTTTCAACATCATCATCATTATTATTATTATTAATATTAATATTATATCTTTGCTACCGTGCCCTCCACCATCTGATAAAACTCCCTGAATTTTGTAGAGAGTAAGTCCTGTATTTTTACACTTTTACATCAAGCAAATGAATAAGGTCTTTTGTGTCTGTTTGCTTTGAGAGTTTTCTACCTAAATTGGATTTATTTTGAAAGAAAGCCCTGTTGCATATAACTTAAAACAGCACAATTCTTAGTGCATTTTTCTTTTTTATGTTAAAGAGTATATACGATAATAACAACTCTTCTCAGCCAAAAAAAATTGGTGCTATTTATTATTGGGCAGATTACATAGAAAGATAATTCATTATGACAGAAAAAGTAAGCATAAGTAATAAGCAGTGGAAATATGATAAGCTTTTTTTTATGGACAAGAAATAAATAAATGCTATTTAACAACCATGAAATGTGGTTGTAGCATTGCTCATAGTGTCCTTTCATTACTTTTTTAAAGGACATAAATATGGTTCCTTTCAAGTAGGATGCGGACAATTTTTAGCTGCATCTGTTTCTTTGAAATTAGATGAGCAATATTGGTATTTATATTGTATATAAGTATATTCATTCTTTATATTCATACCTATAAAGGAAAATATTTGTAATTTGGGGTTGAAGTGAGGGATCTTTGGTGCTCTCTGAGCTTGGTTGTTTTCTTGCAGACATTTTCCATACCTGGGATTCAAAAAGGATGCAGTGCACTTGTTATGGTCTTACTTTTAAAGAGCATGCAAGCTTGGCATCTATGAAGTGATTCAAATTCTTTTAGTCATGCCCAAAGTTAGAGTAATTCCATCATTGTTGAAAAAGAAATTACATATTTAGTATTCTAAGAAGAAGCCAATCAAGAAATATCTGGAGACTATCAACCAGTAGAGTAGCAAGGAAAGCCTTGGAAAGATGATCAGATGACATGCTTTTATTTGCAAAGATCAACATTGGCTTTCCCATGAGACACTTTGGAAGTGACAGTTGGATTTTGAAGAAGCAGGATAGAAAGAGTATGGACAGATTTTTGAACTCTGATGTTGGAAAAGATTCCTGAGAACATCACGGGCAGCAAAAACAAACAAATGGATCATTGAACAAATTGATTCAGAGTTATCACCTGAGGCACAAATGACCAGGTTGAAATGCCTATGTTCTGAACATATTATGTGAAGACCTGTGTCTCTTTAGAAGTCATTAATACTAATGAAAGTAGATAGAAAAAGAAGAGGGTGATTAGTAGCAAGATTGATGGACTCAATTATGGTGGTGATAGGTGCAGCCTTGGGTGGCATGAAGAGCCATGTTCATCATACTGGGGAAAATCTATCTGTGTGGTTGCTAAGAAACAATACTGACTTGATGAGACATAATCAGTCAAGAAAAAAGCCTGAGGTCTTTTTTAACTGTCAAGTAATGCACATCGAATGGATAGACCTGTTTATCCCAATAATCATTTATTAAAAGAATTCTGTATAAAAACATAGCTTCCAATTTAAGTTGCTATCCCCCAAATCACATAGAACTTTAATCTCCATGAATTTGTACTACCACTTGCTTTCTTCATGATACTTTTCAGGGTTTTTTTTCCTGAAACAATCAATAGTTGAATTTCCTCATGTTACTTTATCTGGACCATCATATCTTGTGTGGCCACCAAGAATTGGTCACTTAAACACCTTATCAGCTTGAACGCTTAAAGCTAAAAGGACTGTCATGCCATAACATTTCATTAGCCATGAACCACCCAGTGCTTAATATAGCTCATTGTAATGGGTCATGTCGACCTAACTTAAAATCTGCTCTTCAACAATATACTCTTACTATCATCAAAAATAAACTTCACCTTTTCAGATTCCCAGTATTTACACAACTTGACATTTAGAAGCAGCAGAACAAGTATTAACTTCTAGCTGGGTGCAATCAAGATGAATGTATCCATAGGCTTATTGAAGCTTAGATCTTCAGTCTATATTAGCCTTTCTCAACCTGGTGCTTTCCAAATATATTAGACTATAACTCCCAGGATTCCCAACCTTAAGAGTTACATAACACAGTTGGTCAGCCCAGAGTAAGCAGGGCACAATTTTCAGCTCCTTTTTTTTCCCCTTTATGCCAGGTTGTGCTATTCTGAAGAGAAAAATGTATTAAAATTTCCTCAGAAGCGGACTGCTATTTTGGGAGAGGGGGAGATTTAAGACACTGGTGGTAGGGTGGTTAGAATGCAGTATTGCAGGCTAACTCTGCACACAGTGTGGAAATTCCCTACAAATTCCCATGCAAAAGGAATTGAGTTTGAAAACTTTATCCACTCCATTGATACCAATAATCATTCCCTGAGTCCACCAAGCAAGGCAAGAACAGGAAGTGCTGTCCCGCAGAAGAAAAAGGTTGTCCACCCCTAATATAATGGAACCATAGGGCATCAGGTGGAGAAGTTCCATCCATATTGTCATTTTTCTTTGAATGCAAAACTGCATAGGATGCTGAGCTTTGTACATGATAGTATAACTTGGAGTTCCTAACCAAAGTAACTTGACCATTGCTGTGATAATACTACTAGATTTTTAATTCACTACAATTCAAAATGATACCATGGCTAATTTTGAGCATTTGTGGATAGGTCTTACTATTAAAATTAAATTAAAGTGTTAATTTAATATGTTAATTTCTTTATTGAGTTTCTAACTCAATACTGCATTCTAATATTACATTCTAACCACTGGTGGTGCAGTGGTTAGAATGCAGTATTGCAGGCTAACTCTGCCCATAGATAGCCTGGAGTTCGAGCCTGACAGTGGCACAGATTGACTTGGCCTTCCATCCTTCCGAGGTCAGTAAAATGAGGACCCGGATTGTTTTGGGCAATATGTTTACACTGTAAAATGCTCAGAGTGCTGTAAAGCATTATGGAGCGGTATATAAGTATAAATATTGCTATTGAGTTTACATTAAAATGCAGGATTAGGGCAACAGCATGTTGAGCACTAAGGAACAGAGATATAAGTTCAGAAGCATTGAAGCAAAAGAAAAATGTCCCTTCTAGCGTTATTTTTGTTTCTGTTTTTTGGCTGAGGGGAGACAGAATACAGAACTTCCCCCCAAAATTGTAATCTAGCCATATTTTATTTTTATTGCTTTTTTCACAGCTATAAAATCACTTTGTTATTTTTTAACAAAATAATTATATGTAAAATTTTAAAAATATAGTTCTGTGTATAGATTCATTTTCTTGTATCTTAACTCCATTATATATCATTACAAATAAAATGTTATGGATTCAAATGAAAACCATTTTTCTAGATTTCTAAATTGTCACAGCCATAAATTGCCCAGAAAATAATGAAAACAAATGTTTGTTTGTTTTAAATCCCTGGGCCTTTTACAGCTGTAGGGGAAGGACCCATTACAATGGTCTCAGATCCAGAAATTACATTATTTTTATTCCAATTTGATAAAAATGAGCCTCAAAAGATAATTCTGTACTACTTGTCTTTTTAAATATATAAATTTAGGTAGGTATCCAAGTGTTGTCTTCCAGCATAGGAAGTCTTAGGATGAAACTAACTCCACCAAAAAGCTTCAGAAAATTAGTAAAAGCTTCCCATTTCAACTTGCATTGGAAGAGTACGTTATATTTACAGGGAATCCTCACTTAATGACCATTGTTTTAGCGACTATTTGAATTTACAGCAGCACTGAAAAAAGTGAGCTATGATCAGTTCTTGCACATAAGACCTTAGCAGCATTTCAGTAATGTGAGAATTTTTTAAAAAAAATCAAGACAAATGAAATTTTGTAAGCATAAGCACTAGTAAGCAACATTAGAGATTGTCAGAACCATTCCAAACAGCCCCATTATGTGTTCAGCAAAACATAACACTTCTAGCATCTTGCTTTTCATAAAAAATATAAATGCTCACTTACAGTATATTGCATCCTCAAATGATTCGTGAAAATATTGCAATACTGAAAATCTCATTTTCACAACAGCTGTTGAAATAATATAAGCTTGTTTTTTTTTTCTGAATCCTGAAGTTGAATTGAGTTCTTTTTTGACAATGAGTAGACTAGAAGCACTTCATTATAATTATCAGACATTTCAGCTGCTGTGAATATTAGTTTGTTGGAACAAAAACATGGTGCAATTATGTATTTGTTGGTAAAATTGATACCACATTGTTTCATTGTTGATCTTTGTTCTTTTAATATCCCAAAGGAATGAATTTGTAAGCCATCATCTATAGTCTCATTAGGAACAACAAAGTTTTGTGCAAGAGACTTGGTGACAAGAATACTGTGTAAATACAGCAAGCCTAACATAGCATCATGTTTCATATTGTCTTTTTTTTCTTCCGTTCAGTTGTGTTGACTAGGGGTCAACATAATAGCAGTGTTCCAATATCTAAGGGGCTGCCACAAAGAAGAAGGAGTGTCAACCTATTCTCCAAAGCGTCTGAAGGCAGGACAAGAAGCAATGGATGGAAATAAATCAAAGGGAGAACTAACCTAGAACTAAGGAGAAATTTCCTGACAGAGCAACTAATTGCTTGCCTCCAGATGTTGTGGGTGCTCCATCAGTGCAGGTTTTTAAGAAGAGATTGGACAAGTATTTGTCTGAAATGGTATAGGGTTTCCTGCTTGAGCAGAGGATTAGACTAGGAAGACCTTCAAGATCCCTCCCAACTTTCTTATTCTGTGTCTGGTGTCAATGATTGCCTGGGCAAGCTCTGCAGTTTTCTTGGCAAGGTTCTTCAGAAGTGGCTTGCCATTGCCTCTTTCTTACAGCTGAGAGAGTGTGACTAGCCCAAGATCATCCATATGGCTTTGTGCCTTAGGTGGGACAAGAACATCTCCCAGTTTCTATCTAGCCAGATACCTTAACCATTATACTAAACTTGCTCTCAAGCCAGTTTACCTTTCTACGGGTAGTTCCAGTTGCAGTAGTTAGGCAAATCTCACACAGTTGTTGGGAGCGTCACCACGTGATTGCCCTATGCGACCTTTTTTTTTTTAGCTTTAATGCAACTTTTATTTAATTGCTTTTGTTACTAGGGTACAAAAAAAAGTATGATATTTAAAATTATACCTTGGTGTAATGAACTTATTAAATTGCAGTGATATTTTTTTTGTTTATCACTTAAGTATTCAGCAATGTAAGTTGACCTTTTGCATATTGCCATGTGGATTTTATTTCTCAGAACAAAATGGGATTTGTAATATATATATAATTACTACCTTACCTGTTCTTTTTTTTAAAGTTAAAAGAATTTATAGATGGAAAAGACATTTTATATTTACATTAAATTTTTCATTCCGATAACATGGAAATTCTCTTTTCTCTGGAGATTCTTTGTTGTTGATTTACTTCATGTGGATAAGACTATAACTACAAACTGTACAGCATTTTAAAAAGGACACAGGAGATACTTGATAAATTATAGACCAATCAGCTTAATATATTCCTGACAAATTGATAGAAATGAGGAACAAGGAAACAGTATTTAAGCATATAGAAGAACAAACCTTTATCAAGAGGAAAGCAGCATAAGTACCACTCAGTTAAATTCTGCCACACCAAACTTTTAGAGTACTTTGAGAGTGTTGAGAACCACATAAATGTTGGCACTATATCTGAATTTTCAAAAAGTCATTGATAAAGTTTCTCATCAAAGGTTTTGAATAGATTTGTTGGTCATGGGATAAGAGGACCTGTTCTTTTGGGAATTGATAATTGGATCAACAAAACAAAGGAATAAATGGGCATTTTTTTTCTCAGTGGAAGAGAATTAGAGGTAGAATTTTGCAAGACTATGAGTTCTAACTCCACCATAGGCATGAAAGCCAGCTGAGTGACTTTGGGCCAATAACTCTTTCTCAGCCCAGGGAAAATAGGAAGAACGAGTGTTACGTATGTTCTCTGCCTTGAGTTATTGATAAAGTAATGAAGGCAGTATAAAAAAATGATCTATGTTAGCTCCATTGCTTTTGAACTTGTTCATAAATGATCTGAATTTAGGATTAGCTAATAAGAAGTCCAAGTATGTACTGTAGATAATGCTTTAAAAACTATTTAGGAAAGTATTACAAAAAAAAAAAACCCTGATTGTGAACAGAGCTAAATGACTCACTGCAAACTAGATGAATGTTTAGAAATGACAGATGCAGTTATTTAAATAGATATAAAGTGATACACATTGAGACAATCCTCCATCCTCCAAACACATATCTGATGAGACTGATGGGGTCTGGGGCATCTGTAGTTAACCAGAAAGTGATCTGGAAGTCATGGTGAACACCTCACTGAAGATTTTGACAAAAAATCTATTATAGGGATCACTAGAAAGAGGATTGAATTAAAAGCCACCAACATTTAATGCCTCTGTATAGTTCTATGATGTGTCCACATTTGGAATACTGTCTACAGTATTTTTGTCATTTGTAAAAGTATATAGTAAAAGATGGAACAATGCAGAAGAAAACAATCAGAATTATAAAAGGGTTTCATAAACCTTTCCTACAGGCAAAGAATAGAAGGGGAACAGGCAATGTATGAAAAGTCAAGCATTCCTTGAAGAAAATGGCGTCAGGACCAGAATTTATGTAGTGAGGCAGATTAATGAATGAGAATAGACAAAAGGGTCAAATCTGTTCTCCAACCAAGGAGAGAGAATGCATTATCACCTACATAGTAACTTGGATGGTCTTAAAATCAGATTGTATAAACGTATAAAGGACAGATCTATCAAGAGTTACTACATTGGAAAGCTTAATGTTACCTCTATAATGGGGGTTCAGGATTCCAGATAGAAGCAGGAAATAATAGCAAGGATTGGGAGGGGGAGAGAGATGTCTGCACTGCCTGCTTGTCAGAACCCATAAACTTTTGGCCACTGTTGAGAATCAAAATTTTTGAACAAATATTGGTTTCGATCTAATCCAGTAAGGCTTTCTTACAGTCTTAACATAAATATAAATATTGCCAGTTTTTGATTGCCTATAAATAATTTAGCAGTTCAGAAGATGTAGAATGTTATCTGTAAGCAGCTGTTATTTATTTTGTAGGTGCTAAAAACTATAAATTAAGAAATTCTAATTAAAGTTTCTATTTTTAAAAAAAATCTGGAGCATGGTTTATCCTCTGCTAAGATATGTACCTTTTGATTTCGACTTATTTAAAACGTTGGTATGAAACTATTGAACTCAGCAAAGCTAAATAAGTACCTAGGGCACGGGTCGGCAACCCGTGGCTCCGGAGCCACATGTGGCTCTTTGAGCCTTCTCCTGCGGCTCCCAGCCTCCTCCGCCGTTTGCAGAGACAGAGACAGGCACTTGCGCTTCCTTCTCTCTCTGTGTGTGTGTGTGTAAAAAAGAGAGTGGCCACACGCTGTTCTCTGACAAGCTTATTGGGCAGGGCTCCTACCTTTGCTGCGTCTCTGCAGGAAGCAGAAAGCAGCAGCTTTCTCTCTCTCTCTCTCTCTCTCTCTCACACACACACACACACACACACTGAGTGGGGGAAGAGGACTGGCAGACCAAGGGTAGGAGAGAGCCAGCCCAATAAGAATGTGTGTCAAGATCAGAGAGAGGGAGAGATAGGGGGGAGAGAGAGACAAAGAGAGGGAGGGAGGGAGAGAGAGAGAGAGAACTCATGCACAGCAGCCTCTATTTCTTTTTAATTAAACTCTTCAATCAAGTTCCCCCCCCTCCCACGCGCACAAGTTTTACGGCTCCCAGTGTTTTCTTTTCTCTGGGAAACAGGTCCAAGTGGCTCTTTGAGTGTTTAACATTGCCGACCCCTGACCTAGGGGGTAATATGCTGTCCTTATAATGTGACAAACCATGTTTCAAAACTCCAATTTGTGTGAAATGGCCATAGAGTAACTATGAAAAAGATCCCATTTTCAATCCCTTGAGAGTTTTAAAACCAAAGTTGCATCCTTCTATGGTACGAAGAACTTTCCTGGGGTTCATATAGAACGAGAGCCTCAGCTGCAAGGACAAAAATGCCACGGAGTGTTTGTAATTGGCGTCTTGCTACTCAGAGTATGTTTATTGAGAGACCTAGGCATCTCTAGTAATGCGCAAAATTCAATGTAAAATTAAGTATTTCAGGAAAGATGATACTGGATTAAGAAGTTGGTTAACTGTTCTTGATTACAAATTCTGAACCTTGGTTTTCAGCAATGAGGCAGCTGTTTTTCTTACAAGATACAATGAATGATGTTGAATAGCTAGCCCCTGGAGCTTTTTTGACCAACTTATAACCTTTTCCATGTGCAAAATAGAGTGATTTATTTATTTGGATTCCATTCAAAGTCTGGAAAAAATAGGTATGTGTTTAAATTGGCATAAAGATAGGGTTTTTTTTGCTTCTGTTGGAAACAGCAGCTTTAATGGTTTGGCGTATCAACCATCCTAATTGTTATTGCTGTTTAAATGTATGCAGCAGACTTTTTTTTTTACAATGTGCTAATGTCATTTATTAGGTCTGGGGGAAGACAGATAGAAGCTGCTTTTCTAAAGGAACATATAGCCATTCCCAGGTTCATAGGCTTTAAATAGCAATCTTTATTCCAGCTTAAGTATAACCCACAGAATTCCACAACCTATATAGACATCCCACATAAAATTCTCACAATGATGACTCCAAAATAAGTCTTTTGAAATATAATACTGCACAGCAAGTAATAGTGAAAAACTTACTTTTGTTTAACTTGTACTGTTTTTTTTTTTAAAAAAAAAACTTGTTAATCATCCCGAATATTACTTATATTGGAAAAGGTTATAAAATTAATAAATTACTCTGTGTTTACCCAATAAGATTCATCACCAAATAAAGATCAGAATCTGTAGAGCCAGCATTAAAAACAGTATGCCATACCGAGTCAGGGAGCACAACTGAATAATGTCAGTTTTATATAGTGTGTGCTGATCCTCCAATCCCCAAATCCTAATCCTTTAAAGCAGATCAGAACTGGACTGGAAAATGCAATATACAGAGATTTGGACTGCTCAACTATTTTTTTTTTTTTTACTGATATTGTGTTCTGCGTAGTCAGTTAATACTTTCTGGAATCTTTGGAAATAAATAAGATTGCTTTTTCTAATCCTGCAGGTAAACCTTGGAAGCAATCAGTATCTTTTCTCAGCAGTGGTAGATCCTAAGGAAATGCCGTGCTTCTCCTTACGCCATGATGTTGATGCTCTTCTCTGGCAGCCCTGTCCAAATCAGCAAGACAAGTGGGAGCACATTTCTACTTTCAATGCATTAGGTAAGGGAAGACTCTGATTGAACAATATTCTGAAACGCTTTCCCACTTAGTTCATACATCTGTGTTCATATTGCACAGTTTCCCATTAAAATTTGTTTGGGCTGAATCTTGGGAATCATTATCTCAGAAGATAGCAAACTTGTGATGAAAGAGATCAGTATAGCAATTGAAGTGTTGTCTCATCAAATCTATATTTTTCAGAATTAGAAACTAGCTTTAGAGAAGAAAACTTCTGAAGTATTAGGGAGAATGTAAAGAGAATACATTTGTTCATTGCTACAAGTGTGGACCATCTCCATATCCAGTTGAGGATAAAAGCCCAAATTAAATGAAATCTTCCTGAACAAACTTACCTGGTATTTCCAACATCTTTATGCTGAGTTAACTTGAACAGATTCTAGTCAGCAAAAGTTATTTGTGATAGTCATAGCATCCTGGGAATCTAAGGTTGGACAGCCATTTATACCAGAGAATCTGACATCCTCTAAAAGACAGCTTAAATTTTAGATGTTAATTCCACTTTCTCTCTGGTATGAAGTTTTTATTATGTTTTTTTATTATTGCCTCTGTGTACATTTTCATTGACGCCCACATCTTTCAGTCATTTTAAATTGTGCTTTGCTTCTGCTATAAAATTCCTTGCATTATGTGTATGCATTGCAAAGAGAAATGGAAGCATTTATACCAATAAACAAACAAGTCTGGTCTGTAAAAGAAGAAAATTAACGTCTGTTGATATTGCCTGGAAAAGTGAAAATAGGAATCTGTCAGTGTACAGTTTCAAAGCTTAAAGATGCTATTTGGAAAAAAACTAAAATGTCCAGGATTTTTGTTAAGTTGCAAATAGATAGAAAAAAATATGCCCTTTTTGTTTTTGCTTTATCTTAAGAGTTTGATTAAAAACTAGCAACATTTTCCTCTTAGTTTATTAGTTTGTTGCAATATGGCATACAATGTAACACTTTGGTGATAATCTGTTCCAGTAATAGGTTCCAAGAAAAATATTGCTTTACTCTCCCCATGTATAATGAAAGATTAGAAATATCTTGCCAACTGCACAATTAAAGGGCTTAAATAGATGTGTCAAAGATAGTCCGTGTAATTCTTTAAGCTTTAGAAACTCAGTTTCATTTGATATTTACTTTGAATTAGAATGAGTTCAAATGCTGCACTGAAAAGCTCTGGAGAACCAATCCAGACACGGCGTTCCCCTAAAGTATTTTTCATGTGCTGTCCTCTTAGCATGTTTGCCATAGCTGTGTGTCTTTGTCGTTTCCCAAAACATCCCAAATCTATTCTATTAACAGTAGTCTAGTCCTGAGGATACAAAACTGTGCACATTTATCCAGTTGGATCCCAGAGCAAAAGTTGTGCCCCATACACATCTTACACTGCATAAAACAAGAGAGCATAAGCTCACACAATAACAACTGGTCTGTGAAATAAAAATAATAATTACTTGCTTTTGCTGGCTATGTGTGTTTCAGGTTATGTGCAGGCATCCAAGCAGGATAAGAAATTCATGGCTTGTGCACCAGACCACTCATATTCTGCCCTTTGTGAGTGCCTACGAAGAGTGTTCATCTATCGCCAGCCAAGTCCTCTAACCACTGTTCTCTACAATCGAAAGGAAGGCAGACAAGTTAATCAGCTTGCTAAGCAGATGGTAGCAACTCTGGAAACACATGATCCTTTTTTGGGTTTTCAAGCAACAAATGAGAGAGTGTATGTTCTCACAACAAAAGCTCTATTTATAATAAAAGTAAGCAATGAGAATTAATCATGGTCTCATAATGACAACATATATCATTGATCTCTCTGCATTCATAATGAGCTCCAGGTATGACTCCATAATGTAGCACAAAAGTACAGAATACCAGTATCAACTGTATTGCAAAGATGTAGTGCAATATAATGTGTACTGTCTCCTAAAGGATGACCAACATTGTTTTGTTGTATATTTAGGAGGAAAGCGGTTGGAGATTTATTTTTTAATAAATGTATTATTATTTTCAAATTGCCTTAAAGCTTTTTATTGTAACTTTCTATTTGGCCTCTTGAATCAATTAAGACACTCTGAAAATGTAATTTGCAGCTAAGTAGATATATTTTTAGTTTTGTTTTGTTTGGATTGGATTTTTTAAAATTTACTTTTAATGTTTTCCCTAAATGCTTGCATTGGCTCATTGAACAAATTATACTGAATATGTACATCCACTTTTCTTAAGCATATTTTTAATTGAAGCTCAGCATTCTCATTATGTGCAAATGTGGTAATTGCAGTTGGATTGTATCTGGTTTCCGGAAGCAAATCCTCATCCACTTGAGAAATAAAGTAGATTTTTTAAAAAGTGAAAAGGTTTCAGTGTTCTTTATCTTGACATTAAAAATGGATTTGAGAAAATTTAAAGATTTGTGTTAGAAATTGTCTTCTCTGAGCTGGTACCATTTGAAAATACTGTGAGTTAAAATGGCTGCATGTAAGATTTTACTAGGAGAAACAAACTTATTAAGACACATTAAAGATAATCTGGCTGGGAAAGTAGATTTTACCATGAGATAAACAGTCCTAGATAAAAGAACACATCATATTTTGTACAAGACTTACAGTTACTACAACATAACTCTGAAGCCAATAATTTTCAAAAATGATGTGTATGTGCCGGTTTAAAACAAAGCTTGCAGCAAAAATTATTACTCATTTTTCCAGACTGCCTTTTTATTATGCACTAATAAGAGGAAAGCATAGCTAAGATATTTTAACTTTAAAAGGAGTTACAACATCAGCAAACCACATCTAGCCAGATTAACTGCTCTTTTCTAATACTTCTTTCCATATTTAAAATGGAATGGTGTGCTCAGTTAACCATAGTTTTATAGTATGTCTGAAGGAAATTAGTTATGACCATATATCTACAATGGTTTAATTTTACATCATGTACTGAACTGCATGTAGCACTAGCAAAACTACAGAGAGCAATCAGAGGGCTTTGGCTCTCTTGAGTTTCAGTATTGCTTTTATTTTTCCTCCATTTATTTTAACTGCATGTGCTCTACAGCATTGCCAAACTCATTCATTTAGATTTCTGATCAGCTGGCAATATTCTTAATATACTGTTCAGCTTCTCCTCTTTTGTTACTTCCATTCCTTCCATTCTATTCCAGCTTGAACAAATTGTATCTTCTGAATGGTGTATTCTAATCATGGAATTCGTCTCATTAGGTCCCAGTTTATTACTATTAAGTCATACGTAACTTCTTTGTGTAAGAATTTAAGCTCTTCTGGCTTATTTCCCATACTCTAATCATTACTACAGAGACCACAAAGGCTATGAACTTTATGACCCAGTCCCAAAGGTGCTTTTTCAAAAGACAACTGGACTTTGTCTTTCCTTGAAGCACCTTTGGGGCAACCATTACCTGGATGGCTGAGAATCCCCACAGACATTTATATCCCAGTGTTCTTGATTTTTTATTAATAAATTCAACAGACCACTACAGCTACCTATTTCCTTCATCACTATTTAAGAATGAATGGCTTTGTCCCACTCATCTATCCCTAAGTCTATTTAAAGTAGTCCTGATTAAGCTGAGTATATTTCAGCCAAGCACATTTTGCCTAGTCCTAGTGAAATGGAACATATCTTATGCCAGAATTCCATTATCCAAAAGCCAAAATCAGTCAATCCTCGTATTCTTCCCTTTCAGATCAGGTCAAAGGATAAATAAATGAGGCCATCTAAAACCATAAAACAACAATGTTTCCAGGACCATATTCATTTTTATTCTATGATTATCTAACGTGGAATGGAGTGCCTGATTTAGTTAATGTGCTATGCCAGCATTCAATAGTTCTCCGGTCAAAGCCTTCCCTTCTCCAACAGCCTTACATTTTTCCATGATGTGTAAAATCTCCTTCAAGCCAAGTTTGACTCCTGAGTACTTCCTCGACAATTCCATGTAGTTTCTTGGCAACAACACAGAAGTGGTTTGTCATTGTTTCCTTTTCAGGATGTGTGAAAGATTTAATTTCACTGAAACAATTCTTCTTTTTAGCTCTTTGCTGATATTCTATTAAAGCAATAATTAGGGCCAACATTGTTTAACAGCTGGGCCCCAAGTCAGCCAGATGCTATTGCTTGCTCTCCAAGCTGAGACAAAGCAGCGTTTTAAAGACTGTCCAGTGAATTATTAATGCTTTATAGCTATTACCACAAACTCTCTAGAAAAGAGCGGGAACTCAGAGTGCAAAGGAGACTAAATTTTAAAGCGCAATTGGCTGCAATTAAGCAGATTCTTTGCCCCTTTGCCTCATGTTTATTCAATCTATCACCCTTCGTGTTATTTTGCTACTTGCGATCCAAATAATATTCCATTCAAATCAGAGGTATATTCTTGCCAAAGAAAATTTACGAATGTACTAAAGAAATTATATGATGGTTTTCTGAAATATTTCTACAGGGGTAGTGCCTGGAGAAGCAAGAATAATCTCTGCCAATCCAAGCAGTATAAAAAGGGAATATAAATCATATATGTAATTTATATAAAATCATTAAGAGATGATACCATGTTTCATCACTTGGAAATACAATTTTGAATATTTCTAAAAGTGGGCTGCTTTTTGGCAGCTAAAGAATGGCAGGGTGCTTTTTGTCCATGGGCTCACAAACTGTGTGAATGAAAACAACTAATCTCCAAATGGCAAAACAACAAGAACAACCTGACTTCCTAATGCACCTAAATTCTGTTTAATTTAATTGGGATGACAAAAAAAGGCAATATCCATTTAAATGTCTTTTTTAAAAGAGAACAAGTACCAATTATCATAAAGGATCTGTCATTCTTTTTGTTCAGTTTCTTGACTTAAGTTTTATAACATTTGCAGGAAGCGGTGCTTTTCAAAGTGAGTACCATTAGCTGTTCCTGCCACAACATATATCAAGATTATATGTATACGTATTAAGATGCTTCATCTGCCTTGTAGCTGCTAGATGTTCTTTCTTTTTCATATCTAGTTTCAGGATATGGAGGAGGCGGCCCTAGAGACAATGCAAAGGCTCATAGCAGTTTCGCTTTGTTTTGAAGAAATGGGAGAAAATGTTTCATGAGTCACCTCTGAAGGGAAAGTATCTTTGCTAAAAGCATCCTTCAAGCACAGTATATTTTCAGAGTCTTATTACAGCCCTAATTTACATGCACTCTGCTTATACTTTTTTACAGTCCTTGGCAAAATATTTATCAGTCTTGAACAAGGATGTTTCAGCAGTTCACATTTAATGGACAAACTTTATCCGGAAGCCGGCTGTCTTTTAGATTCATTGTGAAAGGTGTCACACTCAATTTATACAAAGTCTGTTTGTTTGGACTCTGCTCTTGGCAAGGCATAAACTCAGTTTCAGTGCTGCTTCATACAGACTGCATGTCTATAGTTAAGGAGGGGGAGTAAAGCCCACAAAATGAGTAAAGTCATATCCTGTGGCTAAAACTTTAGTCACAGATACAGAAGCTAAGACCAAAAGCACATCAAAATAGGCAATAACATAAACTTCATCAAATGAAATAAGAAGGCTGAAATAAGATGCAATGTTTGATTTTTGCTTTTTTTCTGATATTTTTATGCATTGCTTTTCTTATAAACTTGCAGCTCAGCATTTTGAAAAATTGCAGACAGAAATTTCTAGAGAGCCTTGGAGTAGATATATGAAGGCGAAAGTCATGACAGGAAAAAAAAAAACAATGCAAAAAACTTGACAAATCTGGCAATTGAAGAATAGCGTTTAACTGAAGTTTCAGTTGCAATATGCTTCCTCAACTACTAATGGATGTTATTGTTGACTGGAGAAAGTGAAATGATTTTTTTAAAGGTAAAGAAATGTTGCCATCCTTTGTATCTAGTAAAAAATTCAGACAGTTTTATTAGAGAGGAAACGAGCAACTGAGAATGAAATGACAACACATTCTGTACGTCATCAACACTAAGTTGATTGTTTTTTTTCCCTTTTTTCCCTTGGTTGTTTTCTTCCAGATGTTTCATTACCCAAACTAGGCAACATCAGGACCAAGTATCCTTCATTTCAACCCTGAGCTACAAATATTCTCCTTTATTAGTAATAAAGACAGATAAAAATCTAATAAATACATGAAAAATAATTATGCGTATTCTATATTTCTTAAGACTTGAGCCCATTAATTTTCCTAGATAGGTTATCCCAATTCATCATCTCACAATTAAGAACACATGTTTATTATTTAGGAGAAATCAATTACTGATCTTGGGCAGAGTCTTTTCAGATCTTAGATATCCTTGTTGTATAGGGTAGATTCTAAAATTTACTATATGGGAGGCAGTAGTAATAAAACAGGATGAGGAGAATGCATTTCCCTAGATGTTACTGAGATTCCATCATTGCTCATTACTGATAATGCTAATGAAAGGGGGGGCTGTCAAAACCTATAATTCATATCTTGAGGACCAGTTTCTCCATTCTACTGAGTAAACAATTTTCATTTTACATCCGCTTTTAAAGTTAAGCCAAGATTCACTGGTCCTTGAAAATGTGATGTAATTAGTAGTATTGCAGATCACTACTACTACTACTACTACTACTACTACTACTACTCTCTGTCTCTCTCTGTCTCTCTCTGTCTCTATCTATCTATCTATCTATCTATCTATCTATCTATCTATCTATCTATCTATCTATCTATCTATCTATCTATCTATCTATCTATCTATCTATCTATCTATCTATCTGATTGATTGATTGATAGATATGACCACCCCCTCACATAAATGACTCTGAGCAGCTAATACAATACAAACATCAATACAATAGCAGGACGCAATGAATAAAACACATAAATCAAATAAAAAACAACTAAGCATAAAACATCTTATCCATAGTTGTTCAGGTTATCTGGGACTAATGAAAATGCATCATCCATTACTAATATGAAAAGGCACACAAGAAGTCAGTAAATAAAAATAATGAATTTGAAACCAGGAACGCTATGACTTCCATACTGGTGAGTAGGGAAACAAAGCGAATCACTATGGTGACAAGTGACTTCCAGAGTTCAAAGGAAAACACTGTGGCAACTTCTAAAGGATGCACTTCATCAGATTCTGTCTCTGGTTTAGGATATCGCCATACACAATACAAAATTACCATCAATGTCCAGAATGGAAACTGGAAAAACAAAGCTTCTATTCTTAACCGTGAGACTCATTCCCAAGATCAATTCAAAAGAAAGTCATGTCACAAGTGTGTGAGAAAGAGGGAGGCAGTTATCAAGCAATCATCAGGAACATATAACTTTAGTCTGAGGGCCATTTCTTCCTCCTTAACAATCTCATTCCCTACTATCCATGTACTTAAATCCATTGGAGTTTTTTAACCCAATTACCATGAAAAATGTGCCCCCCACAAATTAACCAAGCCATACTTTTATGGTGTCTTGGTTAAAAATCCATGGATGAACTTTTACATGAACATATATGGGAAATATGGGCACCTTTTTAAAATATTGCTGTGTATAATTGCAGATAAGCACATTTGCAGATAAACTGAACTGAAGTTTTTGAAATGATTTTGGCATCTAAAATTTTCAGCTTATCCTCAGGTATGTACAGTATGCAGTTATTTGAATGTGTCTTTTTATAACTTAGAACTAAGCAGATTAGAGGGTGGAAATCTCAAAACTATACATTTTAATTTGGGATGGTCATTTTTGCTGTTTCTTTTCAGAAGGAAAGCATTAGTGAAATCCTGGGTATTCTACATTTTTTTCCAAAATGAATAGAGGATAGGCTGGTGACTAACGAGAACCATCAAAATTAGAGGCTTCTTTTTGTTTATGTATTTAATATAAGAGGGAGGGAGGGAAGGAGGGAAAGAGAAAGGGAAAGGGGGAGAGAGAGAAGTGTGGTGGCCTAGTAGTGAAGATACTTGCCTCCCACTCAGAAGGTTGAGAGTTCAATCCTGGGTAGTAGATATTTCTCTCCTATGGCACAAAAATAAAAATATCTGCTGTGAACTCCATGTGGCCTCAGGAAGGGCATCTGGCCAGTAAACGCTCTGCTCCATCCAGTTGCCCTGACTCTATCCCGAATTTAAGGGATTACAGGATCATAAAAAGGGAGTTTTATTTAATACATGAGAGAGACAAAAAGAGAGAGACTGACTAAAAGCAATAACAGCACATACATTTTAAAAAGGACTAAACATAACAGCAATTCAAGAATGTAATTATGAGATCAGCAATGTAGGGAAGTTGGATTCTTTTTTGTTTGTTTATTTGTTTGTTTTTTGCAATCCTAAATTGATCTAAAATATAAATTCTTCTACTTGCCATGACGATCAAAACAGAGATTGTCATCTGCTGTAAATTCATCAGAGGAATAAGCGTCAGAATTATAGTTCCATCTCAGCAAATGAGCCTGGTGGCTTTTAATGTAGGAAATATAGCAGATCTCTTGATAAAATAGGGCCAAGTCCCGGATGTCAAAGAGATAGTTATAGAGTAATAACTTTTTAAAACTGCCACGGTTTGATCACTTGAATTCCATAAATAGAAGTCACTAGCATCCCCAGTGATAAAGTGAGACGCAGGAAAATTTACAAAACAAGATACAATAGCTGTCATTTAAATTAAGTAAATCGAGGCAACCATTTTTCCCACTGAAATTTTAGTTATTGGTTTATCCGATATATAGGGCCACCCCATGTTCTTATGCATGATAAAACAGTGACACTTTTATATGCTGAAAGGTAGAAGGACACACAAATATCTGCAATGGAAGAATGGATAGCGAAGCTGCTGGAATTGGCACAGTGAAACTGACTGCCTTGAGGAAAGAAAAGACTTTGACAAATTTTATTTCTGCTTGCAAACCACTTCTGAACTTTTTTGAGAAACCAAGAGAAGAAAAGTTGATTTTGGGGATTTGATGATTAGAATTATATGGGACTATGGAAATAGTGCAGACAGATGCTAATCTTAGAGTAAGAGTTTCATGTACTTGTTTATATTTATATGTGTACCAAAGAAAGTCAGAAGTCATTCTTTTTCTATTTGTCCTTTTTTTCTCTTGCATCTTTATTTCTTTTCTGCTCTGACCTTTTTCTTCTTTCAAATCTTTTTTTTTTCTGTTTGTTTATCATTTCACTTTGTAGTTTTCTGAAAATCAATAGAGTTATAGATTTATAAGGCCAGCTCTGGCCAGGCAATCCTAGATGGCTAACAAGTGTTTTAAAAAATTAAACACAAAGGAAAATGATAAAATAATAAAACTTAATAAATAAAATATACCACACCAGAGGTCAGATTGACAACTCATATCATTACAACAGGCTGATACCTCATTGGAGCTTGAATTAAGTCTTCAGGGCCTTCTTGGCAAGTTCAAACTTTAAAATCATCATAATCTGCTTAAAATAAGTTGTGAACATAGGAACACTTATAAAAAATTGATTAATGCAAATGAATATTGCTTTATATAAATCTAAAGCAATATTCATTCGTACAACATTTATCTTTTCCCATTAGCTCTATGTAAAACTTTTTAACAGGTGTGAACCATCCATACTGTTGGGCAGAATACAAATGAAACAAATAATAATAAATATTAATATTATGTGATTTGAATATCTGTTTGTATTGATTTTTTATGAGGGAAAAAAAACCCTGATGTATTTAAATCCACAAATGCTTTCTGAGAATAATTGTTCCCAGATATTTAAAAGAATTCAAGCCATAAGACAATTCCTATTTTTTTATAAATTTACATAGTAATACTATAACCCACAGGAAGCATAGGAACCAACTCTAATAAACTAATAGCCTGATAAATTACCATTTTTAAAACTATATTATTACATTTTGGTATTAAAAATACATGAGAAAATGTTAATTATGATAAATATTGCAGCTTATTATGACTGTTCAAGCCCAGTCAAAATATTTTCCATTTGTTTAATCAGGAAAATCAGTGGTTCCGATGTCAAATTAAAATAAGGAGAGAAAAAGGATATTAGTGGTGACTTTCATGAGTCACTGATAAAAATGATTCCATTTTAATTAGCTCTAGCAAAAGGAGTACCATATGTTGATTCCAATAATTTACAAAGAGTGCATATTGATACAAAACATCTTTCAACAATCCCCACTGCACCATATCAAAAGCTTTTTTTCTTTGTTCAGCAAGATGGCCATTATTGATTTTATTTTTTTAATATGCCCCCACAATATTAAGTAGTAATATAATACAGACATTTGGCAGCTCTTTATAAAATTAGATTGTGCGGGATGAATAATCAAAAATAATACAAGTAGTCCTTGATTTACAGCTACAATTGGGACTGGAACATCTGTCACTAAGAGATGCAGTTGTTACGTTAGTCATCATGTGACCATTCTTGATTTTATGACCGTTTCTTGCCATAGTCATTAAGCAAAGCATATTGTCATTAACTGAATCTGGCTTCCCCAATTGAGTTTGCATGGTGAAGCCAGCTGGGAAGGTTGCAAATGGCAATCATGTGGTCCTGGGATGCTACAGCCATCATAAATATATATCACTTGCCAAGCAATCCAACTTTGATCACGTGACCATAGGGATGCTGCAAGGGGCATAAGTGTAAGGATTGGTTATAAGTTTGAATGGTCATTAAATAAATGGTCATAAGTCAAGGACTACAGTATCTGTATTTATTGTCTTGGTGCTACAGTTGCTGTCAGTATTTTTGCATCAACATTTAACAAGAAAACCAGATAACAGCCTGAACATACAACAAAATTTTTTGTAGCCTTCAAAATCAGTTACATAAACCAAACGGGGGGGGGGGGTCATATTTAAAAGGGCATCAATATAAATCTCCTGCAGTATTAATATACAGACCTTACTATGCCTTGTTCTATTCAATGGGCTAATCGTATGGACTAGGTGCTTTTCCTATGTTCATAGATGTAATCGTATCTATTATTCATTGGAGAAATAAAGGCTCAGCTAAATAGACAATCTGATCATGAGTATCTTTTCTCTAGATTTTTTAAATCCCCTTTTATTATTTTTATAAATAACATCAGGTCGCAAACATATTTAACACTACTTCCTCTTCCTATTTTTCCCACAACAACAACCCTGTGAGATGGGTTGGGTGAGAGAGAGTGTGACCAGCCCAAAGGCACCTAGCTGGCTTTTATATATAAGGGGACTAGAACTCACTATCTCCTGGTTTTCTAGACTGGTGCCTTAAACACAAGACTAGACCAAACCAATTCTTTGGACAAGCCAGCCCACTTCTTGCACAAATCGAGCTGTGTGTGTATGTGTGTGCTGGCCTGCCGCTTGCGCAAGTCAAGCTGTGTGCATGCGTGCCAGCCCACTACTTGCGCAGGTTGAGCTGCACACGTGCGCGCCAGCCTGCCATTCACATAGCCCAGTTCCCCTCTTCCTGTCCAGTCAGGCCGCCAAGCGGCAAAGGTTGGGGACCACTGCTCTAAAGGCATCCCAAAAACCAATAAACAGAATAGAACAGAACAGAACAGAATTCTTTATTTGAGACCCAAGGAATTTGTTCTCAGTGTACATGCAAAACAGCAGTAATAATAATTATAATAACAAAGGATAATAATCACAATAATAATTTCAGTAGAGAAGACAGTGGAACAGATGAGGAGAAAAAAATTAATATAGCAATATTACATAAATATTTATTTATATTATTTTCCTTAAATATTTAAGGAAAAATCTTCAAACTCTTTTTGAATCCGTTCTGCAAAGGTAGATTTTTAATGGTGGTATATTTCAGTACTGTTTGGAAAAAAATGGGGTAACTCTTTCTGTAATAATTGAAAATGTTACTTATGCATGACCAGAAATAGCAATAACATGTATATTATTTTAATTAATTTATTCAATTAAGGATCAACGTACAGAAAATCATCAAGTTGTGAACAGTTCTGAAGTGGATCTGGAAAAGTAATCTTGTTGCAAAAGATTTTAAAATTACTATATGCACATCAAATTAAACTGCAACATATACAGTATATTTATAATATTTTCCAGGTACAGAAATGAGATTTAACTGTGATGGTATTCTCTAAAGAATCTAAAACTTGACTAATATTCACAGCCACAACTTTCTCATCCAACAGCCAAATTATTATTATTAATAATAATAATTCCAAAAAGTCTGGAGCACAACTTGAACACCATGAACATTGTCAAACTCACCATGAATTAATTCTGAAAGGCAGCTTTATTTGGAATAGTATACATTGTGCCATGATACCAAACAATAACACCTGCCTATCTCAGATCCTTGGAAAGGACTAGATAGGTGGATCAAAATGACAAATCCAATCTAAACATCTGGCTGACTCTGTGACCAATGAATAATAATAATAATTTATTAAACTTATATGCAGCATGACTCTCCGTGCTTTGGATAGCTTAAAAAGATGTTCAAAATATCTAGGTAACAACTGTAGAAAACTTTTTTTTTTTTTTAATATATTTTATTAGATTTTATAGGGGTACAGGGATTACATTAAGGTGCTTAGGAACCACCATGGAGGTGGGTATATTAAACATCCAAAAAAAGAAAGACAATCACAAATATATAACTCAAATCAAATCTTTTAAACTTCCCTCTCTAATTCCCTCATTTAATCTTACTTATTCAAATTAATAAATTCTATATAAGTTTCAAACGATCCTATCAAATATCAGTTACATTTCAATTCTAAAAATCCAAATCCTGTTTTTAAGCTTTACTAACTTACAATTACTATATTTCAATTAGCCTTAAATAGACATATTATTAACACTTCGGGTGCCCTTTTTTTTTTTACATAATTATATCTGGTATATTGTTCTCGCAACAACATTCCCATATCTTCTTCTTTGATACCATTTTTTTCTCTTATCACCCATCCCTCTTATTCTCCTTTTATTTCCAAATAATTCTCTTAAAATAAAAATATCAGGTCAACAAATAAATTTCTATCTAATTTAAATATATATTCTATCAATGCCTCTATATCTATAAAAATCTTTTTAAACCAGTAGGTAAAGTTTACTTCTCCAATACATATCATATCTAAAACAAAGTAATATTACAAAGGGTATCCTCTTAAAAATTTCACGTATTCCATTAGTTGTTAAGTCAGTCAAGAAATCAAAGCCTTTTTAATCCCATTAAATAAGACTTTAAAATACATTTTTAAATCTAACTCTGGGCTTCTTTCTATGCCATAGTGGTTTCCATAGTAAGGTTCCTACATAATCAAACCACAATATTAAAAGGTCCATATTCTTTAACGCTTCAAATTGGTCAAAGTTCTCTTTCCTTTCTTCTAATAGCCTTTGGATGGTAAAAGCTGTTTTATTCCATGTTATATTTGCCAATTGTTTATCCACCTTTTCTCGATTTTCAATAAGTTGTATCTGAGTGTCAGTCTCTGTTGGTATTGATGCTTCAGACATCTCTGTTGAAGTTGTTGTATAGTCATCAGACTTCTCGATAGGTTGTGTTGGAAGTTGAATAAAATTAGTTTGTTTTGTGGTTTCCACGGTTTCTCTCAGTGTAGGGAAAAGGGATTGAAAATAGGAACTCACATCCTCTGCAGCTTCTAAAATTGTTTCCAATATAAGTTCATAGTCCAGTTGTGTATTAAGTTCCATATCGATAGTAATAAGGCTTTTTAATCTTTAAAGAAGGCTCTACTTCATAAGAATCAAGCAAGCATTCACCTTCAATTTTCAATAGGCCAGCTGCATCCGTTATCTTGTGGTTATCACCCTTTGAAAGTCATAGCCATTCCCAGCCATAAAGAAATATAATTGCAGTACCACTTTTCGACACAAGATGTCCTCAGCAAACCAAAAAATCTTTTTTTTTTCCTTTCCAAATAATAGATTTTTTATTTTTAGTGTTGAAAAAGATGAAGAAAGGGCTCAAAATAATAAATGCGTAGTTGTAGCAATAATAGTCAAGAATAAAATGTTTTCAGGTCCCCTCAGTATTCCAAAATTTAAATAGTCCATCAAAATTGACTGGTTTTTATTTATATTTTTTTTTCCCAAAGCTGTTTTTCCCCATTGCCCAAACGCTGCTTCCTCACGACAGGGAAATAGTTCAAAGAAAGCTTTTAACAGGAAAGTAGTTAGGGAAAAAAAGAAGGGGGTAGGAAAGGTCTCACCCGGATTCTCCACGGGGGTTCTTTCGCTTAGATGTTCTTCTGGCTTTCAGCTGGTGCGACGAAGTGATCGTCCATTTTGTAGGACGATCTTTTCCTCCGGCGGCCCTAAGGAGAAAGCTCGAACTGGGGAGAGCCGCCGCTCTTCCCCAGTCGAGCAGGAGCCTCCTCTAACGGTGGTCGCCTCTACGGGGCGACTTTCGACCCGATTAAGGGTCTACCGGCGGAGGGAAAGCAGCCGGTGGGAGAGAGAGATCTCTCCGTACGACTGCTGGTGTCGCGATCCGGAACCGGAAGCCACAACTGTAGAAAACTTTAATAAAACCATAATAAGGTATACAGGACTTTTATTAAAATACTTAATCACCAGTATTAAAAAATTTGGATCACATATTTTGAGTATTTGTTACTCAAATTTCCTATTTTTCTAGCCAATTTAGAATTTCTACTAATGTATATGTGACTAGACCATCTTATCTATAGGAGATTCTTCTCTTGCAGAAGAATACGCATTTCTATTAAAAAAAAAAAAAGTACCTTCAAGTATTTAAATTGCCTAATTTGGTAAATATTTGCATTTTTTAAAAGATGCAGGTAGCACGGTGGCTCAGCAATTAAGATACTGGCTTGACAGCTGGAAAGCCATCAGCCCAGGTTTGAGAACTAAGCATCATGCGACAGGGTGAGCTCCTATCCTTGCCCCAGTTCCTGCCAACCTAGCAGTTCAAAAGCATACAAATGCGAGTAGATAAATAGGTACCACTTCAGTGGGAAGATAACAGCACTCCGTGATGTCATGCTGGCCACTGCAGAAATGTCTTCGGACAGCGCAGGCTCAATGGCCTTGAAACGGGGATGAGTATCACCCCCTGCAGTCAGCAACAACTAGCGGAGTAAAATCTGCAGGGACTCCTTTACCTTTTCTTGTTTGAAGATGCAACTTTTTATGTTCCATAAAGCTAACAGAGCAGTCATGGGCTGTCATATTGGACTAGAATCTCTGCCTCCCCCTGATCTATCTGTGAAAAAAAGTGAAATAAAAGAAAAAGCAGGTAAAAGCCAAAAACAGGATCATAAAGCAAAAAGGACAAGAAACTAGGACCATCCCATTTCCACCACTCCCCACCAGCTACAATAGTCTGTTGCTTTTTAAAAGTGAAAAAAATGAAAAAGACTGCTATTCTTCTAATTGAGATGATCCTATGACAAAAATGCCTCAGCAGCACCTAAGTCATAAAACCTCTCCATACCAGCATCACAGGATAAACGAGCCCTTTCTGGAGAAACTAAAAGTACTTGATTCCTTTTTGTTTAGCGGCCAGATAAGAAAAGTTAATCATGACCATTCCAGAGTTATAAGAAAAAAGGTTCTGCAAATAAATGATGGAGATCATTGCTAATGATTTGGAGCAATCAATGTACTATAGACTTTGGTACAGATAGTCAATTTGTGTCTTTCTTTTTACTTGAAAACCATAGTTTGCCATATTTGTTCAATTATTTGGCCTTGATACTCTTATTTTTAATATCCCAAGCTAGCTCATTAAAGCTGGCCTAAAGTATGTGCTTCTCATTGTTAGATACAATAGCATGGAGTTACAAAAAGCTATTATATTGCAGGGAAATGCCAAGGAAAAAACTGGATGAAAATAATTATCTACATCCTATGTGCTTTACATAAAAAGTGTATGACATGCCATAGCTGAAATTATCATGTAACTTTCAGCCTTACTGTTAGCATTTTCTGAAAAATCAGCTATAATCAGGACAAATAAAGTAGGATTCAAGCTGCAATGTCTTTAGGCTTCACTATCAACTGTACATAATAGGTAGAAGGTGAAAAGTTCTAATGATAGAAATAATTATTTTTTTTATGTGCCAATCTCATGTGCCAATATTAGGCATAAGTGTATCCCAGTTCTATATGTTTTTCAAGTATTGAATACCAATAGACATATAGGTAGGATACAACCAAAGGAGAAAAAACAATCAAACAGAATAAATCGAGGGGGAGAAGGTAGTGTTTTGTTTGACTGGAAGTAGAGTTGTAAGTACCCAACAGCTATAAATTTCTGGTTTTATCTTTTGACTCTGGTTTTTATATTCTTGTTCCTTATACTAAGTAAATAAATTAATAACATGACTTTTAAATCAGAGGTCCCCAACCTTTTGGGCACCAGGGACCGGTTCCATGGAGAGAGGTTTTTCTGCGGACCAGAGGGGACGTGGTTTTGTGTGCTGCCTGCATCTCATGGTTGGGGCTTTGCTTGTTTGTGCAGACCGGTTGCTGGTATGCCATGGTCCAGTACTGGTCCACAGACTGGGGGTTGGGGACCCCTGTTTTAAATGACATAAATTAAGACTCCAAAAGTCAGATGCCCACTTTTTCACTTGTCCCAAAAATGTAACTATGTTTGGTGCAAGTTCTGAGAAGAACAATTGGTTTTATACCAGGAAATGATATTCTGTTAGAATCAGAGAAATGATGTATTGGAAAGGACTACATAGGTCATTTAGTCCAGGGTTCCTCAATTTCAGCAACTTTAGATGTATGGACTCCCATGCTGGCTGGGAAATTCTGGGAGTTGGAGTCTATACATCTTAAAGTTGCTGAGGTTGAGAAACAATGATGTAGTCCAACTGCTTGCTCAGTGCTTAACTGTTCCCAAGAGACAGCCACTTGAAAGCCTCCAGTAAAGGAGAATTTATTGCCAGAGTTTCAAGTAGACAGTTGCCTGATAAATAGTGCTTACCAACTTGCATCATCACATAAAATTTTATTTAGATAGACATGAGGCTGAGCATCAGATTTTATTCTTGGTCAAGTGTATAAAATTTCTGAAGCTCATTTAGAACTTGGTCAATACTAACTTCACATGTATTATAATTTAGGCATGTACAACGTCCAGGTTAAAGTCTCCTGTAGGATCTTGAATTATAGTCCAGGGTCATATTCCAAAATGTAGGCAGAGTTAGACCAATTAAAAAGGAATTTGCATTGCTTTTAAAAATTAAATTTAAAACAGAACAAAATTAATTGATTTCTGATTTCTGCATCATCCATTTAATAATTCTCTCCTTCGGATGCATTCAAAGCTTCTATATGAGGGCAAATTTTGGAGGTTTCTAATGGATTCATGCAAGAGTTTTGGATGACTCTATTGTACTCTTATACCTCACTAATGTTAAGGAGAATTTTTTAGTCTCATTTCTTCTTTTCTTCTTTTTCATATATGATAGATACCAAAGTAAAAGGTGGGAAAGTCTACTTTCCTTTCTTGAATACATGTACTCTTCCTTCCCTCTAATGTCTCAATTTCTAAATTTAAGTTAGAAATAATTGCAGATGTTACATCTTCGCTGCCACCTGAAACATATTTTTCTTTAAGCCAGATTTATGATTCTAATGGGCTTAACTTTCAAGCAGGCATGTTTGGAGCACCACCTTAATTTCCAGTTTATGATTCAGTTATCAGTTCGGGAACCAGCCAAGTGTATTTTTATGATTTGAACAATTCCAATAGAAGAGAATATTTGTAGCTCAGTGTTGAACTGTGGAGTCCTTGGTGTTCTCTGAGCTTGGTTGTTTGCTTGCAAATGTTTCATTACCCTAACAAACAACCAAGCTCAAAGAGTACTAAGAACTCCACGATTTGAATAGTAATGAAAAGAACTATTTCATTTGCTCTGCAACAATGAGAAAATCCAGGAGGAGAAGGGTACAAGGGACAGATTTAAACAGATTTATAAAGCTTTAACAAACCTTGAAGGTTATTTAGTCAATCAAAGATCCTAGAAAATACGTGATATCTAGAGAACATTTCACTAAAGGTTACAATGCCTAAACATTAAAATTTCCAACAAAGTTGTCTACCTTCCAAGACAATTTGCTCATACCATAAATGCTGATTTTAATAATATCTGGGTACACTTTTTCCCCTAAGAGTCTCAATTGTCTAGCTCCGGTATGGATTTCTGCCTATGAAAATGCTTGTTCTTCACATCCTCTCTATGCAACTATCAACACCCTTGGATATTATGATTTTGAATACTGCTATACAGTAGAGTATTTCTGAAAATTGGTATTGGTGATAAAACATTAAAATATTCTGCCCAGTTTAAAAAACAATGGCCTCCATGAGATAGTTGATAGCCACCATTAGTGGTCCACATCTAGAGATATGCATCATAACTTGGCAACTCTTTGATAGAAGCTGGAAATTTTACTTTGGTTTTGGATGGATTTTTAACATTCTGAATTTTGCTTCAAAAACTACTATGAGAGATTGATTTTGGGAGAAGGAACACACTATGTCTTTACAGATGTATCAGGGATAAATATATCAAGGGTGTCACTATCATGATTGAAGAAGCTAAATTCACTAGATGTCAGTGAGAATATATTATTACTATTTTGTTGCACAGTCAGCCAGATGTTTAGACTGGGTTTGGTATTTTTGTCTGACTATTGAGAAGTTCCCAAGGTCCTGGGATAAGCAAATGTGGATATTTGAAGGTATTATTATTAGTATTAGTATTAGTATTAGTATTAGTATTAGTATTAGTATTAGTATTAGTATTAGTATTAGTATTAGTATTAGTATTATTATTAGTAGTAGTAGTAGTAGTAGTATTCACACAGTCAGCCAGATGTTGAGACTGGATTTGGCATTTTTGTCTACCTATCGAGTCCTTACCAAGGACCTGGGATAGGCAGATGTGGATGATGATGATGATCATCATCATCATCATCATCATCATCAAATTTATCTGCCACCCATCTTGCAGTCTGAAGCAACTCTGAGTATCTTTCTACATCCTCTTCAAGCAAACTCTGTGTGCCTGGATCCTGACTTGCAGTTTACAAGAACAAAATATTCTGTATTTTTGAAATGCAAGATTTTGGAGAGAGAGTAACTGGCCCAAGGTCACAGCTTGCTCTGTGCCTAAAGCAGGACTAGATCTCACAGTTTCTTGGTTTCTGGCTTGATATCTTAACTACTCTACCAGCTCTGCCTTAAATCATACAAAAAGTGGAAATTGCAATGTCACGATTATGGCGCATGGTCTAAGAAAGAAGATATTTTATTTATTTATTTATCAAACCAATTTATATGGCTACTCAACTCACACTGGGTGACTCACAACATTAAAATTTCACAATGTAAGAACTGATAAACCCACCAACCACCACAACAGGAGCAACCACACAATCACACCAGCCTTCATATCAAGCTTGAGCGTGCGAGCCTGATTATAGAGTCATTTCTCCAGGGCGTTCTGGAAAAGTATCAAGGTGGGAACCAATTTTATATCTGGCAGGATGGTATTCCAAAGGGAGGGAACCACCACAGAGAAGGTCCTTTTCCTTCTAGAAAGACTTCCCACTAGAAAGACTTCCTTAATAGGTGGGCCCTCACAACATACCTTATCTAAGTATCATTTTATTCATGTTCTTTCCACTCTGCCTACTTTACAGGGCTGTTGTGAGGAAAAATAATAAGAAAGAATAAAAGATAACTCTAACAAATTAATAAACTGTTCCACTTCAAATTAAGATCACAGGTGGAAGATTTTTTTTCTTAGTCTAGAAAAATTCTTTCTACATTTTACAAATTCTAAAATAGCCTTTTTCTTGAGGTTTTGTTTTGTTTTGTACTCTTGAGAATATCTGTCTGTTAATTTTACTTCGTGTTGTTTGTGCTTTTGATATTTTTTTTCTAACCACAGGCTTCCCTAAACATTTTTACTAGTGAAGCTTTTCATTCATATTGAATACACATCTTTAGCTGATCACAATTAGTCTTACTTCCATGCTTTAGGAGGGCACCTGTGCCTTGAAAAGCAAGGAAACAAGAATGTTGATGCAATTTCAGATGTACAAAGAATTTATCTTCCTCTCTCTGTTTTCTGTAATGCTCTAGGATGAAGCTGAGATTGTCTAACTGTACTGTGCCATGGCATGAGTCCAATCGTCTTTATAATCCTTTATTTCTGCTGAAGACAAATTGGAAATGCAATTACAGGCATGACCAAATTGGATGGACATTTAAATAATTTTCAAAACAATATGTGCTTGTTTTCTGCAGGAGCCCAAAACCTAAAAGAATAATCATCAGTATCTCAGAAAAGCTTTCCTATGACCTTCCTGCCAAATGACATCTCAGATCAGTAGGTGTATTTCTTCCAGTGTGTTTCCTGTTTTTGAAAAGCAAAGGCAGACAGTGGAACCTTCAAATTAAATTGGGCCCTTAATCCAGAAGAAAGAAAGTTAACCCTTTCCCTTCACAATCTTTTTCTGCTGTAAAATGCTTCTTTTCCTCAGAGATCTGTGTGATCTCAGAAAAAGGTGCAGTTGCTTTAAATTGCTGGAGACAAGTGCTCCATTCTTGTTCCCCACTCACTCCAAAGTATCTTTTTTTTTTTTGCCCTTTAGATCTGCACAGCTTCCACCTTACTTCCTTATTCTGGAAAAATTACTTCCAAAAAACCTGCAAGGGTGGATTGTTTCATTGAGGAATAAAAAAAAGATGATGAATTGGATGCTCCAAAAAAAATCTTCTACCCCAAACAAGTTATATAAGCATAAAGGAGGAAAAATTAGATGCTTTTTTTCTTTACTTCTTAGAATCCTAAAGTTGGGAGGGGCCATTGAATGATCTCTGCTCAGTGCAGAAATCCAAATTAAAGTATGTCTGTTTTGGTTGTCTGTTCTTTGACTGCATTCATCCACTAAACTGCAGATAGTCCACGACTTACAACTATTAGCTTAATGCCATTTGAAGTTACAATGGTTCTGGAAAAAATAACTTGCAACAGGTTCTTGCACTTACAATCATAGCAGCAGCCCCGTGATCATGTGATCAAAATTTGGGCAGTTGGCAACAGCATGTATTTACGATGGTTGTAGCATCTCTGCCTCATATGATCGTCATTTGTGACCTTCCTAGCCAGTTTCCAAAAAGAAAGTCAATGGGGGAACCTGGAATTTCTCAATGACCGTAGTAATTCACTAAACAACAATGACAAAAAAGGTCATAAAACTGAGTGTAACTCATTAGAACAATTAATCAGTGGAACAACTTGCCTCCAGAAGTTGTGTGTGCTCCAACACTGGAAGTTTTTAAGAAGAGATTGGGCAACCATTTGTCTGAAATGCAGGGGTAGGCAACCTTGGCTCTTTTATGACTTGTGGACTTCAACTCCCAGAATTCCTGAGTCAGCATGGCTGGTTCAGGAATTCTGGGCATTGAAGTCCACAAGTCATAAAAGAGCCAAGGTTCCCTACCCTGGTATAGAATTTCCTGTTGAGCAAGGGTTGGATTAGAAGACCTCCAAGATCCTTTCCCACTCTGTATATTCTATTATTCACTTAACACATGCCTTGCATAGCAATGGAAATTCTGGTCCCAATTTTGCTCATAAGTTGAAGTCTATCTGTATCTGGTTAACTGGTTCCATAATCAAATTGCTCTCACTAGTTCACTCTCTCTCTTTCTCTCTCTCTCTTCCATAATTGATGCATATTTATAGAAGAAATTCTTTCTATAAATACGGAGTTTAGTAAAAAATGGACATGGCTGGGTTTATGCAGTGCTAAGCCATGATTTGTTAACCACTGTTTGTTCAATTAGTCACAATTAGCTGAATTCATGTTTATACCTAGCCATAAAGGCTGGGTCCACACAGTACACTAAACCCAAATGAACCAGTTCACATTATGAGTTAGTTAGTGTATTGTGTAAATCTCTGTAATAAATTTTAGTTTCTTGCTGGAAGCCACAACATAAAGCAGAATTGACAAATATTGTCTTTGGAATTACTTTTTCTCCAGAGACTGTAAACTCTTGCCCTTTGAAACAGTGTCATACTGGGAAGTAACCAGAGATAGATAAATAAAATGTCAACTGCAAAAATAATTGATTATGACTCAAAAGCGGCATCAGAACTTGATTGGCAAGAGGCAAAGACATATTAGCGCAAGCTGTGATCTCATCAATTTGCATGCATGATTGCTTAAAGAATGTGACTTCAAGAGAGGTCTAGTGATATAGAAATATATTTCCAAGATATGCTGACTGAAACACATCCAACCACCACTAAAGAAGACTTAGATTTGGGGGCTAAGATCCAGAGCCTTACATCTCAAGGACTGCCCAAAAGATCTTTCAGAAATTGACAAGTGGTGAGAACCATGCCAAAACAGGCTGATTTCAGTATTTGGAATTGCCATCCTGGAACTCTTTGAGGGTTGTGCTTCCCCCTTCCCACCCCCATTTGTAGATGGGCATCTTCCAAAGAGTCCAAAATATCAAGAACAACGTTCTACCCCCTTTTCCATGTACATGGTTCAGACACAGGCAGCTTTGATAGCATAGTTATAGCTACCATCTTGACTCTTTTGAGTTCCCCAGAAAATATCCTTGTACTTTAAAAAATTCATTATCAATAGTAGGCATATAATGGTGGTGGGTCCTTCCTTCCTTCCTTCCTTCCTTCCTTCCTTCCTTCCTTCCTTCCTTCCTTCCTTCCTTCCTTCCTTCTTTCTCCTCTCCTCCCCCTCCAGCTGCCACGTTGCAAAGGTTGGGGACCGCTGCTGTAGAACTTAAATATCAAACCATAACAGAACTGGGTTTTTATACTAAGTATAAATAGAAAACCACATGAAAAGCAATTTCAATGTCCAGCTTGTATTTTAGCTGCAGTAAAAGTAACACCATAACTCATATATACATTTCTTCATAAAGATTGCTATAAAGTGATCCTACCAGCATTGTAAATAATGTTTAAAAATTGTAAATTAATTTTGTGAAATAAATCCTGCAAATGAGTCAGCTTGATCTTGAAGTATTTATTTATTTTCAGCACTATTTCACCATCTGTGGTACATAGTGTGTCAGAGTTTTCAAGCTGGGTGGTTTTCTTTTATGTGAGATTGATTAAAGTTTTTATACCCACGCTTTTCTAGGTTAAAGAAATCATATTTTATTTCATTTCCAAAATGTTCTCTTTCATCCCGTCCACCCCTATTTTTATGTGCATAAGTTCATTGTGAGGGCTGTAATAGCCAGTATGCTGCACAGGCAGGCAGAAGACCCAGGAGAGCATATCCACAGATAAACAACTAGCTGTCAGAAAACACAATGAAAAATTGGTAATCTCACAACACATGTATAGACTCAACAGTTTCAACTGGGAAACTACTGGCATCTTAAACCAAGCCAAATCCAAGAATGTTAGAGAATTCCTGGAAGTCTGTCATTTAGAGAAACCAGTCATCAATAGACACATAGAGATAAATCACATATACACACCATTCAAAGAAGAAAATAAAGGAAGAAAATAATCACAGCCCTTCCAGCAGCCAACATTCAGTTAAGCAGACAAAAGTCCTCTTATCAAGAACTACCAAGGAGGAAACTATATCCCTGACATAATTATCAGGGCAAGCTATCACATATAAAGAGGCATCAAATCCCACACTCACATACTGATGATATTGCTTAGTTGGATAATGAAATGTCTGCAAGCAAACAACCAAGCATAGAGAGCATTGAGAGCACCACATGAATTCACGCACTAGTTCAATTTTTCTGTAAATCAGAGGCATCTTCAGAAAGAGTCACTAGGTTTATGAGTGAAGCTCTGAGCCCTTTTTACACACACCCAATGGGTGTAGCACATATTAAAAGGCAGCAGAGCTTTGATTGCTAGGTGGTGCCAACCACTGTGAAATCAGCAGCCGTCCTTACTGTAAAGTATAGAATGAGCTATTAAAGACATAATCCACACCACATAATTTCTTTTCTATTTTACTTTCTCTGCTACTTTGTTTTGTGGGTAACAGATAGATTCAGCTTTTGGCTGATCATCAGCTCCAAGAAGCTGCTTCTCCACAGATAAAAGAAGATGGTTCTTTTTTTCTCTGTCTGCTCATTTTCAGACACATCTCTTTGCACTACAGAACAGTCATTTAAATAAAGAAATGCATTTTCTATTGACTCATAAAGGAATAAAGCCAATAAAAGGCTGTGGAGACAGCTTTTAATTTGGGAGGTTTATTGCAAGTCCAAGGTTGCTCAAAGAATTCCATTTGTTGGACAAATGAAGCTGCAAATGGTTTGTTTAAGGTTACTTAATGAAATCCAGGATAAACAGAGTTTTGAATAAATAGCCTAGACCTCAGTGTTACTTTAACAAGAAAAAGAGGAAAGGAAGCTGGCTGCAGTGCACATAACATGTATATAAACTCAACTCTTGGCCTAAATAGGTCTTAAAGCTCAATCCACATTTTCATTGTGAGCAGAATTCTAAGTGAGCACATGTAAAATTGTGAACATAGATGCACCAGACTTACCAGAGAGATAGAGAGATAGATGACAGATAATATCCTAGAAATCCATCAGCTACTGATATGGGAACTACCGGCCAAAAAATCAACATAACATCAACTGTCAGAGTCAAAGATGATCAATACATCAAAGCAATGAACACCATAAAACTAGGCATGCAAGACATACAATTGTTTGCTTCTCCCACTTATCAGGCTGATGTAATATGAACATCAGCCTGATAAATGGGACAAGCAAGCAACAGTACACATACTCCATTATGAATGGAAGAAGAGAGAAAAAGAGAAAGGGAGAATTCAACTGGTATAGGCTAGACTGAAAATCATCTTAACATTGTGACTGATGCTTTATGATAGGACTTTCCCTACTTGAGTGGACAGAGGCCAGTTTGTTGATGCTGGATAAGTTCACCTAGGATATAAAAAAAAAGCCCTGCACGTACATTGGTGATTAAACTAGATTTTCTCAAACCCTCAACTGTTGCTGTGGTTCTGCCATCTATTACAATATGAGCAGGTGCAGCTGATCTCCTGGTTTTGTTTTTAATCATGCCTGGGTCAAACAGATGGGCATTTTGTGGAGCATAGCAAATGTTTAAGAGATGCCTCCCACTCAGCTTTGCTTGCATTTAAAGATTAAACCTATTTTGCCCAGAGCCTTTGTAAAATGAAGATCCTTCTTGCAATTTACTCTGGAACTTCAACAGTTCTGCCTTCCTTCTTTGCCTTGACAGGGATTCTAAGGGTCTTAATTGTTTTCCCAATGAGATCCTGATGGCTTATGATTCACAAAAACAAGAAAATAAAGAATTCTAATCATGAATGAAGGCAAATATATGTGTCCCGGAATAATGTTGAAGGATCCAATCTGGATTGGTCACCGGGACCACAGGTTTAGTCTTTGAGCTATTGGACTCTAGTGAGAGAGAAGTTCCCTGAGGATGGGCTCCAGTGCAAGTCTGAAAGCTTTGAAGACTAAATCCCTAGTCCTACTGGCCATCCCAAATTGGATCCTTCAAGAATTCTAATTCTTGAACTGGGCACAAAAGTACATGCGGTTTCAAGAAATCCAATCACAAAAGTTCTGATTAGCAGATTACAGAATAACAGAAGAGATTCAGAGGCCAATATAAAAAAGCCCTGCCTCTTCTAGTGGATTACTAGTCCCTAAGATTTCCTGGGAGTCTATTTTCCAAGTACTTAATGAAATCCAGGATAAAGAGAAATTTGAATAAATACTCCAGACCTTAACAAGAAAAAGAGGAATGGAAGCTGGCTGCAGTGCACATAAAATGCATATAAACTCAACTCTTGGCCTAAATAGGTCTTAAAGCCCAATCTACATTTTCATTGTGAGCAGAATTCTAAGTGAGCACATAGATGCACCAAACGTACAGAGACATAGACCTGTTAACTTTCTATCATCTCACAATACCATTTAAAGAAATCCTAAAACACATTAGAATGGTAGAAAAAAATTGATAAAGAAGAAAAACCTTCAGAAAATGGGAGGAAAGATTTTGATATTGTAATGTTTTGTTTAGTTGTAAAGGGACAACAACAACAAAAAAACAATGTCTGATTAAAGTATATTTTGTAAGGGAGTATGGATATCCAGATGTTGTTGAACGACAGCTTCATCATTCATAATCATTGTGTTGCTGGATATGGCATCTGGATGCTGTGACCAAAAACATTTGGATGGCCAAACATATACTGTATAGCCTTTGCTATATACTTCCATGGTAAATATGTGCTTAGTAAGAGTTCCAAGCATTCACTTCTGGATCCACAAGTATATTTGCTTCCGCTATAAAAACACTCTCCTAAGCAGAAATGTAGACTCATTCTGCAAGGCAATATATAAAAGTAAAGTTCATGACTGAGAACCGTAGTGTAATAGATTAGTGTCATTCCAAAACAGTGACACAGTGAATGATTCATGTGACATTTTGTCTTCTTATTGCAATCCTTGTTAGACAAATTAGGTTTTGAATCCATTTAGTCAAAAAGATGGTGCTTCAGTGCACTTCATTGACTTTTGCAATATTTCAAAAATTAATATAAGGCCTGTCCTTATACTGTATATCATGCCATTTCCCTCTTCTGAATATCAAGTTGACTTGAGAAGGAAAAGCAGTATTATGTAGTGACTGGCTTTCTTTGCTGTAATTTATTCTCTCTCTCTCTCTCTCTCTCTCTCTCTCTCTCTCTCTCTCTCCCCCCTCTCTCTCTCTCTCTCTCCCCCCTCTCTCTCTCTCCTCTCTCCTCTCTGATTTCTCTCTCTCTCCATATGTGTATATAATTAAGTCCAGTTAGACATGACCTTGTGGGATTATGGGATTAACCTCTGGAGTGAGTTTGAGTCTATGGCACCAGATGAGGTGGATACAGTCCTTCAGACTGTGAGCTCAGTCACTTGTTCATTAGATTCATGTTCTTCCCTTGCCCCACAAATTGTTGGGGTTATTTGGGAGGTGACCTTGGGAAGTTAGATACATATGGTGGTATCTGGTTCTTTGACAGAGTTTCTTTCAGCCTTGAAAATGGCACTGATGCTACCCCTGCTCAAGAAACCATTACTTGATCCAACGATTCTGCACAATTTATGTCCCATCTTCAACTTTATTTTGGGGAAAAGTTTTTGACAATGTGATCAAACAATAGTTCCTGAGAATCCTAGAGAAAATAGATTATATGAACTCAATTCAGTCAGCTCAGTCTGGGGTACAAAATAGCAGAATAACAGAGTTGGAAGAGACCTTGGAGGTCTTCTAGCCCAACCCCCTGCTCAAACAGGAAACCCTATACCATTTCAGACAAATGGCTATCCAAGTTCTTAAAAACCTCCGGTGTTGGAGAACCCACAACTTCTGGAAGCAAGTCGTTCCACTAATTAATTTTTCTAATTGTCAGGAAATTTCTCCTTAGTTCTAGGTTGCTTCTCTCCTTAATTAGTTTCCATCCATTGGTTCTTGTTCTGCCTTCAGGTGCTAGCAAAATAGGTTGACCCCCTCTTCTTTGTGGCAGCCAGAGATAGCATAGGTTGTGCTTGTTGATAACTTTTAGCAGAGATGGGATAAGGGCCACCATTCCAATGCTCTTTGATCTCTAGGTAGTTTTTGATACCATTGATGGTATCCATCTGGACCAGCTATGATGTTTGAGAGTGGGAGATATTTTACTCTGGTGATTCTCTTTTTTCCTCTGGTCAATTCCAGTCAATGGTAATAGGTAGAGAAGATTGAGCTCGTGGTATATCATTGTGGAAGGTTGCAAGGCTCAATATTTATCCTTTTCTAGAGCTACATGAAACTTCAAAAATTTCCAGTTTGTGTGGGTTGCTGACAGCAAAATATTTGGATCTAATGAAGCACTTTCTGGTTGGAGTGCTTCCTGTAGAACATAGGAGTCCCTCCCACCACACTAGCATTAGCATCAGTACTTAGACTTATATACCGCTTCACAGTACTTTACAGTCCTCCCTAAGCAGTTTACAGAGTCAACATAGTGCCCCCAATAGTTTGGGTCCTCATTTTACTGACCTCAGAAAGATGGAAGGCTGAGACAATCTTGAGCGGGTCAGAATTGAACTTCTGGCAGTCAGCAGAATTAGCCTGCAATACTGCATTATAACCACTGAGCCACCATGGCCACTACACACTTTCATAAAATCAATCACTCCCATTAACTCAATATCAGTGCAACTATTATATACAAACAGTTGGGACACATTCGATGTCTCATCAGTTGTGTACAGGTTTCCAGACCTGGGTTTCATAACCATGTGCTTTGTAGGCAGGAATATGGATGATTATCTAAAAGAACCCTGACCTGGGATCTTGGAAGAGACATTAAAGTAAATAAGTATTTATTTAATTACATGATTTATATAGTCATTTAGCTCAAGCAATGACTCTAAAAAGCTCACTACAAACAAGTATATATGGATGACATCCAGAAACTACATTTGATTAAAAACCAGAAAGTTTTACTGCTCTGATTTACAATGTAATTAAACTGAAATATTGTTGGATGGCTCCAGATATAGTTATGTTTAACCAACTTAGGTTTTACTGATTTCAGTGTATGATTAAGCATAATTAAGATATGCCCAACCCAGGTATTTAATTTAACTCTCTTATAAAAGCAGTGGAAAAGACTACAGTACATTTTCCAAGGAAAATGAATGAAATCAAAAACAGTAACATCAAAAGAGGTATGCTTGATAATCATCAACCAATTTGCAAGAACAAAAAGGCCCATGAAAATATGAGGTTAAATTACTTTAATGGGAATTTGGATTACTGTGTGATTTTTGCAAGAATATATCTTGAACTTCATACACATCCCACAACTAAGTTAAGAAAACAAGCCACAAAAATATCCCCACCAATAGTTTAAACTATTTGCAGAAAACCATCAAGAAAAGGACTCAAATGTTGCCATTTTAGCAGAGTTGGGCAAAGAACATCAATCTGGACTTTCTTCATTTCTTCTTCTTTTTTGAAAACCCAGCATGAAATAATCAATGAAAACCAGTTCACAGAAAGGACAGCTTGTTATTAGCTTTGGAACAAAATGGAGGCAGGGAATAGCTCCTTACAGAATATTTCTCCATCACTAGCTGACCATTTCTCAGGTGTCATTTCGAAACACTGTGGGCAAGGCAAAGTTTAGATGACAACTGATTTTGCTCTTTATAAATAAGAAGTAGAGTGAAAGAATATTGCTTATATCTTTATATCGACCACATTAAAAAGCTTCATTGGAATGATGTGATGCAATTATACTTATTGCCTGCCCTATAACTTCTATGAGGCAGCAGAACAATTGGCTGTAAATAAACTCACTATGCAGGTAGTCCTTGACTTATGACCACAGTTGAGCCCAACATTTCTGTTGCTAAGCGAGACAGTTCTTCAGAGAGTTTTTTATGACTTTTCTTGTTCTTCAGTGAATCACTGCAGTTGTTAAATTAGTTAAATTAGTAATACAGCTATTACGTGAATCTGGCTTTCCCAATTACTTTGCTTGTCAGAAGGTCAGAAAAGGTGATCACATGACCCTGGGACACTTCAGCCGTCATAAATACGAGCCAGTTGCCAAACATCCGAATTTTGAACATGTGACCATGGGGATATTGTAATAATCATAAGTGTGAAAAGTGATCATAACTTGCTTTTTTTCAGTGCTGTTGTAACTTTGAACGGTCACTAAATGAACTGTTGTAAGTCGAGGACTACTTGTCTATCTTAAAATTATCCAGTCTTCAAAATGATTCTATTATTTTGAAATAGAATGTTGGATTTTCTTTGTCATTCATGAAATCTAGGATGTCTGTGCCCTGAGCCTTTGGCACATTTCTGTTAATGAAAGAAATTGTGTAGCTCTTAGGCTGTTGGTTGATATTTTCAGATGGAATTGTACATATATAAATCACTGAATCAGTTCAGCAACTTCCAAATTAAAGGTATAGAATTTATTTTGCTCTTTCCAATTTGCATGGAAAGTTGCATGGGTTGAATTTGAATTTTGAATTCAAATTGAATTTCCAAAGTGAATTCACAAAACTTTATTAGACGGTTTAAAACAAAGTTATTTGTCGTTTTAAATATTTCATTGCGTATATTTTCATATGAAATTTTCATTCTGTTTAAAAACAATATCTACGCATGTGTTTGAAAAAGGGAATAGGTCTGAGGCAAGAAGAATATGAATATTTGCATAGTTTCAGTGAAAAGGTGAATGAATGAATTCAATGAAGCTTAAATTCTTTTACATATTTGCATACACGGTAGTTTAGTTTTATCACAGGAAAAGAGCAATTATTTGGCTGTAAAGATTTCTGGGCAGTTAAATGGTTATAAGTGTCTGTCTATTTGATGAAAGAATTGCTAGATTTAAAATAATAATATATATTAAGCCCTTAACTGCAGAATTGAACCCTGCAAGAAAGATTCATAATAAGCACCGTTAGTAGGGTTTCTTTATGTATATTAAGTGGTTAATATACATAATCTCGGAAATGGAATAAATCCATATTGTAGCATCTATTTATCAAAGGATTGACTTAGGAGGGTTTCTCAGAGCTGTTTAAATCTCTTCTTCTTAGAATAGGAAGAATGGTAGGTCAAATCTGGGTTTCTGCCAATCTCTTGGGATATGAAACAGTCCTTACTATCTAGAACAGCTGCAGCCTCATTATTTCTACTAAAACAATCTACAGGAGCAGGTGACATTTTGATGGAAAAACATTGGAAAAGGCTAAAAAGTGCAGGAGACAAGATGATAATGCCAAGTGGGTCACAACACATTATGTGTCTGGAGTAAGGATCATAGGTTTTTTCTTGGTTTTGAGATTAAGAAGGAGCAACAACGGGTAAAAAAGATTAAGAAGGTTGCAGGAATTGGGTATGTCTATTTTAATGAAAAGAAGGACTAGGGATGATATGCTAGCAGTCTTCCAATATCTAACAGGCTGCCACAAAAAAGAGGGGGTCAACCTATTTTGCAAGCACCTGAAGGCAGGACAAGAAACAATGGATGGAAACTAATCAAGGAGAGAACCAACCTAGAATTAAGGAAAAATTTCCTAACAGTTAGAAAAATTAATCAGTGGAATGACTTGCCTACAGAGGTTTTAAAGAGGTTTTTAAGAAGAACTTGGACAGCCATTTGTCTGAAATGGTATAGGGTTTCCTGCTTGAGCAGGGGGTTGGACTAGAAGACCTTCAAGGTCCCTTCCAACTTTGTTATTCTGTTAATTTTTTTCAGGCTTCCACTACATTTTTTTTTTAAATTATGATTTCAAACAGGACAGGAATCTATTCTTTTGATTTTTAATTAGAGGGATATAAGTACTGAAAAAAAATGGGATTTTGGGGAGCTGCTGGCATGTTTTTGGGGGAACCAAAACATCAAAAGAAGTTAATCGTGGATAATATTTCAATCACTTAGCCTAAGTAATTTCCCATAGCCATATAAACAATGCAAATGAAAAGTCATGGAGATAAGATCAGAGCTTTTCCAAAAATGAATTTAATGAGAGAACAGAACAAGTAGACATTGAATTATTAACAGCTGATGGCTCTTCAGAAACAGGGTAGAAAATAGGGGGAAAAAATGGTGTGAGGGCTGCTACTTCAGTTTCTTGATCTAAGCTATAGAGGGTAGAAAACCAGGAAAAGAGATTTCATGGTAAAGAAAAAGACGATTATTAAACACTGGAGAAGTGAAACTTCAAGATTGTAAGGCAGTCACTCAGTTGGAAGTACTTAATGTAGTATATTTTAAGTATCACACTTTAAAAAGGATTTAGATAATCTGGAACATTCATAGAAGAGCAAAGAGGATGATCGGGAGACTAGAAAATCTTATGAGGAGAGATGAAAGAAACTTGGAATGTAAACTAGGAATATACTATCCCTCCTTAAAATTCTGAAAAGACATCATACTTGAGGTCTGTGCTTTGCTGTTGGCAGACACACACCAAAAAAAAGAGGAACAGACAGAGCAGTGCAATAGTAGGTCCATTAGCCAAAAATGTAATGATTTTGCCTTGGTGAGTAACCTTTATCAGAGATGCTTTAATTTGGACTATATATGAAGCAGATGGCCAGATTTCATAGCCTAAGTAGCCCTTCTAATGCTAAGATTCTATGTGACAGAAAGATACAATCATATTAATAACATTTAAGTAATCATATTAATATTAATGAAAATGAAATGTTAATATAAACAAAATATAGTTTATTTTTATCCTGCCTCACCCAGTCTATCATGCTGTTTAGAGACCAAATTGTATATCTCAATTTAATATGAGAAGTGCAAGAAAGGGGGGGGGGGACTAAAATAAAAATAAAAAATAAAAATAAATAAAGTCGTTTCTGATCTTCTTTACAGCAATTATAAATACAATTATAAATTTATCTCTTACTCTATGGGTACAATACAATTCTCTTCTTTCTATTATCTAGTCTGTCTAATGTGTAGGATCTCCTGCTTCGGTGGGGGGTTGGACTAGATGACCTACAAGGTGCCTTCCAACTCTATAATTCTAATTCTAATTCTAATCATCAATACCATAAGTTCATTTTTTGGTGTTTCACATGAAAAGTCCATAATGAATTTCCAGTCAGCAATAAACATAGATATCATGTTTTCTCTGATCAAAGAAGTCAATTTAGCTATATCGGCAAGTTCCATCATCTTCACTAACCATTCATCCATTGTGATAATGCCAAATTCACCCAGAAACTCTTATGCATAAACATAATACATAAGTAGACTTACATCTCATGGGTTGAATCAAACTGAGTTTTTGGGAAACCCTCAAGTAGACTGGTTTGAGTTAAGAAAATTCTTTTTCCCTGTTTAGGGAAGATGTTACTTGTAAGTGTAGACAATGCTGAATTAAATGGAGCTGACATGAACTTCTCATTTGCAGGTATCCCTAAAGTGGTACCCATAAAGAAGCTAAAGCACCCAGGTGCTTAATTTATCCTGAGGGTTTCCAGAAGAGATTTAGGAAGTTTCCTGAGGATATGGTGGTTGCCTATTGTAGTAGAAATGTGAATTGCACCAGAGTGGAATCTGCCTTCTCACAATTTAAAGCAGCTCCTTGACTCTCTGAAGGACTTAGAGAGATGCCTTTCTGAGACGGAGGAGACACTTAAAGTTGCAGGTGGAGGAAAACCCATTTCAAATCCAACTGGTCACTGATAAGAGCTCATATTAGAGCCTATACAGTGGTGATGAGGAAATGAGAATGAAGTATTTGTCACTCTTGTCATATCTTTTGAGTGCCAACCAACAGCTCATTTTAACACCACCTATTCCTTCCTGGGGAAGGAGGTTTGCTCAGAACAACCTCACTGGCCACTATAAGAATTCTCATGACATTTAGCATATAAAATGCCCAAGCAACTGTGAATTCTAATTGGTGAATGCCAATGGAGTTGATTAGGGTTTCATCTCATGACGTTATCTGGGAAATCCAGTAAAAGGAGATGGGGCTCCTTGTGGCTGATTAAGACTTCTATGAGGTGATGGGAAATTGAATCTGAGCAGTTATCAACACTTGTTTGGATGAGGATATGGATGTCTCTTAAGAAGCCAACACTTGATCCAACTACAATCAGTCCTCATTTAAGGACTGCCTTTTTATTGACTTTTCACAGTTATAATAGTGATGAAAAAATAACTTTGCAATCCGTCCTCATATTCATGATCTTTGCAAGTCTGTAAAACTAAGGAAAGCTGAAGTAAGATTGTAAAATCATGATGTTTCACTTAAAACCGAGTTGATGGTCCCACTTGTGATCACTAAATGAAAACTACCTGCATTTTGGAAAACTTTAGGCTTGTTTCTAGACATCCCTTTTGGGGGAATATGGTAGTGAAAGTAGTAGCACCCCAACTTCAGAGGCCCCTTAGATGAAGTAGCTTATCAGTATTACATGAAGTTCAGCATGGAAACTGCACTGGCTAAGCTTTGAGATGACTATTGGCGAAATCAGGACCAGGGAATGTAACTTTCCTCAATAAAGAAAATTAAACATCTACCTAGGTGAAGAAGAATGTCATTTATCAACAGAATAATTTGAGGTTAAGAAGTTTTCCTTTTTCTGACACTGATCATTTAAACTTTGAAGGATTTCCACACTGAAAGTTTATTTTATTTTAATTACTATTCCTAGTGCCATAGAAAATTAATTCACATTATACATCTTCAGCCTATTACTGAGTATACTGGTAAACAATTTCATCAAAAAGTTTTGTCTTGAACTATTTTTATATTATCTACTTAAGCCTTTTCCGGACATATAACATTCAGGTGTGTATTCAATCAGAATTCTGATAATAGCTCTATACATATGTTGTATATAGTATGTTTAAATGTGTGTTATGTATGTTTACACTTTGAGAGCAAGCAACTAAATTTCATTTTTAATGTGTGCCATTGTGCCCACAGTAAAAAATGACAATAAAGGTTGTCTGTCTGTCTGTCTATCTGTCTATCTGTCTATCTGTCTGTCTATCTATCTGTCTATCTGTCTGTCTGTCTATCTATCTATCTGTCTATCTATCTATCTATCTATCTATCTATCTATCTATCTATCTATCTATCTATCTATCTATCTATCTATCTATCTATCTATCTATCTATCTATCTATCTATCTATCTATCTATCTATCTATCATCTATCATTTATCTATAATCCCTAGCCAGAATATGAAAGATAAATCCAATACATCTGAGCATACTATATTCAATTAATTCTTTAGACACTACTTCACAATATTTTCCTTGCCACAACAGCAAGCAACCAATTCAAATATTTTGAGATAGCATTTTCTTTTACACAACTGCAACATATAATTGTATAAATACAAGCAAAAAGCAGACAGATAAATTCACTCCAACCTTATTAAAAACCTGTGCACTTTAAAAAGGTTAATTTCACAAATATTCAAACGAAAGAGAATATTTAAAACAAATAGGGACAATTTTGCTACCAGATACTATCACATGCTTGCTGATAATAAAATAAATTAAGAACATTTCTTTGAATAAAACTAAGAAGCTATTTTTTTTTCATACCAAAATACTACCATTTTGCACACTTTGTATGTGTAGTTGTGCATACATAATAAATTGCACTTCCAATTGTTCGCAAAGCACATTCAAACAATACTAAGTCAAGCTGATACAATAAAATCATGTTATAGAACACTCATAGCAAATTTACCATTTTCAAAATGGTCCAGTTTAGGGTATCATTTTCATTAATTTATATCCTGATTTTGTACACATATGTTCCAAAAACGGTAAGATGAATAGTATTCCATCATGGTCACTGCATTTGGGAAACATTCTTCCTCCCACTTCATTTGGTAGATGCTGTACTTAATTTTCTCTGACAATGGATTCCTTAGGGCTCAGAAGCAGGAAATTAGATTCAGGTCTCACCCTATAAAGAGAGGTAACACTCTTTTGCCATAGGTGATGGGTCCAAATCTAATGGGCTTAATTTACAAGAGATTTGTTTGTATATTGAGACAAATTTCTTGTTGATTCAAGAGCAGAATCAATTACAGATCATTGGAGATCTTCCAGCAGAGATAAGTCGTTCACCAGTTAGGGCTGATGAAAAATTGAATTTCCTGTTTCAAATAGGAAGTTGGACCAGATAATCTGTAAGGCCTCTTCCAACTTTATGATTCTATCCATGACACTGATCGCTTCATATACTGAAGTATTATAAGACATCTGTTAAACTGTCATGAATTCAATAATATATCTGCATTTCAGATATCAAATACAAAGAAAGTGGTAATCTCAACTGTAAATTTAAGTGTACAAATATCAGTTTTGAAAAGTCTTCTACATAGAACCTTAAAATATGATGAAAAGGATTCTAATTCAGCTCATAATCCATGCTGTGTTAATTTTTCTATTTGTTGACAACTTAAAATTGCTTTGATTTTAACATACAGGGAAACATCTAAAGCATAGTGCATATTGAGCTGGAAACATGATATTTCAGTTAAATGGGAATTATTCCCCAGTCAGTGTCTGTCTTCATATTCTGCTTGCTTCTTCATGTCCTGCACAATTTTGAGATGTGTATCTTCCTGATGTTACCTGTGTCTAACTTGCTGCCTAGGAAGCCTTCAATTTTAATTGACTGTGGAAGTAGTGTTTTTCTTCTTCTTTTGTCCTAAAACATGCCAATCAGGCAATCTAAGATTCTTTGGGCATGAGTTCAGGATGGTCAGGACTGCCCATGTTCTTCTCAATGTGTAAATCCACTAAAGAAGAACATTTTCTCTGCCTGGGCATGAGACATTCCTGCATGATCATTTTGCTTTTAGTGACAAGAGTGATGGACATCTAGCTTCTGCAGCTCATTTCTTATGGGAGCAGGTTGACATCATGCTGGAGAGAATCCATGTCCTGATCTACATTCAGAAGAACAATTGGTGGTCAATTTTCCAACTGATTGCTGATGCTCGGTAGGAAGAGAAAGCAAGATAAGAAATTCACTAATCACTCTGACAATAGTCTGTGTATGTTCTTCCAGAGCAAGAATACTTTACCAGTTGAGGAATTCTAAAGTTGGGCTGGAGGAAATAATGCAATTGATGTTGACATATTTTCTTCACCTCTGTTCAAGAAGTTGAGGAAAGAGTGTTACAGTGGCATTTAATTTTACTGACTGACCCAGAACTGTAACAATGTGAAAAGGAGAAAAAATCTTTTATCTCCAGCCATATTTTCCACACCAGTTCAATTTAGTTCTCTAAATTGGAACAAAATGAGAAGTAGGGTTTATGCAGTTTGCAACAAGATAAAAACTGTTGTGATGTAGATGCTACATTACTATTTGTTAATGTTGAAGGAAGGTGGTCTTACGGATTTGGCCTGGATTGGAATTTCTTTCCTGAAACTGCTGTCTTTCCTAGGGAGATGGTTCCAATTTTGCCAATGTGATTTGTATCCTTCAGCCTCAACTGGCAGTTGTGTGGCAAATAGCTATACCACACTGTTTTTCTTCAATTGCAGATAATTACATGTACCTATGGGACATGTGAGAGAATGATGTGGCTTAAGAGCCTAAAACAGGGCCATTCAAGCAAGTCACTCCCATATTTACACACTGCTTGTCATAATGTGCAGTATTGCAGCAATGTTCTTAATGACCGAGCTATAATCACAAAAAAATTACATCTAAAGTAATATTTCTCTCTCTAGAAAATATGGATAGGAACTGAATATTAAGGATACATGCATACATATCTGCAGTTTACCTCTAAGTTTCCATAAAACAAGCATTAATAATATACAGTAAGGTAGCATCAATAAGTATGAGCATATTGACCTTTACCATTTTGGATATTTTTAGATTAATAGGCAGGGTGACTCAGAAGTGGATCATTCTATGACAGCCTTGTCTAACCCAGCACTCTCCCAGCTAAAAATTCTGGGAATTGATTTCTCAATACATCCGGAGGACATCAGGTTGGAGAAGGGTGTTCTGAGATCAAATAGCACAAAAAACAGAATGGAGTAAGTCAGGCAGCTCCTTCCAATTTCACATCACCTGAAATGAGAAATTGAAGGATGAGTCACTTTAGATGGCAACCATGCAATTAATCCAGATAAAGTTGTCTTTTGATATTAGCTTTCACAATCTTGAAACCATTCTATTCATTGGATGCTATAGCTTGCAAGTGGCTCATCTACTGTTAGGCAGACATTTCTTTAAACAAAAACCTGTCAGGAAAATTATGGTAAAAGTCCCTTCTATCTATCTAAACATAGGTAAAATTCCCAAAGTTGTAGGAATTAAGGCAAATCTATCTGACATTCTCAGACAGATTTTCCTTGCAAAAAATGTTGTTCATTTGCCTTATTCACAGCGACCTTGATAATTTCTTTGGAACTGAGATGCTGTTTAGAAGTATCTTGGTGAAAAGTGTTACGTTGGTGTTGTTTTTTGTTGCATCTCTTGTTTCATATTTAATCATATTTCTAGATCCTACACTTTCCAACCTGAGAAAGCCCAATGAGGGGGAAATCCTTTGTCATGTTTTTCCTTAGGCTTTAAAGTGACCTGTGAGAAACCAGATAGCTTCCTTGACCCTGGAGAGAAGATTATGTATTGAGAGCGCAAGCCCTTTGCCACCTCTGGTGCAACACTACATTTCACTTTGGATAATTTCACCCAAATATATCTTCACTTTTATTAAATTAGGATTGGGAGCAAAAATGCAAATGAATAGTTTTGTGTAGGAGTAGTATAGACATCTTTTCACAACTTGATATACCAAACAGTGAAGGACACACACTTTATAAGATTCTTTATGTCCAAAGTTGTCCAACCATGCCAGTGATCTTTTTATGGATATTGATTGAGATGGCACTAATTCAAGCTGTTATTCTGGTTCTTACCTCAGAGGTCACACAGTTCTCATCAAAGGATACTTTTGTGGGTGACAAGTAAGCCTCTGTAACCGTGATGTCCTCTAGTTCAGTGTTGAAATGTTCCATTTCTTTAATGATGCTGTAGTTGAGAGCTACACTGTAGTTGGTAGGTTTCTCCAGCTGTTTCTGTTGGCACTTGCAGAGTTTTTTGAAGGCTGCTCGGAATTTTTGGGACATGAGGTTATAAATAACAGGGTTGATGGCACTATTAAGGTAAATGCAAATCCTACAGAACAGCAGGAACCAATGTTCTTGGAAAGGTTGAGACAGGAAGGAGTTAATGACCACCAAGGTCCTGTAGGGCATCCACAAGAAGGCAAATAGGATTACAACCACGGCCAGCATCTTTGTAACCTGTGGGAAGTGAATGGACATATCTGATGAGAAAAAATAGAATGACATAAACCTTTTCCATGATCTAATATAGAAACAGAGAACTTTTACTGTAGTTTACTGTACACAACTCCATCAATATGACCATCATTACACAGGGGGGACAGATGGGAGTAAAGTCCTATAACAGAATAACAGAATAACAGAGTTAGAAGGGACCCTGTGGATCTTCTAGTCCAACCCCCTGCTCAAGCAGGAGACACTATACCATTTCAGACAAATGGTTTTCCAACCTCTTCTTAAAAATCTCTAGTAATGGAGCACCCACAACTACTGAAGGCAAGTCAATCCACTGATTAATTGTTCTAATATTTCTCCTTAATTCTAGGTTGATTCTCTCTTTGATTAGTTTCCATCCATTTCTTCTTGTTCTTCCTTCAGGTGCTCTGAAGAATAGACTGGTTGCCTTTTCTTTGTGACAGTCCTTAAATATTGGGACATTGCTATCATGTTATTTAGGCACCCAGGAACCCATACAGATCTTTCAGCATAGTGTCAGGTGATCTCTGTTCTTTTCACATCTTAAGAGCCATGATGGCATATTTTATTCAAGGGCTATTTCTCGATGCTTTTCAAGAAAGTGTCATCTAAAATTTGTTAAAATAATCACCTGCTCAGGAAAAAATTGGTGCAGTACCAATGGATGTGCAAATGAGCTCTTTACCACAGCTACCATCAGCAAATCCAATGACGCCTAGTGATTCTAAACTGTGATACAGGGGTTCTGAGGGGAATGCAGGCCCATCTAGAGCCTAATCACCTCAATTCCTGAGTTTACTTGCTCCTTAGCAACAACTCACTCTTATTTGGATTTAATTTCAGTGTATTATCTCTCATCCAGTCCATAATAGAGAATAATTTTCAGAGCTACTGAGTGCATACCAATGTCTTCCCATGCCAAAGTAATAAATGAATACCACCAGTGGGATTTTGTTTTGGTTGGTGTTTAACAGAATAGGGGACAAGATAGAACCTTGTGGCATATCATGATCAACAGGAGCTGAGGTGGACTTGAGAGATTCTTTAAGTTTTTATCTTTTCACAGTGAAGTCAAGGAACTTGCGATGAGCGTTAAACAATTCTCCCCTTTTCAAGAATGTAGTCCTCCAACCCATTTTGAAATGTGGATTTTTAATGATTTTAATGAATATCAATATTTCATCAGGTGAACAATAGTATTGTCTCCATTGTTATTACCATTCTAGAACAAGTAATGAAAACCTTTTTCCAAAAGCACAGAGTCCTCCTGATTTTGGTTCACAGGGGTGTTTTATTAACCCAGCCCTGGTCATCTCTGGTGACTCAGACTTTTTTTTTTTTTTAAAAGCCAATAGCTATAATTGCATATGAAATCTCAGGTTTCACCAGTCAGGGGGCATCAACCAATTTTAAGCAATTTAACCATCTTTGTGTTGACAGCAAATCCTCTGCTGAAGGATTCAGAGAATAAGTGAAAATTGTTTAATCTGATGGAGAACTCAGAGATCCTTGATCCTATTGCATTTAATTAAGAATGCTCCATTTCATTAGGAAATAAGGACTAACCATTAATATAAGAGTAATGTGAGGCTCTGTTAGTGCTATTACTATGAAATAATGACAGAGAAAATAAAAAAGGGTTGAAGGAATCTATCTTGGGCAGAGAATTGCTCCCTAGTCTATAAAAATAAATGCCCCAACTACTTACCATAAATGAAGGGTACACAATTTGTGTGTGTGTGTGTGCAAGGGACACTCAAAATGAAGGCAGATTGAAGACAGAAACAAAATTGATTTATATAATTCCAATTTCATTTCAAATAATGCAATATCATTAATATGATGACTTATACAGTAATTTTATCTTTCTGTTGCTGTAAGGAAATGGTAGGGGATGACATGCATGCTGATGAGGCTGGCTGGAGTAGAGAGGATGTGAGGACTAGTTTAAATCCACATGGCCTTGCCTTCATTGTTTGATATGAATTACTAAACCAGCTGGATGAAGAGAAAGCTGGGCCAATTCCAAAAGTGAGAGATATAAAAGAGTCACTTCCATAGTGAGATCGGCAGCATATAAGTTTAATAAATAAATAAAGATACATGCTTGGCATTACAAGACAGGATAGAAAGTCCTGCACATGTATTAGAGAACAAACTAAAGTGTACAATATCATCAAAAAAGTAAAAGAACTGAAATGGAAATGGGCTGGTCACATAGCAAGAATAACTGATGGCAGATGGACCAAGGCAGTCATAGAATGGATCCCATTTGATAAAAAGCATCCACAAAAGAGACCTAAAAGAAGATGGATTGATAACATCAGCAAATATTGCTGGCCCAGTTGGCAAAAGAAAGCTCAGGACCATATTGGTTGGAAACATGAGGAACAGGCCTTCATCCCGCGATAGATAGACAATGGCTAAACTGAAATAATAGGGTAAAAGGCTGGTGAGAAAACGGGACTAGGAGAAAATTTGGGATTGCTGTGCAGCTTGTAGCTGAAGGACATCTGGCAGGAAGAATCTGTTCTTTCTTCCAGTTTGAGAAGTAAACCAGCCTACCATGAGGAAGAAAATGGAATGGCGGAAGCATCATATTACAGCCTTGCAAGTGAAATGGGGGAGGGGGGTATAGCTCAGTGGTTAAAGACACACTGAGTTTGTCAGCTGCCAACCCAGGTTTGTGCTGCACAACACAGGGTGAACTCTCATTCCTAGCCCCAGCTCATGCCCACCTAGCAGTTCAAAAATATGCAAATGTGAGTAGATAAATAAGCATCACTTCAGTGGGAAGGTAAGAGCGTTCCATGTGCCTCAGCATATAGTCATGCTGGCCACATGACCATGGAAATGTCTTCAGACAATACTGGCTCCCTCAGCTAAGAAACAGAGATGAGCATGCCCCCTAGAGTCTGGGGCAGGGGAACTCTTTACCTTTATCTTTGGTCAAATAGAAGGGAGATTAGAAAGGAGTTGGGCTAGAAAGGGATAGAGATAGACAAAGGTTACTGTAATCCCACCAGTTTATTATCTGAACATCCTGGGCTTCCATAAACACAAAGCTATTCAAAGAGGCAAAGCCAGAAGTCATGTTCCACAAATAAATGTGGACATCCCTCCCTGTAAAACAGGACCAACATCTCTTAAGCATACTGTATGTTCTTTGAATAGTTAGTTGTTCTCCTTATAAATTAGGCCAGATAAAAGCATTTTCACAGTTCCCCTGCTCTTTGAGGAAGCTGGCAAAATCAAAACCATGTTCAAAATTATAATTAGCAAGCACTTTTGGAAGGGAATGCCAAAAGGCAGCAGAAAGTCACAGGTTGGTCACCTCTGACTTGATGTAGAGGAAGCCAAGGCACCAACAATGCTTAGAGAGCAGTTTACATCCCTATTAATTCCTAAAGGAAATAATTTGGGTTTAGAATCTTGGGGCTCAAGGCAAGAATGCAACATAATACATATCATTCTGCTTCTAACTGTGTCCATTTAGTTGCTAGCCCATGGCAATATGATCTGGATTGGGACAACCATGCTGAGAGAGAGAGAGAATGCTTGTCAAACAACTCAAACAACAGTCTTTGTTTCATTTAAAAAGTTGAATATTCTCCAATATTCACATATGCCTGAGCAACATGCAAGGGAGAGAAAGGAAAGGAAAGAAGAAGAAAAAAATCCCTAAAGATGGGCTCTAGCATGAGTCCAAAATCTTAGAAGAATACACATCCGGTCTGGTCCTGGTGACCAACTCAGATTGGATCCTGCAACATTATCCTGGGACATGTATATTTGTCTTTGTTCTAGGTCTTTCCATTAGGGAACACCATTATTCTCATTGGTTTTAATACGTTTTAATACGTCTCATTTCTTCCTTCTCTTCCTTTGCATGGCAGAGTATAAATTACTCTTAATAAAGGAAATTGAAAACAAAATGAAGTGTTTTGAACTCATCTGTTTTAACCATCATTCTAAATAATGATACCATCTATACAGGTTTGCAGCTTCATTAAAAGCTCAGCTTCATTAAAAGCTCTCTTGATATTCAATTATCAAGAGAGCTTTTTGACAAGAAAACATTTTGTTAGGGTCCTTGTTAAGAAAGCTCTTAATTGTTTAATTTAGGTCTGATACTTGAAAAGAGGGCTCTTTTTATAATTATATTTTTGTATTGTTACGGGACCATCTTTATATTATAACCATCTTTAATCTTTAAAAATATTCCAATGAGCATAATATTTCTAATTAGCTAAGTGCTACAATTGCTACTCTGAATTATGATTTCTAAGAAAAAAGGCTTAATCCTCTTTACTATTGAAACAACTCAGCAGAAGACAAAGACTCTGCTGATTGAAGAATATTCTTGTTTGGATTGGTCACTTCTAAGGACTTTACATTATAAACTACGCACAGCTGGGATTTAAAAGAATTCTGGGTAAGTATCTCAATTCATCAGGAAGATACTTGAAATTTTGCAACACATGTTTTGTTTTTAACTATTGTGGAAAGAATTTAGACCAATGGTGCTACTGGTAGGCAGCTTCCGGTCTGATGGTTCCCATACTCAGCTATGATAAAGCAATGCCCATCCCAACCAGATGCTTTATTGCTGGAAAAAGGCACAACTTTCTCCAGGGTTGCCTGCAGAATGTAGATAAAACAGTCAAGACCGTATCCATAATAGTGTGGTGATAGATTCGTAGGGTTGGAAAGGGCCTCAGAGGTCTTCTAGTCCAACCTGCTGCTCAAGACAGGAGCCTTATACCATCCCAGTCAAATGGTTGTCCAGACTATTCTTGAAAATCTCCAGTAATGGTGTACCCACAACCCCAGGAGGCAAGGTATTCCACTGATTAATTGCTCTCGCTGTCAGACAATTTCTCCTTACTTCTAGGTTGGTTCTCTCTTTGGCAAGCTTTTACCCATTCTTCTTGTCCTTCCCTTTGTTGCCCTAGAGAATAAGTCAATCTCCTTTCTCTTGTGATAGCCTCTCAAGTACTGGAAGACACCTATCATGTACCACCTATTCTATACCTATGCATTTAGTGTTTCCTGCCTAAGTGCAGGACCTTACTTTTCTCACGACTGAACTGTTGGATAGGGCCCAATACTCAAGTCTGTCAAGATCTTTCTGGAGCTGATTCTATCTTCTAAAATATTGGCTATTCTTCCCAGCTTTGCGTTGTCTACAAATATTTCACTCCTAAATATGTGTACTTCAGCTCTCAGAATGCTTAGCCAGGAATGGGCTGTAATGAAGTTTACTGGGACTTGAAGTCCACATAACAGAAGAGTACCTTGCTTGAGGAATTCTGACTTTCAGCAATATAAGGCATCTTTTTGATAACAAACTCAGCTGCTCCTCTGTTGAACAAAGAAGGCCCAGCAGCAGGAGAGATCCAAAAACAGAAATGCAAAATGTTTTTACAAAAAAATAAAAAATTTTAATAGGGGCAACCATGCCAGAAATGATCCTCTTTCTATTTGCATTCTGTATCTACTCTTTTTTCACAGAATAGACATAGAATGAAATGAATCTAGAAGAGAAGACTGAGGCAAAGAACTGGAATAGGGAATCACAAAAGAGAACAGGGCTGCCTTACTGAAGATTTGAACGGGATTATTCCATGCTGTAACAAGTTAACCCTTGATTATTAAGAATCACTTTTCAGGACAGCAACATAAAGCATGATATTTTCTTGGCCTCCAATCTGCTAAAGGAGTTCTCTCATTTTATTATTATTAGTATTTCTGAAAAGAGGGCTTGAAGGTTTTAGAGGAAATTGATTGCGGCCACTTCAGGTGAACATAAGGCTTCCTGTGTTCTCTCTACACCTGACATGCAGCAAAACACACGTACAGTACCCAGGATATGTGATATGCAATTACATGGATCCTGATACTGGGGGAAAAAACCAGGCATTTCAGGTGCTTCTGGGGGACTTAAATGCCCTTTAGTTTTAATAACACTTTTCCAGTTCCAAACCAATTGATTGTTATACCCAAGTCAAGAGGATGTATTTTGTCTACATTTCAAGCTAGTATAAAGCCATTAGGTCTCCACCTTATTTTTCTTCCTTTCCCTCTCTGCCTTTTGAATTCTGGAGTAGCAAATCCACACTGTGTATCTCATGAGAACTGCTGATTATCCATTAGTCCATTAGACTTGGAGATACTACCATTTTTGTTGGCCTACTTTGTATCTTATCATTTTGCTTCCCCAGCTGCTGAAAGAGTGAATTAACAAAGATTTTGGCACACCAAGACAATAGCAGATGCTTTGGTCCCCTGATAAAGATATTATGCATATATGTCTGTATGCATGTATTTATTTAATTTATGTCCCACTGGCATCAAATGACTCTTGGCATATATCATATTAGGTTGCAGGACTTCTTTACAGAAGACTTTCTTCTGTCTTGGATCCAGGTACTTGTCAACCAACATGTGTTTACAATGTGCTTGCAACGTCCTGAGATCATGTGATCATCATTTGCAACCTTCCCAGCCAACTTCCCACAAGCAAAATCAATGAAGGAAGCTGGATTCACTTAACAACTGCATGATCACGGCAAAAAAGAGGATAAAATTGGGCACAGTCACATGATCTCTCAATTAATGACCACATCCGAATTGCGATTGTAAGTCGAGGGCTACTTGTGTTGCAATGACATTTCATCTATGATGGACAGTTTTTTGGTCCATCCAATTTCGGTCTCTGCTATTTTAAAACCTTTTAATTTGAACCTGGCATAATTAAAACTTAAAAAAACAAAACCTCAGATAAAGCAGCCAGATATGTGAGCTTTTCTACTTCACTTTAAAAGGTGCAGAGTTGAGAGCATGCATGATTTGCAAAGCAGGAAAAAAAAAATCCATAATTTAGTAGGCCTATCACTGAAAGAGTTCTCTTTTATATAATATAAATTCTGAGCGTCAGGGATATGGGTAGTCCATGATTTACAACAGTTTGTTTAGTTACCATTCAAAATTACAATAGCACTGAAAAAAGTGACTTATGACCGTTTTTCACACTTATGACCATTGCAGCATCCCCTTGGTCATGTGATCAAAATATGGATGCTTGGAAACTGGCTCATATATTTGACCTTTGCAGTGTCCTGGGATCACATGATCACCTTGTACAACCTGCTGACAAGCAAAGCCAATGGGGAAGCCAGCTTCACTTAACCGTGTTACAAACTTAACAACTGCAGTGATTCACTTAACAACTGTGGCAAGAAAGATCGTAAAATGGGGCAAAGCTCGCTTAACAACTGTCTCAATTAGCAACAGAAATTTTGGACTCAGTTGTGGTCGTAGGTTGAGGACTACCTGTACAATTCCAAAAATCAGCTGATTCAAACAGCCAAATCTATTAACTAGATGTATTAAAATTCTTGTTTCAAGGTGAGGTAAATAGGCTTCTCTTTCTTCCTTGGATACTGTCCCCAATCAATTTAAAAAAAAAGCATAACTAGATTATCTAACATTTCAAATTCAAAAGAAGAAGAGAATGAAAGAAAGCCTGACCGTCACATCCATAATGTTTTCTTCTAGTCAGAAGTGATATGTAGTAGTAGTGAGATAATAGACAGTTTTAAGGGTTTTTTTGTTGTTTTGTTTTGTTTTTGCGAAAAACCTGGAGCAGAATTTTGGGAAATTAAATATAAACATTATTAATGTTTATAGCAGAACCTACTGGCAGTATCAATTGGAACAGATTGGACACATTTGGCTCTCTGGAGTTATGCTGGAGGACCCAAGACTAATGTAATCTTAATTATATGATGCAAGGAGTTTGGCACAGACTTCCAGAAACATAGGACAATATATTTTAAGGGGAGGGAAACCTAAGGGAAAAAAGGAATAGTTTCATAGGAATGCCATTATGAGACTTCAGTTAAGACTCCTTTCTCGCAACACAAAACTATACATTTTGAAAAGGATACCATTGATTTCAAAAGCTGTAATGAGATTACGTTCTCTGCTAAGAGCTTTCTTTTCTGTCATCTAGGTTCAAGTTGGGTAATGAAGAGAGGCACCTGAAAGGAATAGCTCTTAGTTCTACGTGAGAGGAATGAAATAATGAATCGCCAAACAACAGCAAACACAGCTTGTGTCATGGATCCGCTCCCAGACCTCTCTCCGGACGTGAGTTCAAAGGAGAAGGGTGAGTTTGAGTTGGCAGAGGAAAATGTGGAGCCGAATGTTGGTCAGGATCGGGGTTTGGAGAGTGCTAGTCTACCGGAGCAGCCTTAGCTGGGTCATTGGATGAGTGACAGGCTGAGCAAGGTGAGCCACAGCTACAGCTGCTGGCCAGGAGGCTCCAGGTGAGGACCAGGAGCAGCTGCCACCTGTTAGCAATAAGGAGAAGGTGGAGTCCACACCTCATCCTGATCCAAGGACATGTAGAGCAGAGAGGAGACTGGCACAATACTGGTCAGCTAGATTACTCGCAAGGAGGCAACCTCGCCTCTCATGAAGGGCTCCACCGGCATCGCCTAGTTAATGAGAATTTTAGTGTTGCTGGAGCAATATGCCCAGTTCTGTGCCTTGTGCCCCTTTCGACTCATGGATTGCTTTCCTGGACTGTGTGTGTGCCCATTGGACTTGGTTACCCAGTGATTCTTGCCGTGCTGATCTCGGAATCAGGACCTGAGCAACGGGAGTGCTTTCTGAGGACCCATTTGGGGGGATTTGAATGAACACCTGTAGAACTCTTGCCATGTGTGTGTGTGTGTGTATGTGTGTGTGTGTAGGGGGTGGAGCGGGGCAGCACAGTTTGGACTAAGAGCAAACATCCCTAACCTGGTGCCCTCCAAATATTGGCAACTACAACTTCTGGGAGTAGTCGTAGAGCTAGCAGTACAGCTAGCAGTAAACTTATCATGTCTTTCATCTGAGAAACATATGGGGGGTTATCTCAGTTATCCAAACAATAACTCTGTAAGATCAAATTATGCGATTTGCATAAATTGGTGAAGGAGGGGCTGCTCATGTCTTATCAACTAGATGTGGTCCTTGCATCACTATTTTAGAACCACTGCAGTCCTCCCCTATTCGGTGGCTTCCTGTCAGGTTTAAGGAGGAATCAGAATAAGATGCCATTGCAATGTTTCATAAAGTTGAACATCCTTACTTACCAATGTTGTGGAAAAGGAGCACCTCGACTTTATCCATTTCCATAACACAACTCCATCTTCTGTTCACTATCTATCCATGGCCACATCCTCACCTAATCCATTGCAACCCTCAGCACCAAACAGAAAGAACTGCAGCCTCCAGCCTGTTGCAAATTGCCTACTAACGGCATATATATCATATTAAAATCACAGGGTTGAAAGATACAGGTGGTCCTCGGCTTATGACCACAACTGAGCCCCAAATCTGTGTTGCTAAGCAAGACAGTTGTTAAGTGAGTTTTGCCCCATTTTACGACCTTTCTTGCCACTGTTGTTAAGTGAATCATTGCAAGTAGTAACATGGTTGTTAAATGAATCTGGATTTCCCATTGACTTTGCTTGTCAGAAGTCTGCAAAACGTGATCACATGATCCGGGACACTGCAACTGTCATAAATATGAGTCAGTTATCAAGCATCTGAATTTTGATCACGTGACCAGAGGATGCTGCAATGGTCATAAGTGTGAAAAACAGTCATAAGTCTTTTTTCAGTGGTGGGATTCAGCCAGTTCACACTAGTTTGGCAGAACCAGTAGCTAAGTTCTTTTTGCCCAGGCCCAGAATGGACTTCCGGAAGTAGCATCCACACAGAGAACCAGTTTTTCACATATTTGAATCCCACCACTGCTTCAAACAGTCATTAAATGAATCGTTGTACTTGTACCAAGGAGAACCAGAAAGAACAACCAAACTCTCATATTAATAGAATTTTGAAGCAATACTGTGCTCTTTGAGTGTCACTCCTCGGCAGTTAACAATCAATGGTAGAGTGCCACAAGGCATGAAGGTTCCATGTAGACATCACTGAAAGAATTGTATTCCAATTCCTAAGTTTGTGAATTCCATAAATTAATCATGCATCCACTTGACAAATATCTTCTGTAGTGGTTCAAAAACATACAGCCTGGCAGGGAGGATGGATCAAGCACAGAGCTAGCCCAGAGACACTGCATCACACAAAAGAGTTAGTAGCCCCCCCACATACACACACACACCATGTTTTTTGGAGAGTTATTTAATTTTTCCCAGGGATAGGCTGCCTGGCTGTATTATAGGCAGTACATGATAAATTAGTTTATAAAGTGAACTCTGGATGTGTGTGTCTAGTTGTTTGCACCTAACAATAACCTAAATATGGTGCTAATCAATCCCATTTGGTCTGAGCAATGTTTTTTGAAAAAAAAAGAGGAAAAACATGCCTGGATAAGTACAATAAGCTGTATTAATAATAAGCTGTATATACAATAAGCTGTATACCTTGTTTTGTCATTTTGGTTTCTCTGTGCCTGTGTGTCTATCTATATACATTTATCCAGGATTTATTGGTATAAAGATAAATAATCCATGTTTATTGGACATGCATTTTTCTTTAATAAAAACTTTGTGGCATATTTCTTTTGTCATTGTGATTCCATGAAACCTACCTATTTCAAAATGGAACCAGCCTTTGACAGAAGCTCAGTTGTGCCAGTTTTTGCTCTATCTGAATGCAGATGTGGAAGGCGGACATTCCAAAGGGCTAGTCTAATTTCAGGCTAAGACAAAAGCCTTCAATGTTATCCCAAGTGTGCACTCTAGATGTCATTTGACACGACAAAGCGTGAGATACCAAATACACCAAAGAAGGTCAGAAGTAACAGCCACCCAAACACTCAGAATGAACCACACATTCAACTATGCAAACATAGAAATAATTGACCATGAAAGGGCAGAAGAGCCAAAGAATTCCTGTAAACTTGCTAGTCAAATAAAAATACATCAATAGATTCATAGAAATAGATATGATCCACCTCTTAGTCAAATGCCTGATTCAAACCATATGCAGCAGACTGACAGGACAAAATATCTACTTTGGTTTTGATCTCCCTAAGTTAAAATTTGATTTAATTTTAATAAATTTAATTTTATCTTAGGGAGTTAAAAATTAAAGTATGTACATTGTGTCCAGTTTAATGGTATAAGGCAGTGATGGCGAACCTTTTAGAGACCGAGTGCCCAAACTGCAACCCAAAACCCATTTATGCATCGTCGGGTGCCGGGTGGGTATGGCCATTGGCTGGGTATGGCCAATTGGGTGGGTGTGGCCCATTGGGTGGGCGTGGCTGTGGTGGTAACGGCAGACTGGGTAGGACTAAAAAGTTCAATCAATCAATTCCAACTTTGCAAGATCTTTTTTTTCCCCGCAAGAAGTTGAAATTGACTGATTGAACCTTTTTTTTTTTGCACATGGCAGCGGAGGCCTAAAGCGAAAAAGTTTTATAAAACCCAGCTGAAGGCCTAGGACTGGGGCGACGGCGCGCGTGCCCACAGAGAGGGCTCTGAGTGCCGCATCTGGCACCCGTGCCATAGGTTCGCCACCACTGGTATAAGGTCTCCTGCTTGAGCAAGGGTTAGACTAGAAGACCTCCAAGGTTCCTTCCAACTCTGTTATTCTGTTAATTCTACACTGAATATAAAACAGGAGTTTTTATTGCACATCATCTCTAGCTGACATATACAATATTTCTCCATGTATTTTTGTTAACACTCAGTTTTTAGAAGAACTATTTCTTTTCTCTTCCAGTTTTTTCCTTTATCTAAGAATTATATAAAACTATAATGGTATTGACAAAGATACATTGAATTTATGATTTGTGCTGGATCTCTATACCACTCCTAAATTACCATCATGAAGCTTAGATAAATCCATTCTAAAGTTGTAACAGATCTAGTAGGATTGCAACATCTAAAATTCTCAGACATTATAAACTGAAATTCTAAATATCTCACTCAACCTTCCTTCTTTCCAAACTCACCAGCACCCAAAACTATTTTTTTCTCTTTCATCCCCCTCCCCTCCCCCAGCACCACACACTCTTCAAAGGGACCAGGCATAAGCACTGGGATCCCCCCACTCTAGCCCCCCGGTCTAATTATCAAATCATGCAAAAAACCCATGATCCATGCAATACCCTAAGTCTCCCCATGGATTCACTGCCTTCCTCCTGTTCCCATTGGCACAAATTGGCTGACCACCTGGGCCCTCAACTATACTGGGAACTCCAAGGAGTCACCTTGTAGGGAAGAGGGGCAGCAGAGAAATTTAAATAACAATAACAATAATAATAACAACAAATCAGGATCCAACAGCCATTGCCATTTCCTCATCCTGTACCAGCAATGTGTCTTTACATTCTCTATGCTAGCAATCCCATGAAGGGGGAGGGGCCAAGTCCTCCAGAGTCCATTCCACATTACTTGTCAGTTGAAGCAAGGACCACAGATCTGTAGCTTCTGAGCCTCTCAAACCACAGTCCGCTCAACACAGATCTGCAATTTCAAGATCATTTACCCAATGCAGTTCCACTCAGCACCCCACTCAGTTCCACTCAGGAAAGCATTCATGCCAGCCTCCAGTTTTTGATCCACTGCTACCATGCCAGTTGTTTTCACCTCTGTTGCTGTTGCTGCTACCACTGCTCATTCCATTCCTCCTGCTAGCTTAGGCAACTGGCATCAACACCACTGGCATCAACATCAAACCAACAAGGACCATCAAATACCTCCACACATCATCCACAGCATCCTCGAATGTCTGACCAAAACAAGCCTATCAAGCAGGCATCTACCTTGGTGCTCTGATGGAAAAAAAAATGGTAGGCTTCCTGCACTATTTTCTCAATCTACCCAGACAACTTCAGTATTAAGAAATTAAGGAGAGCCCTGCTGGAGCAGGCTAAAAGCATCCTCTCACATAGCATTCTCACAGAGTGACCAACGGGCTGCATTTAGAACCGTGCATCATATCATTCACACTGTTATTCCCTAATAGCTGGTCTTGAAGTCCTATTGTCTTAAATTCCATCATCCAATTTTACAGACATTGATTACCTTGTCTTCCATGAATTTGTCAAGACCCTCTTTCCAATTTTCTATACTGGGGATCAACACCATCATTATAGCTGGTAGGGACTTATCCATAGTTTAGTTTTGTATTGTGCCAAACAAGTTCCTCCCTTTATCATGTCTAGAGCCTCCCTGAATTTAATGACAGTGGAGGTCTTCTCCTTTTCTAAAATTGTGGGAGAGGGAGAAAGACATCTCTTTATCTGCATTTTCCATATTTTAATGTTTTAGTTTTTAATTTATTTAAAATGTGTATTATCTACTTCCTGTCCAGAGTTCTTTTGGTAGGTTATAAGCCATACAGTAAGTATGGCTTAAATTAAAACAATAAAAGCAAGTCAAGCAGATATGTTAGAATTTAGAATAATAATTATAATAGCATTGATATTAAGTCTTGATTATGGATATTAAATCTGTGATGCCAGAGTGAAAAATCAGTGACTTTTCATGTGGTATTAAGAGTCTGATAATATCCTATTCAGTCTGTTCTTCACTTCCAAATGCTATCCAGAGTCTGAAGGAGGGATGTACACCAAGTACCAATTGAAAGGCTTTCTTCACCACTTGAATGCACAGATGAAGTGCCTCCATACAGTCATTCAAGATTACTATGTATTCATAGTGGAGAAGGACAATGATCGACAGTTGATGCTAAACAAATTCCCATATGCTTCTCTTCAGTCTGACTATCATCCTGAACAAGGCTGACGTGCTTTACCAGTCCATGCAAAACACCAAACCCACAGAACCAAAAACCACTGCTGATGACACCCAACTGACAAATGAAAATAGCTTCAAATACTTGGGAAACATCATCATCTCAAGAGATGAGACTTTGGCAAAGAAATCAGCAAGGCCAGCCAGGTACTGGGGCAGTTGCATACTAGAGTGCTCAATCAACCTGACGTCTGCATGTCCACAAAGCTGAAAGTCTACAGAACTGTGGCTGTCCCTTACCTCCTCTATAGATCTGAGTCCTGGATTCTGTACCAAAGGGATATCCAACAATTGGAGAAATGTCACATGTACACCCTCTGCTCCATCCTCGGCATTTGTTGACAAAACTGTATCTCCAACCTGGAAGTCTTGGATCAGTTCATCAGGACTGAATCCCAGATGAAGAGCCCAGATGAAATGGGTTGGATTTGTCATCAGAATGGATGACTACTGTAAGCCTCACCAGTTGCTCTACTGTAAGGGAATCTGAGAACAGACCTTGAAGTCGACCACACAACAACTATACAGATGCTGTGAAAGAAACCTATGCCACTGTGACATCCAGCCAAGGGAACTAGATGCTGCAGCTGCTGACATAACCTGTTGGCAAGCCCTGTGCTATGAAGCTTCCACTGGCTTTGAAGATAGACACTGCCAAAAATGATAGACAACCATAAATGTAATCACAGAATAATACTCATAGTTGTTACAACAATGGACGTTCAGTGCCCCCATTGTGCAAGATTAGGCACTTCCAGTTTGGGATTGCAGAGCCACCTCTGTGCCCATAGAATAGATGAACTGCACAATGACATGTCTTCTTCAAACTCAAAGGACTACCATATGTATTGAATTGGTCTCAAGCCCTGAGACTGCACCCATGAAGGTTTACTGTATTTTTGCTTTCACAGAGATATTTGACGTGGTAGCAATTCTTTTTTACCTTCTTAGAGAGCTAAAAAGCTCTAGGCGTTGCAATGCCTCAATCCCACAGGGCAAGTCTCATCATTTTGCATTTCACAGCTGTTTAAATAATTATGATATGATAATCTTACTGGTTATAACTTAAAGGTGCTGCATGCTGAGATATCACTAAGCTTATTACTGAATACAGTTGCAGACCCAAAGGACTCAAAGGGAATGCATGTTACATTTGGAACTCATTAGAAAAAGAACATCACCATTCTTCAAACATACTAACAGGGCTGAAATTACTCCAGAAATCTTTAAAAAAAAAAAAACCAGGCATAAATTCTGCAATTCCCCCTCACTCCATTGTTCATCCTCAACTTCTGTCACTCAAATAAAATGGCCTGGTTCACCCATTGCATAAAGCAACTGATATTTTTTTTAATGTAGTTTATAAAATAAACAATGATTGTCTGGGTTCACACAACGTACTAAACCATAAACCCATAGTTTACAGATGATACTTCATGCAATATGCTAAGCGAAAAGCCATGAATCACATCAAAATGGCGGTAAATGCGTTGGTAATTATTTCAATGGACTCTGTAGAGGACTATTTTTGGATATAGTCCAGATATTTCACTTCCTGCAAAAATTCAACAGCCAGGTTCAATTATGGAAAGTGTCAAAGGGACTTTATTACACTTATGCAAGTAGCATTATGTCAGTTGCCCATTTGTTTCCAGACAAAATACAAAAGTTATTATTCTTAAAGCCTTAAATATCTTGGGTGTAGATTACTGAAGAAAAATTCTTCCCTCTTAACTGAAATCATTCAGGGAAAGTCAATTGCAAATGCTTCATGCTCTGAATTGGGATCAACCACTGTTAGCAGCTTCTGATCTCTAGAATGTATTCCCAGTTGAAATTATGGTGCTGATATTGACTTTTAACAAGCCTTCAGTCACCGTACTTTGGGCAGTCTTAATGTGTTGATAGTTTATTTTTTTTCTAATATCAATTCTGGCTTTATATTTTTAGAACATAAATATTTTGATTGTTAGTGACATATTTATTGTTATATAAATAACCAAATAAATTAAGGAAGCTTTGTATGATGTACAAATGCAGATATAGCATCTTTGAACATGGAGGCCTCGTTTTGTCTGGACTTTCCATCCAGAAGACTCTTGCTACAGATGGAACCTATAATTCTCCCAAACCATTTGGAGGGCAGTTTTCTTACCTGTCTTCTTGAAGCCACAGCACTGTTGAAGCTCTTGTTGGTTGCTTTGGTTTTGCTTGAGGGAGCCAAATTATTCTTCCATGTTGCTGAGCTTTCCTTAGAGTCAGATGAAATGGGGTTCAGAAACAAAATCCTAGCAATCAACCCATAGAGGACAGTCGCTAAGACCATGGGTATGACATAGAATATCCCAAAGTCCATCATATAGATTGGAGAGTAGTAACTCCGAGACACTTTATACCCACAAGACACTACTGTAGCTTCTTTGTAGACTTCCCTGTTTAGATCCAGTAAGAAAAACCAGAGCATGCAATAGATAGAGGTGAATGCCCAGACAAAAATAATGATTTTTTTGGCTCTGGAGAAAGTGCATAGAAACTGAGCTTTGATGGGATGGCAAATGGCAATGTACCTCTCAATAGTGAAGGCAGTAATAGAGCAAGAAGAAGCATTGATACCAAGATATTGGAGGTAAGTAATGCAGAGACATCCAATGTAGCCATAAACCCAGAAACCATAAATGCTTTCAGTAATGTTGGGTAGTCCAGCAGCCACAAGTACCATGAGATCCGCTACTGCAAGGCTGACCAGATAACAATTAGTTGGGGTCCTCATGTGCTTTGTCCTAAGTACCACCAGTACCACCATGATGTTGCCCACAATGCCTAGCCCACAAATAAGGAGAACCAAAAAGATAGTGACCACTTGGTATTCAGTAGTGACCACCTCCAGATTTGGCAGAAGTTCTGTTTCATTCTGTCCATTGCCTGTATTGTTCTCCATTGTCACCCAGCTGCTTCTGTCTGTTCTGGTCAGCACATTTTCTCATTGCCTTCCTAGGGGAAAAAATAATCACAGGGAGTCTAATGTGAGGTGAAATTCCTGTCTGGAGGCTTTACATCCCACATATATTAAACCCTTAGCTTCCAACAGTGCATTAACCCATTTCCAAAAACATATGCACAGATCTGACTACTTTACAGGAAGGTCCCTCTCTCCATCTCATTAATCAGCTAGATTTGGGGGGTTCTTTTTGGTAAACAATTATGTTAGAATGCAACTCAAATGATGATATATTTTTTTCTCCTCTGCCAAGTGGGTTGTGAAAGAGAGGAAAGCTATCAGAATTTGTTCTTCTCACCATTCACAGACATTTCCTGGCAGAGATGAATGACAAAAGGTCTGGAGGCAGGTCATGCCCCACTGCCAGTCTTGAAAGGAGGAGAACAGATTTCAAAATTGTGTTTGGGGAAAATTCCCCACTTCAATGGGGAAAGAGAAATGCATGCCTTACCGTTTTCAGCTTTATTTATGGCTGAACACAAGGGTTTAACAACCTAGTTTAAGAACCCTTTGGCATAGCTTCGGGGACCAACAAGTTGATGAAAAGGAGATTTACATCAAGACAATTAGAGCTGCATGCCTTGATTATCCCAGCTTAGTTGTTGCGTTGATCAGTTCTGGCTGATAGGCAGAGGAGATTATTCCCTTAGAGACACATCACATTTATTAACCTACATAGGAATCTATACTGCAGGGGGGGAAATATTAAAGCAGTTCTATTTCCCTCTCCTGTTCTTGGATGTAATATGCCAGGCAAAACTTACCTTCAGCTTCAGTCGAGTTCTTTGAAATGTGCATGTTCTGCCTGAATAGAGGGCACAAGCTCCGTCTCAACTTTGAGCAGCCAGAGAAAACCTTCTTCCCTCAGCAAATGGGCTGGAGTAGATCAATCTGTGATGGTGGGTTCAAGCTTCACGGCATCAGCGTCCTCCAAGCCCTCCCGAAACGGAGCCTCTCCAAGCAGCAAAGCTGTCAAATCACAAAATTGCCTATTAATGAGGGCAGCCACAAACAGTGCTCCTTGTACACAGCTTTATTTTCCTCGTGGAAGGAAAACAAACCATCCAGTTTTAACTCAAGATGACTGTTTAAAATAAAGCAATAAACCTACAGAGATACAGCCAGTCGTCTAGGCTAGTTCTTCGAGAAGTAAGTGTTAATGGGGAAATCCAGGCAGCTGTACATGTCAGGTTTGCTCTCATATGAATCTATATCTGAACGGTATACCTCTAGCTCTTTTTCTCCCTTTTGCTGTTCTGTGTTCCTGCGCTGAATTTTCCACATTTTGACATAAATGAAAAAAAGGATGAGGCTAGCTTCCAAATTGGTGCATCTCTGTATATATGTGGGTGTGTTTCTGCATCTAATATGTATATATGTGAATGAAAAGCCCTTTTGTACCCTTATATATTATATTGAAATTAAATTATAGCGTGGTGCTCTCTATTTGGGGTATTGAATTTGAAAGATAAAAATCATTTTTGAAATTCAGTTGTCTTTTTGATGTTTTTCTGACTCTTGCCTCAATTGCAGCGATTTGGGAAATAATAACTGGTAAGGTGGCATTGATTTCTTAACAAAGCAGGAGCACATTGTTGTTCAAAAGAACAATCTTTTAAACATTTTTTTTTTTTACAAAAATGTACTTTATTTTGGTTTTAACTTTCTATCATCAGGTAAGTATGTAAGAACCAGACTTGCTAACAATATTGATTGCACACACATACATAAATGCCCCAGGAAAATAATCACATTCAATCAAACTACACATGTGTAATGAAATATCCAACCCACAATCTGAATCTAGCATTGGATTCAGACTGTGAATTAATCTACTGTCTGTATGTCTGCCTGCCTGCCTGTGTCTCTCTTGTCTCTCTGTCTTTCTGTCTGTCTGTGTCTATGTATGTATGTATGTATCTATCTATCTATCTATCTATCTATCTATCTATCTATCTATCTATCTATCTATCTATCTATCTATCTATCTATCTATCTATCTATCTATCTATCTATCTATCTATCTATTATTATTATTATCTAATCTATCTATCATCCTATCCATCTATCTATCTATCTATCTATCTATCTATCTATCTATCTATCTATCTATCTATCTATCTATCTATCTATCTATCTATCTATCTATCTATCTATCTATCTATCTATATCTATCTATCTATCTATCTATCTATCTATCTATCTATCTATCTATCTATCTATCCATCTATCTCTTCTGTCTGTCGGTCTGTCGGTCTATTTGTCTCTCACTGGAATGGGTATAAAGGCATGACTTAATCCCATTGATATTGATAGCTGAATCTATTATGGTGTACTGAAAAAGAAGTACATGCAGTTGACATAAGTCAGAGACTCTCAAATATGGTCCACAAATTACTGCAGCTTCCCTACCTGCATAGATCAGAACAGTCACTATATCAGCCTGTTTCCTCCATGCACCAACAATACATTGTTAAACTGGGTGAGGTAAAGGGGAAAGGGAAAGGTAGAGGGGTTGTTTGTGCAAATGCAGGATACATGCGAGACAAATTGCAAGTATCTTTTCAATTAACAATTTTAATGTGTGGGAAACCCATTATGTCTGTTGAGTTCCTCTGAGATTGTCTGAAACCTTTTGATTTATATGAATGCCACAATTTTTCTCTGAATGTTGCTGTTAAAGACTACTTTTCTAAAATAGTCATTTTGAGGTCTGTTATGGAGCCCCATACATTTGTAAAAGGAACTCAAAGGGAAAAGGCTAAAAGGAAATGAATAGAATAGAATAGAATAGAATAGAATAGAATAGAATAGAATAGAATAGAATAGAATAGAATAGAATAGAATAGAATAGAATAGAATAGAATCTGGAAGGGACCTGGGAGGTCTTCTAGTCCAGCCCCCTGCTTAAACAGGAGGACCTATACCATCTCAGAGAAATGACTGTCCAGCTTCTTCTTAAAAATCTCCACGATTTCTGGAGGCAAGCTGTTCCACTGGTTAATTCTCCTTAATTCCAGGTTGCTTCTGTCTTTGATCAGTTTCCAACCATTGTTTCTTGTCCTGCCCTTTGATGCTTTGGTGAATAATGTGACTATTATTGGTGGCAGCTGCTTAAATACTGGAACACTGCTATCATGTCTCCCCTATTTCTTCTTTTCTTTAGACTAGCCAAACCCAGGTCCCATAGCTGTTCTTCATATGTTTTAGTCTCCAGGCCTTTGATCATCTTAGTTGCTCTTCTCTCAACATCTTTTTTGTAGTATGGTGACCAAAATTGGTTGCAGTGTTCCAGGTGTGGTCTTACTAGGGTTTTATAAAGCGGTACTAATACTTCGCGTGATCTTGATTCTATGTCTCTGTTTGTACAACCCAGGATTGTATTAGCTTGCTTGGCTGCTGCTGCACACTGCTGGCTCATAGTCAATGATTGTCCACTAGGACTCAAGGTCCCTCTCACAGTTGCTGTTTTTGAGCCAGTACTCGCCCAATCTGTACTTGTACCTTTGATTTTTCCTGCCTTATGTATATGAACATAAACATCTAAAAGTGGGTGTTTGGCTAGAGATCTACTTTCCTTAAGCTTTTCTTACTCGAATGGAAGAAAATTCTTGATTAGCAAATTTGTTTTCAGAATGCTTTTATGTAATGGGAAATATAAAATCACCCACGTGGTAAACACTGAATTTTGAATTATCTTTTTTTTTAACTCCTTTGGAATATGGATTCACAAAGGTTGGATTTTTTTCTCACATGTATATCAGTTGCAGGATGGATTTCATGAAAGTGCATCTCTACAATAACATAGGATAGTAGACATTTTCATCTCATGCTTTTCTGAAGCTCTTTAAGTTTGATGAGCATACAGTATGTCCCCGCCATGGGACATCATGCAGAAGGATACTCACTGGGAAATTTCATGGCAATGTAAACTTCCAAGGCTGAAGTTTGTTGGTAATACTGTATGTCCCAGATGAGAATAGTCTAGTCAGTCACACAAGGGACATGTTAACAATGGTCCCAAAGTAAAAGACACCCTTCCCATTGCAGATACAAAATACAGGCTGTATCTACTTTACAGAAATGCAGAGACTCAAATTACAAATAGATTATTGGCTACAAGTTAGGTATCAAGCAACTCTCTACTTCAATACAGATGATAGTGATAGATAGATAGATAGATAGATAGATAGATAGATAGATAGATAGATAGATAGATAGATAGATAGATAGATAGATAGATAGATAGATAGATAGATAGATAGATAGATAGATAGATAGATAGATAGATAGATAGATAGATAGATAGATAGATAGATAGATAGATAGATGATAGATGATAGATAGATAGATAGATAGATAGATAGATAGATAGATAGATAGATAGATAGATAGATAGATAGATAATCATTGTCATTTTTTACTGTGGGCACAATGGCACACATTAAAAATGAAATTTAGTTGCTTGCTCTCAAAGTGTACACACACATAACACACATTTAAACATACTATATACAACATATGTATAGACCTACACCCTTACATATAAGTAACATATAAATATTAATCACTGTCCATCTTGAATACATAACGGAAGGAGGAAGCTTTAGAGTTCACAAGGTTAATACTGTATGGAACAAAACTATGACTGAATCTGGATGTTCTGCTTACGTTTACGTGTTAGAAAAATATGGACCAAGCAATTTATTTCTACTATGCTACAGTGTACTCAGTGCAGAAAGTTCTCTATTTTCTTACAATCTCTCCACTTTGAGTCATAAATGTTTTTATTTAGCAGACTATCAGCTCTGGCACTGGTATTCATCCTGTGTTTAATGGAATGGTTGTAGTGGTTCACACTGCAATTTCATCTCTTTGCTGTGCTATGTGCTAAGGTGAACCAAGTGCACAAATTTCTTATGTTTCCTATAGCTGACAGGCTGTGCAGTGGCTCAGCAGTTAAGACACTGGGCTTGTCGACTGGAAAGTTGGCAACCCAGGTTTGAGACCCAAGCGCCACATGACAGATGAGCTCCTGTCCTTGCCTCAGCTCCTGCCAACCTAGCAGTTCGAAAGCATGCAAATGCAAGTAGATAAATAGGTACCACTTCAGTGGGAAGGTAACGGTGCACCGTGATGTCATGCTGGTCACATGACTGCAGAAATGTTTTTGGACAGTGCTGGCTCAATGGCCTTGAAACAGAGATGAGCAGCGGCCCCTATAATTGGCAACTAGCAGAGTAAAATCCGTTTTACCATTTTTGTATATAGCTAACCACAACTTAATAATTTTTCCAAACCTAGCCTAAGATTCCCAGAATTTCGTAGTCATGATGACTGAAATTTTTTAAAAAATAATTTATAAAGCGGTTGAGTTCCACAATAGGAATGGACAACATTCACTTTTATCCATTGCAATGATGAAGCCATAAGCAGATATTATGAGCCATGTGTTTATGATGTATTTTATTTTCCATGACACACTAAAAAGAGGATTTGGGTGGAAAAAATCATTTCGGCAACTGATCCATGTGCATCATCATTCTACTGCGACTTCTCTTTGCTTTTGTGTGGGTGCAAAGAAAAATGCAGAACAATTGCAAGGCTGAGTTTTCCGTTTTAATGTATTGGTTTATTTCCTTCAACTACTTCCCATTTTATATTTTAAACAGTTAAAAATCTTTTCTCTCTTTTGATTGGCAAAACAGAAGCACAGCATTAAGAGGAAATTAAAGACAACAATATCTTTTTTTTTTTAAAAAAGCAAATCGTTGATACTTTTGGTTACCAGTGAAAAAGAAATGAGACAATATAAGCAACATTTGAATTTTTTAACAAAAATATAAAAGTGTTACCCTTTCAATATAACCCTAACTGTAACTCAAGGGATTGCAGTAGAGTTGGGAAAATGAGTGAAGCTGGTGCAAACTACTAAGTATTGGCCTGAAGGCTCCCCAGAGGAATAAAAAACAAATGCAGGTAGTCTCAGTCTTATGGCCATAATTGAGTCCAACATTTCTGTTGATAAGCAAGACAGTTGTTAAGTGAGTTTTACCCCATTTTATGAGCTTTCTTGCCACAGTTGTTAAGTGAATCAGTGCAGTTGTTAAGTTAGTAACACAGTTATTAAGTGAATCTGGATTCCCCACTGACTTTGTTGGAAGGTCTCAAAAGGTGATTCTATGACCCTGGGATACTGTAACCATCATAAATGCATGTCAGTTGCCAAGCATCTGAATTTGATCATGTGACCATGAGGATGCTGCAATGATTGTGTGAAAAGCAGTCATAAGTCACTTCTTTCAGAGTCATTTTAACTTCAAATGAACACTAAATGAATGGTTGTTAATTGAGCACTACCTGTAAAGATGGCAGCTTTGATTGTGTAGGCACCATTTTGGTTGTCTTTTAACATCCTCTCCCTGGGATTTGCCATGAGTAGTTGAGAAATGGGATGCAAGGAAGCTGTGTACCCAGAGTTTGCCATGAGCAGGATGCAGGAAAGATGCTTCAAATGTGAAAATAAGCAGGAGTGAAATAATGTGATTAGATCATGGACTGAGATGAGGAACTTCTTAGTGGAAAAGGGGGGACATAGAACTGGGGACCTTCCAAAATGGGCCAGGCAAGCATTGTATCTTGCAAAGAGGTGGGGAGGGAATGAAATTTAATAGTTTGGAAAAGATGTAAAAAAAATATGATGTTGTGGATGCAAAACCACAAACTAATGGACAAGGACCAAATTTAAATAGTCTGCTTGATGCAAAGAGATTAAAACCTTGAGTAGGAAAAGGGAAATGAGAGGAGTTGGTTATGAGTAGGTTATTATTTGAGACAATAAGTTCTACGTCCCCTTATTCATAAATGATTTTTTCTCAAGATTTGTATTAAAAAGTTTTAGAGGGAAAAAAACTTGTCAGACAGAAAAAAATAACTGTTCTTTTAATTGTTCCATACATTCCTAATCCATCCTATTTGTGAAAAGGAGGCAGCCCCAAAGTAGAGAATTAAAACATATGCACATCACGTTTCTCCAAGTCTTCTTAAAACAGCTGAGGTTAAATCAAAATTCTGCAAAGGAGAATCGCCATACAAACAGACAAATTGCTGACTGATAATTTGTTAAGAAGTTCAGTTCGATCACCTGGGCCTGAGAGCAAATGACATGTTTTTATTCCATGGCATTTTCTAAGTAGATTAAAAATGCCAAGCTTTTCTATTATAATCAATAATGCTTTGTGACTGGTCACTGTAATATTTTTAAAAGGCTTTAAGCCTGAATGGTATGGTTAGAGATGCACAATGCCTTGGATTTGATTTTCAAAAAGTGCTTTAGAATAGCATTGGTCTGCAGTTCTTTATAACAGATGGATTTTTTAAATTTTTATATGTCCTACCTTTATTATTTTTTATGAGCAACTCAAGGGGGCGAACACATCTAATTCACCTTCTTCCTCCTATTTTCCATGCAACAACAATCCTATGAGTTGACTTGGGCTAAGAGATAGACTGACTGATCCAAAGTCATTCAGCTGCCTTTCATGGCTAAGGTGTGACTGGAACTCACAGTCTCCTGATTTCTAACCTGGTACCTTAACCTCTGGACCAAACTTATCTCTAAGTATGAGACAGCTCCAGAGGGCAGCACTAAGATTCCAGGAAGAAATGTGGTTTTTTTATAAAGGTTTCAGACAGGTGCTACATTTACTCTTCTGTATGCTCTGAAACGGGGGTCCCCAATTCCCAGGCCAGGGCCCACTACCGGGCTGCAAACGGTTCAGAACCAGACCGTGGAACCGGTGTGTGAGTGCTCGTGTGCGTAGCTTTATTTGCGTGCACAGCAGACAGACAAGCCCACATGCACACATGCCCGCCACATGTGCAAATGGAGCTGTGTATGCACGCGCATTTGTCTCCTGCTCACACAGAAGTATCCCCTCTTTCCCCCCATCCTGCTGATCCGCAAAGCCGAAAAGATTGGACACTGCTGCTCTGCTCTGAAGCATATTTTCCCAATTATTTTTGGAGCCCTAGTAATCAACATAGTTTGCTTTTATTTGATCCACTTTAAAGCTTGCATTAATTTACCATCAACACTCATACACTGGACATGCATGCCAATTTAGGAGAACAGTCATAAATCTGATAAACTGGATTATAGTACAAAGGAGCTTTTGCCATAATAGAACTGCCATTTAAAAAAGTGTTATTAACTTTCTGTTTTCTTTCTTCTTTTACCCAGGATGATTGAGAAATAAATACGCTATGTAATCCGATTCCCCGAACAGTGACTCTATGTGGAAGGAATTAATGACTGCATCCAAGTTCTGTATAATAATGGATATGATAATTTGTGTATTTATTTATTTTATTTCTATGCCAGCAATTTCACTCTAAAAAGCAACTCTGCAGCTCTTTTGATATCCCAGAAACATCATTTTGAGTCCATAAGCACAATGTTTTGCAGAGTTGGGCTAAGAACAGCAAAATTGGAAAGAAAGGCTGCAAAGAATCATATCTGAACGCACTGCACTCTAATTGGTATTATTCTGTGACCTATCCTGATCTCTTCTGCTTAAAATCTGTTTCTGTTGCTATGGTTATATTAAACCTGTTTTACTTCTTAACCCAGCACCCTTTTCCAAATTCTGAACTTATTGCATTCAGCTATTTATTTAGAAGCTTTGCCAATAGTACAGATCTATTCACCACAATCTCTCTTCCATCTTTTTGGAAATCATTTTTTTTAAGACCCTATAATCTCTTAGTTCCTAGAGTTGGAACAGCTGAATGGAACTTGTCTTCCCTGACCACCTTAAAGTCTTTTTTGCTTGCATGGAATTTTATCTGGAGATGTTGATGGTCCTCCTAGGGCGACCAAAGAAGAGAAGAAACATGATAGTGGTGAAGACACAACGCAGAACATATGTTTTCAATATGAAAAGCTCAAATTCAGTTCACAACATCTGATGTTTGGAATAACAAAATGGTGTCACGACCTGCTGTTAGACAGTTCAGAAGGACAATGTTACATAAATGACCTGACTCTATATAAAGCAGTTACATAGATATTGATTTAAAAATGCTGTGAAAACATACATAAAACCTCTTGCATTAGGTACAGAATAGAGAGATTTTCTTTCCATTTTGACTCAAGAAGCAACAGAACTGGCTACTTAATTTTAGTCTTTTATCCAAACTGGGCAGACAATGCCAGTTTTCAGTTTATAGAACTGAGCACAAGCTAAACAAAGAATCTCGCAGAGAAACTTTGCAAGGGAAAACCAGGTGTAATCAAAAGGTCATTGTAGGACGGGGGGAGGGGCCATGCTAGTCTATGGCAGTCTAAAATCAGAATGAGCCTGATTAAGTTGAAATGAGGGTGTAGGTTGGTTGTGCAGATATACAGGCTACAAAGGTTTCCACATATATAATAGGTTTTTAAGATGTTGCAATTGTTAATTGATGATATATTTGTAATCTATTTCACATGTAAGCTGCACCTGCACATCCAACCCATCTTCCCCTCCCTTTCTCTCTTTCTCAACCCTGGTTAAATCCTACATCATTTACCCAACCTATATATTTGACAGTGAGCTACGGCTCACAAAAGCTTATTCCTTTTATTAAAATGTATCAGTTGGAAAAGGGGCTACCAGGTTTCTACCAAATTGGCTGCCTGAAAGGACAAAGTGTACTCTTGTAGAACTAAATTGATTCATGAAGCATCTATTTTAAAAAGAGATCCATGTAGCAGCTTATTAAATATCAAATTAAAACCCTATTTCTGCCTGATGATGTTTGTTTGGAGGATATATTTTCCTGCTATAAAATGTTCATTTCCAAAATTCAAGAAACATCAGCTCCACTCTAAACCAATCGTCAAACTGATCCCACATAGAAAAATAGAGAAAGAAAGAAAGAAAGAAAGGAAGGAAGGAAGGAAGGAAGGAGGGAGGGAGGGAGGGAGGGAGGGAGGGAGGAAGGAAGGAAGGAAGGAAGGAAGGAAATATTGTAAATGATATTATTTCCATACAAGCACACAAATGTATACCAGGTGTGGGAAGTCAGCCCCCCCAGAGAAGGAAATATTAAAAGGGCAGAATATATTTCCCTAAAGGATTTTAAAAACAGAAACCAACCCTGCCCCCAAGTCTCTCTGTCCCAAGCAGAAACCAAATCTGCAGAAGTGCAGATAATCTTGTCAGAAAGACTGGAGTCAGGAAGCTGGGATTAGGAAGAAAGATCTCTAGAGTCAACACCAAAAATCTAAGAATCATCAGCCACAGTCCCAGGGAAGCAGGGTATGACCCTTGGGACATAATAGGATTAACCCACCACCATCAGAATACCAGAAAGGCACACTCAGATTCAGGTCAGAATACGTGACACAGGAAATACAAAGCCTGAAACAGGAATAGGAAACAACTCCAAACAAAAGGCTCCGGAGGGTATAAAACCCCACTCCCTACATGTACTTTCTCTCTTTTTCTTCCAGAGCCTTCTTCCTGTCTGGCTCTCCTCTTCAATAAACTGCAACCTTCTTTCTAAAGCAGTCACCATGTTGTTTATCCCCGGCTTGGATGAATCATGATGAAGACTTTTCCTTCAACACAGGCAAGAATAGATCACAAGCAGGCTTTTTGGTAGGGGAAAAATATCCCTTATTTTTCTGCAAGATGGAGATAGATATTAAAAATCCAATCCAGACAGACCCCAAATTTACAAATGTGTGTTTCCCATTTAATTCCTCTGTTCTGAATATCCAAATGTAGGAGTGGAGTGATAGTCTACTGCAGTGGTGGTGAACCTATGGCACGTGTGCCAGAGGCGGCACTCAGAGCCCTCTCTGTGGGCACGCGCGCCATGCCCTGGAGATGGCAACCGTCCCTCTTCAACCAGCTGCCCGCTAACTTGCCGAGGTCCCATGTGGCCAGATGCATCCGGGGTCCCATGTGGCCAGATGCACCCATGCGCTCGCTGGCCTCTTTGTGCGGGGGCCGATGGTGTCAGGCAGCAGCCGCCCTGGCCCCTGCCTCGCCTTGCCCTGTGACAATGGCACCCCCGCCCTGCCTCGCCTTGCCTCATCCTGCAGGACGAGCCTCCTGCCCACCGCCCCCACCTGCCAGAGACCCCCTGGATCTCCCCCAACCCTGCCCGGCCCCCACAGGTGTCCCTCCCCACGAGCAACATCGAGGTGATCATGCCCAGCTTGGCCACACCCACCCAGTCTGCCATGACCACCACAGCCACGCCCACCCAGTGGGCCATGCCCACCTGGCACCCAGCAATAAATAAGTGAGTTTTCGGTTGCAGTTTGGGCACTCGGTCTCTAAAAGGTTCACCATCACTGGTCTACTGGATTCATCTGTTCCATTTATTAGTTTCAGAGTAGAACTCTTTATTGTCAGTTCATGAAATGGTTTATTGACTAATCCATGACTCCTCTTGTATAATAATGCAACACAAGACTTTTTTATGTGGAAGAAAAAAGTATTTTCTCTTAAAAAAAGAAAAATAACTTGAATTTTATGTTTATAGATTTGCTTCTTTCTTCCCCTGATGAGTGTACATAACTCATTTTTAGCACAAAGTAGGTGGTTTCCACCTTATAATTGCTGCAATCAAGCAGCACACACGTCTTATTTCTCAAAAACAGATTATTTCATACAGCCGCATTAATGTATTTTAGATTTTAAGTGTATAAATATTAATAGTGTAAGAATTAAAAACATTGAGACAATTACTATAGGACTTAGTCATTCTGTTAGTGTATTGGAAATCTGAATCTCCAAAATTCAAAGTTAGTTCCACTTTCATAAACATCCCAGTTAGGTAGGATTGATATACTAGCTCAGACTCCATTATGCCTCATACTAATTCTCTATAACTAGCAATTGAGCTGAGTCTCAAGAGTTGTTGAAAAATGGAAACTGGAGAAGGTAGAAGGAACTAAGCAGAATGCAGGAGATTTCCTTTTACATTGTTCAAACTTGGAAGGTGGCTAAATGAAGGATGGGTGAGGCAGTCAAATCAGGCTAGAGCAATCACGCTCTGATGATATTACCTACTGTAGTTGGGCAATGAAACACCTGCAAGAAAACAACCAAGCTCAGAGAGCACCAAGCACTCCAAAGTCCTGACGTCAGTCCCACCTCATTTCTACTACAATGTCCTGATAGATAGATTCAATCTATCTAGTGATAGATGATATGCTGAAGAGCAATGGTCAACAGCAAAGAAGCAACCAGCTCATAAATCAAGGCAACACCATCAGGCAGTGGCTCAGAAGAGATGCAATAGAGCAGGGGTCTTCAACCTTGGCAACTTTAAGACTTGTGGACTTCAATTCCCAGAATTCTTCAGCCAGCAAAGCTGGCTGAGGAATTCTGGGAGTTGAAGTCCACAGGTCTTAAAGTTGCAAAGGTTGAGGGCCCCTGCAATAGAGCACGGGGGTCAAACCCGATCACGTCACATGACATATCATGATATATCATGACATTTTTTTGCCTTTGCTGAGCCGGGGCGGGCATAGCCCGCTCATGATGCATCCGGCCCGTGGGCCACCAGTTTGACACCCCTGCAATACAGGCAGAATAGGAACTGGCAATAGGTAAAGAAAGCAGCATGCCACTATTTATGTGCATGTGTGTGTGTGCCAGATAAAGGATGAGTAGATATTATTTTACATCTGTAGCTGAGAAAGCCCAAAGCTTCCTTGATCAGAGCAGAACAGAGAAAACATTGCAAACATTGCCTGGAATCAGATATTTCACTTCACCACTAAGCTTACGCCCGTTTTGAAATTGGAGAGGCAAGGAGAGGAACAGAGGAAGTGTGTATTATGATGTCAGGTCACAAAAATATAATGCACCCTCTTGCGTCACAAATTGTATGCATGTAAGGCATTTTGACATCATTTCAGTTTAGTTGTGATTGCCTAGGTCAGTGATGGCGAACCTTTTAGAGACCGAGTGCCCAAAAACTGCCTCGCCCCTGCCCCGACCCCGCCTCTCCTGCCCGCAGGGCCACCCACCACCTCCACGGCCCGCCACAGCAGATCGCCATGGTGGCCCAGCAGCGTCATGGCGGCCACACCCTCTATCTGCGCCCCACAGCATCATCTATACGTGATGGGGCGCAAGGGCGGAGTCTTGTCCCTGCTGCCCAGCTGCCATGTCCTTGGCTGTGCTGCTCTGCGCAGGCTGCATCCGGGGTGACTCTCCTCTGGGGGGGGCTGCTGGGGCAATGGCGTGCGTGCCCACAGAGAGGGCTCTGAGTGCCGCCTCTGGCACCCGTGCCATAGGTTCGCCACCACTGGCCTAGGTCCAAAAAAGCTAAAATATATCTGAGCAGCATCTCATAAAAACTGTGATTGACTTTCCTTTGGGTTTTTTTGCCATTATATTTCTAAAATGATTTCAGGCTGCCTTGCTAGGCATTTTCCCTAGAGCAGGGGTAGGCAATCTTGGCTCTTTTATGACTCGTGGACTTCAACTCCCAGAATTCCTGAGCCAGCATGGCTCAGCTTGGAAACTCTCCCTTTCCCCTCAGCATGGCTGGCTGAGGAATTCTGGGAGTTGAAGTCCACGAGTCATAAAAGAGCCAAGGTTGCCTACCCCTGCCCTAGAGCAAAGCAATGGAAGAGAATCACTGTGGTTCAGCTGAACTATGAAACCGGAGGTACTTTCGAAATGCCCTTGAGGTCAAGTTCTCAATAGATAAACGTCACTCAATGTTTTGTTTTTTTTCCAATTCCACCACGTAAGAGAATGCTTCACTTTAAAAAGTCACAGTAGTGGAATGATGGGAGAACATTACTTTCCTTCTTTCTTCCTCTTAAAAACAGAAAACCTTCAGCTCTAAGAGGTTTATTTACTTACTTATTTAAACAGAATTATTATAGCCATTATGGAAATTCTAGAAACAAACATGAAATGGATAGTTTACATTAACATCAAAGAGAGGGGGAAACATTCATGATTTAAATGTATTTTTCACCTTTTTCTTCCTAAATGGAGAAAATATAATTAGCGGAACAGAACCGAACGGAACCAAATGGAACAGAACAGAACAGGATAGAATAGAATAGCAGAGTTGGAAGGGACCTTGGAGATCTTCTAGTCCAACCCCCTGCTCAGGCAGGAAGCCCTATACCATTTCAGACAAATGGTTGTCCAATCTCTTCTTTAAAACTTCCAGTGTTGGAGCATTCACAATGTCTGGAGGCAAGTTGTTCCACTGATTAATTGTTCTATCAGGAAATTTCTCTTTAGTTCTAGGTTGCTTCTCTCCTTGATTAGTTTCCATCCATTGTTTCTTGTCCTATGCTCAGGTGCTTTGGAGAATAGCTTGACTCCCTCTTCTTTGTGGCAACCACTGAGATATTGGAACACTGCTATCATGTCACCCCTCATCCTTCTCGTCATTAAACTAGACATACCCAATTCCAGCAACCATTCCTTATATGTTTTAGTCTCCAGTCCCCTAATCATCTTTGTTGCTCTTCTCTGCGCTCTTTCTAGAGTCTCAACATCGTGGGGTTCTTGATGTTCCCTAGACTTGCTTGTACTGATGATGTTACCTAGCTTGGTAATGAAATGTCTGCAGGAAAACAACCAAGCTCAGAGAATTCCAAGAATCCTGAATCACTAAGAGGTCTCCTTGTCCAACAGTCTGCCCGTGACAGGAAACGCTATGCCATATCTGGACAAATGGCTGTCCAATCTCTTCTTAAAATCCCCAGTGAGCACCCATACCTTCTGGAGGCAAGTTGTTCCACTAATTAATTGTTCTCACTCTCAGGAAATTTCTCCTTAGTTCTAGGTTGCTTCTCTCGTTGTAAGTTTCCATACATTACTTCTTGTCCTGCTCTCAGGGGCTTTGGAGAATAGGAGAAGCTCCTCTTCTCTGTGAAAAAGGTATCAAAAAGGGTCAAAAGTATGTCAGGTTAGGACTTAACAATATCTTGCGACTACTGAAATGATATTGTATCCTAAATTAAAAAGGAAGTGTTTTAATTTTATCTACAGCATGCATGTTGTATCTTCTGTTTACAATATCTCAACTCCAAACATCAGGAGAAAATTCTGTTCTGCCTAAGATCCAGGAGACTCTGTGAATCAAGCAGATATTACTTAATTAGATGCACTGATGACCTAACACAGTATAATGCAGCTTCTGATGATTTTCACCATATGGGAGGCTGACAGATTGTTATGAGTTGTTCCAACACAAGTAGTCCACATTCTTTTCTATGCAGCTCTATAATTAAATGGCCAGATAATATGATAATGTAATTGCATTGCTTGGTTTCTGTATTCCAAAGACTCATCTAAGTTCAGCATTCTGGGTCACACAATGGCCAGTTAAGATATTTTATAGGGTCATGAGAATGAACAAGGGGCAAGTATTAACCCAATTCCCCTGTTACTTCCCAATAACTGTGAATTCAAATTATGCTGCTTGTGATTCTGTATGTACCCATCAGATTAATAGCCATAACAATCCAAGCTTCCATAATGTATTTAGTCTCCTTTTCAAATCAGCAAAAATGGTAGTCATCCTTACTTTTAATAATATTGGTGCCTGTGATTCAAAAATATACTGTATAAAGAATATTAGCTTTTTTCACGATTGAAGTAATTTTCTACAATATATCAGTACTGCATACAGAACAGAATAGAATAACAGAATTGGGAGTGACCTTGGAGAACTTCTAATCCAACCCCCTGCTCATGCAGGAAACCCCATACCAATTCAGACAAATAGTTGTCCAATCTCTTCTTAAAAGCTCCCAGTTTGGAGCATTCACAACTTCTGGAGGCTACTCATTTCAATGATTAATTTTTCTGTCAGAAAATTTCTCCTTAGTTCTAGGTTGCTTCTCTTCCTTGATTAGTTTCCAGCCATTGCTTCTTCTCCTGCCTTCAGGTGCTTTGGAAAATAGGTTGACCCCCTCCTCTTTGTGGCAGCCCCTTAGATATTGGAACATTGCTATCATGTCACCCCTACTCCTTCTTTTCATTAAACTAGACATACTCAATTCCTGCAACCATGCTTCATATGTTTTAGCCTCCAGTTCCCTAATATCAACTAACATTGAAGAACTATTGCAATGACGTTAGACTGTGGCTCAGTTCATGCTAAAAAGAAAAGTGATGATAAACTAGCAGAAATTCATCTTCCCTCTCAGAAGATTAATTAACAGGCTGTGTAAAAATGCCCCCTGACAATGATCTTGGGTTGCAGGGAAAATATGAAAGAGATAAAATTATAAAAGGCATTTCACATGAAACCATTATTGGGCATTTAAAGGTATTAAAATGTATTGGCAGACTGGTAATATTGGGAACAATAACACACATAGTGCAGGTAAAAGCAACGTAGCAATCAGGCGTTATAGAAACCCTAAAGAGTGTAAAAGTATGATGCACAGTACAGCAATCAGAGCAGATGACAAAGTAATTGCTAGTCAGGACACTCGAATAGGTTTCTTATTGCCTTGAAAGGCAAAAAAGATGAGCCCGTGCTTAACAGGCTTTGCATTCTGAATATACAAATGAGCAGTAATGAAGTAACTACTGAATGTGATAATCACAAACAATCACAGAATCAGTGATGATGAGGTTTTAGAAGCCACTACTTGGTAGAGGAAATCTAGAGGGATGAATGCCCAACCATTGCTTGAAGGCATCTAGTGAGAGAGAGAGAAAGCTCACCATCTAAGCTAATTATATGATTATTTTTTTTTTAAAGAATCATTCCTATAATCAGAAAGTTATTCAGCCAAAAGGTATTGTCCGGTAATTTAATGCCATTAAAAACAATTTGTTCTCTATTTTTTATGAAACTTCAGGTGGAAGTTATGGATCTTGAAGCTGCAAAAGAATGATATACAGGTAGTCCTCGACTTATAGCAGTTCACCGAGTGACCGTTCAAAGTCACGGCACTGAAAAAAATGACGTATGACCATGCTCATTTGAACAAAATTCAGAGGCTTGGCAACTGGTTCATACTTACGACCATTGCAGCGTCCTGGGGTCATGTGATCACTTTTTGTATCCTTCTGACAAGCAAAGTCAATAGGGAAGCCAGATTCACTTAACAACCAGGTTATGAACTTATCGACTCCGGTTGCTCTGGGTTCCAAGGTCAAAAGGGACTTAAAGCTTGCAGGCTTATGAATGTAGTACTACCTGTGACTCTTTAAATCAAATCCATCTTTTCCTAGGGTTGCACTAAAAAGGTGGCCAGGTGGTCCAGGAAAAAGATCTGGCTGCAGACAGATGTTTTCTTCAGGTTTGCAGGCATCCTGAAGTAGATTTTTGTTTTCAAATCTAGAGTGCTACATAACCCAATTTCTCAGTTCTGCCCTGTGCCCAGGTAAGAAGAAATACTGTCCAAGGCTGGAGAGAGGTGTTTGGGTGGCCTCATACAAAAATTCTTCCATTTACGACTTCAATTGAGCCCAAAATTTCCATTGCTAAGCCAGACAGTTGTTAAGTGAGCTTTGTCTCATTTTACGACATTTCTAGCCTCAATTGTTAAGCTAGTAACACAATTGTTAAGTGAATCTGGCTCCCCTATTGACTTTGCTTGTCGGAGGATTACAAAAGGTGATCACATGACACCGGGGCACTGCAACCGTCATAAATACATGCCAGTTGCCAAGCGTCTGAATTTTGATCACGTGACCAAGGAGATGCTACAATGGTTGTAAGTGTGAAAAACAGTCATAAGTCATTGTTTTCAGAGCAATTGTAACTTCAAACAGTCATTAAAAGAATGGTTATAAGACAAGGACTACCAGTATGTGCACTCATTCAAGAAGAAGAAAGAAAAATGGCCTTTTTTGAAAGGATATTACTAACACCAGAGTGGAAGAAGAAACATCTGGCATCATCCAAAAGAACACAGGTTAAATTCCTGGCAGCTTTATTCATACATACATACATACATTCATACATACATACATACATACATACATACATACATACATACATACATACATACATACTATCTAATGAAATGAAATTCAGTGGTGAAAAAAGTAAGGTTCTACATTTAGGCAAGAAAAACCAAATGTACAGGTATAGTATAGGTGGTACCTTGCTCAATAGTAGCAACTGTGAGAGGGCTCTCGGAGTCCTAGTGGACAATCACTTAGATATGAGCCAGCAGTGTACTTCAGTTGCCAAAAAAGCCAACACAGTGCTAGGCTGCATTAACAGAGGGATAGAATCAAGATCACGTGAAGTGTTAATACCACTTTACAATGCTTTGGTAAGGCCACACTTGGAATATTGCATCCAGTTTTGGTCACCATGATGTAAAAAAGATGTTGAGACTCTAGAAAGAGTACAGAGAAGAGCAACAAAGATGATTAGAGGACTGGAGGCTAAAACATATAACGAACGGTTGCTGGAATTGGGAATGTCTAGTCTAATGAAGAGAAGGACGAGGGGTGACATGATAGCAGTGTTCCAATATTTCAGGGGCTGCCACAAAGAAGAGGGAGTCAAGCTATTTTCCAAAGCGCCTGAAGGCAGGACAAGAAGCAACGGATGGAAACTAACCAAAGAGAGAAACAACCTAGAACTGAGGAGAAACTTCCTGACAGTTAGAACAATTAATCAGTGGAACAACCTGCCTCCAGAAGCTGTTAATGCTCCAACACTGGAAGTTTTTAAGAAGAGACTGGACAGCCATTTGTCTGAAATGGTATAGGATTTCCTGCCTGAGCAGGGGGTTGGACTAGATGACCTCCAAGATCCCTTCCAACTTTATTATTATTATTATTGTTGTTGTTGTTGTTATTACATACATTCATACTAGAATAAGTAGCTAATAAGAGTAGACAAAAATATCTTCTTTGTTCAGACAAATATGACAGCATGGTATAAGGCAACTTGCATTAGAAGGAAAGAAATCAAGTAAACTAACACAACACCATTCTTTTTAAATGAAACTGAAATTAAATGGACTATTTTAGGCTCCAGTATTGACCTGTGTCACATAACTGAGAAATTCCAAGCAATAACTTTTAAAACTAAGCAATAACTTTTGGAAAACATTTCTTTAGCACAGATGACTTTGCTAGACAATTCTTACCACAGAATGCTGTTCTGGGAAATGTGGTCTGCTGGAAAATTGGAAACCTGCTTAATTATTTGGCATAGCTCTGAGGAAGAAAGCAAATTTAACCATAGGAACTCCTGTCCATTCCTCTGTAGAATAATCATTGAGTTGAACAGGGAGCAGACATCAAGCACAATTGTCCATTTATTTTTAAACTTCAGTTTCCTTTTTTAAAATGTTATAAAAATCAGCCATCAAATCATATATTATACACACCTCAATAATAAAATTCCTTTGTGGCAGGTGGGGGTCTCTGTTGGCTTGCATTCAGAATGCTAGCCCTACAATGTTCACTGTTGAGATGGTTTTAGAGGAACAAAAAGAGTAGATGATTGCTGGAGGCAGACCGCAAAGAATGATATGAAGGCCCCACCATGCTATACCTAGCAGAAATAGCTCCCAGATTGTATATATAAAGCACACACAGTTAAAGAATAAAACATTTGCACAAAAAGAATTTGTATACATGCAAGTGATGTGAATTTTTTGGAGAAAGATAAGCTTAGGCCTTCAAATCCTCCCCAGATATAGAGTACTCTGAATTCAGAGCAGGCCAATTTCCACTTACTGTGAAGTAAATGAAGATGTTATCTATACTATATATTGTCTAGCATGTTACTTGTCTCCAACAGACTTTTTCCTTTTTTCATATAGAGGGATTTGGGGGTGAGGTGTAGTATGGCTGATTGGCTTATAAGTCTGAGACACAAAGAGAAGTGATAGACTGTTTCTGTTGAAAATAATTGCTGCAAAGTATTGTTACAACTGATGAAGCTCTTTGGATGAGAAGCAACTTCTTCTTCTTCTTCTTCTTCTTCTTCTTCTTCTTCTTCTTCTTCTTCTTCTTCTTCTTCTTCTTCTTCTTCTTCTTCTTCTTCTTCTTCTTCTTCTTCTTCTTCTTCTTCTTCTTCTTCTTCTCCTTCTCCTTCTCCTTCTCCTTCTCCTTCTCCTTCTCCTCCTTCTCTTTCTCCTTCTCCTTCTTCTCCTTCTCCTCCTTCTGCTTCTGCTTCTTCTGCTTCTGCTTCTTCTGCTTCTGCTTCCTTCTTTCTTCCCTTTTCTTCCAGTTGCCTTTTGAAAAAAGCATTTTTGAGATATTGCTGCAAAGGAACATTTTTGGCTAATATGAGAGAGCAATTGAGTGCAAAGTACAGAAGTTACCTGATGGATGGGGCAAATGTCAAGGTCCGTTAGCCCCAGCAGGCCCACTGTTGTTGATATTGGTTGTCAACATCTTTCTTCTGTTTCTTACTATGTCTGGCCTTCAAACCCTAAGTGGAGTGCTGCTTAAGGCTGCAGCCATTAAAATTACATTTTAATGTAATTAGCACATTAAAGGTTTTCTGCTGTTTTTGTCCATAAGGAATGTTGTATGAAAATGTTTTCTACACTATTGTTTTAATTACTTTGGAAGGGAGATGGTGCCATTTGCAAACTCCATGGAATATTTCCAGATTTGCCAACTGGGTCTGCATTGCCCCTCCTTTGCAAGACTTACCCCTTTGGATTATTTGGAGATGGGCTAAAAGTGACTCTGCCATTTTTTTCTTCTAGCCAAATGACTGGGGGGGGGGATACTAAAACCTTCTCCCTATCACTTGGGCTATTTTGACTGAGGTTTACCAATCTTCTAGAAGGCCAGAAGACCTATGTTCAGAAAGAGTCTGAGTAACAGGTTATTGGTGTAGATTAGAACATCTCCAGCTCAGTGTCTCACTACTCAGGTATCGTGAAAGATAACTAAAGCCTCCATCCCAGGAACAAAGCCAGCCTTGACATACTTCAGTGAGAGCTGTTGGTAATGGCTTTTCTCTCTGACTTGGGTGGGAAGAGAAACATACCAAATAAATCTATCAATCACTGCCAATTTTCCTCCAGTAAACCTATACGGAATTGGAGCCATTTTGGCATAATGCAGGCATGTCCAACCTGTGACCTATGGGCAACATGTGGCCCTAGACAGCTAGTAATGCATCCCCACATGCTGATTTAAAAATAAAAATAAAGGAAGTTTGTTATTTATATACATTAAATAGATTATATCATATTTTATATGCAGCCCAAGACAATTTCTCTTCATTCAATGTAGCCCAGGCAAGCTGCAAGGTTGGACAGCCATAGTGTAGTGATTAAAGACACTAAATTGGAAAGCAGGAGACCATGAGTTCTAATCCAGCCTTAGGCACAAAGCCAACTGGATGACCATTGGTCAGTCTCTCTCTTTCACCCTAGGAAGAAGCCAATTGCAAACTATTTTCCAAAAATGCAACAAAGAAAGTGGCATGGAGTTGTCCAGGCAGTTGCTAGGATACAAGACTGACCCAAAGACAGAAAGACAGACGGAAGGAAGGAAGGAAGGAAGGAAGGAAGGAAGGAAGGAAGGAAGGAAGGAAGGAAGGAAGGAAGGAAGGAAGGAAGGAAGGAAGGAAGGAAGGAAATATAATAGATGTATGATTTGAGGCATTTACAAGCATATTTTTCTGCTGACTCAAGGATAGGACAAATGCACATTAAGGTAGTTATCTGCCTTTAAGGTAGTCTCTCTGTCACCTGGGTTATCAACCAAACCAAATCAAAACTGTGAGTTACTGTAACAGAATATTGCAGGTTTGAAAACACTTCCCTTCTGTCCTGTCTTTACTTTACTTCCAGAAAACTAAAGAAGATCCCTTCTAAGATGCTTTCTCTACCACATCCTTTGTTTGACTCAGATTTCATTTATCAGACCATAGTGTAGGTTGTGGTCTCCCAAGGTTTTTTCCCCCCAACCATTTCAGTGATTGAGAGGAAGAACTGTGCTTCGGGTCTAGGAGAATTGGAGGATATTTGATGTGTCCCTTCGAGCAGCTTCAACATGAGCAAGATGGAACCTGTCCAGCACTAGAATAAAGTAATTATATCTGACTAAAATTCTTTAATTTCACAACATATAGACAGATTTAACCATAGTTTCAATTGGGAAGATGTGGCAATCCTGGACCAAAAATGCCAGGGAATTTCTAGAAGCCTGGCATTCTGACAAATCAGCCATCAATGGACACATAGACATTAACAACATCTATAGACTATGCAAAAGAGATAGTCAACCAACCCAAAAGAGAAAAAGACTCTAGCAGTTCTCCACCAGTAATCAGCACTTAGATCAGCGTAGATTAACTCCAAGGTCACCTTCAGATCAACAATCAAGTAAGCAATACCCCAATCAAAAAACTGCCACAGAGCCATTAGTAAACAGCCCAACCAAAGAATCCCTAAGACCAGCCCCACCCACACAGACAGGCAAGACATCAGAATATAAACTGACAGCAAACCTCACTCCTTACTAGCACTGATGATGTTACCTAGTTAGGGTAATGAAATGTCTGCAAGAAAACAAGCAAGTTCAGAGAGCACCAAGGACCCCTCGTAATTATGCCTGTTTTTCTGGGTCGATGGCTCTTGTGATGACAAGGACTCTTGATAGATATCCAGTAATGCTTATTCATGAAGCCAGACAAACTTTACAGGATTCCCTTTTTCATGCTGAAACTCTTAAGATATCATCTTTATAACCTGAATAAGCTGGTGGAAAGGCAGAAGGAAAGATGAAACCACTGGGTCATTCAGAGTGGCAACTGGCAACTCCATTTTTTAGCAAAAGCTGAAACTCTGGAACACTAAATCATTCAGAGAGGCCACAGAAAGACTCATTTGTTAGATGCTTGATTTCCTATTATATTCACATATTTAATATATTTCTCCATGCATGGCAGCAGTGCATCAGAGTACCTAGTCACACATTTTCGCACCGCTGTTTTTAAAACAGGAACAAATATATGGGTATGTCAGGTTCCTTAACACATTCAAGGGTGGGGGGAACTATAGAACGTGCTCTTGAGAAGATAATTCATAGGAAAATGGTTTAAGGCAGTTTGGGGTTCTTGAACACTTCTCATAGAGATAAGCTATAAAGCAATACTGAATGAATGAGGCCTTTTTAAATTCCCCAAATATTGAACACAGTGAATGTAGCTGCTGACACCTTGTGGCATTTTTGTAAAATGTCAACATTTGATTTCAAATCATTTTTAGAGACCTTGGGACAGTCACTTTCTCTTAGGCCTAGGAAGGAGGCAATGGCAAACTACTTCTGAAAAACTTGCCAAGAAAACTGCAAAGACTTGTCCAAGTAGTCTCTGAGAATTAATTGAATGGAATTTAAAAAGAGCTCAATTTGTGCTCAGTTTTTTAACCTATTATGGAACTTTTCAACCAATAAATTTGTAGTCCCGATATCTATCTCTTTCTTTTAGTGCATGGTAAATAGCATTCTGTATTCCCATGAAATGCTTGAAAATGTAATATCAAATTAAGCAAACATTTATTTGGGGTACCTTGCCCAGAGGAACGGGATAAGCTCTTTCTTTCTTTGTCTTTTGGTATTTTTCAGTATTCTTGAATATACTTTCATTGCTGTCTTGAGTTTTGTTTATGTTCTTTAGTATTCTTGAATATTGTTTGATCAGAGTCAGGTTATGTTGTGTTGTGTTGTGTTGTGTTGTGTTATGTTATGTCTGTGTCTGTGTCTGTGTCTGTGTCTGTGTCTGTGTCTGTGTCTATCTATCTATCTATCTATCTATCTATCTATCTATCTATCTATCTATCATCTATCCATCTATCTCTTCTGTCTGTCTGTCGGTCTATTTGTCTCTCACTGGAATGGAACTTTCATTCATCAGGTAAGTATGTAAGAACCAGACTTGCTAACAATATTGATTGCACACACATACATAAATGCCCCAATCAAACTACACATGTGTAATGAAATATCCAACCCACAATCTGAATCTAGCTTTGGATTCAGACTGTGAATTAATCTACTGTCTGTCTATCTGTCTGCCTGCCTGTGTCTGTCTTTCTGTCTGTCGGTGTCTATGTATCTATGTATCTATGTATCTATGTATCTATGTATCTATGTATCTATGTATCTATGTATCTATGTATCTATGTATCTATGTATCTATGTATCTATGTATCTATGTATCTATGTATCTATGTATCTATGTATCTATGTATCTATCTATCTATCTATCTATCTATCTATCTATCTATCTATCTATCTATCTATCATCTATCATCTATCATCTATCATCTATCATCTATCATCTATCATCTATCATCTATCATCTATCATCTATCATCTATCATCTATCATCTATCATCTATCATCTATCTATCTATCTCTTCTGTCAGTCTGTCGGTCTATTTGTCTCTCACTGGAATGGGTATAAAGGCATGACTTAATCCCATTGATGTTGATAGCTGAATCTATTATGGTGTGCTGAAAAGGAAGTACATGCAGTTGACATAAGTCAGAGACTCTCAAATATGGTCCACAGATTACTGCAGCTTCCCTACCTGCATCGATCAGAACAGTCACTATATCAGCCTGTTTCCTCCATGCACCAACAATACGTTGTTAAACTGGGTGAGGGAAAGGGGAAAGGGAAAGGTAGAGGGGTTGTTTGTGCAAATGCAGAAAACATGCAAGACAAATTGCAAGTATCTTTTCAATTAACAATTTTAATGTGTGGGAAACCAATTGTGTTTGTTGAGTTCCTCTGAGATTGTCCGAAACCTTTTGATGTATATGAATGCCACAATTTTTCTCTGAATGTTGCTGTTAAAGACTACTTCTCTAAAATAGTCATTTTGAGGTCTGTTATACATTTATAAAAGGAACTCAAAGGGAAAAGGCTAAAAGGAAATGAATAGAATAGAATAGAATAGAATAGAATAGAATAGAATAGAATAGAATAGAATAGAATAGAATAGAATAGAATAGAATAGAATAGAATAGAATAGAATAGAATAGAATAGTTTCCATCTGTTGCTTCTTATCAGGTGCTTTGGAGAATAGCTTGACTCCTTCTTCTTTGTGGCAACCACTGAGATATTGGAACACCGCTATCATGTCACCCTTCATCCTTCTTTTCAATAAACTAGACATATCCAATTCCCGCAACTGTTCTTTATGTTTTAGCCTCCAGTCCCCTGATCATCTTTGTTGTTCTACTCTGCACTCTTTCTAGAATCTCAACATGTTTTTTTATACTGCCTTGAAATACAGCCAGTCCTGAACTTACAACTACAACTGGGACCAGAATTTCCATTGCTAAGCAAAGCAGTTGTTAAGTGAGTCATGTCCCATTTTACAACCTTTTTTCCCATGGTTGTTAAACAAATCACTGCAGTTCCTAAGTGAATCTGGCTTCCCTTATTTACTTTGCTCATCAGAAACTGGCTGGATAGATCAGAAATGGTGATCACATGACCCCAGGAAGCTGAAACCATCTTAAATACATGCTAGTTGCCCCAATTCTGATCACGTGACAAGGTCACTGCACTCATACCGGTGTGGTCACTGCTTCTGAATCCAAAAATACATGTAACTTAAACCTGCTGTGCTGGGACCAAGCAATATGACATTTTGAAATAAATATATGAAAATACGAAATTCATTTAATTTCCATTTATTCTTCTCTATTCTTCTCCAAATGAACCTAATGTGATACTTGCCTCTGGCAGTAGGAAGAGAAAAAGAATATAATATTATTGTCTTCCACTTTAGCAAATCTGACCTCGTCTCAGGGTGACCTAAAATGGATTGTAATTAAATTATGCCATCCATCAAATACTGCAATATGATAAATGAACTTTCAAGGTAATTTTCTCATTTTTGGCAGCAAAGAACTACCATATCTGTCTCTGCATAAAACCTTCTCCTTATAAAGACAAGAGGAATTCGTCTATAATTAAAGAAATGATAATGTAAATGCTTCAGCAGCACAGGAATCCCACTGATGTAGGACGTGAACAACAGGCACAAATTAAGACATTAGCTGAAAATGTTAGGAACATATTATTAAGGAAAGATACCATCAAATATACAAAGGAATAAAACAGCCTTGCATTTGGTGGTATATAAAGCAAAAACCCCATTCACTTATCAGTTATTGTTCAAGTTCCAAACCAAATCTGGTCTTTGCAACTGATAATTTGAGTTTTTTAGGGCAAGTTTCATGGGAAGACAAGCAGGTTTAAAGTAGGAATGGAAGATTAACCTGCTTGTATCTAACTATAGCATTACTATGCCCTAGCTATCTCTTTTTTCTGCTGTATTTTGAAAACAAGACCTACATCTGATCTTCCATTCCTGGCTGAAGCTACCATGAATTGTTCTTAGCTAGACTGGTGTCAAAATAGCTTTCTTCCTCCTTTATACCAACATACATTTTACTATGGATACAATCTAGCATGTTTCACATAGTTTTCCCTCGAGAGCATAACCTGAAGTACATCTTTAATCCCCAGTTGGCATGTTCTCTTCCTTCCTGTCTCTGGAAATTGTCTTCCACAACCATTCCTGTTTAAGCAGCAGAAGAATCTGCTCTTTCAATTGGGACTCTTCCTCTGTACTACAATGTTGTAGTAACAGAATAACAGTGTTGGAAGGGACCTTGGAGATCTTCTAATCCAACCCCCTGCTCAAGCAGGAGACACTATCCCATTCAAGCCAAATGACTGTCCAATCACTTCTTTAAAACCTCCAATGATGGAGCTCCCACAGCTTCTGAAGGCAAGCTATTCCACTGGTTAATTGTTCTCATAAATCTACCACTTCTTGCAATGACTCCTGGAACAACTTTGAATAATGAATAATGCCCCCATCTCATACATGACAGCTCTTCAGATACTTGAAGACAACTTTTTGGTCTTCCCACATTCTTTTCCTTTCCAGGCTACACATATTGAACGCCTGCAACCATTCCACATGAGATTTTCTTCCCAAGTCTCTTATCATTTGATTACTCTCCTCCCGGACATCCGTTGTACAGGATTAAACATTAATGATAAAAATGGAATGACAATAAAACCTCCTTCACAACATAAGCCAAAAACACCATCTCAGTCTTTAGACATTCTCTAAAATGAAGTTGTTGTTCAGAGCTTATGGAAAATCAACAATATGGAGATCAGTTAAATCTCCAGAATGAAGTTTTTCCACGAAAAGACAATGCTTTTGAGCCCCATCCCTTTACTTCATGAAAGGAGGATGAATAATTGTTTCTCTTGAAGTCAAATAGATCAAAATGTGACTAGAGAAGATGAACCATGGCCACCTGCAATTTGGCACATAGACTTCTTGGAGACAAAGCTGGTAAGAATGGAAGGGAAGGAACAGAACATAATAGTTGGAAGAGACCTTGGAGGTCTTCTAAAGGAGGTATTCTTTCAGGTTCTAGAGGAGGTGAAATGAGGTGATGGTGAAAGGAATGAGTAGATAAGCAGAAGATTAAGGAGATGTATGGCCACAGAGGAAAGAAGGGGACCTTCCAAATGGCTGGGAGGAGAGGCATCTGCAAAGGAAGCCAATTAGTGCCAGAAAAGAAAACCACATAGCAAGGCTTGAGTAGCATTGCAAAGTAGAAAGGGTGGTTCAGGTGCTGCTAAGGGTTTTCACGGCACTTTGGGTTAGAACAGAGGTGTGATCTTTCTCTCTTTCTTCCCTACTCTGTGCAGTGCCAGGTTTTCCTCCCTTGGAATAGAAAGCAAGACAAGTAAAGGAGAGAATTAGCATTCCAAAGCAGCCGTGGGAGAATGGAGGCAAAAGTTGGATGAGTTTGGCATTTAAGAAACTTTTCAGAAACCAACTCAATAAAGACATGTAGAATGTTTTTGTTAAGTGGGCTCAGATTTTCTCACTTAGAGCAGAGGTAGTCCCCGACTTGCAACAGTTCATTTAGTGACCATTTGAAGTTACAAAGGCACTGGAAAAGTGACTTATAATCCTTTTTCACACTTACAATCATTGTAGCAGCCCCATGGTCACGTGATCAAAATTCAGATGCTTGGCAACTGACTCATATTTATGACAGTTGCAGTGTCCTGGGGGGGGGGGGTTATGTGATCACCTTTTGCGACCTTCTGACAAGCAAAGTCAATGGGGAAGCCAGAGTCACTTAACAACTGTGTTACTAACTTAACAATTGCAGTGATTCACTTAACAACTGTGGCAAGAAAGGTCATAAAATGGGGCAAAACTCACTTAACAAATTTCTCACTTAGCAAGATACATTTTGGACTCAACTGTGGTCATAGATCGAGGACTATCTACACACACAAACTGCACCAATTTTTTATTGTACTGTAGGGCAGCTGTGATGCTGTATATAAAAACAGTTTACAGCAGATGGCACTCTTCTTTTTCAGAGCTTAATGCATCAATTTTTCTCTCATTTCAACTTCCTATTCGCTTGCTCGAAGTTACTTTTCAATAGAAAACTGAATTTTCAAGGTTTGTGAACGTTATTTTGTACCCAGATAGTTGTCATTTAATGACCACAACTGAGACCAGCAATTCAGATGTTAAGCAAAGCAGTCTCTAAGTGAAACTTTGCGATTTTACAATCTTACTTCAAGCTTCTTTTGCTTTACAAACCTGTAAAAGTAGTAAATATGAAGATTGATCATAAAATAATTTTTTCATCACCTCTGTAACTGTAAACAGTCATTAAATGAGATAGTTGCTAAACAAGGACTACATGTATACTGTATGTCTAGTTATACCACTGATGTATCATTGTAGTTGGAGGTACATATAGGTTAATTTCACACTGCTGCAGTGCAATCACACCTTTATCCTTTGGTGATTTCAGTGAAAAAGGAGCATTAATTTAATTACAAATTAATGGTGTTTTGAGGGACTCTCCCAAATTAATATCTGTAGGATTGTAAACTTGATTATGTGCCATCAAGACAGTAACTGGCTCTTAGCAATCCATAGAGTTTCTCCATGACAATTTGTTTATGGAGATTCTCAGTCATCCAGGTCATGGTTGTCTCAAAGGTGCTTTTTCAAAAGGCAACTGGACTATGTTTTTTCCTTGAGGAAGAAGACGTTTCGCTTCTTATCCAGGAAGCTTCATCAGTTCTGACTGGATGGTGGACCAAGACCCCACCATCATCCAGTCAGAACTGATGAAGCTTCTTGGATAAGAAGCGAAACATCTTCTTCCTCAAGGAAGAAACATAGTTCAGTTGTCTTTTGAAAAATCACCTTTGAGACATCCATGACAATTTGTCCTTAGCCTAGTTCTTCCAATGGTGCACCCATCACCACTGTAACTGAATCCAACCTTCTCATAATACATATTGTAAATTTAGGTGGTCTGAATTTACATAACTGGTCACAATTTGTGCAGGTCCAACATAAATGTACATGCAGTATTTAAAATCCTGCGGGCTAGGAATTTGGACCAAAATAATCCTGCACCTTGGCATCAGATAGGATTTCTGACTTAAAATTGTTTAATAACAACAATAAGCTTCCCTTATTTTAAACCCTATTGTGAAAATAATGGAAGCCTGAATCAATAGAAGGAGCTTTTTTGTTGAAAGGACCAAAATCCCTTGAGCTCAGCATTAGAACAAAAAAGCTACGGCGTAAGAAGACTTTCATTCTAAGTCACAGATAAACTCTTTTTGAGGTGTATTTGGAATTTAAAAAATATATTGAGGGTGCTATCATAAAATGGAGACTGTCAAATGGAAATGGTGATCATTGGGGGAAAAAATGCCCAAAACTGCATGTGGTTTCAAGATTGATATATTTTATAAATAAAAATTAAAATAAAGTATTCTGTTTTATATATATATCAATATATATGTAGGTCTTTGGTAATTCGGGTTTTCTCCCACGTAAAATTGGAAGTGTCTTGGCGACGTTTCGACGAAGTCCCATTCGTCATCTTCAGGCTGGCTTCGTAATTCGGGTTTTCTCCCGCATAAAGTTGGAAGTGTCTTGGCGACGTTTCGACAAAGTCTCATTCGTCATCTTCAGGCTGGTGTCTCTTCGGCCTCGTGCTTCTTTGACAGCTATCCAAAACAAATATAATCCCCCCAAGCACATCCTAGATCTGACCAACCATTGCCTATCCAACACATACTTCATCTAAAATGGACAAAAATACAAACAAATAGAAGGAGCACCCATGGGATCACCCCTCTCACCTGTCATTGCAAACCTCTACATGGAACACTTTGAAACCCAAGCTCTAGAAAAATCTGATCACAAACCCAAACTCTGGCTCAGATACGTAGATGACACCTTCATAATCTGGCCACATGGGAAAGAAAAACTAGACAACTTCCTCACACACCTCAACAGCCTACACCCCAAAATACAGTTCACCATGGAAACAGAAGCTAACAACCAACTTCCCTTCCTGGATGTCTTAGTCTACAAGAAATCCAATGGCTCCCTAGGACACACCATCTACCAGAAGAAAACACACACAAACTGCTATCTGCACGCACTCTCACACCACCACCCAGCACAGATCAACTCCGTAGCCAAGACACTCATCTCGAGAACAAAAAGCTTAGCTGACGAACAACACCTAAAAACCGAACTACACACTCTCACTAACGTACTAACATCCAACGGATTCCAAAGAAATAAGATTACCAACCTAATCCAAAAAGATACCCCCACTAAAATCCAAGACAGAGAACAAGAAAATGGCAAAACCCTCCTCCCATACATAAAAGGCACCACAGACAGAATCAGCAAGATCCTCCACAAACACAACATCAAGACAGCATTCTGCACAAACCGAAAAATATCCACCATCCTAAGAAACCCCAAAGACAAAATTGAGTTAGAAAATCAAAGAGTATATGAAATCCCATGCACCGCCTGCCCCACCACATACATCGGACAAACCAACAGAAGAATAAGTGCACGCATTGAAGAACACAAGAACTCAGTCAGAAAAGAGGAACCAACTTCTTCCCTGGTCCAACACCTTAAAGCCACAGGACATAAAATTGACTTTAAAAATACCAGAACTATCGCCAAAACTGAACACTTTAACAACAGAATAATCAGAGAAGCCATCGAGATAGAAAAACACCCACACAGCATGAATAAACGATATGATACCTCCCGCCTACCAGCCATTTGGAAACCCACCCTTATTGACAAACGAGTCCCTAACACAAAGAATGACACTAGACCCACACTCACGAAAACCACACAGGATGTCACCACCACACATCCACGCAAAAAGCAAACCCAAACCCACATCGATGATGAGGCACGACCACCAACCAGAAACCAGACCACAACTGCATCATTAGCCATTTCAAACCCCTCCAATCCATACATGAAGCAAACTGACACCCACCTTGATGATATGGCATGACCACGAACGCGAAGCCAAACAACAGCAATGCAGCTCTCCATCTCAAATCCCGCTGCAACTCAGACTAATCCGAGCACAACAAAGCCCCCACCCAAACAGAACACACCCCCATCCAATCAGAGCACAGCCAACTCCCCATCCAATCAGAGCACAGCCAAGCCCCTAACCAATCAGAACACACCTCCACCCAATCAGAACACAGCCAAGCTCCCACCCAATCAGTTCATACCCCCACTGGCAGTTAAAAGGAAGAAACAGCTGCGATCACACATTGCTCCTAGAAGCACGAGGCCGAAGAGACACCAGCCTGAAGATGACGAATGAGACTTCGTCGAAACGTCACCAAGACACTTCCAACTTTACGCGGGAGAAAACCTGAATTACCAAAGACCTACATACAAACACCCGTGAAAACCTCAGAAAACATATATATATATGTATATATATATATATATATATATTTATATATATATATATATACAGAAAAGAAAAAGTCAAGCATTTCATCCAGATTGCATAATATGAGCAGACACAGTCTTGGACTAAGCACCACCCAAAATAGAGTATTATATATTCCGGAGAAAGAAAGAAAAAGAACAGTATTATTTGGAAAACAATTGAAGCTCGGAAATCTATGTCTAAAAAAAGATAGGAAAGATATTAATAGAGTTTGCATCTAAATGTGTTTCATTTGTATTTCTGAATACAAACTTTAGTGAATAAATATCCTTGAATATCAATTTTTCCTGAATTAAGAAATGGAACTTTGCAAATAAAAAAATCCATACTTTAAGAAAAAAAGTGCCAGAAGAAGTGTGTGAAAAACTATGTATTATGGCAATGCACACACAAATATGTGCATTTGTGTGTTTGTATCTGTGTGTGTGTGTGGAGAAAAATTGAGGAAGAGGAGGAGAGAGAGAGGGAGGAAGGGAGGGAGAGGGAGAGGGAGAGAAAAACACCCACTGTAAACTAAAAAAATTCATAAACTATTGTGCCAACATCTGCAAAAATTCACAGGCTGAGGAAGAAATAAGACAAAAAAAAAAAAAAGCTTACACTTGGATAAATGAGAAATTGAACTAAACTGAAATTGACAGATTTGTCCATCCCCCAAAATAGTCTAGTAGTTTATGTTTCTAACATCATATCATGTTAGCCATTTTAGAAGAACTTTCATGGTTGCAGAAAAGAGGCATTAAATCCAAAACATTTAAGAACCAATTAACTATTTAGAAGCTGCACTTTTGCTTCTACTTTCCTGTAAGTAAACCCCATCAAATACAATAAGAGTTACTTCTTTGTTGATGTTTAGGATTATATCTTCATATGAAGTTTTTGGCGTCATCTGTCTTTTGTTATTCTTTTACCAGAATTTGATTACTGTTATTTTGTTATTTCTTTGAAATTATGCTGTGTTTCAAAACCATTGTATATATGTGGAAGTTTAGGCTCTAACTTTCAAAAGGAATCTTTCCTCTTAAATAAAAAAAAAAGATGGGGAAGGAAGCTCCTGATTGGACAAATTCCAGACTTTGGCTGGCCTCTATTTAGATGTCTCACTGGGCAACTGGACAGTCTGGTAAAGCATTTGTAAGGATGGACTGCCAATTATTCTTCAACTCCAGGTATTTTGGAGTCAGTTTGGTCTACTGGTTAAGACACCAGTCTAGAAAGTGGGAGACCGTGAGTTCAAGTCCTGCCTTAGCCGTGAAAGCCAGCTAGGTGACTTTGGGCCAGTTGCTCTCTCTCAGTCCAACCCACCTCACAGAGTTGTTGCTATGGGAAAAATAGATGGAGGAAGGTGTACATGTGTTGCTGCCTTGTATTATTTGTAGAAATAGTAAGGGTGGGATACAAATAAATAAATAATCATTTAAAAGACCACAAGCTGTCCACTCTTGACATGGAGAACTTCAAAAATACCTTCTAAGTTCAAGGAAGAAGAGTGGCTGCTGGGACAAACATTCATTTTCTGAGGGGATTGAACCATGATAGATATTTCCACTAAAATGATTTGACAACAATCTGTACAAGTAGTTTTCATTTGGCAACCACAACTGGGACTGACAATTTGATTGTTAAGTGAAGAGGTTGCTAAGTAAAACTATGACTGAGTTTATTATCTTACTCCATCTTTCTTTGCCTTATAGTTCTGAGAAGGTTGTGATACTTAGTCATAAAGCTATTTCTTCATCACTACTGTAACCGTGAATATTTAAGCAGCAGTTACTATCTTGTTAAGGTTCCCTCAATGTTCTTTGCTCACAATGCAGAGCAAATTGCACCACAGATTCTCTATCTGTGAAGCATAGTAGTAATTCTAGCTTTCTTGCCCAGAGTAAAAACTAAAAAAGGGGGCTTTTTACCTAGAACTATGGCTAATCCTTTTTAACTTCACAGCAGAAAGAAAAGCCCCTATCCAGGTGGGCACACAAAGAACACCTTGACCTCCTTGAATCTAGAGAGGGGCAAGGCAGCTGTTAACTCTCAGTGACAGCCCACCTGCATGCAGCATCCATCTATAAATATATTTGAGAGAAAGAACTGATTGCATCAGGAAGACAAATGCCCTTTCTATGCTTTTAAATATTTTATCACTTCATGAGGCAGCACATAATGAAGAACAGCCAATAGGACAATGAGGTTACTGCTACCTTTAATAGCTATGCTGAAGAGGATGTTTTAAGCAATGGTGGGAAGGGGTGTGTGTTTCAGCTCTCTATGATGTACTGCCAGACATTGCCCAAGACCCTGTTTCATGAAGCAATAGCAACAGGATGATGCCATATCTGGTGCTGAACCAAAGACTGCAGTTGAAATCTGCAGGCATGGTTGTTTCTGCAAGGTTCAGTGGCGGTTTTGATTGTTGCTTTGCAGCACAACCAAATCTTTTTTTTTTTGCAGACGGGAACAAAGCAAAGATTTATTGTTACATTAGCTTCTGTGGATCAGTGTCCTTAAGTGAAATGGACTGTTATGCAGTATTCAGGTAGCTTGGGTATAATAAATTGGTTAATTTTAAAATGGTTATAAGATTCATTTTATTTCTCTCTCCGTGGGCCTTTTCTCACTTTTGAATTATAGGTTCCAGCCACCTTTCTTTGAGTTGGCTCGAAACCAGACTAGCATGAAATTTGCTGTCCTGATTATTAAACTGAGCATTGCTTCTACTGCCTCTGTTTCAAGCATCTGCAGTCATGTAACCTCCTGCCAAAGGAAAGGCTAATAAACCCTAATGGATTCTTTGCATCTAAAGGCTACCCTTGGACAGGAGAGAGCACTTATTTTAACACTGGGAGAGCTAAGGACAAGAATACCAGTTTGGTGTAGCAGTTAAAGCAGAGGTCCCCAGCCTTGGAACTTTAAGACTTGTGGACTTCAATTCCCAGAATTCCTCAGCCAGCCAAGCTGGCTGAGGAATTCTGGGAGTTGAAGTCCACAAGTCTTAAAGTTACCACGGTTGGAGACCCCTGAGTTAAGGCATCGGGCTAGGAACTGGGAGACAAAATCTTATGCACAAAGCCAGCTCACACTGTCTCAGCCCTAGGAAGAAGGCAATGGCAAACCACTTCCAAAAGTCTTGCCAAGGCCAGGAGTCACAATAATGCTTGCCTGCACACCGCTAGATGCACCCAAGAACTTTTGAAGCAGTTCTGTTGGGATATTTTTGATCACCCCCCCCCCCTATAGCCCAGATTTGGTGGCGAATGACTACTACTAAGGAATTTCAAACCTTTTAAGACATTATGACAAGTGCCTCAATTCGATTGGCAATTATGTCAAAAAGTAATGTGATGTTGTAGTTTTCTAATGTGTATAATACAGGTTCTGTATCTGCGAGTGTCTGTCATTGATAACCAAATGGAGGTTTATTTCCGAATTGCCCTCGTATTTCCCCTTTCTGGATTGAAATAACTGCTATTAGAAAATTAGTGAAAATTACAGAAATATGGCATTGGAGTTGAGGCATTCCAAAGGATCGTTGAGAAACTGGGGAAGAATGATATAACTACTGGACCTTAAAAAAGCAAGACAGGAAGAGATTTGACTCATTTGAGCTGTGGTGCTGGAGAAGGCTTCTGCATATCCCTTGGACTGCAAAGGTGACTAACAAGCATATACTGGAGGGCATAACACCAGACCTGTCATTAGAAGGCAAAATCACAAAACTGTGTCTCACTTACTTTGCCCTACCCCTTATAGAACTACTCAAAACAGGCAAAGGAGGAGGGAAGCCGCGACCGAGCCAACCACTAGCATGGACTATGGGCTGTCAAACAGCTTTCGAGAATTTAAAAAGACTATTTGCTGCTGAACCGGTCCTAAAACACCCCTGCCTAGGGGAGACCTTTGTAATTCAATCTGACACCAGCGACGTGGCCATGGGAGCTGTATTACTGCAAAAGAACATTGGATGTTCTTGCTTTGACACTTTGGCCATGTCATGTGGGGGATTCACTGGAGAAAGCAATTATGTTTGGAAGAGTAAGCGGTAAAAGGAAACCAGGCCATCAAAGAACACGGAGGCTGGACATGATCAATAGTGACACCAGCCAGAGCATAGAAAAATTTAAAGAAGTAGTGCAAGATCAGAAGATGTGGAGACATCTGGCCCATAGAATCACCAACAGTCAGACCTGACTGAATGGATAACATCATCATCAACTGTAATGACAGCATCAATAACTGCCTGGGTGAATGCATCATGTAAAAAGATCTGAAAGAAGAAATAAAAGAAAACATGAGAAATAATGTAGAAGAACCTGAATGACAATTGAGTAGACTGCAAATATAAATGACATTTTGGTACATGTGAAAGTTTGGAAGCATGAATTTGATAAGTATACATTGAGATGTTAACCAAATGTATTTTTGTACAAGCTGCAAATTGAAATAGTTTTTTTTACATAAGCCCATTAAGCAAAGCTTATTCCTAAATAAATGAAAATAAAATTGTAACTTCATATTAGAAAGCAAAGAATTCATTCCACCTCCTTCTTAAACAAACATAAAATAAACCTTCAACTAGAATACTATATAATGTATCTGTCTTGTATGTGAGTAAGATATAAATGATTCAATATAACATACATAAAGAGGTTTCTTCAGTTATAAGATCTTCACAAACGGAGGAGGAATAATGGGGTGTTTCAAGCTGCAGATATACTAGTTTTCAATCATGTCGATTTAAATGCAAATAGCCAGATAATATGTAAAATTCACTCTTAGAGCCTTTTCAGGTGAGCAGCTCATAATTATTATCCAACTTCCCAAACCATCACCATATGGTTAGAACTATACTGTAGCTAAACTAGTATCAAACAGGAGCTGTGGTGGTGTAGTACTGTAGGCTAATTCTGCTCACTGCTGGCTGCCAGCAATTTGGCAGTTTGATTCTCACAGGTTCAAGGTTGACTCAGCCTTCCATCCTTCTGAGGTCAGTAAAATGAGGAGCCAAATTGTTGGGGGCCTTACGCTGACTCTTTAAACTGCTTAGAGAGGGATGTAAAGAACTGTGAAGGGGTATATAAGTCTAAGTGCTATTGCTATTGCTATCAAATATGTTCCAGCCACTTTAGAAAGAATACATTCTGAACAAGCTTAAAGAATCAGTCTGAGCTTTGTTTTTCTCTGCAGATTCTTCCATTGCATCTGAGCAGGTGTGTCTTGCAGCTGTTGAACTCTTTTCCAACAAAAGACTTTAAAAAAAATGTCTATGGAGATTCTTAATCATCCAGGTCATGGTTGTCCCAAAGATGCTTTTTTCAAAAGGCAACTGGACATTGTTTTCCTTGAAGAGAAGCGAAAGGTCTTCAAGGAAAAACAATGTCCAGTTGCCTTTTGAAAAAAAACATCTTTGGGACAAAAAATAAAAAGCTGGTTATATTTAAAGAAGGATTTGAACTATTAACACGTGGGGTATCAATGTCACGAAAAAGATACCCTTCAGGAGGGAAGAAATATGGTCTAATGTCTAAATAAATAAATGATAATATGTTGCTGATGAAAAGAAACAAATTGGACTCCAAAACTCCCAAAATTGAGCCGAAAATTTATGTTGCTAAGTGAAACATTTGTTAAGTGAGTTTTGCCCCATTTTACGACTTTTCTTGCCACTGTTGTTAAGTGAATCACTGAAATTGTTAATTTAGTAACACGGTTGTTAAGTAAATCTGGTTTCCCCATTGACTTTGTTTGTCAGAAGGCTGCAGAAGGGGATCACATGATCCCAGGACACTGCAACCGTCATAAATATGAGTCAGTTGCCAACTGTCTGGATTTTGATCATGTGACCCTGGGGATGCTGCAGCAGTCATGTGAAAAATGATCATAAGTCACTTTTTTTCGGTGAAGTTGTAACTTTGAACGGTCACTAAATGAACTGTTGTAAGTCGAAAACTATACGGTGAAAGCAAGATTAGAAATATTGTATTTGTAGCTCATTCCAAGAATCAGAGAGTACTATCTGGCATTAAATGGGGTGGAAAACTATGTGACTATAGCAAGCACGCTTGCTAAATATATTTTGAGTTAGGCTTGGCGCTTCTGTTTCATAGCAACAGTTGACACTTGAATCGGTTTAGGATATGAACAGGCATGCTGCCACCCTAACAGATGGGTAGGAATAAAACCATGCCAGGATACTAGTCTTAGCAATGAGTTAGGATAATTAGCTTAGCAACATGTAGAGCCATCTTGCAATGCCTTTCTCGTTTTAAACTATTCCAGTTGAAAATGCAGGGCTGAATGCATGGGTTAAGAAGCATGATTTTTAATTTGTTTGCCTAAAAAAAAAAAAAAAGTTTTGCTGGGTTCAAGTGGGATTATTATCAGGGAAATCTACTTAGGCTTGCAACTTTAAAAACGTATCTGGTCAAAACAAAGCAACATGGTGCCTGTAATTAGCCATACCATTAATAAAAGCTCCAGACAGATTGTAAGGGATCCTAAAAAGATAACAGTGGTCGTAATCTCATGACATTGCCAAATCTTACGAAAGTTTGTGTGTGTTTTTAAGCTTTCAGCTTTTTTTCTTTTCTAACACTCTAGAACAATTGGCATCCCCTGGTAAAACCTATTAAGAGACGCATACAGAAAGTACAAAGTCAAGAGCTATAAAATTCATTCTGAGTGCAATTCAGCTAATGTTCTTCTTCCCATGGTGCTCAGTCCTACCATTGAAACTCAGGGAACTTAAAAGCAGTCCATTCAGCAGGTTGGCGCCCTTAATTAACATTTGCCTGCATGCATGCCCCATTGCTTCCATTTTAGACTTTGTTGTCCTGACTAAATAGATTTCCACAACACTTTCTCTTGAGGCAGCAGGGAGAATGCCAGCTGAGACGCAGATTGATGCTAATTCCTGTGTACTGAAGTTAATCTTATTGACTTCAGTGAGTTTCTAAACTTGTGAAAACTGCTTGCTGCAGATGGTGTCACCTAACAACGATCTTTATTACGGTCACAGACCAGCGCAAAAGTTAAACATTGGAATAAAAAGAATTAAAGTAAAATATTTAAAATATTAAACGTGTCATCTCAGAATATTTTAATGTATATAATCATCTGGAATCTCAAATAAAGAGGGAGAAGTATCTGCACCTTATGCATAAGGGGACTTATTTCTAGGTAGAGGTAGTTCTCGACCTACGGCCATTTGTTTAGTAACTGTTCAAAGTTTGCAACGCCACTGAAAAAAGTGACTTATACAGCTGGTTCAGCATCCCCACAGTCATGAGATCAAAAGGCAATGGCATGTATTTCTGATGGTTGCAACATGCCAGAGTCATGGGATCACCATTTAGCGGCTTTTCCAGCTGGCTTCTAACAAGCAAAGTCAAAGGGGGAAGGAAGCTGGATTTGTTTAACAATCGCATGATTCATTTAACAACTGTGGCAAAAAAAAGGTTGCAAAAAATCAGGCGCAACTCATTTAACAACCTCCTTGCTTAGCAACAGAAATTCTGGTCCCAACTGTGGTCATAAATTAAAAACTACCTCCAAATGTGTATCTTATCTGGGCTGTCTTAAGAAACAACTGAGTGTCAAGCTGCCATTAAGACTGTATCTTCCTATTCTGGGAGTGACTTTTGAATAGAATTAGCTTGAATTAAAAAAGACTGTGTGGTTTTTTTTAAAAAAATAGAAATATATATTTCCAAATATATCCACTGTAATATGATTACTGTTTAATGATATATTTAATATTTGATAGTAATTTAATAATTACTATTTTTAAGATAGCATAATTAGATTTTCTCATGCCTCTAGGCATAACTGGGCCTGGATGGGGCTCAGAGCAAACTATTATGGTATTACATGACTGTAGGCTAGACTGAGAAGTTAAAACATATCCTGAAAGAAGACAACAGCAAACAATTTCTGTTCTGTTACCAAGACAAGTATACAGATGTGCTTCTGAAGTTATCATGAGCTTGACTAGAAAATCTTAGTTTTGTCAAAAAGGAAAAATTAGCATGCGGCTTTGATTGCTAAATCAAATTGAGTGTTGATTCAACTTAAAGTTGTATATGTCTTTCTTGAGCCCCAGTATGCTATTGGTTCATATTCACTTGGTAATCAATTACTATTCCAAGTTTTTCCCCCATAATTATCATGACCAAACCATTATCATTTTCCCTGCTATACCTATCTATCTGATTTTTGTTCCTTCACTGAGTGAAGGACAAGTGAAAATGTTCAACTTGTCTCTATTAATTTTCTTATATAACTATCACCCCATTTCTGTTAACTACCAAGATAGGTTTGAAATGTATTCATGTCTTCTAAAGTAACAACTATCCCTCCCAATCTTATGACATCTGCATGTTTGCTAAGTATTCTCTCTATCTCTTCCTCCAAATCCAGTCTTTGAAGAATGAAAGACCCAGGACTGAATGTTGCTGGTCAATTCATCTCTTCAGTTTGAAGAGGAACTAATGATTCACACAAGGTGTCTTAAAGAATGGTTTTTTGAACCAGCTATGCAGTACCTCCACTTAATTCTCATGCTGTCCAGCCCATTCCTAACTAGGTTAGTAAAAAAAATGTCCTAGAATACTTTGTTAAATGCTTCAGCCAGATCAATATAGATTATGTTTACAGATTTCCTATAATCTGAGAGAGTTACTCAATCAAAAAATAAGGGTAAGAAAATTTATCTTAGCAAATCCATGCTGCCTTCTGATAAATACCTCATTGTTTTGAATGACCAGTTCAATACCTGATTTCTTTATGATCTACTGTAGAATCTTCCAAGGTATCAGTCTATAACTCTGTGGACCATCTTTTTTTCCCTCAGAAGAAAAAAAAAACAGCAATTGCCTTCCTCCAGTCAACAGGCACTCACTAGACTAGGGCTTTTGTAATGGTAGATTTGATAAGTTAGGACTGTAATTTATTTCTGAGAAGTGAATAGGACCGAATAGGCAAGCAAGGACCTTTACTGCTTATCCTAAAATGTGAGAAGCATAACGTAAGATGATTCTTCAATAAATTCATCCCCCTGCAAATGATTTAAGATATAAAGCACTTTAAACTGAGTTCTGCAAAGCTTGGCAATTAGTGCAGCTGTTCCAAGAAAAATATTGTTGGAGAGTATCTACATTACTTGCATAAATTTGATCTAGTTTTTATTCAATGTAAATCAAATTAATTCATAGGTCATTTTCATCCTGGCCCTACCCAATTTATGGAATGCCTTGCCAAAACCAAGTTTGGCTCCAGGCCTAAAAAAATTTGTACCTCCCTAGCTTAACCATTGCTGTACTTTGGCAACTGCATCCTCCACCAACTGAAAACTCTGAATAATATTTAAGGTAACGTTGGGCTGAAATCTGAAGTCCAATTCCTTGAAATTGGAAAGCTATGCCTCATTCTCAGCATGTTTTAGAATTAAGTTCAAATGTTGTGTATTTGTATGTGATGATGTGTGGTGGATTGGGAGTGTAGCATTTTGATTTGTTTTTCTGTCACCCATCTCTATCTCAGTCAGCATCCCTCCTCCTGGTTTGAAAATGACAGATGGAAAAACTCCATCCACAATGTTTTCCTTTGCATTAAATGCTGGAAGGGTGGAAAGCTCAGGAGATTGCGTGGTTTGGCAGCCGAGAGAGAAAAATCTAACAAGTGCCTCTCTCAGAGAGCAAAAATTAAATAATAAGAAATGGCATTACTGTAGCCTTTCCCTTTAGAATCTGTAAAAAAATCAGCTGCCTGAATCTGTTGCTACAATCTGGTTAATTAGGGAGCCAAGTCTTGCTTACTTGTATTTTCCAAAAACCCTGGGGAAAGTTATAGAGTTTATTCATCCTATATTTTGATAAAACCTAAAGACCCTGAAAGAAGGCAGAAAAACAGAGAACCTGTGATTTTACTATTAGCTTTACAGTACTATAATTGGGTTGGATTCCACAAAAGTGTGAAAAAAAAGAAAGTAAAGGGATTAAAACCTGGTGCAAACCGATGAGAGATTGTCAGCAGAAGTGAGGAAGTTGAGAGCTAAAGACCTTGTTGCATAGATTTATAATGGAAAGAACTCACAAGCTGAAGAAATAGGATCCTTGGGGATGCTGAGGTAAACTGAGGCAGAGAGATGCAATTACGACTGCCGACGAGGAGACTCACTATTGCATAATCATTAAACTTCCTTATCTTTCACAAAGACATTGTAGGGGTCAGAATACATTTATGGCTGTCTTCACATAACCATTTTAACCACGGCAGGTAACAAATCTATCTAGCAGGCATATTTGTTCTTCTTAGTGTTAATTTTGGTTTGGATAATCTGGAGAGTGGATTTGGATTGTGGTGGATAAAAAGGCAATAAATAACCACCAAAAGTTGCTGGGAATCGAGCGGCATATAAATTTATTACAAAATAAATTGATACATTTATTATAAAATTATTTATATAATTATTACCATAAATACATGGATATTTTGTGATTCAGTATGTGAAGCTATAAAACTGGTTATCTTGACAACCAGTTGTCAGGAAGAATTTCCTGGCTGAGTGACTTGCTAGATAGAGTTCAATATTTAAAGAATTACTGGTTTAAGCAGTATGTTCAGAATAACTGGAGATTAAGGTAATATTTATTTTTAAAACTTATTTATTTATAAGTCACATTCTTCTTTTGTGAAGCTTTCCTATTCATTACAGGTAATTCTTGACTTACAACCACAACTGAGCCTAAAATTTCCATTGCTAAGCAAGACAGTTGTTAAGTGAGTTTTGCCCTATTTTACGACTTTGAAATTTGCACAATCAAGATTATAAAGCTGACAATATTGCATCCAGTTTTGGTCATCATGATGTAAAAAAGATGTTGAGACTGTAGAAAGAGTACAGAGAAGAGCAACAAAGATGATTAGGGGACTGGAGGCTAAAACATATAAAGAACGGTTGCTGGAATTGGGTATGTCTAGTTTAATGAAGAGAAGGTCGAGGGGGGACATGATAGCAGTGTTCCAATATTTCAGGGGCTGCCACAAAGAAAAGGGAGTCAAGCTATTTTCCAAGGTGACTGAAGGCAGGACAAGAAGCAATGGATGGAAACTAATCAAGGAAAGAAGCAACCTAGAAGTAAGGAGAAACTTCCTGACAGTTAGAACAATTAACCAGTGGAACAACCTGCCTCCAGAAGCGGTGAATGCTCCAACACTGCAAGTTTTTAAGAAGAGACTGGACAGCCATTTGTCTGAAATGGTATAGGGTTTCCTGCCTGAGCAGGGGGTTGGACTAGATGACCTCCAAGGTCCCTTCCAACTTTATTATTATTATTATTATAATTAGTTGTTAAGTGAATCACTGCAGTTGTTAAGTTAGTAACATGGCTGTTAAGTGAATCTGGTTTCCCCGTTGACTGTGCTTATCAGAAGTTTGCAAAAGGTGATTACATGACACTGGGCCACAGCAACCGTCATAAATATGAGTCAGTTGCCAAGCATCTGAATTTTGATGATGTGATCATAGTGATGCTGCAACAGTTGTAAGTGTAAAAAACAATCACGAAACAATCACAAAACAATCACTTCAAACAGTCACTAAACAAATAGTTATAAGTCAAGGAAAACCTGTAAATGCATCCTTAAAAAAGGAAGGGAAAAATCACATAACTGAATGAATAGAAAAATATGTAAACATAAATGTAAAAAACCATAAAACCGTAAACTATTATCCTTCATTTGCAAAAAAAAAACCTCCATTCTACCCTTTCCACTGATCTTGTTATGCCTTCAGAAATTAAACATACTTCCGTCTTTTTGTTAGTAAGATTAAAATTATGACAAGTGATACTGAATGTTTTTGCCAAATTATATTGCCTTTACAAAGCAAACAAAATACATCTACTTTTCTATACTTATTCTAACTTTCTTTTCTATCACTTTTCTAGACCTTTGCTCATCCTGAAGTCAGGAGTAATAGCCGAAAACTTCATCATCCTCTGACAGCACATAAATTCTATTTCCGTTCTGTTATTTTATAGCATTACCTCACCATGTGCAGAAACTCCAAGTTAATATACATTATTTTTTCAAAGGGGAAGAGAGGATTACAAGGACACTGCAATTTCCACTGCAATGTCCTTGCACTCTCTCTCTCTCTCTCTCTCTCTCTCTCTCTCTCTCTCTCTCTCTCAATCTCTCAATCTCTCTGCTGATTTTCATTCTTTTTCAACAGAAAAGTGAAATAAACATACCCCCTCCTGCTATTATATTACAAACCACCATATTAATGGAAATTAGGGACCTGTGAGTGCCATGTGCCATTAACTCAATAGCATCCTATGTTCCCCATCTATATAAGATAATATTTGTAGTTCAGGGTTGACTTGTGGGGAGTTTGGTTGTTTTCATGCAGATGTTTCATTACCAAACTAAGTAACTTCATCAATGCAGGTGATGAAACATCTGCAAGAAAACCACCAAGCTTAGAGACCACCAAGGACCCCACAGTTCTCCCATCTCTCTTCTCCTTCCTTTTGTCTTTCTATCTAATGCAGGCATGTCAAACTGCCGGCCCACGGGCCAGATGCGTCACACCAAAACCGCACCCACCCCATTGCTGGCAATGGGGAAAAAGTTGTGATACGTCGCACGTCACGTGACGTTGCGAGTTTGACATGCCTGATCTAATGCATCACCTTTATCTGATTTTGCAACATGACGTCACTAGCTGAAAAGTGTTTATGCATTTCCAGAAAGGAAAAGGCTTGGAAACCTATCTAAATGCAGATAAGAAGAGACTTACAGCATAGATATTGTTAAGGCCAGCCTTCTGTTCAAATACTACAGCAGTAGCACTAGTAGGGTTTAAAAATTCCAGCAGTCTTTAAACTCTACTAGTTTAAAGTCTCTAAACCGTAGGCTGGTACTTCAGCTTATTTTCTCTTCTCTTCCTTATTTGGGTTTTTTCTCTCTCCACTCCCAATGTTGCTTCCTTCTTTCTCTCACCTTTTCTCCTCCTCCAGAAAAAAATTATTTATATATACATACACATACTTTGATAAATTTCTACAAAACATAAAAAAAAACTTATTAAAAAGGAAAAAAAGATTGGGGAAGGAAAGTGCAAAGGAATAAAGAAAAGTAAAAAGATACAGAATAGCTTCCAACTTTCTTTGATATCGTTGCAAATATAAAATACATTAAATTTTGATCTAAAATTCAATAATACCCAGTATTTCTATAATCATAAACATTTCTAATCATCAAATCCCAAAATTAATTTAGCATTTCTTTTCATTTCTAGCACAAAGTCTAAAAGTGGTTTCCAGATAGAAACAAAGTTTGACAAACAATGAAAAAGTTTCATCTTTTTACTGAAGACTGATTTGCCATAGCAAGTGGCAGAATTTAAACTGCTTGTCTGATCTTGAAAAACCTAAGCACGGTCAGACCTTGTTAATATTTGGAAAAGAGACCACCAGGAAATTCCTGAGATACAGGCTATGTTGGAAAGTTTAAAAAGCATCTCAGAAACCACCATAAAACTGCATGGATATGTTCACTGAATCACCAGAGGTGGAGTTTGACATAATAATAATAATAATAATAATAATAATAATAATAATAATAATAATAATAATAATAATAATAATAATAATAATAATAATAATAATAATAATAATAATAATAATAATAACAATAACAATAACAATAACAATAACAATAACAATAACAATAATAAAGTTGGAAGGGACCTTGGAGGTCATCTAGTCCAACCCCCTGCTCAGTCAGGAAACCCTATACCATTTCGGACATGTGGCTGTCCAGTCTCTTCTTAAAAACTTCCAGTGTTGGAGCATTCACCGCTTCTGGAGGCAGGTTGTTCCACTGATTAATTGTTCTGACTGTCAGGAAATTTCTCCTTAGTTCTAGGTTGCTTCTCCCTTTGTTTAGTTTTCATCCGTTGCTTCTTGTAGCTTCTTGATGAAATCTTTTTTTTAAAAAAAACCCTATAATTTAGAAACCTACTACTGTTTAACAATACTTTTCTATTATTTATAACTCAGAATTGGGAAACTGTGATCTGGGAGATGTAAAATAGTTTTCATGTGCTTCAGATTCTAGGACTGGATAATTTAAAACAACATATACTGTATATTACTAAATATAGCAAAAAGAAAATGGGGAAAAAACATAAACTGCAGAAACTATAGCTGATTTTTATGGGGATAAATCCATGGGTTTGAGAATATAGAGTGAGGATTTTTTTACCTGCAAAAAAAATAAAAAATGCAATCACATCTATCCCAAATTATAGCCATAAATTGCCAAGAGCAAAAACTGTACTTTTTTTGGTCTTTTTTGCACCAGTTTGGTGCAGAAGAACTTCAGGTGTCCCAGATTTTGAATCAATCAAATGTAATTCCATTAAAATTCTGACACTGCATATGAAAATCAATTTGGCTGTTTTAACTCCATGAGAAGAGACGTAGCACGCCTTACAAATGTCAAGAGTTTTCTTTAAGATAAGAAAGGCACACACATCAAAATGTCGTTCATAACATCTAGCTAAAAAGCTGCTGCTGCAACTAACTGTTGCTTCAGGGAAGGGAATGGTGTAACAAAATGGAAATGTATAACAAAATGGAAATCCGGCATTAGTAAATTCTTACATTACTTAGGTGGGTCACCTGCAAGAAGTTTTGGGGTCTTAAAACAGAGCAAGATATTTCGTACTATAAAAATACAGTGGTTATGAGTCTGTCAGTTATTTCTTTCTTTCCACCCACTATTTTGATTAAACACTATCAAGACCAAGCTTTAACACTACCCCTTAGAGGACATGAAATAATCTAAATGATTGCAAATGCACAAATAATACTTCTTAAAAGATTCACAGTAATTTTATCCCTGAGTCAGACTTAGATGATATCTCACAACATAACTTGCTTTAAATTAAATCCATAGACTTTCCAAATATAATGTAAAATCATCCTTTCAGCAACTGTAGATCACAGATGCTTAGATCATGCCCAGGGACAGAGGGGATATTGGCCAGACAGGCAGGTAGGGCTATCCCCAAGAGAGGGCTCAGTATGATGGTCATGACCACACCAAATTCTTGCCCATTTTTATGGGCTACACAAAAGCTGTTTGTTAAAAAAAAAAAAAATCAGGTGAAGTTTTTCTGCTGAGACGTGTAAAGCTTTTTGGTAACAATGCACACTTGTTCTCCACTGCAAATTGGTGATTAATCATATCTCTGGAGAAAATAAATGAATACCTAAAGAAACAAAAATCATCAAGGATTACAGAAGAATACAGAGAAATTATATGGACCTATAAGAGTAAGACAAGTTGATGAAGCTATAAAAAAAAAGATTACACCAGGAATGGTGCCTGGATCAGATGGATTATCAGGTTCTTATTATAAATGTTTTGAAGATGAACTATTACAACCTTTATGAAATATTATGAATAACTTACAAGGAGGAACAATGCCAGATGACAATATAGCACTACTACTCAATGAGGGATAAGGTTTTAACAATAAATTGTAGGCATAATTATTGATTAATGATAAGTTGTTTATGATTGTGACTGATAGATGAAAATGATTTTGTAAGAATTTATTTATGAGATCAATGTGGGTTTTTACCCTAATAGACAGTGAAAGAACAATATTAGAAATGTCTTGGACATTTTGGAATATTTGCAGGAACATAATAAAAAACAAGTTTCATTGATTATCTTGAATGCAGAGAAGCTTTGACAATTTGAACAGGGCTTTTTTGTTAAAATTTGGGAAAATAAGAACTTTGAGAGAAATTTATAAAATGGAGAACATTGATTTATACTTCATGAAAGTAGATTGATACGTTAACAATAATTGTTAATGGAGATCTAACAAAGCTTTGTGATATACAAAAAGGGAAAAAAAACTATCCACTATCTCTTCTCTTGTTTACTTTAGTTCTTCAATAGAAATATAAGATTGGAGGACTATGGGAGTAAAGATTTAAAAAGAAACTTATAAATTAAGGGCTTTTGTAGATGACGTGGCATTGGTTTTAGAACGTCCTTGAATGGGAATTGAAATACTAATAGGAAAACTAAAAAAGTTTGGTGCATGAGCAAGTTTTAAGATCAACAAACAGAAGACAAAGATGTTAACAAAAACATGAAAATAGAAGATCAAACAGAACTGATGCACCAAATGAGCTTTAAGATTGAGAAGAATATAAAATGCCTGACTGAGTATCACTATGACAAATATGAATATGTTATTTCAAAATAACAATGTTAAGACATGGAATAAAATTAAAAACATGTTAAGATGAGAAAAATTACAATTGTTGTTTCTGGGAAGAATTTCTGTGACAAAAATGAATTTCTTGGCTTGAATGATGTTTTTGTTTCAGACAACATCTATTTGACAACTGGTACAGTAGCAAAATGATATATCTAAATATGCAAAGGAAAGGATTGGATTTACCTGAACTGTAATTGTATTTTGCATCTTGCTACTTGGTTTGAATAAAAGAACAGATGCTGCTGAATTAAGGGTTTTTGCATTCAAGGCTTTTGTATTCAAAAGAAATACAAAATAAAATCAAGACAAGCACAGGTGGTAGAGGGATATTAGTTTCCATTGGTTTTATTATTTACAGTTATTAGAAACATTTATAGTAGAGAAAAGCATTTATGGTTTTGAATATTGTAAGACTGAGGATCCAATCTGCATCGGTCACTGGAACCAGAGGTTTAGTCTTCCGAGCTTTCAGACTCATGATGGAGCCCATCCTCAGGGAAATTCTCTCTACCAGAATGTGTGTCAGGTCCAGGATGGGCTCCAGAACAAGTCCAAAAGTTCGGAAGAATAAACCTCTGATTCCGGTGACCGGCCCAGATTGGATCCTGCAACATTATCCTGGGACACGTATATTTGCCTTCGTTCATTGTAAAACTGAGCTTAAAATGGAATGGCATACAAATGATGAACACATCATTGTTAAAATGTGTAAATTTGATTGAAATTTGAACAGGGAGAACAATCACAAGAACAATGGCATTTTCTGGCATTTTTGCCAGATTTGAAGTCCATTCCTCCTGCACACCGTTTCCCCTCTGAGATCCCCTTCAGAAATGCAACCTCCTCTGCCAGCTTGCCCATGGGGAAGGCAGCAGAGAAAATTGCAAATGGTGATCACATGATTGCAGGGCTCTTGGCAACCATTTGTAAATGCAAAAAGGTTGCCAAGCACCCAAACTGTGGTCAAGGGATGGGGGGGGGGGCAGCGCAATATTTTACAATAGCCAAAAGTTCTTTACAGTCCATAAAACCAACACAGTCCTAGGCTGTATTAACAGATAGAATCAAGATCACATGAAGTGTAGGAGCCACTTGAAACATGCACTAAATTGTTGGAGAAAATAGAAAAGTTTGGAGAAGTGGCAGGTCTGAAAATAAACAGAGACAAGACTAAAGTATTGACAAAGAACTTAACAGAACTTAACAGATAAACAGAAAACTCAACTTACAAAAAAGACAAATCTGCAAATAGTTAAAAAAGTTAAGTACTTGGGAATCTATTTAACAGCAAGATGTGTAACATTAAAAGAAGATAATTATGAAAGATTGTTAAAACAAATAAAATTGGACTTGGAAAATTGGAAAAATCTCCAACTGTCAATGTTAGGAAGAATAGCTACAGTGAAAATGAATATCCTACCAAAAATACTTCTTATTTCAAACGATTCCTGTAAAATTGGGAAAAGTTTTTTTTGATGAAAGATCACATGAAGTGTTAATACAACTTTATAATGCCTTGGTAAGGCCACACTTGGAATATTGCATCCAGTTTTGGTTGCCACAATGTAAAAAAGATGTTGAGACTCTAGAAAAAGTACACAGAAGAGCAACAAAGATGATTAGGGGACTGGAGCCTAAACCATATAAAGAACGGTTGCAGGAATTGGGTATGTCTAGTTTAATGAAAAGAAGGACTAGGGTTGACATGATAGCAGTGTTCCAATATCTAAGGAGCTGCCACAAGGAAGAGGGAGACAAGCTACTCTCCAAAGCACCTGAAGGCAGGACAAGAAACAATGGATGGAAACTAATCAAGGAGAGAAGCAACCTAGAATTAAGAAGAAATTTCCTGACAGTTAGAAAAATTAATTGGTGGAACAACTTGCCTCTAGAAGTTGTGGGTGCTCCATCACTGGAAGTTTTTAAGAAGAGATTGTCTGAAACTCTTTGTCTGAAATGGTAGAGGGTTTCCTGCCTGAGCAAGGGTTTGGACTAGAAGACTTCCAAGGTCCTTTCCAACTCTGTACTATTATTGTTGTTGTTATGTACCCATTCTGAGGTGATTGTGACTGTGAATGGTTATTAAATGATTGGTCATAAATCAAGGTGTACCTGTAGGTTTTGGAGATTTGGGAGTACAATTCTTATCAGAGGAGGTAACAATAAGTAAGGTATTGGATTTGGTATTAGGAAGTTGCTAGGTCTGAGCAACTGAAATGAAAAATGTCAACATCTGGACCCTAATCTATTGTTTCTTGGAGTTTATCATTGCATTTAGTAGATAGGCTTTTATTTACATCTTTAAGATTTTCCTGTGTTTACTGTTCATTGTGGTAGCTCAAGAGAATAGATAATATTCAATTAAACTGGTAATGAGAAAGATACATTTTTCTCCCATTGCACAAGAAACTGGTTGTCTACCAGTGTGGTCTAGCAATGAATCTGCAGTGTTATTTTCCTTTAATAAAAATAAATTAAAGAATGTTACAAGACAAAGTTTAATTAAAAAAAATATTCCAAAGAATATTCATTTAAAGTTCTCAGCAACCTTGACATGATTTCCAAAAGACCGTTCACTCAAATGACTTTGCTATCTGCCCTTATAAATATGGATAATGTTTCAAGATTGATAATATCAAATCAAGAAGCTTTGCATAATAAGAAGAGGCAGAAAGAGGCCAACTGCAGGTTCTTTAAAGACAGAGGATAATTTCCAAAGCATTTTACAGAAGCTGGTGAAAATGGGAGCAAACTGTGTGTAACTGAAACCTGCTTTAAAACTATGCTTGAATTGTTGCATTATTTTTGTAATGTTTTTGTGCAACATTTTAACTTCAGCAGGTTTTTAAATGGCATTTAAAATTTACTTCCAAGACCCTTTCAAGATAGTGCTTCCTTTCTCTATCTCCTCAACTTATTTTAACTGTAATCATGTTCTGTGTTGATTTAATTCTTGCAGTTAAATTCTGCTTCTTATCAAGGAACTCAAGATAACTTTAGATCAGCCATATTCTCTCAAACCAGCCACTTTGATGAGAGAATAGCCTACTGAAGTGGATAATGTTTCAAGAATGATAATATCAAATCAAGAAGCTTTGCATAGTAAGCAGAAGCAGAAAGAAGCCTGCCATTTCAATAGGCTATTCTCTCATCAAAGTGGCTGGTTTGAGAGAATATGGCTGATCTAGTCATCTAGAGAGCTCTGTGGTTTTCAGTTAATACCACACCAGCATTCAGAAATAGTTACTTGCAAAGTTATAATGACCCAGCAGATACTTTAACCCTGGATCCACAATTCCATTTCAATAGTCTATTCTCAATCTACCGTATACAGGTAGTCCTCAACTTATAATCATTCGCTTAGTGATCATTCAAAGTTACAACAGTGCTGAAAAAGTGACGTAGGCCCAGTTCTTATACTTATGACCATTGCAGCCTCCCTATGATCCTGTGATCAAAATCCAGGCACTGAACAACTGGTATGTATTTATGATGATTGTACTGTCATGTGATCACCATTTGCGACCTTCCCAGCCAACGTCTGACAAGCAAAGTCAATGGGGAAGCCAGATTTGCTTAATGATGACATAATCAACTGCAGTGATTTGCTTAACAATCGTGGCAAAAAGATTGTAAAATGGGGCACATAAAACACTGCCTTGCTTAGCAACAGAAATGTTGGGCTCAGTTCTGGTTGTATGTTGAGGTCTATCTGTATTACAGTTAAATTTGTTGTTTATATATAAGGTGAAAGGGGGTACTTGGAGTGCTAGGGAGGTAGAACACAAAATATATCCTCATATATTTATGAAAGGCACTATAAGAGTCTGGAGCACTAGTATCTCTTAATCCATTTTGTATTTTACTCTATCTTATCTCCTATCTGCTCATCTATTCATCATAAATAGATTAACACTTATTGTTTTACTGTAAACAAAACTGATTCTAGTAAAGCCGGTTTTCCTATTGAACAATGGTGATGCCAATTAAAAAATATAAATAAAGGAGAATATTTATAGCTCAGGGTTGACATGAGGGGTCCTTGGTGCTCTCTGAGCTTGATTGTTTTCTTGCAGATGTTTCATTACCCAGACTAGGCAACATCATCAGTGCTAGCAAGCAGTGTAGTTTGCTGTCAGTTATATATAAGCAGAATATAAACTGACAGCAGACTGCACTCCTTACTAGCACTGATGATGTTGCCTAGTTTGGGTAATGAAATATCTGCAAGAAAACAAGCAAGCTCAGAGAGCACCAAGGACTCCTCACAAAATATAAAGAAACAAACCCCGTTTAAACAGACATGAACAAATACAAAGTAATTCTCTCAACACCAAGATTTTCACATCACTTGGCCACTGCTGTAAATGAACGCATTGTACCCATTGTTTTTCTTTCTGGGCAGAAGTGAAATGAAGCCATTCTTTTATCTAAGACATATTGTTTTCTTTTTGGACACAGATAAAATGCTGTTCCTTTGCATGCATATATAAAAGCTGCAAACCATTATAAAAGCTGCTTTGCACATGGTTCTCCATGGTACAGGATACTACAAATGACATGCATAATTAATAATGCACCAAAATAGCATTTAACATTTTATTGTTTCCGTTGGGCAGTGCGTAATCAACAAGAGTCTGATGCTCTGAAGATAAATATTGCTAATTACGTCAGACCACTCTGGCGTGAGCACTGCGGCTTATTTACATTAAAGTTGCAGAATGATTTTTCATAATCCAATTCTGAATATAAGCACCCCTCATAATGGAGTCCATCTACAAAACAGAAACAACCAGCTGTGGCCTCAAAAGAAAAAGTTATAAATTAAGAGAACTATGAGATCCTATGCTTAATTAGGACTTTATGTTCAATGGACCTTGTTGGTAGCAATTATATATAGTAGCACCATATTGAAAAGCTCTCCTGAATTCTTTCTACCAGTTCTGATTCAATTTGATGAGAAAACATATGTTTTGAACATTTCTTTTAAAAGAGAAAGGGGTTATTTCTGATCGGTAGAACATGAAAACCGCATTTAGTTGCAAAGGGATTAATGGATGTCTGTGAATGCACTGTTTTTCATTGATAATAGTCATTTTCTCTAGCTTCCTATGCTTGAATTAAAACCCAAGGAAAGAAATTGCAAAGGAACTCGTCCAACGGAGATCTTCAAAATTGAGAAGGGTACAGGATAAGGGCATTATCTTACAGAAATCATAGTCTTATCGAAATGCTACACATTATAATTCAGATTGCAAAAAAATGCAGACTGCCAATAGAAGCTTTATAGCAAATCAATAGAGTCAGTAAATTCATTCGCCTTCATAAAAACCAATGAATCTTTTTGACCCTATTCTGTCTCAAACCAACCAAGTTCACAACCTGAAGAACAACAAATCAGAACGTGGAGAATCCAGGAAAGTGAAAAAGGTTTCAGTAGCAATCAAAAGGAGATCAAGGGATTGCCATGAGTAGACGTATGCAAGCAACATATAGATCAGTGTCACTGTGTGAATAAAATGTTACATTGATGACAACTACTGTATCTCCAAACCTGCAAATGATTCTTCCCGGCAGTTTCACATAAATATTAAATAACATGGCTTCTTCAAAGGTGTCTTTGCTCAACCATAAAAAAAATAATATTACAAGTTATCAGTGGCAAGATGTAATTCTTAGAAGGGAGAGATCCAACATACAAGTAGTGACACAATTAGTTACAAGAACTTTATCCAATTCTTCATGGGATGAACAGGAAACTGATTCAGGTGATGGCAAACCTTTGAATTCTGGAATTACTCAAATTGAAATCAAACTTGGGAGGAATCCAAATAATCTTATATGTATTACCCTCTATCTTTCACAGTGGTATTCATGTAATAGGCAGCAACTAAAATTACTAGAGGCCTCCTCAAGAGCACAAGGTGGATATATATATATATCCATATATTGTAGTTGTCCCATTTGGTCCCTACAACAAAAAGTCAAGGAAGGAAGTAGGATTAAGAGAGAGGCTAGCATGAAGACACTCAATAAATAAACAATACGGCAATCAAGGAACTACTAATACAGACAAATAACCAAATAGTAAACAACAGCCTAATCAAGGAACCACTAAGAACACTCTCACCAACACTGAAAGAGCAAGCCACCTATGCATAAACAGAGAGCAAGCCCACTCCCTTCTAGTACAGATAATGTTACTTAGTTGGGTAATGAAATATCTGGAAGAAAACAACCAAGCTCAGAGAACACCTAAGGCCCACACTAAATAATCAGTTCTGACTTAAGGTGATCTTGAATATGGATCTCTGTGTTCTATAATATGATAAGCATTTTTCCTCTTTCCTCTTTTTACATGGCAAAAATAATTTAAGAACATTTTGCCTGATGAAGATGTAACATTAAATTTTATAGTCATCTCCCACTACTCTCATGTAAATATATCTCTCCCGGAAAGCACTGAGATTCCAAGGACTAGTACTGTTTAAAACCCCATCAATAAACCAACAAAGTTATCGATCAAATGCCTGGCATTTAAAATCAGTAATAGATCCTCTGTACCAAATTTGCCCTGCTTAATGACTGAATATTTAGCAGACTGAATACCTAGGTTGGAATGACTTAAAGCAAGATTTTGGCAAGGCTGGACAAAATTCAGGGAAACCAGAATAAGCAAGAGAAGATGCAAACTTTCCAAGGACCCATGAAATATAATTAATGGAACTTGTGGGAAGGAGATCAAGTCCTCCCAGCATACAATCTTCCCATAATCAGGCAGAGGGTTAAAATTTACAATAAGAATGATCTCCAGAGAAAGATTAAAATGCAACAGGAGAAATCTAATCAGGTGAACATTCCTCCCAGTCTTAAACTGGAGGCCTCTTTGATGAAATTGGGGGGAGGGAATCCTTTTGCCCAAGAGATTACAGTTTCAATCAAGAAATGCTAAACAAGCAGGCTACTGCAACCCAGCAGGGTGTCTGACTGCAAAAGTGCTGCCTCTGAGGCTAAATGCATTTTCTTGGAATTCCCAAAAGGTGCACTTTTGCACACTTTTGAGGAACAAAGTCAAAGTTTTCTTATATAAAGGGCTTTGGGGAAAGACTTGGCTGTCTTCAACAGCTGATTCTGCATTGCACTGTCAGAAATAAATTTCGCCTCTGGTTCAAGCAATTGCCTCTTTACCAATAAAGGAAAGGGGTTGAAGTGAGGGGTCCTTGGTGATCTCTTAGCTTGGGTGTTTTCTTGCAGATGTTTCATTACCCAAACTAGGTAACATCATCAGAGTAGTCATCAGCACTTAAATTAATGTTACCTAGTTTGGATAGTGAAACATCTGCAAGAAAAGAACCAAGCTCAGAGAGCACCAAGGACCCCTCAATTGCTCTGTATTTTATTTCTGGCTCAGAAATAAACCTGATAAAAAATTTCTTTACAACAAGCTGAATGTGTTAAACAAAACAATAAAATTCCTTGACACATATTAAAGATTCTCTGCAGTGCAGAGTTGCCACAGATCCAGCTAATGTGGAACTAAATTTAGAGCCAGGAGTAGTGAAGATTCAACTTATAAAACTACTTAGCTAATGATTCTCTGAGGCTGTCCAGCCATAAAGCACTAAGGCAATATCATAATAAGCTAAACAGAAAGGCCAAGGACTCTTTGTCAGAATCGTTTCCAGGGAATAGGCTATGACCAAAATAAAGATATTTACACCGATAGCATTACTGGCATTTGTTACTCACAAGCATTGCTTGTTCTATCTCCCTCAACGCTGGCTTTGTGATATTTTGTTTTTATTTCTTGGTTCCCTCATAATATACATCTGCCGAGAAGTGATATGCAGTAAGACATACATTTCCCACTTTGTTGGTGATCCTTATCGTTTGTCAGAAGATTCCTGATACTTTTCAAACATCTTTTGCAACTGTTTGCAAATATTAATGGTCCCATAAGCCTGCAAGACATTAACTGAGTTGAAAACATAATGATGTACTATAACGAAATTGCATACAGAGTAGAAGAAGAGGATTGAATGGAAGGGAAGCAAATGATAAGTACAATAGGAAACGAGGCAAATGGATTAAAAAACGTGAAAGCTGTAATAATCAGTTGCAGTGTTTGCTCAGAATTATTACCAGCCAGCTATATACAGTACTGTATATCTTTATATTGTATACTGTTATACTATTATTATAAACCAGGCTGCCCAAGCTGGTGGGGAAGGTTACATAATGTATAAAACTATAACTTCGACTTATTTATCAATTTATTTATTTCACAATACTGTATTGAAGAACCTTGATTGCTATCAGCCAGCATGATTTATACTGGTCCTACAAAACCAGGGAATTGTGGGCCAGCGTCCAAATACATTTGGAAGTCTACCAGCCTGGGAAGAATCACCAGGCTGGTTGAGTATAATGGAACATGTAGTTAAACACACAGGGAGGGCCACAGATTAGAGGAGGCAAGGATATGATCTTGGCTAGCCAGCATGATCATCTTAAAGGAGACTATGCTCATTAACCCTTCAATTCCCAAATCCACATCTTGCAATATTAATGATGATCCATATTATAACAATTACAGGCTGGTGAAATAGACAAACCAGATCTAAGCATTTTTAAAAAGTTTACACTTAAGCTCAATTGCCATATGATTGCATATTTGGCACACAAAGGAAATTTGGATTTATTGTGTTGGCAACTTGGAATTATACTATTTTCAAATAAATAAATAAATTATTTGTCAGTCAGAAAGTTCCACTTTTCCTTTTAAGTCTTTGAAATGATGCAGTAATTCCTATAAAGTGATATTACAACCCATAGATATATACACACACATAACCACACCCACACTCAGACAAACAAAAAGACAGATACTAATGGATGTTCCTTGACATGCCATAAACGTAAAGCTTCATTTTTTTTTCTGTCTCAGAATTTTATATTTACAGAGCTTGAGATATTGAACCAATCATAAGCAGTTTCTTTCTTATCAAGTGAGAGGACATTAGTAGTTTTGAAAGGTATACTTATGTAACAGCTGAAACTCTCTATTTCTGAAATAGTCCTTAATGTTTGTGCTAGATGTGGTTTTAAAAAGCCACAGGATGTTTGAATCAAACAAAATAATTCAGGTTTGGCTACTACCACATATTTTCTTCTTGGCTAAGCAGCTCTATGTGTGCATGTATATATATATATGTATACGTGTATGTACGTGTATATGTGTATGTATCAATACACACATTCATGTACACGTACACATATATTAACAGATACAATTATGATGCAAAGCTATTTTCTTTTGTTATCTTTTTAAACGATTAATCTCCCCTCAACAACATCATGAATATCAATACTCCCTCCCTTCCCCCCTCCCTCCTGGCTTCATTCCCCATAGTTCTGGAAATGTGCTTTGAAGTCTTCTTTGTAATACCCAGTAAGAACTATAAGAAAATAGATGTGTTCTCCCTTGGGAGAGAAAGTTCTAAGGAATGTGCTCACTTAAAGATCAGAGAGCACCACCAGTCAGAGGAGAATTAGTGAAAACTGAGCAGCATATTTGTTAAAGACAGTTACTGCTCTCCACCAAATCCTGCTATGTTGCCTCATTGTAGCTGGGAGGGAGGGACGGCCAAAGTACACCAGCAGTCTTTGTGAAGAGGATATGCTACCAGCAAGGTCACCCAAGTCATGAACTTAATCCCAGCTGCCAGCTAAAACAAGCAGACACTTATGTTGGACAGCAGGGGTATAGGAAGATGCCGGAGAAGAGTCATCGATTTAGTGACAATGACAGAGTCATCATTTCATACAGTGTGGGAGCAAGCAGTCATAGAGCACTGCTATATTTGATCAAGAAAAATACATGGATAGAAAATATAATTATTGATAATCTATGTGATGATGGGCACCTCAGGTCAAATGTCCTTCAACATGCTTCTGAGGATGAGCTGAGGATGTTTTAGAATATTAATGGTATTTATCATGCAACTAGATTAAAGACTTGTTCTTGTTGAAGTGGCTGGATAAAAGAAGACAATCAAAAGCTGCAAAGACATAATTATCGTGGGAACATGGAATATAAGAAAAATGAACATGGGAAAGCTCAACACAGTGAAACACGAAGATGTAGCAACTCCACATTTACATGTTAGCCAACAGCAAATTAAAAGAGACTGGACACTAAGTAGTTCACATTGTTTACACCTCAACTCGTGAAAAACAAGGGACAGTGCTGCTTTCATAGTCAGGAAGGAATATAATAAGGATACTACTTGGATACAGTACAAGCAGTCAATGACTAAATAACATCAATAAGATATTGCATAAACTCTTCAAGACGTACAAGATGTGTGGACGTCATTTCCTAGTTTCCTAATTGCTTGTCTTACCAATATGTGAAAACTTGTTTTACCAACCTTACCAACAAAAACGAAATTGAGATGATAAGTACCACTAGAGATAAAGAGACATACTTTTCCCAGCTTGAAAGCCCTCCAGCTATGTGGGCTACTCAATTTTTCATCAATGTCTCTATTAGAAATTCTGAGAAACTAAGCCCACACATCTGGAGAGCACCCAGATTGTGGAAATATGTCTTGAAAACTGATAGGTATATCTATAACCTTTGGCCCATTCTTTGTTTGGGACACATGAGATAAGGAACTGATAAGAAAAACGTCATGACACTAATTTTTGGTTTCTCTTTTTTGAGGATGCTTCTGTGGTAGGAAAGAAATTTTAGAATAAAAAAGATGGCAGTTTATATAGAGAGAAATATCTCCTCTATAATAAAATGCCATAACTTTTACTTATTGGTCAATGCCATGTCTATTTCATCTTTCTTATGAAAGAGCAGATGCCCAGATAAGACATGGTTGTAAAATGTACCCATATAGTTGCTAGGTAATATTTCTCCTGCTCATGTTTTGCAAAACAACAAACCAGAGTTGCTATGAATATGCAGCAGGCATTCAAGGAGAGACTGTCAGATCATAGAAATATAAAGCAGAAAGAACAATCTTGAATCTCTTTGAACTTGTAGACCAAAGGTAAGTTTCTCTTGGAAATCATTTAAAGATCAAACATTTATTTACTTTTGAGACATATCTTCTGAGACTCATTTCTGAGCCTATAGTTGGTTATAGGACTTATCAAGAATGCAATCAGGACCATGGACAGCTCAAATAGAAAGTACATGTAAAATCCATATTGGTTCATCAATTTGTACTGAAGGATTTAAGGTAAACTCTACCTGATGCTGAGTTCAATACCCCATGCCTACATGAACCACACTTTGGAATTTCCTAGAAGAATTACAGGCAATCCTCAACTTACAACCATTCGTTTAATGACTGATCGAAGTTACAATGGCACTGAAAAAGGTGACTTATGAACATTTTTCACACTTTCGACTGTGGCAGCATCCCCATGATCACATGATAAAAATTGGCAACTGGCATGTATTTATGGCTGCTGTGTCCCAGGGTCTGGCAATTATGACATTGCAGTGTCCTGTGATTATGTGATTGCCATTTGCCAGGGAAGTAAATGGGAAGTCAGCAGTTGGTTGCAATTGGTGACCACATGACATCCTCATGTAATGATCCATTGTGGTTTGTTTAATGATTACAACTGGAAATGCCAGAATCTCCATCACTAAGTGGTGCAGTCATGTGAGATATGCTTCATGACCGTGTCCCTTGGCAATAGAAATTCTACTCTTATGTACCATTGTTAATCAAGGACCTATACTCATTTCACATGGGAACTGGTATCTGCTTTTTCTCTGGTTATCTGTACATAGGCTTTAGTGCAGACATGTCAAACTCGCAACGTCACGTGACATCGCTCAACGTATCGAGATGGTTTTCCCATTGCCGGCAATGGGGTCGGCGTGGCTTCCGCATGACGCGTCCGGCCTGCGGGCCGGCAGTTTGACACCCCTGCTTTAGTGAATTGAAGAAGACAGGTGAGAGGTAGTGGAATAACAGAACAAGAGGTAGTCTTATTGATAGCAGATTCACAGGGATTACTAGTATTAACAGCAAGATTAAATAGGACATTTTTGCCATTCACTCCAATACTGCTCTATCTCAGAACTGTTCTTGACTCAACTCTTTTTATTTTCTTCTATGAACCAGAATTTATCAAGTTATTTGTAGGACTGATAGTCCCTAATATTTTTAGCCAGGGAACCATTGGGCACATTTAGAAATTTCAACACATGCTGAAAATGGCCCGCTGAGATATCATGGGCACTTTTTAGCCAACACACATCATACTGGAACTAGGTTTGGTGCTGAGAAACTAGAAGACTGTGAGTTCTAGTCCTGCCTTAACCATGGAAGCCAACTGGGTGATCTTGGGCCAGTCACTCTCTCTCTCAATCCAACTCACCTCACAGGGTTGTTGTTGTGGGGAAAATAGGAGGAGAAAGGAGGACTTGAGTTGTATATGAAAAAAAAATGGGATAATTTCTTTTTTCTAAAAAAATCCTAGACTGGAAAGAATTTATCCCCAGGTGTTCAGAGACATATTCTTCTTGCTATCTGCAATCCTTCTCCTCTTTCTAATTGAACCTGGAAGTTTCTTAACACAGAGCTCCTGCTCTGTCTCTGTAATTTAGCAATCCTACAAAAAAAATCTCCACCTTCTCTTTTAATGACTGTCAGCTGAACTTGCAACCTGCCTCCTCTGCAGCTATTTTGCATTTGTGATGCTGTGAACTGTAAGAAAAATCTGCTGCCTTTTGGTTCGATGCACAAGGAGCCATTTCACACCATCCTTTGAGCCCTCAGTGAGTGGGGAATATGCCCCTGTGAAGCCCCACCAACATTGTGAGAAACCAAGCAAGGGAATTTTGGCTCTTTCTCAAACTTTTCTTCCTTCTCCCATTGCCTGATTCATCTTGTAACCAGCTTTATTTGTGGCAACACAAGGCTCTGTGTTGCTATGCATATTTTTTTTCTCACCACCTCCACACCTGACATCTTCAGCAGAACAAAAGTATGCTATTATAACAGAGCATAAAATGGGCCTGAGTATTTTACTACTGACAATTTGAAAACAAAGCAAGAAGGGAGAAAGACTGGCACATTTTATTAGATTGTGCAGGTGGCCAAGAATTTTTAAGGTGATAACTATCTCTAAGTCAGCTTTCTTTTCCTTTTAATTTCCCTTCTTTTCATGATACAAGCTCCGGTGCCAATGAACAAAGTAAGTAGTTTCTCTTGAACTTCCCATTTCAGCCTCATGAGAATTGAGTAAGCTGAAAGAGCCAATTAGTCCACTTCTGTATCTTAAACATGCTTGGTTCTCTGTGTAGCTTTAATTTGTGGATCCTACCACTTTTTGACTGAACACTGATGCAAACCAACCTGTGTGGGATTGCACTATCAGCAGTCCTATCTGCTCAAGGAATTTTATTCCAAATCTGTTTGATTTCTATGACCACTTGTATCTTAATTGAATTCCCCTTGATAAAAATCTTCAAGTTTTTAAACAAAATAAAATGCTCCTCAAATCCAGATTTCCACCATTTAACTCTCCTATGGAGGTTTAATGAAAAGCCAATGAAAGGATCTTCCCCCTTCAACTTCGTGCTCTTCACCTCTGCCTAGTATTTCAGATCCTGTATTTGCAATGTCAGTGCTGGATTGGCATCATGAGAACTGAAGTCCAGCAAACCTGGAGATCTTTCAGGTTGAGAAGGTAGCCTTCATGTCTCATGAAGGTTGACTCAGCCTTCCATCTTTCCTAGGTCAGTAAAATGAGGCCTCAGATTGTTGGGGACAATATGCTGACTCTGTAAACTACTTAGAGAGGGCTGTAAAGCACTGTGAAGCGGTATATAAGTCTAAGTGCTATTGCTATTAAAGAGACATCCATCTGGAGTTAAGGAGAAATTTCCCAACAGCCAGAACAATTAATCGGTGGAATAGCTTGTCTCCTGAAGTTGTGGGTGCTCTGTCACTGGAGATTTTGATTTTCAATAAGAGATTGAATAACTATATGCCTGCAGTGGTATAAGTTAGGGGGCTGGACTAGCAGATCTTCAAAGTCCCTTCCATTCCTACGATTCTATGTTAACATTTGTTAAGTGAGTTTTGCCCCATTTTACAACTTTTCTTGCCACAGTTATTAAGCAAGCCACTGCATTTGTTAAGTTACTAATATGGTTGTTAAGTGAATCTGGCTTCCCTATTGACTTTGTTTGACAGAAGGTTGCAAAAGGTGATTTTACATGACCCCAAGGCAATGCAACCGTCCTAAATATGACTCAATTGCCAAGCATCTGAACTTCGATCACATGACGATGGAGATGCTGCAATGGTCGTGAGTGTGAAAAATGATCATAAGTCACATTTTTTCGGTGCCCTTGTAACTTTGAACGGTCACTAAACGAACTGTTGTAAGTCGAGAGGACTACCTGTACCAACGCCATTCTCCTCAGCAGGGAAAATTCCGTTGAAGTCTCCCTCTCCATTTCCTCCAGATCAAGCAACTTCTCTAGAGACATGGATGCTTGGTGCAGCAGGGAAGGGGAGAGCAGAACACCAAGCGCTTTGCCCCGGGAGCCATTCCTCGGGGTCAACGCAAAACAACCTCGTCAGGACCGGTGCTCGAAGCCAGGCGTCGCCTCTGAAGGGACGTTCAGGGCGATTCCGCTCGCTTTCCGCGAGCAGCAGGACTACATCTCCCAGAGTGCCCCAAGTGCTCCGCCCCGCCGGCGCATCCCAGTCCCCGCTCTCCACTCGCTTCTCGCCTCGAGGGAGGCAGGAGGAGAGAGGAGCGTGGGGATGGACCGCGACAACAAGTGCTCGTTCGGGGCGCCTGGACTGAGGCGGCGGGGACGGGCAGCGGCGCTTTGCTCCCGATGGTGTCAAACCTCTGGAAAAGGTCTGTGAAGAGGGCAGGAAGGGCTGTCCGGGCGCTGCCTGGAGATTAAAGGGACGGGAGTTTTATCTCTACTTTCCTAAGCCCCAGGGACCCACGGCTGGGAGGGAGCGGTCTTTTCCCCCTCGATCCGGACCCATTCATTTCCCCCGATTAACCTGGTCACTGCTTTAGCCCATTGGCTGGGTTTTGACAATAAAATACACTGAGCCTAAAATAGCAGAGCGGACGGGATTTGCCCCGCACGCTAAGACGAGGTGGGGGGGGGGGTGTCGGACACACCTCGGATACAAAACTACGAAACTTAGCAAATTGCCTCTGATTGGCTTCAAGGTATTGTGTGAATGTTGACTCACGCTCTTTGGTGGAGCGGCATCAATTGCAACCCGATTACCCTGCCCCTTCCCCCATCCCAACACGCGCATAGTTTCTCTTTCAGGTGAGCCGTTTTTGTGCGCCTGGCTTCCTTTCTCTTACTGCACTTGGAGGAAAGCGGAGAGCTGCCCCTTTGAACCGTCTAGGTTCCGAGAGATGATTTCATGGCCAGCGTTTCTAGTCAGAGGCAGAGATGGGATTCCAGAAAGTGCTGTTCTTTTTTCTTTCTTTTTTTTCCCTCCTGGGATGCTCAGATTTCCACAGGAGAATACAGATCCTGGGTGACTTGAGCTCAGAGGAATATGCTGGCTCCTTTCTGATTAGATTTTTGCATTTGAGTCCTGGTGAATGTGAGATGCCAAGTTTGACTTTGCCCTTTTGAATGGCATTTTGCAGGGGGGGGGGGTGATAGTTTTGCCCTTGAGTGCTGGAAGTGTTGAAGGATCTGTGTGACTGAGCTTTCTTTTCTTTTCTTTTTCAAAATTTGCAAAAAGGTTAATTCCTAAAAGCGGATTAGAATGCCTAATTGGTTTAAGATAAGCAGAGTTTAGCTTTAAGTGGCTGGTTAAAGCCTTCACATTGACTGTTTCCATCCACTTGCAGAGACACTGGATAAAAATCAGGGTAATGACTGTAATCTTCATTGCAGTTCTGCTCCATTTCCCTTTGTCTCACAACAGATGATCTACTGATGAACCTGCTTCTCCTCTTCCTATGGCAAATGCGGCTTGAAAAAGAAGGCATCTCCAAGTAAATTTATTTAACTGAGTGGTGGTGGCAGCTGTATCTGAAGCCAGCAAAATGGGAGCCAAAGGCTGTGGGTGAAGTCACCTCACCACCACTGAGGTTGCAACTTGGCTGCATTTGCCAAAACTACAGACATGTAAATGGTAAAACGGACTTGTGCTCTGAAGCACCCATGGAGATCTTGCAAGTCACCAAAGAGGGAGCTCCGTCAGCTGAGGGCCACGGTGAGGGTTTGGGCTTGCATGCTACATCATGCCAGGGCCAGCCTGATGAAAGTGGGGCAAAGAATAGATTCTTAGTTATGACTGCTGAATGCTGTGAGCAGCATTGTAAAGCTGCTGGACGGGAAGCCAAGGAGGACGCTGCTCAGCCCTCTCTCTCCCTCCTTGCTGTATCATCATTGTCCCCAGAAATTACGACAGTGGGTCATTTCACCTGCTCCAACTTTTCAAAGGGAGAGAAGGAGACTGCCCCCCAAAATGCCTGTTGCTGTGAATCGGAGACGTCTTTCACCTGTGTGGATGAAAACACCAACCACCTAAATCACCCAGGGAGTCTTGTACATCGTAGCTGTTGCCAAGACCAGGAGTTCCTTCCCCACCCTGAGCCTGGCACAGAGATGCCTGCAAAATGGCCCCACGATCCATCTTCCTTCATTTCCGAGGAAGAAGATGATGATGCTGGCTCCGAAGCTGCTGGTGGAAAATCTATTGATTACAGCTTTATCAGTGCCATCTTGTTCTTGGTCCTTGGGATTTTGTTGGTGATTGTTTCCTACGTGGTGCCCAGAGATGTCACTGTGGATCCCAGCACAGTGGCAGCACGAGAGATGGAGCGCCTAGAGAAGAAGAGTGCCCGGATTGGGGCTCACCTAGATCGGTGTGTAATTGCTGGGCTTTGTCTGTTGACCTTGGGAGGTGTTGTGTTGTCTAGTTTACTGATGCTGCAAATGTGGAAAGGAGAACTCTACAGGAGGAACCGATTTGCAGCTTCCAAGGAGTCGGCCAAACTGTATGGATCTTTCAATTTCCGAGTGAAATCCTCTACAAGTGATAATATGGAGTTATCACTCGTGGAAGAGGAAGCTCTTGCTGTAACAAGTTAGCCTGGCCTTGATATAATGAAGCAGCAAAAAAATGGGAGTAGGGGATAATTTGCATTAAACGGAGCAAAGGATCCTTAAAATAGCTAGCGCGACTGACAAAAGCTCCTTTGCCAACACATTAAAGGAAATTTTGCATTATAAAGATATATAATGTTAAGCAGGGAAAGAGAAAGAACACATTCAAAGTAGGTTATACAGGTAGTCGGTAACTTACAACCATTCATTTAGTGACCATTCAAAGTTACAACAGCACTGAAAAAAGTGATTGATGACTAATTTTTTCACACTTACAACCGTTGCAGTATTCCCATGGACACGTCATCAAAATTCAGGCACTTGGCAACTGGCGTGTACTTATGACTGTTGCACTGTCCTGTGGTCTTTTCAACACCTTTTGTGACCTTCCCAACCAGCTTCTGACAAGCAAAGTAAATGGGGGAAGTCAAGTTTGCTTAATGACCACAGGATTCACTTAACAGTTGCAGTGATGCTTAACAACTGTGGCAAAAATGGTTGTAAAATAGGGTGCAACTTACTTAACAATTGCCTTGCTTACCAACAGAAATATTGGGCTCAATTGTGGTCATAAGTCGAGGACTACCTGTACTGTGTATAGAAAGCGTATAGCTGTCTTGGTGTTCATAGAAACCAGCTATGGTGAATTTCCAAGCACCTGAATTTGGAAGGAAGTTTCATTCAGAATTGTGATAGCGGGGTGATACTCACCTTAAATTGTCTACATTATCAGACTGTAACAGCTATTTCATTTACTTATTTACTTATTCATAACACTGATATCCCAACTTTTATCCAGGACCAGCTTCCAATTGTTCTCCACATCATCAGTCCCATGAAGCTTGTTCCAAATTCAGCTACAGAGTTCCCATGATTGAGATTGAACTTGAACCTTGGGTCTCCTAGCCCTAGTCTAGCCCCTTAGCTATGATGGCTACTCTTGTAACCATCAAACAGATTTTCAAGGCCATGTGGGAGTTGCATTTATTAGCAGCTGCAAAGTCATTTTTGTAGAACCATTTCAGGGCATTAGGGAAATGAAAATGCTGCTCTTAAATCTATATCTACACCTACTGTTTCGGTTTCCCACAAAAAGATGCTATGCTGAGGACATTGGAGGAAACTGAAGTGGCTGTGTGAATAGTCAGGCAAGATATTGTGAATCTTGCTGTGGATTGTTAGGATTCTAGCAGCTACTCCTGGGCGCTGGATTCTGCCAGTGGCCCCGAAGATGCCTTACATGGGTCCTTTGTTCAATTGGATAGCATCTTAAATGTATGATGAGGTCATCCCTGATTAATATCATTGCAGAGCAAGCTGAGTTGTGTAGAAAGTCAAGAGTGGTTCACTATTGTTCAGAAGACTGGGCATAAAATAATTCTAGGTACAGGAACTCAAATTCTAATTGAGTATTAGGGAAATAAAAAGTTAAGTATTAAAACGGTTGGAAATTAGAAACAGCTAAGGAAGTTCACTTAATTCCAAATTAATGTTGGAGGGTAATGTTGGTGGTAAGGTGGAAGAGAGACTCTCTGGTCTCAGTCAATTGGTCCAATTCAGTGCCCAGGTCCAACTCAGCGTCTTGGGCAAATGCAGCTGCTGGTTCTTTAACTGACTTTGTGCCTCTGTGGACAAGCTCAGAAAAGGCTACAGGAAGATTAGAACTATACTTTATTAAGAAAAGGTACAATAACATAATCTTGTAGGCCTAGTGCCATCCCTCCCCTTTCTTCCTATACTCCGGTGAATCAGAGAAGTGTTTCCTTGAGGCACTTCCAGTTATTATCTTACTTCCCAGGACTTAAAGAAAGTCTCTGCCTTTTGCCTAGATAATAGTTCTCACATATTTCTATCAAGGTGATTTCCTTTACTTCATGGGTGAATGCATCCAGTTTGCATTGTATGTTCAGTAAAATAAACATGAAATGGAAATCATGTTTTGTTTTGAACCAGGAACAAACACATTGTTTCTTGGAAGTTCTGCCAAACTTCTGCCTGGGATATTGTTGGCAGAACCAAAATCTGAAACAAGTTAGAAGTTCCAGATTTCAGCTGAAACAAAATCCAGACAAAACTTACAGGGCAAGTAGGGCAAAGTTAGAGCACTTCTCTTCTCCACATTGCCTGTGCATTGATCCACCCACCAGTCTTCCAGCTACTGTACCTCTCCTTATGCTGTGCTTCAAGCCAAGGACATTGGTGATGACAATAAAGGGAGATAAAGAAAAGAGGGCAGACAGACTAATTGGATATGTGGATTGGAAGTCCAAGACAGCAGTGCAAACTATCCATCCAGTCACCTTCCCACAGTGCCTTTCTTTCTGTGTTGTGGTCACTGCCATCCACTGCCTTGGCTGTATCCCATTCTATCACCCAAATATTTCTGCCTAGAACACATAAGTTATGTTCAGCATACAGAGGACTGGAAACCAGCTGATTGATACACATAGTAACTCATATATAGAACAAAGAGAGGTGGTGGCACAATAGTTAGATTGCAGTATTTCAGGCTAACTCTGCCCACTGCCAGGAATTTGATCCCGATCGACTCAAGGTTGACTCAACTTTCCACCCTTCCAAGGTTGATAAAATGAGGACCCAGATTGTTAGGGGCAATATGCTGACTCTGTAAACCGCTTAGAGAGGTCTATAAATAGCAATAGCACTTAGACTTATACATCGCTTCATAGTGCTTTACATCACTCTAAGTGGTTTTACAGAGTCAGCATATTGCTCCCAACAATCTGGGTCCTCATTTTACCGACCTCGGAAGGATGGAAGGATGTCAACCTTGAGCTGTTCAGAATCAAACTCCTGTAGTAAGCTGTGAATTAGCCTGCAGTACTGCATTGTAACCACTGCACCACCACGGATCTATGTAGTAAAGCATCATGAATAGTATGTAAGTCTAAGTACTATTGCTATTGTTATTTTGAACTGCTGCATTTAATAGCAAGACATTATGTGTTGAAAGACAGGCTATCTGTTCATATCTAGACCAGACTTGATATATGCTGGCTTAATTCAAAATAGACAAGACTGAACAACTATTTCTGTGGATCCTGAGAAAGCTTTTGATATGGTTTATTGGAAAGTTTTGAGGTTAGTTTTGTATAATTTTGGATTTTGGAGTGATGCATTTATTTAATTCTGAAATAATAGATGTTTATTTTGATGCCAGAGATAGGCTCGCTAAGAAGGAGTAATGAATAATCTGGAGTTTTGAATGTGGGATATCTTATTCCCACATATGTTCCATCATTTGATATTGCAGTCATGATGTGATGTGCCAACTTTATTGAATCAGTTCCATATCATTAAACCTGAGATGCTGTCTTGACCTTTGCATTATAGTAGACCATACGCACATGATAGGGTAGCACTTCCTATTTTGCATCTACATCAGTACTTTTTAAACCTGGCTACATTAAGATGTGTGAACTTCAGTTCTAGCCGGAGGATTCTGACAGTCTGAAGTCCACCCATCTTAAAATTGCCAAGTTTGAAAAACAGTGTCTAGGTCATGTCTAGATTCTTTTCCAAAGAACTCCTATGATTCTCCAACCTTAGTAGGACAAGAGATTCGGAGGGTAATAGATTTGGGGAGAAGATTAATAGTTTTGTCACTCAGAACATGGTGCTTTCTACTTTCTGTGGATTATTTTTTGTCTCAGTAAATCCATAGTTCTCTTTCCACCCCACTCACTTCTCTAAAACATGAATAGTTCACATTGTAAAACACCTACATCACAATAGCATCCATGAAATAGTTTTGTAGTATTGCTTCAATTTCTGCAAATATGGGAACTTGATAGAATGAAAGGAATTTTTCCAGAAGGGCTGCCCTTTTACAGCAGATCTGTGTACCGTGCTTTAGGAAAGAGGAGATAGCTACTTCAAAAGTGGGTGGGGATGCTTCATATAATAATGTTCACATTTATCAGGACATTTTTCATAATCAAAATGGGATGGATACATACTAGTTTCTCATTGTGCTGTTCTCTTCTAAGAGAACTTTGTTATGCAAAGTACTTTGTTATGCAAAGTACAGAAAAGAGTAAGAAATAACATAATAAGCCAATAGAATTAAGGTGCAAGATGAGAAAAGGGGGAAGTATAACTAATCAAGTGGACAGAAGCTTCTACACGGCCATTTGAACTTTATTTCAAGAGATCTTGCAGCAGATCACAAATTAATCAGAAACTTTCTACCACCATTTGCACATCTTAATATCTCCATCTTCCCATCTTTAATAAACTTCCTACCACATAGTTCAAATTTATCTATTTTGAGTTTTTCATCATTTTCTGCATGTTTCTGTTAAACCAATTACCTTAGACTTGGATGTTAATTTTCAGATTTACAGTCTTTGTTGCATTGTACAATCCATCCATCATTCAGTGCAAAATGTTTTGGGTTCTCAGCCTTTGCAGCATCTGCTTTACAAAGTTTATGCATAATTATATTCCCACCCAGCACATTTCTGTCATCACTTCAAGCATTCCATCAGTACTCTAACTAACCAAGATGATACCATAGAGGAACAAATGTTTGCAGTGGCTTGAGACAATAAAAAGGCCCCTCAATTGAAGGGAAGTTATAGGCTACAAAACCAAGAGTACAAATGGTTCCAGGGTGCCAGCTAATGTAGATCAGGATACAGGGCTCAGAGGTCTGATGCTGGGGGATAAAGGAAATCTCTTGAAGCTTTCTAAATCCAGCTACTTGACTTAGATCAGGCTGTTTAACTGAACCGTGCAAATGTCATGCTATGAAAGTGTGCTGGTATTTAAAACAAAAGGCATAAGCAGGATGCCCAGATGGTGATATAATTAGTTTCATAATTCAAAAACACTTCAGACTGGACCATTTTCCAGGTACCTCTGTGAGTTGGCTGGACAGTGATTTGGCAGTCGGTAGATATTTGCATATTTCCAAAATTAAGTGTACCAACTCCCTTTAATTTAATAAAGGATACACATGGAAAAGTGGGCTTTTATCCCTCTGTAGCCCTCTGGGGCCTTCTTCTTGATCCTGGCAGCTTCTGAGCTTTTGGCTATGGTTCCTTTTCCAAAGCAAAATGGATTCTTGACATTAGATGTCATGATGATGCAAGTGGAAAAAACAAGAGGGCTGAATTGGAATGTCTTCTGCTCTATTTATCACAACCACAGTTTTATTTATTTCTGTTTGAGAGAATAGTAGAGCATCTTTCTCAAGGACAGTAGTTCTGGTCTGCGAAAAGATAAGTGACTAGAGCAGGGGTCCCCAACCCCCGGTCTGTGGACCAGTACCAGGCCACGGCATGCCAACAACCAGTCTGCACAAACAAGCAAAGCCCCATCCGTGGGATGCAGGCAGCACACAAAACAATCCCCCCTCTGGTCCGCAGAAAAACCTCTCTCCATGGAACTGGTCCCTGGTGCCCAAAAGGTTGGGGACCTCTGGACTAGAAGGCTGTTATGAGTTTAGATTGTATGTATAATTTTAAATCTGTCTTTCTCAACTTTGAGAACTTTAAGAAATTTGGACTTCAATTCTCCAACTGGCTTTAACAGGTCCACACATATTATGTTGAAAAATGCTGTTTCAAAATATTCTGATCTTTGCCCACTTAAGAAGTGGCTTAAAATACACAGTTTATGTATTGATTTCTCAAGATATGATGTAAACAAAGCACTGCAAGGTTTGATTTTTGTGCTATACTGTTTCTACTTTCCAGAATCCATCACTAGCAGACAGAGAGTGAACACTGTTGAAAGAGGGTGCCATAGTGGTTAAAATATTGGAATAGTTGTAAGCATATTGGGTTTTAATTCTCTGATAAAGTTGGCTGTGTTAGCCATGCTTTCTTGCAGGCTTGTTTTAAGGATCTGGAAATCCTAGTGTTTTTCACAAAGGTGCATTCCACACAAGCAAATCAAGCAGTAATACTCTTCACAAAACAAAGTAGACCACAGTTTGGTTCACTGTGTTGGTCAAACTTGATTCAATTCCTCTGCAGTTGAAGCTCTTCTTCAAGATAAATCCAAGTTGCGTTGCACAGGCCTACTGATAATATCAATCTATTGTGTTACTAAATTGTTACTCTGCATTCACAAATCTGGCCATATGTTCCCCAATGCTATTGCCTGGTTTTATAACAGGGAGTTTTATTTAAGTCTGTTCATTCTGAAAGAGAATTGTATTTGGGTTTTTACTTTTTCCAAAATTAATTGCAGGATATGTGATACAGAACGATACAGGGTTGCATAGTCTGGGAGAAGGAAGCTGTAGATAATGTTAGAGCTACCTGGATAGAAGTCAAAAACTAAAATTTCTTTGTTGCCATTTAGCGATATCTAGATATGATAGCCTTAAATACTGCTGCATACGTAATCATACACCACATCCTTAAATATATTGTTGCTCTTTGATGTGCTTAGTTTAAAACAGAAAGAACAAGGAAATATATATTTATGGGACTGTGAGATTACCTGGATGATGTCTGAACATACCCAGAAGTTCACATAAGCTGCATAAATAGAGGTAGCAGAGTCTTATTTGTTTAGGTGAATAAGAATTGTGAGCAAACTCAGCTTAAATAGCTTTGAAAGATGTTTGTCAATCAAGTTATGGTGATTATTAGTGCCTCTTTAATGACGCCTTGAGTCTTAGACAGGTCCTCATGTGGGTCAGAAAAAATGGAGAAGAAGACATCTAGTGCTGCTTTTTGTTGTGATCATACAAAAATATGATGTGATGCAGTCCTAAGCAAGGTAATAAAAGATGGTCACGGATTATGACTGTAAATCCATTGTTGAGTTTCTTTGGACAAGATAAGTCCCAGGATTATATAAAATCAAACTGCTTTGTTTCCTTGCCGTAAATGCCTGAAAAAAACAGAAGTATCATAAATGTCATAATTTTTAAACTGCGACATTCAAGAACAATATTGGTTGGTGCAGTAAGATTACTATAGTTGCTATAACTATACAATCTATGTCAATGACTAAACAAGAGTTTGCTCCTGAAATTTCTCATGGTCCTTCCTAAGATTTCTTGGATTCAGTTTTATGGGTCTGCTTTGAAGATAGGCTAGGCTACAAACGCAGAATATTTCTTAAGAGGTCAGAATTAAATTCATTGATTTATTTTAAAACATCTTTATGTCCTTTCCTCATCAAAGAGGGCTAATATACAATATATACTATAAAACATATAAAATGACACTCAGATTACTTGGCAGTCATAGCCTGGCTTCAAAATGTATTCTATTTTAAAGTTTGAGGAAATTCAAGCTTTTAGGCAATGTTTATATATTTTGGGCAATTTTATATATTTCTATTCCATGCATTCTTGGTGGCTTACAATTACCATACATAATGCATGTGTAAGAAAACCATAAAAGCAACATCCTGTTGGTCAACTCATTGTTTTTCAAAGAGTCTTTTACATTTCAACAGTCTTTTACAAGTTCAATGTTCACATTTTCTCTAGAAACTATTCATTAATTCTGAATGGTTTTTGTTGGCTTTTTCCCTGTCAGTCTTTAACCATCGTGTGAGTTACAACCCAGCAGTCATATATTCGGTGGTTGACACATATTTGGGAAAGCTGATAAGACTTTCCATAAACAGCACAATCTAGAAGGAGAAATAGGTTAAGGGAAGGATCTGAGATTTCAAGGGGGCATAATCATCTGAAAAAAGTGGCACTAAGAGAAGAAAATAGTACACCGATCTGTAGAGAAATAGCTTCTTGAACACAAAATAGCTGCTGACCATGTTATTGGCCACAATGCACACAGTGTGAACAGATTACAGTGAGACTTAAAATCCTCTTGTTTCTTTGTTTTTTTTATATCAAGCTCTTCCTGGGTAATCAAAGTTTTTATTAAATTTGAAATGTGTTTGAAATACTCCCAAAGGTGGCTTTTCAAAAGGCAACTGGATTTTCTTCTTTCTTCTGAATGAATGGTGGAGAATGAAAGGATTTAAATTCCTTGCAGTCATCTGGTCGTTAGTACCCTTTCTGAGAGTCAATGACTCTCAGAAAGATAATTGATTCTCATAAAGGTACTGCATAATTTACTGTAATTTTATGGACATTGTGTATGCTCTCTATTATGCAGATACTACATAATTTACTCTAAATTTGTGAACACATCATGTATGCTCTCTATTTCTAATCTTCAGAGTAAATTTATCCTTACTAGTTTTCTCAAGTCTGTCTGCCTCAGGATAAGATTATAACTTTCAACCCTATTTATTATAGTGACCACTAATAATTTCCTAAGCATTTTTCAACTTTTTCTTTTGGGAAGTTTCTGTAGTAACCCATGCAGTTTTGTTTGGTAAAGTCTACATTCTGTTTGAAAAGCAAAAATGTGTTTTATTGTTAACTCTTTTGCTATATGTGTGATGCCTTATAAAAGGATGAATCGTGGTCTGTAGAAGTGTAAAATAAACATTTTAAAAATTAGTTTGTTGTCAGCACATCTTTCTTAACTTATAGTAGAGCAGGATAATTTAAATTATACACACCATTTTTTACTAGTTTGGTAACTCTGAATTATTTAAATGCTGGGAATTGAAATCAGTTGGAAAAAGAAGGTAGGTTTTACACACCTTACCTTCCTCTTTTAATTACTGTGTGATTGTATGATTTGAATTATAAGAAAACAGAAAATAATAATTCTCATTAAGCTCTGTATCTAGCTAAACAAAGTATGCTCATATACTAGACTTAAAACAAATTAACCACAGTGTGGCTTAATATGATGACCTAGTTCAGTGGTGGCGAACCTCTGGCACGGGTGCCAGAGGCGGCACTCAGAGCCCTCTCTGTGGGCACGCGCGCCGTCGCCACAGTCCTAGGCCTTCAGCTGGGTTTTATAAAACCTTTTCGCTTTAGGCCTCTGCTGCCGTGTGCAAAAAAAAAAAAAAGGTTCGATCAGTCAATTCCAACTTCTCGCGGGAAAAAAAAAGACCTTGCAAAGTTGGAATTGATTGATTGAACTTTTTAGTCCCACCCAGTCTGCCGTTACCACCGCAGCCACGCCCACCCAATGGGCCACGCCCACCCAATGGGCCACACCCACCCAGCACTCGACGATGCATAAGTGGGTTTTGGGTTGCAGTTTGGGCACTCAGTCTCTAAAAGGTTCCCCATCACTGACCTAGTTAAACCATGCTAAGACTATCTCTGTGTTTCCACAAAATGAGAAAATCGAAACTATCAACTCAGTTTTTGCATAGTCTACTGTGCTATGTCCACATAGCCTTTTATTTGATGGTATTTGCCACTACAAGTTACAAGTATATAGAAGCCATTTGCAGCCTGGAATTAATAGAACATTTGTGCTTTATTTTAATTTACTGTTCTCGTTCTGTTTTCAAGATTTAATGATATGATTGTTGTTGTTGTTTTTCTCCTCCCTTTATGGAAAAAATGACGTTATTGTAAGTTGCCCCAAGGAAGAGTGGGATCTCACTTTTTCTACCAAACGTCTGGTGGATTCAGTTCCATGTTCACCAAACAGAAAGATAGGAAAATATCTCGTCTCCCAAAAAACTGTCTTTTCTCAATGCATGTTTAAGAGTGCCAGGAGAAACTGAGTCAGAGTTGGTGTCTTAAGACAGATTGGCTCAGAAACATTTAAATTTTTTGTTGTTGTTGTTTATCCTGCTCTGATAGATATAAGTTGAAATAGGCAAACTCAAGAATTTGTGAATAAAGTTCTAGCAGCAGGATAACTCCACAAAGAAGAGTGGAGTGGTAGTACTTTTACGACACTTGCTGAAAGTCACTTTGGGGCATCAAAGCAAAGTGTCCATGGAGAGAATTAAGCTTTGCCCTGAAGCTCTCTAAAGTTTCATCCATGAAACTGGTCAACTTCCTGGACCAGTGTTTTTCAATGTTGGCAGCTTTAAAAGGCATGGACTTCATTCGACTCCCAGAAGTCCTCAACCAACTAATGGGGGATATTGGCTGAAGAATTCTGGGAAATGAAGTCCACACATCCTAAATTTGCCAAGGGTGAGAAATACCAACCTGGGCTGTCGTCCATTTATTTATTTGTAATGTTCCATCCAATCACTAACAAATCCAACCTTCCAGTGGTGGGATTCAAATACGTGAACAACCGGTTCTCTGTGTGGATGCTGCTTCCGGAAGTCCATTCTGGGCCTGGACAACAAAAAATTAGCTACTGGTTCTATCAAACTGGTGCAAACTGGCTGAATCCCACCACTGCAACCTACCTTACCTTGTGCTTAATCAAGGTCAGTTAAGTGGTGTTACCTACGTGGGCCTCAATGAGATACTTAAATGAAAAAAAGTAGCTCATCCTGCAAGCCTAAACCTCAGCTTGGATAGATTTTCTTGTGATTAAGCTTCTGCTTTCTGCTTAGATGTGGGCATGCATTCCAAGTTTGCATCTCAATGCCTTTTACAAGGAAAGGCAGAAAATTGTTTTCTCAGTCTGTTTTCCTCTAAAGACAATCATAAGAAGTCAATTGTCAGGTAGGTATCGGTATTGCACTGTATAAATAGCTGCCATGAATAATTTATCAGGAAGCAGAAGTAGACATTTTATGCTGAACTGAATGGAATTCGGTCCATTTGCTTTCAACTGGGACAGCCGTTTAAGTGCTAGAGCTTTGTGCATCTCAACCAAGAATGAAGAAAATAAAGATTCAGCATCCTACAGTCACTTGATAGGTTTTTCAACTATCTGATTTGTTTCAGACTCCCAATGAAATGGGAACATCATCCCTTCTTTCTAGTGCAAAGGCGTCATTTTTGAGTAGAGCACAACTCTGGCTTGTGGATTAAGTTTTGTAAAAGTGATCCAAGATTTGGTTATGGGTTCCCCCTCCCTAATTTTTGTTTAATTTAATCGTATTTATTCTTTCTCTAAAGAATTCTAAGAGATCGGATTGGTTCCAGCATTCTCCGGTGCAAGTTATTCTGAAGGCAAGATCTGCTTTTTATTGGAAATAAACTTTCATCACACTTTTTCAAATAACGATAATCAGAGTGGGCTGTACCTGCTAGTGTGTTACAAGGTGTACATAGCTGCAACATTTGAATCTAAATCAGCAACATCTCTCCACTGAAGCAGATTTTTCAGACAGAGCACTGAAATACTTTAAAATTCTTAGCTCCCTTCTTCCTTCCTTTGCAGTTTACAGTCTGCACTGTCTTACATTTTGTAAAGAATGCTAAACACATTATCCCAAGGTTGGAAGAAGAAGTTACATAAACGTTAGGAGACATTTTAGGAACTATAGCTGGTTAGTTTTAATTAAGTTAATAATTCAAAAAGAGGGAACTGTTCTCATATAACAGAATAACAGACTTAAAAGGGACCTTGGAGGTCTTCTAGTCCAATCACCTGCTCAAGCAGGAAACCCTATACCATTTCAGACAAATGATTGACCAATCTCTTTTTAAAAGTATCCAGTGTTGGAGCACCCAGTACTTCTGGAAGCAAGTTGTTCCATTGATTAATTGTTCTAATTGTCAAGAAATTTCTCCTTAGTTTTAAATTCTCTCCTTAATTAGTTTCCATCCGTTGCTTCTTGTCCTGCCTTCAGGCGCTTTGGAAAATAGCTGGACTCCCTCTTCTTTGTGGCAGCCCCTGAGATATTGGAACACTGCTATCATGTCACCCCTAGTCCTTCTTTTCATTAAAGTAGACATACCCAGTTCCTGCATCTGTTCTTGGGAAGTGGACCAATCTTATTGGGGTGAGATGGTTCCTCAGATAGCCTGCACCCATGCCATGTATCTTTTATGTGCAACTTACAGTGGCAAACATACCTAATACTCCTCCTAATTTCCCAACAACAATTCTGTGAGATGAAGAGAGAGGGATTGACCCAAAGACTAGCCTATGGCAGGGCTTCAGTTCACAGTCTCCTGGTTTCTAGAACCTCTGCCTCAATACCACACTGACTCTCATATGCAGTGTTCTGGGACTCAGGACACTGATCTAGTCAGGAACAGTTGAAACATCTGACCTAATTTTTCAACCAAGATCATTCTTCCTTGTCAAATTATTATACTAGCTTGTTGCCTAATTAAGAATTTTAGAGAATTCAAAAGCTTGTTTGTTAGTTTAGGCCAGACATGTCAAACACATGTCTGGCCTAAACTGGTTGGAGAGCAGGTCTCCACTGGTCATCTCCTCAGCCCCCTCAAGGGTCTTGCCCCTGGCCCATGGGTGGAGTACATTCCCCTCACGCACCTCGGTACCTGCTGCAGCTGCCAGCCACTTGCGCAGGTCCATTAGGCCGCCACCCAGAGCTGCAGGCCCACACAGCACGAAGGAGGCAAAGCGGTCAGCTAGGAACCTCCAAGTACATGTGGTAGAGCACACCCAGGGCCAGCAGGCAAAAGGCCACCCCAAGCACGGAAAGCCGGATCCCCATCAGCATAATGGCCGCCCAGGCCTAGCAGAGATGGGGGGAGGCATGCAATCCTAGCTGGACTGGGGGGCCATGGCGCCGATGGGAATCTGGCTTTCCGCACTTGGGTGGCCTTTTGCTTGCTGGGTGTGAGTGTGTTCTACCACCTCTACTCGAGCTTCCTAGCTGGCCATTTTGCCTCCTTTGTGCTGGGTGGGCCAGGTGCTCTGGGCAGGGGCAGCAGCCTAATGGACCTGTGTGAGCTGCTGGCAATGGTTGGCCAAGGTGGGGCCAAAGTGTGTCGGGTGCGCGAGGGGAACAGGTTCAACATGAAGGCCAAGGGCAAGATCTGTGAGGGGGCCAAGGAGATAACCAGCAGTGACCTGCTCTCCAACTGCAAAAACAGATGGGATGGAGTAGGAGCATCCAGCGGTCTGCATCACGTGCCTCCCTACTCTGCCTGCTGCTGGAGGGCTGACCCGGTATTTGCAGTGGGCTGTGGAGCCCCAGAATGTGCCGGTCGAGGGGCTGGCAGGCTGTTTTAGTCTCCAGGCCTTTGATCATCTTAGTTGCTCTTCTCTCAACATCTTTTTTGTAGTATGGTGACCAAAATTGGTTGCAGTGTTCCAGGTGTGGTCTCACTAGGGTTTTATAAAGCGATATTAATACCTCACGTGATCTTGATTCTATGCCTTTGTTTATACAACCCAGGATTGTATTAGCTTTTTTGTCTGCTGCTGCACACTGCTGGCTCACAGTCAAGTGATCGTCCACTAGGACTCCAAGGCCCCTCTCACAGTTACTGTTTTAAAGCCAGGTCTTGCCCAGTCTGTACTTGTACCTTTGATTTTTCCTGCCTAAATGTAAAACTTTGCTTTTCTCCATGTTGAAACTCATTTTGTTGGATACAGCCCATTGTTCAAGTTTGTCAAGATCTTTTTGGATCCTGAGTTTGTCTTCTGGGGTGTTGGCTACTCCTGCCAGTTTGGTGTCATCTGCAAATTTGATGAGTTCCCCTTCAATTCCCTCATCTAAGTCATTGATGAAGATATTGAACAGTACTGGGCCTAAGACGGAACCTTGTGGTACCCTACTGGTTACTTCTCTCCATGTGGATGTAGCGCCATTGAAGACTACTCATTGAGTACGCTTTGCCAGCCAGCTACAGATCCATCTGGTGGTGATGTTGTCTATTCCACCTTTTTCTACCTTACCAAGGAGTAGGTTGTGGTCTACTTTATCAAATGCCTTACTGAAATCTAAGTATACTACATCCACAGCATTTTGCTGGTCTACTAGTTTAGTCACTTTATCAAAGAATGAAATAAGATTGGTTTGGCATAATCTGTTTTTAACAAACCCATGCTGTCTACTAGTTATAACTTTGTTTGCTTCTAGTTGTTCACAGATCTGTTTTTTTATTATCTTTTCTAGGATCTTCCCAGGTTTTGATATTAAACTGATTGGTCTGTTGTTTCCTGGGTCCGTTTTCCCCCCTTTCTTGAAGATGGGAACCACATCAGCCCTTTTCCAATCCTCAGGTACTTCCCCGGTGCTCCAGGATTTTTGAAAGATGTGGTGCAATCATTCTGAAATAACATCTGACAGCTCCTTCAGAACTCTGGGATGTAATCTGTCGGGTCCCAATGATTTATATTAGTCAAGGTCGGATAGGTGTTCTCTTACCATTTTCTTGCTTATTTTAATTTTTGTTTCTAGTTTGTCTTTTGCAGTGGTTTTTTTTTTTTGTATGTTGGGCTATAGTTTCTTTTTGTGTGTAGACTGATGCAAAGTATGAGTTAAGCAGCTGTGCTTTCTCCCTTTTGCCTGTTATTTCCTTGCCATCTTCTCTCTTTAGTGGATCTACAGTTTCCTTGACTTTTTTTTCTTGTTGTTAATATGTTGGAAGAAACTTTTTTTATTATCCTTGATTTCTGTTGCAAGTCTTTGTTCGTTCTGAGCCTTTGCTTTCCTGACTTCATCTTTGCATGTTCTGGCTGTCTGCTGATTAAAGAGAAACTGGTCTGTGATACAAGATACCATGCCTGCTAACAGGTAGAAAAAGATTTTATTCATCTCCTACCAACTTTACAACTTATACATCTTTCAATCCCTAAAGATAAAAATCCAACAAAATGGATGGAACAAGGATGTTTATTTGACTTTATAGCAGCATCTTTATCTAATCGAAACCAAGCAATGCATTCATGCAATGTGAGATCTAATTCGTGACACTAAATAGCATATTAAAAAGCAGAGACATCACCTTGCCAACAAAGATCTGTATAGTCAAAGCTATGGTTTTCCCAGTAGTAATGTATGGCTATGAGAGTTGGGCCATAAAGGAAGGCTAAGTGCCAAAGAATTGATGCTTTTGAATTGTGTTTCTGGAGAAGACTCTTGAGAGTCCCTTTTACTGCAAGGAGATCAAATAAATCAATCCTAAAGGAAATAAACTCTGACTGTTCTCTGAAAGGACAGATACTGAAGCTGAAGCTCAAATATTTTGGCCACCAGAGAAGAGAGGACTCATTGGAAAAGACCCCGATGTTGGGAAAGATTGAAAGCAAGAAGGGGACAGCAGAGGATGAGATGGTTAGATAGTGTCATTGACACAACAAACATGAATTTGGGCAAACTCTGGGAGACAATGGAGGACAGGGAGAGGGGCTGATATGCTATGGTCCATGGGTTGTAAAGTCAAACATGACTTAGGGACTGAACAACAACAACAGTTCATTACAAAAAGGAATATGGAGGTCAATTTTCTTAATAACTCTCTGCTGTGGGTAGAACTTGAAGATTTTATGTAGCTTCATGCTGTATTGGCTGAGATTGCATTTGGGTAATTATTCTGAAAGAATTTCAGTGTTTATATTATTCACAGGTTTTAATTTTCAGACTCTTTGGTATTTATTTTCAGGTATCAACTCTTTGAGGTAGGCCAGGTCAGGAAATAGACTCCTCAAGAATGGAACTATATTCAGATAAAACTGAATAAAAGATAAATGCCTGGCTGTCTTTTCCTGCCTTTCCTTTTAATAAGCCAGGAGATTATGGTGAAACCAATCTTAGTCATGTTCTAATTTTCTCTTTGTTTTCTCGGCTTAAGACACTATTTTGTTTTATCACATTTTGTCTATATCATCATCATCATCATCATCATCATCATCATCATCATCATCATCATCATCATAGCATTATTCTTATAGGAGCAGGCTCTGCTTTTCAATCAAACGCTGCATCCGGGTCATGTCTGCATTTTGATGGAGATATCTGCAGATCCATTGGTTGCAACAAAAAAACCCTGACCAACATGTCGCCTGGCCCTGATATTGATTTGGTCTGTATTCAGCTCAGCAGACAGGATCTAGTAGTACCACTAACAGAATAACAGAATAACAGAATTGGAAGGGACCTTGGAGGTCTTCTAATCCTACCCCCTGCTCAGGCAGGAAACCCTATACCATTTCAGACAAATGGTTGTCCAATCTCTTCTTAAAAACCTCAATTGTTGGAGCACCCACAATTTCTGGAGGCAAATCATTCCACTGCTTAATTGTTCTAAATGTCAGGAAATTTCTCCTTAGTTCCAGATTGGTTCTCTCCTTGATTAATTTCCATCCATTGCTTCTTGTCCTGCCTTCAGGTGCTTTGGAGGATTGACTGATCCCCTCTTCTTTGTGGCAGCCCCTTAGATATTGGAACACTGCTATCATGTCATCCCTAGTCCTTCTTTTCACTAAACTAGAGATAGGAGAAGACCTCACCACCATCAAATATATCATAAAAAAAATAGCAGGCTACATTCATTCCTGATGAAAATTTCCCCTTCCCATTCTAGTTGCTATTAGCCTCATAAGTAAGGTCTGATGGCTCATTGGAGATTTAATAAAAACATCATTACTGATGATCTTCATAATTGGAAAAGGCAGCAAGATGAGAATGCATTACTCAGCTATCTTGCTACACATCTTGCCTACTGCTGATGTAGCTATGTCCTTGTAGCCAATAGTTTAAGTCAGATCTTTTCCCCTCTTCAATTGACATTGTTTATTCTGGACCAACCTTCTGTTAGAAAGCAATAGCATACATTCAAAACAGAGAGGGGAATACATATAATTTAGCCTGCAGTCCTACATTGACACCCAAGCAGTTACTTCCAGCAGTCATATGATATTAATATCTTAGAGTAACTATGGAAATGTCAATACAGACAAGCAAATTTATCCTTTTGCACAATTAACAACTCCCTAAGTACCATATAGATATACTGAGAGCAAATATTATGAGGCTATTACAGCAACCTCATGCCAAAAGCTTCATGGTCTTAGTTGAAGCTCTGTGGATCTCCCAAGAGCAGCAGGACATTTCAAGGAAATCAAATATGTACAATACTGATATATTACGAGAACTGGATTTCTGGAAAGTTATTGATTAAAGAGAGTTACTTCTCAAGGATAATAAGATGATTATTTAAAGAAGAAAATAATATGAAGGGTACTATGGATGCCAACTCATAAAAAAAAAAGGAAATACTTTTATTGATGAACCCCAACAATTACCTTTTTAATACTACTTGTATGAAAGTGCAGGAACTTTTCATAAGGACAAGGATGGTCAGCATGGGCCCTTCATGAGTTGTTGGGTTTCAACTCGCATCATCCCTGACCAGTGGCCATGCTGTATGGATGGCTGTCTGTCTGTCTGACTAGATCACGGGTGTCAAACTCACTGCGTCACATGACGTGTCGCGGCGTATCATAACTCTTTCGCATTTTCGCCGGCAATTTGACACCCCTGGTACTAGATAGATGAGAGAGAAGGTAGGGAGGGAGGGAGAAAGAGAGGGAGGGAGGGAGGATATACAATAGATATAGATTCAAGAATATTTGGAGCATCACATGTTACTCAATCTTACACATGGAGAATCTAATGTATTCACATCAGAATATTTCTATACATGATCTTTAAAAATATGTAATCAGATTAGCATTTGATTTAAAACTCCATCATTAGATAGTAGAATGGAGCACTAGAATGTTTGGGATGCAACTCCTTTGTCAGAAACCCAGTAGGGGAACTGTATTTGCTGGGGTGTGCTAAGGGGAATAAGAATGAAAATAATTATACTTATTATAAAGTGCATGTCATAAACTGTGCAAAAGCAGGAAAATCTTTGTTTGCTATACATTAGGAATATATCTTAAATAACAAACTTGAGTTTTAAAATGTATTTTTCTTTATCTGTGGGTGCTTTTATCAATGAATATGCAGACACTTATCCTTATTACTCAGTTCTTCAGGATAGAACTTGAGTATATTTTCATACTCATATAAAACTAGTAGACTTTACAATGTAGATAGAATTAAAGAGAAGAGCAAGGCTAGAATAATATTATGCTAAACTGCATTAAGCACACAATTGTCTGATACCCTTGGACTGTAGAACTGACACTGCTTCCTACTTTGTTGTCATGGACACAATTGAACATCTGCCTTGGGTAAAACATGGAAGGATGTGTCATGTTTGTTGATGAATAAAAGCAAGGAGGAGGGAGAAAGAAAGAAAGAAAGAAAGAAAGAAAGAAAGAAAGAAAGAAAGAAAGAAAGAAAGAAAGAAAGAAAGAAAGAAAGAAAGAAAGAAAGAAAGAAAGAAAGAAAGAAAGAAAGAAAGAAAGAAAGAAAGAAAAAGAAAGAAAGAGGTCATAACAAGTTTTGAAAGTGTGTAAGTATAAACATATTTCAAACATTCCCGCATCTTTTATAGCAATGTAGCACCTAGAAATATATTAGGTGATTTTTTTTCTTGACAAGAATAAAGTAGAAAAAGCTTTAATGTATTGATTTTGATATATAAATTGATAATCTGGTCTCCAAGGAAAAATGGCTTTATAAAGAAATCTTGCAGAGTTTTAAGGGACTAAAATGAGATCATACATGGAGCATTGGGGATTGCTTTGCATCAAGCAGACCTAATGTTTTTAGCTTGGTTTGGATCTACCATATGAAGTCAACTATGGTTTGTAAAGATCGCTTCATATTTTAAGGTGATGTGTAAAAACGGCTATTTTTCTTTGTTCAAGAAAACTTGACTGTTTTCTTGACTTTCCAACTTTTTATTTCGGAAGCTATTGACTGTTCTCTCTCACTCACTCACTCACTCTTCCTGTTTTTCAACTACAAGTTTGAAACAATATAAAGATAATACAACACAAATTATAAGGAAGGAACCCAGTATAAACAGTAACATTCAGGCAGATAGTCAATGAATATCTAGAACCAACAAACTTAAGATATCATATACTGTATATTCTAAATCAGAGCTTAAAATAGTATAAGGCACTTAATATCCAAATATCTAATACTCAAAACATGTTTCTATAGAACTTAAAAATACAATTTGTTCATTGAGTTTTGTCTCATTTTATGACTTTTGTTAAGTGAATCACTGCAATTGTTAAGTTAGTAAGACGGTTGTTAAGTGAATCTGGCTTCCCCATTGACTTTGCTTGTCAGAAGGTCATAAAAGGTGATCACATGATCTCCGGGACATTGCAATTGTCATAAAGATGAGCCAATTGTCAAGCATCTGATGTAAATCACATGACCATGGAGATGCTGCAATGATCATAAGTGTGAAAAACTGTCATAAGTCACTTTTCTCAGTGCTGTTGTAACTTTGAACGGTTACTAAATGAACTGTTGTAAGTTGAGGACTACCTGTATTTGGTTAACATATGTTGGAGATGACCAGGCGAGCCTGATGGAGGGGTCAAATGTCATCAGTCTTGAATCCCTTCATGCCCACAAGAGATCTAAATCCAGCCCACCTTGACTCTTATCTACTGCTAATTTGCATTTTTGGCTCCAATTCTTGTAGAGAGCTTAAGCTTACAATAAACCTTTGTATTCATTTTAAGCTGTCTGGATTTCTTGCTTTTCATACATATGGCATTAATCTTAACTCGTTTGACCCCTTTCCCTTGGGCTCAGCATGGTCATCTCCTACATCATAACTTTAAATCACTGAGAGGAAAAAAAATGTAAATAAGAAATAGTATATTGGAAGAATACTGTAAATCAACAGTCCCCAATCTTTTTGGCACCAGGGACGGTTTCATGGAAGACATTTTTTTCCATGGACCGGGGGGGGGGAGGGATGATTTCGGTTTCTCTCGCTCACTGGCCACTCACCTCCAGCTATGTGGCCCAGTTCCTAACAGGCCACAGATGATTATCGTCTGTGGCCCAGAGGTTGGGGACCCCTGCTGTAAATGATATGTAGAACCATTATCTGCTCTTAACAATTGCCCAAATATTTGGTAGATGCCTTTTAAATTTACTTACCCTAATCTTATATTATCTGGAGGTATCAGAAATCAAACTCAGAAGTTATTCATGCAACACCTGTACTTTACCTGAAGGTATGTATTCATCATTAGAAACAGCAACAAGTATTTTTTTTTCAAGTACATATTAAAGTACAGAGATATTGCACAACAACAAAAAATGTATTGTCAAAACCATGATTTTCCCAGTTGCAATAACATGACTGTAAGAGACTGAATAAAATAAAATCTGATCCCATGTTGGGATACTCTGAACAAACTATTTAATATTAGAGGATATAAAAGCAGACTGGTCACTGGAGACACTCATAACAAAGCTAAAGCTTAAATATTTTAGACAGCTAATACAAAGGCAAAAGTCACTGGATAAATGATTGAAAAAATTAAATGCAATCAAATCAGAGGCTTACAGAAGTCAGTTTGATTAATGATACAAATACAAGCTTATAGGAAGTCAAACACAGTGAAATGAAGTCCATCAGGGGATGAAAACAAATGAGAGGAAAAAATATTAGATGCTGATCATTGATCACCAAAAATATCACCAATCCTCCTGAATTCTATTGCCAAATGTTAAATAGCTGCAAACTTTCCAGTGAAAGATATTTATACAATCTAACCCTAAGCAAATACACATAGGCCTTTTCCAGAGCCCATTTTTATGCCTTCCCATCTGCTCTGCTGGTGGGAAGATTTCTTTAGATTCTTCATTTGCAGAGACTCTGCCCTTTTGGATCCAGGGAGGTAGAAATTCTTTCCAATGTCCTTTTTATGATGCCCCAATATGTGCTTTGATCTCCCTAATTATCTATAAATTTGAAGGTCATACATCACCGCTGAAGATGTATGAGGGTGGAGAATAGTGAGTAGTGAGTAATAGTATACAAGTGTTTGTGAGTGTGTATATTGTTTAGGGACCTGTGTTGTTGTTAGCTGTTTTGGTGTCTTAAGCCCACCAAATTGAGTATAGGTTATAAAAGAACCTGTGACAGTGAAGTTGATAAGTTTTAATGTTTATTACTTTTTAAGAGATGCTAACTCTACAGTCACATATCAGTTGCCAAATATCTTCATCAAGTCATACAATTGTGCAAAAGTGTTAATTAAATATGTTGTTTTATTGTCTTATTGGTTTTGTTTCTCTTCTGAAAATGAATGGCTGTACCAAACTATTTCTTTTTTTCCTACTAGGTAAAGGCTGGTCAAAGACCATAATAGAAAGATTTGATTAGATCTTGATTTGATTTGATTCCAACTGCTAAGCTTGGTGCGAAAGTAGAACAGACTGCCTCCAGAAAAATTGGTTCTTCTTTGCTCAAGATATTTAAGCAAAGAATAAAATCACTGACTACCAGAGACATGACACTTTTAAGATTCTGCATTGAACTTTCTCTAAGTTCCCCAGCCAATATTAAGGTATGTTGAAAAGGAAATCAATAAAAAGTAAGCCTGACAAACAAATAAGCATGATTGCTTATTTGTTACATTTCTACATTTGTATTTTATCTTATTGAAAGCCAGTTTGGAGTAGCAGATAAAGGTGATTGGCTTGAAACTGGGAGACTGTGACTTCTAGTTTTGTCTTAGGCTTGAAGCCATCTTGATGACTTTGGACTGCTTCCAAAAACTATTGCCAAGAAGATTTGCCATGTACTCAGCAAGAGCCAAGACAAGATAGGGCTTGCCTTTAACGTTAACAGAAATGTGGATTATTATGTATGGCTGCAACTCATGGCAGCCCATCATAAGTTGAACCATACTCTTTGAACTTCACATTTAGTCCTTTATATAGGATCTATTAAACAAAAGCTCTCAGGAGCTTTCATACATAGAACATAACTGAATGCATTAATGCCAAACACAGGAAGCAGTTTCTGATATTCTAAATGTTACTGGAGTTCAGCTCCCAGTAGTCCTGCTCAACACAACCATGGTTAGTACTATTGTGAGTTGCAGTTCTGCAACGTTTGAAGATCTGCAGGTTGACCATGCTAATCAGAAAGGAGCCTCCATCTTTATAGGCAATGTACCTCTGATTCCCACTCTCCAGGAAAAATAAGGACCCATCTAGTTACTCAATACAGTTCCCATGGTTTACGATGATGAACACAGAGTTGTATCACAGCAACTCTTGAATGCATTTTACCATCCTTGCAATACAAATTGGGGGTTCTTTTTTTAAAAAACATATTTATTTTCTTTTATCAACAAAAATAAAATACAAAACAGAAAAACAATGGGAAAAAATCTTGTGTACAAAAAAAAGAAAAAAGAAACAAACCTCAAATGTCAAATAGCATTAAACACAAAGAATCCAACCCGGCTGGATGCTGAAAAATAAATAAATAAATAAAAATACAATACAATAATGTACAGTGCATTACAACTTGGGGATTCTGACCATTGTTGTAGGGTTACAATATAAGGGCTGCAAAAATCTAGATATCCACTAGATGAGAGCAAAAAGATATAAAAAAAATCTATGTCTTTGTTGCCTAGTCTAGTAGTCATTTGGGACTGTATAGCACACAGATCTGGGAGTTTTATACCTTTAACAAAATAAAAGCATCATCCAAATGATTATTTGGGACAACTGTTGTAACTTAAAATGCAATTTTTCTTCCCCTTATATATCACTGCAATTATCATTGCATGATAATTCAATCTTACTCCAGATTTAAAAATTTACAAGAGGTTAAAGAGATTCATAAATGATGCAGAAAGATCATTTTCATGAGCACTGTAATGTAACAGCACCCTCTTGTGAAATTCAAGTGGAAGTTGTAGGTTTGGTCAATTGGTATAAATATTAAGAAGATTAATAAGGAAGGACAAGGGAGGACTTCAATACCTTAAGAGGAATCTTTTCCAAGCCGTTGCCTTGCGGATTGTGGGAATTCCGAATCCTGGGGTCCAGCGCCTGCTGGACGGACCAGTGGTTGTGGGAGTTCAAATCCCGGGGTCCAGCTTCTGCTGGACGGACCAGTGACGTACGTCAGCCTGGGCCAACGGACCTCGCGTTTGGTAGATAGGAAACACACGGACAACATGTTTCTTCAGGTTGAATCAGCAAGTGAGAGCCCAGAAGGATCTGCGTGCTTTTCTTTTATTGGTACACTTACGTCACAGCAGGAGGTTGTAAAGGGTGGGTTTTGCCAGGAAATGAAACTTAAAAGGCATACCTTAACTTAACTCAGGAAATGGAAACTTAATAAGGCATAGCTTATCTCAACTCAGGAAATATAGACTTTAAAGGCATAGCTTAGGAAGTGATAACTTGTAAGACATAATTCAGGAAGACATAACTCATGACTTATCTCAGGACTTAAAAGGCATGGACACTTGAAAGGCATGGAAACCTATCTTAACTCAGGAAATGGTTGCAACAGCGGATGAGTTGGATGGCAATTGCCATTATACCCCAGCAAGTTATATACTGTAATCATAAGGATTTCAATGTATTAATCATTACTAACTATGATCAGAGTCAACAACATAGATCAGAGAACACAGAGTAATAGACTTGGAAGGGACCTTGGAGATCTTCCAGTCCAACCCCTGGTCAAGCAGGATATCCTATACCATTCTAGACAAATAGCTGTCCAGTCTCTTCCAGTGATGGAGCACCCAAAACTTCCAGAGATAAGCTGTTCCACTGATTAATTGTTCTCATAGTCGGGAAATTTCTCCTTGGTTCTAGACTGGATCTCTCTTTAATGATCTTTCATCTGTTACTTCTTGTCCTGCCCCAAAGTGCTTTGGAGACTAGGTTAACTCCTTCTTTTCTGTGACCGCTCCTTAAGTATTGCAAGACTGCTATGATATGAACCCTTCTCTTTATTAGACTAGAAAGACATCGTTCCCTAAATCTAATAGCTAACATAAAAAATGTGCCATTTCCATTACCCTGAGGGCTTTGAACATGAAGTCAAAAGCTGTGTTCCAAAAATGGAAGGTGCCACTTTTGATTTTTTGGAAGTGGTTTTGGTTTTTCGGGGCTACATTCAGTCACTTAAGGTTCCCAATTGTCCCTTACCTCCTTCAATAAGTTCCAAAAATTAAGTCTGTGTCCATTCTAGTGAATCTCTGGAACTATAAATAGAGTACTGGTGAATCACATATGAACCTCGGCTACGTGTCTGACCCATTATTGTGCACAAAGTTCATGTGACAATATTATATACTTTTATAAAACATTGGCTTGTTGAATTATTTCTCAGTTAGCCCAAGGAATAAACAAGGAGTTTGGTAGCCAAGTTCTACAGAAGAAATGAGGAAGTGACAAAACAACTTGTGTGATCCAAATTACCATGTAATCAACAGAGTGGGTTAGAAAGATGGTATCTGAATAGCTTCTGATTTCAAATAGATATGTAGCTGTGATTGTATTGCACCTTAGATATGAGAATGGGGACTGGATTTGAATAACTAAAGTAAAATATGGTTGACTTCTCTGTAGCTGAGTATATTGTGTGACAACAATCAGTGTAGTTAATTTATTATTTAGTATGATCGATTAATTGCACCAATGAGCTTCCTAGTTTTGTCATGTCTTGACTAATGTTAACACCTTGAAATGCTTGATTGGCTATTTTGCTACCTATGAAATTGCATGCACCTAAAATGATTTTATTGTTTTATAAATTAGGATTTTTTTAATGAGGCTGTTGTGCTCAAAAACTACCTAACTGTATTTTTGTATTCTGTATTTTTAATTATCATTTGAATTGGTTGGTGGTTAAGTGTTACCAGCTATGCAAAGAATAAGACTGTTACTTTCTGGATTACTTAGTTTCTGGATCACAATTCTAATAACTATATGTTGTTGCCTTATAAATTCTTTTTTTTTTTTCTTCCTTGATTATGAGACTAGGAACCCAGGTCAGAAACCCAGAGTAACCAAGCCTATTGTTCCTGTCTTTTAACTTAAATTTTAGTAAGCATTTGTTTTTATTTAAAAAATTCTTTTCTCATGCATACTTCGGAATCAACTGAGTCATGTAGGTTGCTTACAACATAAGCTGCTTTTTCTAAAACTATCCAGAAGAGGGTGATATTGAAACATTTCTCTATCACAAGAAAAAAAATTCTCCTCTCCCTTCTTAAATTAGAAATGTCCTGAATCAATTAAATTGTTTTCCACATTAATCATCTAGCTGTATGGGAGTATTCTACCAGCTGGCATGAAAAGAATAATTCTGCCCTACTGTTTGCTGAAAATATTACCGTATTTTGTACCCTAAACTTCTTATAAAGTTCCAAAAAATCATACCATTCTGTTTTGCTGTAGGATTCCAAGTTAAAATATAATACCCAGGTAGTAGTTTTCCATGTTATTTTTCAGTTTCAGTTTCAGATCCATTATTTGATGGAAACATTTCAAAGAAGGGATTTAATAAAGTAAAACAAAATTACATTGTCAATCTGGGAAAAGACTAATTGTGCCAACATTATTTTTTCTCTTTGCGTCATCTTGACCACTGCTGAATTTCCTTCATCTTGTTTCTTCAGTGTTTATCCCTACTGAATATTGGATTTGCAATTAAAAAAGGTAAAGTTTTCCTGCCAGTCGTGTCTGACTCTAGGGCATTGTGCTCATCTCCGTTTCTTGGCCAAGGGAGCCAACATTGTCCAAAGACCATTTTTCATGGTCATGTGGCCAGCGTGGCTATATGCCAAAGATACACAGAAAGCTGTTACCTTCCCACTGAAGTTGTACCTATTAATCTTTCGAACTGGTAGATGGGCAGGAGCTGGGGCGAGTAGTGGGAGCTCACCCCGTTGCGCAGAGCTTGGATCTCGAACCCAGCTGTCAACTCTCTATTTAACAAGCTCAGCGTCTTTAACCACTGAGCAATCACATCTTCCATAAGTTAACCTTAAAACTAATATCACATCCTGAAGAAATTCCATCAAGAAGAAGACTGGTTTCCTTAAGTTTGGCAAATTGCTCTCTTTTTTAATTTTGTAAAAATCCCTTTATGGGAAGCGTTTATTCATTGTAACTGCGAGATTCTAATCTTCAAATCCATGTTAACAGCCATCGCCTGATTTCAATTATATGAAACTGAAATAAGATACAGTAGTATGATATAGTGGTGTTGGAACAAAAGTAGAATCCACTGCACGAATATTCACCATTTCTCAGCCATATTTCTCAGCTCAGTCTACCACACAAGGTTGTTGTGTGCAAAATTAGAATAGATTTCAGGTTATCCTGCTGTAAAAAGGCAGGGTTTAAATCTAAAAAGCAACTATTGTAGTTGATTGGAATTTTCAGAATACTTATGAATTCCATCAAATAGGCCCATCGACTTTCCTAAAACCAATACAGAGTGTGTCAGGTTTCTTCAGCCTGCACCAGTCCAGATGTGTTCACCTACAATTTCTCAAATTCCAAGTCAGTCTTTAAATTGGATTCATATGGACTCAGTACAGTTGATGAACACATAATAAAGCAGACCAATGCTATGCACACACACAAAAAACCTAACTCATCTCTATTGAAAGCATCCAATTTGTGGAATTTCTCCAGACTTAAGATTCTCTGAAGTGTTGCTGAAATGCATTTTGATTAATATGAGTGTTGGATTTTCCTGTTGACATTTTTATTTGCATTTTAGGGGACAATGGGAGAAAGCGATAACAACTGAGAAACTAACTACCATAGCTTTATAGGCCTTAATCACACGGGCTGTATGATGTAGTGACTTGATAATTTCTACTGGCAGATGGTTCCTGAATTTGCTCTTGCTGTATGCTGATGGATGTTATGACCAAGACAGAATAAATCAGCTGCAGCCACATGAGAGTGATCCTTATCCTTGATAGCTGCCTAATGTTGGTTTCCTTATTAAGTGACAGCAGTGGGCGAGGAATGCTTTAACTAATGGGTTTTATTCACATCTGGTTTTATTCATGTTTTAGTCTTATTTACTCATAATCTCTCACTGTCTGAAGCCCACACAGTCATGCAAAGCATGTGGGATTGAGACTTTTTAAAGGTTGTTTTTCCCCATCTTTTTTTGGTGGGGGGCAGGGGAATAACTGGCATTTCTTCTTTGCTGAAGTTATTTCATTTTGCATTGGATTTATTTTAGGCCACGTGCAACAGTTTTTCTCTGTGTTGTCTCTCCAAATGGCAGGATAACAATGACAGTGTATGCAACACTACCCCTGCAAAAGACACTTTATGGATCCCATGTCCCTTTAGGCCTAAAATTTTAATTCTATTTTTTGCAATTAGGTGTTCCTAAGTTGCCTTGGACAGGTAGATGAAACACATTTAATTAAGCAAATAAGTGAATAAAATTGCACTTATGGCTGCCACTGCTGCTTTCCAAGACATGACATCAATCAGGTGATTTTTTATTTATTTTTTTAGAATTACGTATTTTCTACAACATGAGTTTGACAGTTTCTTGAGGGAGCTGCCCTGGGTGGGACAGGGAGTGGTCTTTTCTTGCCGATCTGTCTAGGACTTGCCATTTGAGGGGAAAAATAAGAAGGCATGCAAAAACAAAACAAAAAAATGTCAGGCTGAAAACTGAGTTTACATTCAGTGCAAGGATATGAACAATGACTTCTAGGAATATAAAAGAAACTGCTGTGACTTGATTTCAAAACAAAAATAAATGTTCTCTTCTGCCTACCCAAAAATGGATGAAATAGTTTCCTTTATTTTTGTTGGGGTTAACTGTCAGTTCCAAGCCCAAACATGACACAGTGAAATTCAATCGAGACCAATTTTTTATTTGCTTATACCTAATAGACAGAATCTTGCCAGACTAAAGTTATAACCTTATAATTATAAGATATATCCTGGGAAGTTGTAGGGTGTGGCTAACTTGAACCTCTTCCCCCCCTCCCCCACCCAGTTCAGGACTGTGCAGTGTCTTAATTTGGGCTTCTCTCTGGGCTGGGCTGCCTCCTCTCTGGGAACTAATGGTGTTGTTGAGATACCCCTCCCATTTCTTCTCCAAGTGCACATTCCACCGTGCTTTTATATGGAAAATATGGATGAAATTGGGTTGTGTAGAGTCCTACAATTTTCCCTTGTGGGTGTGGTAAACCATTTTGTCTCAAAACTTCGGAAGGAAGGAAGGAAGGAAGGAAGGAAGGAAGGAAGGAAGGAAGGAAGGAAGGAAGGAAGGAAGGAAAGAAGGAAGGAAGGAAGGAAGGAAGGAGAAGATATTTCTAATGTTTAAAACTATCAAGTTTGTTGTTATAGGAACTGAGTAGGTTGTAGGCTTTATGAACATTAACATTAAGGAAACAGGAGCCATGATCTATAAACAGGGCTTTTTTTGTCATAGAACGCACAGAACGGTGTTCTGGCACCTTTTTTCAACATAATTTGTGGAACTAAAAAAGTTCAGTCAGACCTTCCAACTTCTTGCGGGGAAAAAAAAGATCTGACAAGGAGTTGGAAGGTCTGACTGAACTTTTTTTAGTCCCACAAACTCCATTTCCCTGCAGCAGAAGAGAAACACGCCAGAGCTGGAAAGCAGGTTAGCAAAGAAATGCTTTTGGGAAGAGGGAGGAGCTGCGCTGGGAGGAGAAGCGGCAGGAAACAGGGCTGCCATTTCCAGAAAGGAGAAGGGAGATGTGGGGCAATGCAGGGCAGCAAGCAAGTGCTGTTCTCTGCTTTGCATCCCTGCGCAGAGCTGCTGTGTTCTCCATTCTCCGTGAGACAGGCGACAAAGGACAAGCCACGGGAGAGTTGGCAGAGTGGGTTTTTATACCCTCTTGGGCTTTTGTTTGGAGTTGTTTCCTGTTCCTATTTGAGGCTTTGTATTTCCTGTGTCATGTACTTTGACCTGAGTCTGAGTGTGCCCTTTTGGTTTTGGTGGGTTAATCCTATTATGTCCTCAAAGGCCATGTCTTTTAGAGTTTCGGTAGGTATATAGATTTTAGAGGACTTCGTCTTCCTAATCTCATAGCTTCTAGCTTCCTGGCCCCAACCTTCCTGAATGGATTATTACATCTGCATTTCTAAAAGCTGGTTTCTGCTGAGTTTCAGCTTGGGGCTATTAAGAAAAACTGGGCTTGCTTTTCTGCCTTTACGATCCTTTGGGGAAATATATTCTGCCTTTTTAATATCCCCCAAAATATTTCTTTCTCTGGATTCTTCCCACAATACCATTTTGGGATTGCTGTTTTAAATAGATAACCTTGAACAAAACATTAGCTAACCAACAATGTAATTCCATTATTATTATATATTTGTTAAAATATTCATTAGGTTCTTAAAGAATGATGTTCATCGTTAATTAGTTTTGCTGCTTGTAATTCTATAGATTTATTTTGCTAACTGATTTTTTAAAAAGAAAAATATGATAAAGCGCAGAAAGAAAATAAAAAACATGTGCACATCATTGGTTAAAAATTAAAATGATCAGAAAAAATATTAATTGTGCCAAGTTTGTTCAATGACCATTAAGCAACCATTTATGGGTTTGTTCAAGTGTTGACTGATACTAATGGGTTTTAGAATTCCTCAAAGGTCAAAGGAAGAAAAAAAAGGACAAGGTGACAAAAAATGGATTAGGTGATTCATGGACAGATTATATATAAAATAGTTGTAAAATAAAACACTGGACATTCATTATTCAGCATTGCTCTTTTAAAAAAAGGAAGGAAGGAAGGAAGGAAAGTTTTCATGTTGCTTTCATATTTTGAATATCACAGTTCATCTCATGGTTCATTTTTAACATTTTTGTTCTGTGCATATTGTCTTCAATTATTGTTGTAAGACGAGGATTATAACCAAAAAGAGAGATATAAATACGTAATAACTAAAATAATAAACAGGCAAATGGGGTGACTGAGGACATGCCTCAGTACTTGACCCCAGGGTGGGGGAAGAAGTCATCAAGGGCTTCCTACATGCCTCAGTTCTTGACCCCCAGATGGGAAAGGAGTCATCAAAAGCATCCTGTTCCCACAAGAACGTGTGCCTTATTTCATCATTATCATTATTAACAACAGCAACATTATCAGATGTTTCTTTCTGAATGTTCCTGTTTCCAAGAGAATTAAAACATGGATAATATAAAAGAAAAGATGTTTCCTACAATGGCATCCAGGCTCTGGGCCAAACACCTTTCAAACCACTTGCTGCTGGTTTTCTGATGACAATAACAAAAAAAAAAAAATACTTCATTCCTTTAGGAATTCTGCTTGTTGTTAATTGCTTGAAGGGGCCTTCAGTTGAAATATGCCTGCTTTAATAAAGGATATCCCAGCTTTCTACCCTCCTGTGGGTTTATCCTCATCTACCTTCTTTTTTACTATTTCAAAACAAGCCAAACAACATGAGGTACATGACAGGATTTTAATAAACAGCAAAGGTGAATTTTAATTTGGATCACTTAATATTGTGGGGTTGGGTTGTTGTTGTTTTTTGCTTTGTTGATGTTTTCCCTTTTTTTAAATGAAAGAATTGGTGAGATAGGTGGTTTTGGGTCTCTCCGTTGCGCTAATATTGTTTTCTTTCTAAATACCTAACTTGAAACCAGACAAAAAGTTGAAAGGGTTCTATCTGCATTGATAATCTTGAAGGTGCATGCCCTGTTTTCACAGATTTTGAGATCAAAGCCCTTTTTTGAAATATGGAATTATGAATCTTATAAATCAGGTTCACTTCATTTTTTATGTATGTTGTGGCTGCCATCAATTTGGTATTTCTGGTGCTAATGGTTTTTGCAGGAATGTTGAGAGTTCTTCAGAAGGTCTAGAGAAGCAATAGTGAAGCCTTAAAAAGATTCTTATCTTTAAGGGGTGATGGTTTGCCATTTTATAAATAAAGCATTTCAAGTCTAGCTTTTACAGTAATTGAGTTGAATTCAAGGATGGTCAAGCCAAACATGTCATAATTCAATAAATTTTGGCACAATCTTAACTTCTTTATTTATAAATCATATACATGTTATGTATGTATATAGGTTGCATCTTTATTAAAATACTTTTACTCCAGTATGACCATATAATGTAAAAACATATATTCATGGCATAGCAGCCAGTAAAAGAAACACATAAAAGCAAACTAATAGAATGGCAATCCAGCACAATTAAATAAAATTAACAATGGCAGAAACACACATAAACACAGTGTTTTATTGAGTGGCAAGTGCAGTGATGTCAAGGCAGAAGAATTTTGCACTTTAAAAGAAATATAATAGAAAACAATTTAAATACCCAGGGAAAAATGGTGGTCTTCAGAAGTACCATGACCAAAGCATCTCTGGGACATCCAGATAGCAAAGAGAAGGACATATTCTCTATAACTCTAGTTGCTTTCATACATAATTACAGATTACTTTAATCTTGTTTTGCTGAATGAACCCAACCACAATACCCTGAAACTTAATCTAACCAATCCCTGCCCTTCCCAAAAGTGTAACTAGAATAAAAAAATAATAATTGTATTGTGTAAACGCAGAATTAGACTCATAATTTTAAAGATCAGAATCAAGACAAAAGAATTTAGAAATATGATTAATTTTTTTGTATTAGGCTCCTCATTAAGGAAGGCCATGAAAGGAAAAAATATCCAGCTATCTGATGGATCTAATTAAAAAAAAAACTATTATAGTTTACGTGAATTTTACTTAAAGAATAAGGAAAAATAAGAATAAGCACGATCATTGAAAGTGTAATGGACAGAAGTTAACATATTATTCTAAACTCCTTTTCTCACACAAAGGTTATAAAAAGAGCTGCATTAGGAAATGTGGCATGTCTGACTACATATATTGTTCTAAGATCATATGTAACATTTTAAGCCTGCCCTTAAATGGGGAAGTATCAGTTTCCCCCCCAGGAAAATTGTGAACATATGGTCTTGTATTGCATTGCTAGGGTAACTATGTATATACCTTTATAGAAGGCAAACCTTGGTTTGAAGGAATCTTTTCTTTTGATGTTTGTATTGTTAAGCTTAAGAGCAATATTGTTGGTAGGCAGAACATTGGAGTTCCTGTGAATCAACAATGGATGGTCCATGGAAGAAAAGAAGAGCAAAGCGAAGCATGTGGGACCCCAACTATAATTTTTACTACCTCAATGAGATGTGCTAGATTTCTATTTAGGCCATAGTTGTTATTTCCAAATCTGCATTTGAAGACAGTTCAGAAACTGCAGCTGGTAAAAAGTGTGGCTGCCAGTTTGGGAAGTGGGAAAACTCCATGTACACTAAGCCACCATGAGCACTGAATTAAGTGGGGCCTTGAATATCCCAGCTTAAATAATTCTTCTATTCCCTCTGGCTAGTCCTCCTCCTCCTCCTCCTTCTTCTTCTCCTCCTCCTCCTCCTCCTCTTCCTTCTCCTTCTTCTCCTTCTTCTCCTCCTCCTCCTTCTCCTCCTTCTTCTTCTCCTTCTTCTCCTCATCCTCATCCTCCTCCCTCCTTCCTCCTGGCAACTTAAATTATATTTTCAAGATATTTCCTTAAGATCAAAATTAAAGTTAACTGTATATGTGTGAAAAGAGAGGATAGAATAGGTTTTAACTGTTCTACACTTAAATCTTATATACTTTACTTTCTGTGTTATTTCTATATTTTTTTCATTTTTATTGTTTCACATATGTTGCCAGACTTTTTTTTAGAAAAATGAGTGATATGACAACAGCAACAATTACACTGAGCCATTGTTTGCTTAATGATTATATATTGGATAAACCACAATTACCTGAGCTTGTAAAATTAGCTTAACTATAAGGCAACATTTACAACCCACAGTGGCTGGGATTATATAACATTAAACCAAAGCCAAACAAATGACATTCCTCTGGCATAAAATGTGAACTTGTGTTTAGCAAACCAAGTTGATTAAATCAATCATCTGTTAACAAAGAAAAATAAATAAATTTCTTTTACACACATACCCATAAATACACACATATCACACATATAATATGCAAGATAAAAATGTTATTGTGTTTTTAAATCAATGAAAATTTTCAATATAAAAAATTCGCCCGAAAACTAAAATGTAATGAGCGTGCAATTTCCTCTTTTAAAATTAATCTGCTTTGTTGACTAAAAGAAAGCAAGTGAAAGTCAGTTTAGAATACTTAGGCTATTTTCTTTAGAGAAAACATAGAACTTCCTTAAGAAAAGTAAGACTAAACAAGCTGTTACAACAAATCCTAATTCAGGGAAAGGAAAAGGAAAAAAATAGTTCCAGGAACCAAGGAATGTCCAGGCAAAATATCCAGACTTTGAAGACTTAATTATTTTTGACAACTGTTGCTGCAATGAAAGCTTCGAACATTCATAAGCATAAACAGAACTTGTCATCAGATTAAATACAAAGAGAACCCAAGTAAGAAACCATCACAAAAACCAGGAACACAAATAAAAATGTGTCCTTTTAATTGTAAAGGGTTCAAGAGAACTTGGGAGTTTTTACAAAGATACAATAAACAAGAAAGGATTGTGTTACTTACAGAAGCTATAGTTAGCATAAAATGTGGCAATAACCAACATGTGATATTAGATCATGTTAGAAAGATATATAGTGGTTGCTGGTTTATTTTTAGATACAACATAAAATATTGATTTGAATCTCTAACAGTGCCAAAAGAAAGCTGTATGTCACTATAAAGACTTTTCTTCATTTCCATTGGTTGAAGCTCTTCTGGATATACAATATATCCTGTATATAGAAAAGTTCATTCCTTGAATGGAAAGCATCTTTGGATCCAACTCACTAAAATGTCTAGAATGGGGGGGGGAGGGAACCCTATACTAGCAATAAGAAAATGGGTTAAGTTTTATGGTACATTCTTATGTAGCAATAGCTCAATATGTGTTAATAACGATCACATGATGCAATAAATGGGTTCCTTTAAACTAGATGATGAATGTTTGACACAACTTGAATTCACACATAAGGAGCGAATACATCTTGATGGGTAGTTTATCATTCAGCATGCACCAGAGTTTATGATGCAGAATGCTAGACTAGACAGTAATGAAATTTAATTTGCTTCTCCATCGTATAAGAACTCTTCTATTTAATATGATTCAGAAGGAGTAACACTCCAATAAGCATAGATGAACTGAATACGTCAGAAGAAAGGCCACATTTGTAAGACTGGAAGAACATGGTGATGATTTGCTATCTACAAATCATCTTCAATGTACTGAAATGGTTTAACAAGTCCAGATTTCCATTGAGAATTATTACCAAAGAGATATATCTCCTTAGAACAAACAAAATTGCATTTATCAGAAACTGATGGGCTTAAAGTAGGACCTAAAATACTGAAATCCTTCTTGGTATTATTCATTATACTGTCTTTAATGAAAAGTATTGAAATATCTGGCATCTTCAAATGCATAAATATACTTTGGTTGGTGTTCCCTCCATGTGATACCCCACAAATTCTCTAAATATGTTTGAAATGCATGAAATACATGATTCTACATTCACTCTCACATGATATGCAGAGATTTTATCTGTAATGGAGGAGAACATGAAGCAAGAGATCCTGTTCCTGCAACATGATTTGGTAATATATTCAAGAATCAAGGCAGGTACTTGGTTAAACTAGTGTGGTGGAATGTAGTCTGGAGTTCTAGGAGGAAGGGTCTACTTTCCAGAGAGCAAAGAGACAATGAAGCTTGGAATGTCTTGTAGGCAGGAAGAGGCTAAGATGCCTTCCCTCCAGCAGTTCACAGAGTATATCTATAGTTATGGAAATAGTTGCTTCATTCTGGCAAGATTCTGTCTGTCGGTAAACAACAATAAAACTACTCAGAAGAAACTCCACATACCATTCTTGGTTCTTGGGGCCTGACACATAGTATCCATTTGAAGGATTAGGATTGACTGGGAATTCTGGTAAATATATTTTAAATCTTCTTGGAGACTGACAGGTTGAATAAAAACCGAGTGAAGGGTATACCATCATCTCTTCCATAGAATATGTAGACTTAGATTTTTTAAAAAAAAGTTTACAGAGATTTCAGCCAGACAGACAAATGTTGCAATTTTCATCTATTATTGAACTGAAAATGTTTCTCCCCATTGCACACTCCACCATCCCACGTGAATGCAGACATCTTGCTGAACTCATGTTTGTATCAAGGGAAGGTATTTTAGCTTGTTTCAGATTGGAATCGGACCAAAAATGAGGGTCAAAGAGTATCATTATCAGGAGACCTAAATCCAAAGTATACAATTATGCCAATGTTTTAAAGGCTTAAAAAAATAAAGCTGAGCCTCTTCCAGCTAGCACATATCACTGTCAGTTCCTTCCACAGTTTACCTTTTTGCAAAGAGATTTTCTTCTTTAGCATCTTGGCAGATTTAACAAGCAAGCTCTCCAGTTACTGATCTTAAGTACGAGCCACATTACATATACTTTACACCTCATTTTTATCTCCCATTTGGGGATGTGATACGAAGCAAATCTGTTCTTTCTTCTTTCTTTCTTTCTTTTTCTTTTTCTTTCTTTCTTTCTTTCTTTCTTTCTTTCTTTCTTTCTTTCTTTCTTTCTTTCTTTCTTTCTTTCTTTCTTTCTCTCTCTCTCTCTCTCTCTCTCTCTCTGTCTGTCTCTCTCTCTCTTTCTTTCTTTCTTTCTTTCCAATGAAGGAGAAATTGGCTCAACAGCAGTGATCAAATTCCAAATAGCTTTCGATCAAAAGGGGATTTCCTAAGGAGTCTTGACCCAACCAATCTGACAGAAGGTTTTCAAGTTTCAGAATGAAAATAAAGCAAAGAACCTGGTGCTTAACAATCCTACAACAATTCCTTACAGAGCAGTGGCTACAAGACAAAGACTTGGGTTCAAGACACCCATCAGGCCAAAATTAACACCTTTCAGTTTAGCCAATCATATAAAGTTGTAGAAAGATAACATTGGAGAAAAAAGCCCAGAAGATATAGTCCTAAACATCTTGAAGAAAACTAGAGTATTGACTATTTTTTTCTTTTACAACATACGCATTTTCTTTCTGTGTTTGTTGACGTAGGGTACTAGGACTTCGTAAGTTGGAAATAAATAAATAACAAAGAGGATTGTTTGTTTGTTTGTTTGTTTGTTTATCCTACCATTATTTTATATGTATAAATAACTCAAGGCAGAGAACATACCTAATACTCCTTCCTGTTCTTGTTTTTCCGCAACAGCCATGTTAGATGGGTTGAGCTGAGAGAGAGTGACTAGCTTCACTTAGCAATCAACATATTTTTGTCCTAGTGTGCATTTAAGGTGTGTCAGTACATATGTGAAAGTTTGCATGATATGGTTTATTCAATTAACCCATTGCTTAGATTCACACAACATTCTGAACCATACATAAACTACCCAGGCTAGACTTTTTATAAGCCTTTGAGTCACTTTTTGACTCCTGGGAATTGCCTGGATTAGTCTCTGAAGTTTTCTTGTCAAGATTTTTCAAAAGTGTTTTGCCACTGTCTGCTTCCTAGGACTGAAAAAAAGTGACTGGCCCAAGGTCACCCAGCTTTATGGGAAGGACTAGAATTCAGTTTCCCAGTTGCTAGCTTGATCCCTTAACAACAACACCAAACTGACTCTCTTGTACAACTTAGTGAACCATAAACCAGGCAACCAATTTTAAATTCAGTATGAAACAAATAAGTAGAGCATACAGTTCCAATAATTGTCAGGGAGGCAATTATTTCTGTATATGGATATTCCATGTAGCAGTTGTCACTAACAGACAACAAATAACTCTTCGTAGAGTTGTAGCCAGCCACTTTTCCCAGATATTCTATTCCACTGTCACCATTAAATCTTTAGTAAGACTCTGCTTACTTCAAGATTCCTCCATGCTCTTCTCCCACAGTCAGTGAGTAATGTCCATTGTTGCTTTATTTCCACCCAAAGTTCAGTACTATATCCATGAATAGACTTCTATCTCTTTGATTTCCTTATAAGAAAATATCTTAGATCATCCCCAATTATGTATAGAACAGTTCTCATAACCTGTTATGCATTTATAGGAGAAAGAGAGAGAAACGTATTCACACTGGAGCTTCATTTACAATAAGCTCTGAAGCTCTATTGGCTTCAGGCAAACTTACAAAATGTGTTCATTTTAAGGGTTGTGTCTACCATTGAATTCCACCAAAAACAATTGACAGTTCCTCCTTTGTCAAAATACCCAAGGCATTTCTAGGGAAGCCAAAAGCATTTTGAATGAAGTAGCCAAAAATCTCAAAGAAATATGCAAACATCTAACTTTTACTTGATGTGAACATTTGAACATTTGGAGATTTCTATGGGAGGAGGACTATATCTGTCTCTACACAGACTGAAAATGTATGTCAAGAAAGTGTGGACATTCCTTAGAGTCTCATCCCATAAATACTATCTAATAAAGGGCAGACAACCTGATGTTATCCAGATTTCTTGGGATTTTAAAAGGCCCCAAAGTAAAAGATTATGAATGCTGTCATACAGACTATCTGAAATACATCTCAATACATCCGTCTCAAATGATGATTTGCAGAAGTGGAGTAACTTTCACTACCAATTATTTCAACCTTCTCCTCTTATAGTTATTTTTCATTTAGTTTTCTTTATATCCTCATCCCAGGAATCATAGCAATCACTGACTCAATTACATTATAAAATAGCTTTGGTTTTTTTTTTCATGTTTTAAGATTGGTTAACTTGCTTTCCTTCACTCTTCTCCATCAAACAGATACAGATTCATGGTGGAGTTCTTTCCAGCAAGGTTACAAAGGTCATGGCCTTTTATGGGAAATTTGCCCAAAAGTTATGTTTTGCATCACCCAAGTCACAACCGGACTGAGAGAACCCTTGTTCATGGACTCCTTCCATCCTCTTATTGAAGTGCCTTTACGGAACAATCTTTAGCTTGTAACATTAACCACTGATTGGAAGTTTACATCAATTTTAGAAGCAGTAATCCAAAACCAGCCCTAAATTAGAAAAATGTGACAGGGAAGTAGTTAAGGTGAAATCAGAATTTTTTTTCCTGATTACCCTATTTATCAGGTAAAATTTCAAGCCATTCACAGAACTGTGAGAAGACTCAGCAGACAGCTATATCCCAAGACAGTGGCTGAGTTTGGTTTAGTATTGCATCTCAAAGTAGGACCTTAAAGGTCACATCTGCAAGAAGATTAACAATGAGACAAAGGGGATCATACTTGACCAATGAGACATTTTGAGAAAGAAGTCTAATTTGAAATGCGTCTTGGTAACTTTTAAATGAAAATGATATGTATCTAACCAAGGGTCATGGTAAGCATTAGCAGAAAGTTAACTCCATATTAATTGGATAGACAGGGACTTTATATCAGATATAGAAAAAGCCTTTCTGGAAATTGTTCAAGGCTCTTGGCTGCACTTACAATAATTTCTTTTATATTGGGTACGTTTTAACAGCACTGAAGAATAAATACAGAGATGTAAATTTAGATAGTAGTTTCTTAGGCCTGCCAGCCATCAAGGATTGTCCACTTGCATCCATTTTTATTAGTAATAGTATTTATATTGCATAATTCCCTGCTCACTTCAGTGGGAAATAAATATGGGATCATAAAACTCATAATAGTTTTGGATTCTTTTGTGACCTCAGTTTAATAAGAACTTGAGCAGGAGGGGCTATAATTTAATAATAGAGAACTTCTCAATTTGAAGAGTATTAAGTAGATTTGAGAGGGGGGGGGTAGAGGTTAAAACTGGGGAATAAGTAAGGTATCAAGATTCAGTGGAGAACAAAACAGAAGCCCTGCCTAAAACTCTGGAATGAAAGGCTGATGATGGAATGTTGGGCCAAACATTAATGAAACTGAATTGATGGAAGGTCACAAAAATCACTAACCTTTTTATAGCTTTTTTAACTGAGTCTTTAGTTCTTTACCTGTACAATTCAATGATTTTTACCTGTATATGTCTCTAAATAAATGTATTCCTAGCAAGTTGTTCTTTTTTTAATCCATTTTAATCCACTTTTTCATAATCACTGACATAAAAAAGAATGTTTAATCCTTAATGCTTAATTAAGGAGTATGTACAGCATAGAATTAAGCAGAGTTAAGCTGACACTGAGCAAGGTTGAGTTTATTTGGAAGTAAATTAACCCCTTTGCGTTTGATTGGCTAGGTCAATTGATATATATTTGGTGTTTACATCATATTCTAATTTCTCACCCAATTGATTTTTAAAAAATTAGTTATGGGAGCAGAGCTGTTATTTTAGTTAAATAATTAATTAACTAGATTAAACAATGTAATATAAATTGGGTGATATAAATTATAGCATGAAAACAATGAACACATGAGCAAAAAATGTTCAAACTATATAACATTAAAACATGTAGAATATATAAATATAAAATATAAAATGGTGAAGAAGCACCAAAACATAACAACCAGAAGGGGACTCCACTCATCTGGCCCCTATTATTATTTAGTGTATAATGAGAACACGACAGAAAAGAAGTAAACATATACACACAATCCACATAATTTTATACAAAACTTCTACAGGGTACAGCAGTGGCTCATAACTGGATGTCCAATTCAGCTATCCAAGTGATCACCTCTGGCGTCACTTTGTGCAGATCTTCTATGGAACCAGAGAATGCACATCGTGGACAATCTTGCACAATATGTTTAATAGTTTGCATATGAGCACCACAATTACAACAAGGGGAATCTTTCCAGTCCCAATGATACAGGCACTTCTTCCAATATCACACCTAATTCTGTTCAATTTCGACGAGAGCCGGATAGGTTAAAATCAGGTGATTTGGTACAGGGATCACTAATGGTCAGGCCACAAGAAGGTAACTTGGACCATTCCTCTCTCCAGGCATTCTTGAGCTTAAACTTGGTAGATGTTATGTGAATACCTGGTTTTCTATGCTGGCCTACAGGATTTCAATCTTATGAAAGATTGTGCATTATCCTGGTGAATAGGTAGGGCCTTGTTGTTCAGCATCTTTGACCATAGTTGGACAAGAGCATGTTGTCTTCTAATGTGGAGCAATATGATATTGCTAAGTACTGGAAACCAGTGCCCGGAAGTGGGATGCAATGTGCCAGTGGTGATGCACATTGTCTGGTAGAGTTGGATATTAACCATTTGAGTGTGGGTGCTGTTAAGCCACACAATGGCACAATATTCTGGTTCCTAATGCCTGTGAAAAAAGCCAGGTTTTAATGGTTTTTAATCTCTATAATATTTTTTAGAGGAAAAAAAAAATCTTTATTTCAGTGACCAGGACATACATGGTAACCATACCATACAGATTTCTGTGACTTAGGTTGCCCACTCCTGTCTTAGAAGGAAGAAATTTTACTGATTGCTGAAAATAATTTGAACTTCTAAAAGGCTGCAAAATAGGCTGAAATATTCTCAGAAAATTCAAAGTGTCAACAGAGGCAATGGAACCAAAGAAATAAACTAGCATTACAAAACTGTTTTTATTCCTTCATTGCAAACGTTTTTAGATAGAAAGATAAAAAGGAGACAGAATCTTTAATGTTTTGTTTTACACACACACACACACACACACACACACACACACAGTTGTTGTTGCTCTTGGTGGTTACATTAAAACTAACAGAAATCTAATTCTGGAGTTATGTTGTTATTGTTGTTTCCCATTTTCCTATATGGTGGGAACATGAGACAGAAATTGTCTGAAGAATCAGACTCCTCCAGATGATAGTGGTTGATCTCACTCTCATAACAGCGCTTTAAAAATCCTTTTAAAAATGGGCATGGAAAGTGGAAACAACATATCCCTTGTGAGGAACGCATGACAGACAGTTAACTTATTTATTTCTAGTTAACACACTTCAGGCTTTCTGATTTTACAGCATTACATGTACTGAACCTCTTTAGTAAAGTGGGGGTTTCTCATTTCAGCCTAACTGCTGTTAATTTGTTCCAAATGTTAACATTGCAAATAAGGGTCTGGTTACCATCTCAACATCAAGTCGATAATAAGAACAGAACTGATCAGCATCTGGTTTAGTTCAGAGTTAAAACATACTGCCGAACACTACAAAATTTGGACTGGAAGATCCTGGCCATTTCAGGGCCACCACCAAGCCCTCCCCCGGAGAAAAGAACAGATCTCTCCCCAAACAGCATCAAGCATTTATTGCTTGATATGTTCACTAAAAATGGACTATCACATTACTAATTTTGCCAAATTCCAAAATATGTAAACAGGCCAAAACCTCTTAGCATAAATTATGGAAGAGCGGCCTTAATGATAATTTTTAAAAATTCATGGCGCTTGATTTCCGGAGTTGGAAAACCATTTTTTTAAAAAGCACCATAAGAGACAAAATTTTGAAGTTTCTAATTTCATCTCTGCTACAGGCAGCTCCCACCATAAATATATCATAGTATATTGGACAATGCCCCTTTGTGAATAAACTTGAAAACAAGTTTTAACTATGAATCCAAATTTAACCCCAAGATGCCCCCCTCCAGAGGAAAACGGGAGGTGAAAAGAGAGAGAGAGAGAGAGACAGACAGACAGACAGACAAGAGACAGAGAAGCTAAAATTTAACCAGTCATAACTTTTTAAAATACCTAAGTATAAAGATTTTTCAAGTATTCCTGCATTAAAAAAAATCTTTCTGGTAGATTTATATTTTGGAGAGTTCCTTGAGATTTCGTTGCTTAGTGAATTGCCCTATTCATTACATGAGTAATAGCAAGGAATAAGTCCTTGAAAGTGTGATAAATCTAAAATAATGTAAGATGTAGAATTACAATGAGTGTGAGAAACTGAGGATGTAATAAAATAATAATAATAATTAGTTGGAAGGGACCTTGGAGGTCTTCTAGTCCAACCCCCTACTCAGGCAGGAAACCCTATACCATTTCAGACAAATGGTTGTCCAGTCTCTTCTTAAAAACTTCCAGTGTTGGAGCATTCACAACCTTTGGAGGCAGGTTGTTGTTCCACCGATTGTTCTGTCAGGAAATTTCTCCTTAGTTCTAGGTTGCTTCTCTCCTTGATTAGTTTTCATCTGTTGCTTCTTGTCCTGCCTTCAGGTGCTTTGGAGAATAGCTGCACTCCCTCTTCTTTGTGGCAACCAATTGCAAGATATGCCATTCTTTGCAACCCCCCTTGGATAGATGCCACTTTATTTACAAGATATGCTTTTATTTAATCAGAATCATCACATTTGATTTATGAAGACAGAAGAGCCCTACTTTATCCCTAAGTTGTACACAATGATTTAGGAACATATTGCAAATCCTGTTTTGCTTATCCAGAAATATTGAGTTGCTGAACTTCACACAATTAAGAGCCAGCCAACCAAGCTTTAACTCAGCACAATGGGAAGAGTTAGATATAGTTGTAAAGTACTTTAGCTGGAATGGTTATACCATTGAATCTGAGGTCATTTGTCTTTTTGAATAAGTGGCAGAAAATCTACCCCACACAGAAACACAGACCCTGCAATAAACAGGGTCTTTCTTCATAAAAGTAATACTCTTATAAATTATGGCAGTTGGACTTCAATAATACCTGGATATTCATTTATTACCTACTCCACATTCTGTGGTTAATGAGTGCATTCAGCACTCTGTGTTAATTTTATTCGGGAAGGAAATATTAAAAGGCTAGGACTGGTATGAGATGGAGTTAAACAATAATTGGATGATTTGCTGCTGAATTCCATGACCTCAGAAATTATAGGATTGGGGAGAACTGGCTTGGCAGTAGGATGTTTCTGTTGAGCACAAGGTAACCATGTGCCAACAGTGCAATGCAGCTGGTAAAAATTCAATTGTTTAGGAGTTCATTAACAGGAGTGCAGAGCCCATATTTTTAACACAAATATTATACATGCAATTTGGCTTCCACTAGGTAGTGCATCTTTTGCACAAAACTGTATTAGTGTACTGCCATTGCTAACTTGCAAGTTGTAAAGTTTATTACTATGAAATCTTCTCTTACAGTATAAACCACTTTATGGCAAAGGACTCAGTGATATTCTTGGGTGGATGGAAAATGCAAGCAATGGAATTCTCGCTAGGATAGAAAATGGAGTTAGGGATTTTGGTCCTTCCTTTGTAAAATGTCTGAAGTTCACGTAACCTTATAATACAATACGCAGCAAACATGAATGCGGTCACAAAGGCAACTGTGCCAAAGGAGAAATGAAATGTCTAAGGCTCTGTAAAAATGTGAGATAACAGAGGCAAAATTGAATTAAATTACCACCCAAAAATTATGCAAATGATGGAACACTAAATGAATTCTTTCTTCATTATATCCTTATCAGAACCCAAAACCTCAGCTAAGTACATCTAGGAAGATACAAGGTATTTCAACAGTTTTATTTAATATATTAGTTTTGTAGACTTATATACACTTAGTCTAGTTACAAAGTACATTAATGAACTGGAACCTTTTTATCTTGAATGTATGCAGGGAATTGGACTATAGCTTGTGAGGCATTCACCCACATAGGGTTTTTTTTTCCACATTTTTTAAATGGGCAGAAGTTTATTGAAGGAGAAAACAAAAGTCCAAATTTTTTATTGCATTGTTTTTTTTTCAGTTCAGTTCCCTTTGCATTAAGAGTCAGGTCTGATGAATCAATAATATACAAACAATAATTTTTAAAACTTGGTTACTAAAATTACATGTTTTGTAATTTGTTTCTACAATTTTTCCAAACAAAATATTTTATTTATGTAGTCAAAGCAAACTAATGAATGCTTAAACCAATTAAAGGTGTGTCAATAATCTTGAATATAAAAGGTATATCAAACTGAATGCCAATGCCCATCCCACATTGAGAAACAGCAATTTTTATTTATTAATATATATGTTTATTCAAGCTGCATATTGGTTACGTATATGCAGAACAAATCCCGCAGATAAAATTAACCCTGTAGACTTCTACCCAGCCTTTCTCTGTGCAGACAAGAAAATCTGGCTTACCCCTTATACTGCCAGAAAACATCTTTTTTAAATGATTTATGTCATAGCTTAAAATCTTGCCAATGCATCATTACAGTCTTCTCCCTTCCTTAGCTAGCCCTCACCAGGAAGTCAGGGCCAAGTTAAACATGTTTCAAAAAGCAAAATGCCCAAACTATGGTATTTAAACAGGAAGAGATAGGGTGTGGGATACAGAATGCATTCATTTAACTGGTGATTAGTTTTCTGCCAGTTTTCCTATCCCCTTACCCCCTACAAGTGCCAAGTTCTGATGTGACAACAATCTCAAAGAATTTAGAAAGGGTGTCATGAGAAAATTAAGTAACAGGAACAGCCCTAATGCACTTTTGCAGTTAAAATCTGCTATTAATAGCACATCACTTATACCGTATCAATTAATCCTGGAATGGTACATTTGAAGAACAAAAGTTTGGTTTACAGGTAGTCCTCATTTAGCAAGCACAATAGGGACCGTCAACTCGGTCACTAAGGGAAGCGGTCGCTAACTGAAGCCACAACTGTGCTTATCACTTGATTTCAGTTTTCCTTTGCTTTAGACCTGTGGAGGTCATACATTTTTAAAAAATGTATATTTCATACTTCTCAACTGCCCATCGCCATCAGAAGGTATATGCAAGAACTTGTCTCAAAGTTACTTTTTCATCACTATTATATCTGGAAATGTTTTTTAAATGAATCACTGAACAAGGACTACTTGCAATTAATTAAAATTAATGTGTTAATTTAAATATCAAATTGATTTCTAATCCATTTTTTAAAAAAACAACAACCCTATCATTTGATCTTTTTCCCCTTCTCAGCTGAACAAATATGGATACAGTAGAAGTTTAAAACACATACTCTAATATCTATTATTAATCCAAACACTGTTTACATCTAAAATAAAGACTAGAATTTAAACACAATTTTTGACTCTTCAATCTGAATGCAGCTTGGCAGATGAACTTTATCTGACATAGATGAAAGAAACTGTGTCTTTTAACATATTTGGAAATGTCTGTTTTTGCACCTTGACAAAAATTCACCCCCCAAAACTGGGATATGTTCAATGTAATATTTTTTATGACTGAATGGCCCTATGAAACATTTAATAATGTTTTTAAAAAACTATTTTGAGCTGAGTATCAATTCTAGCCTTGAAAATACCTAGTCTGCTAGAAGTAATTATTGAATCTTACAATCAAGCATCCCATAATTACTTTTGATCAATTATGTTGTAATGAATAAATTTGATATGCACATTGACTGAATGGAATAAATTCATTAGAAATTCCTACTTTGCCTAGATTCCCATTTCACCTAACGGTATTCAGTATCAAAATATCAGTATCAAGAAGTTCAATACATCTTGGATTTATTCAGTCAAAAACAGCATTTCAGATTTACTGGATTCCATTGCATTTATACAGAAAAGACGTGAGTGAATCATCAACTTAGATAGGCAATGAGATTATTCCATTAAAGCAGCTGCTTGTAATGTCCTACAACAGATTTCATTTTGGAATTTATTATGTGTATTAACTCAATTTTGAGATAACTCAATTTTGAGACAAGATTTCACATTCTCAGATGTTCATTCTTTTGAACTAAGTTCCTATTGCATGGAAATTGGCATTTGGACAAAGAATGTGGAGAAAGCACAAAGGCATTTTTTTAAATGAAGTAAAGCTGTTTGCTGTGGAGGAATGAGCAAAAATTCCTATTGCAACAAGCAGTTATAGGAAAAGGGTGTTGTAGTTACTGCAGCTAAATAGTTATGAATTTAAGGCAGTGATTACTTTTCCACACCGGAATGCTGCATATAACTCCTTTTTCTCCCTCCCTAGAAAGCATAGATATTTAAAGATATGTACAAATTCAGAAAATCTGAAAGGAAGCAAATGCTTTTTTCACAATATTTTTAAAATGTTCCAAATGAAAAGAAACCATTATTTATTCTCCCTAAAGCCCTTCTACACTGAAAAGCCAGCAACACAATCAATAATAAACGCAATTTGTTGTAAAGTGGGAATCCATTTAGTAAGGCCATGGTAGAAATTCAATGTCTGACCATCCCCTTGAGTATATTTTTCTATATATTTTCAGATAGGAGCATAATAAAATCTCTATAACTCGGCACTTTTGAAGAGAATCCAAGTCGGCAAATGATATATACCTTTTCTACAGCTGCTACTAAAGTCGGTTCAGCATGACTTAATTCCATTTTGTTCTTGCCATCTTTTATCATTTATTAGTTTTATTGTAATTTCTTTTGACTGTTACGAGTTGGGTGGCATACAAGCTTAATCAATTATCATTATTATATTTAAGAATGTCTTCAATAAATAGAGGAGCCATTTCAGGTACAGGTTAGAATCAGCAGCATGAAAGTAACTTCAACAATAAGGCTTCCCTTACAGGTGGTACTCAACCCATAAAGCTCAAAGTCTAGTACTTACCACTTTTCTACTATTTTACAAATCAGTGCTGCAGTCATACTAATAATATTGTGCAATACAAAATACCCAGGGGAATATTATTTGATCATTATGGTGAACTTTTAAGTCTGATCTATAAAACAGTTCATGTACCATACGCGACTCCTATTTTGCCCAAGTCTCTTAGACTTCCACAAGTCAAGAAATAATGCTGCTTTATCATTTATTTCTACATCAAGTTATCGCTTCAACATTTACTCTACCAGGTCTGAAGAGACTTATGTTCAATAGAATTTACTCTTTTCATTAACTGCAGTGACTTTTCATCATAGAAGCAATAAATAGAAATCTTATATTTTTATAAAACACATCATTCAAGGTAGCAACTTTTACTGACATGAAACCACTGTTAACATAACGAGTCATTTAAAATTAACTTTTAAGTCAATTTTAGCAATGGAGCTGGAGGAAAAGATCTATCACCGGTGATCCTTCTTATGGTTTATGATTGAGTGATCTGTAGGGCCTCCAACATGTCTTCTACAGCTTTCAGTGAATACTTGGTCTCTTTCTTACTACGGCCAGCATACTATGCAAAACAAAAGCAAAGAAGAAACTTTTGAAAAACACATGCAAATAAAGTACAATAGTCAAAGGTAACCCTAGGTTTCAATAATTACAAAAAACCTATTTGCTTGCTTGTTTATTTAATTTATTATTATTTATTTACAATTCATTTTAAACATACTTCAGCAAAAAATGATTATAAAGGAATAAATTTTAAGCTCTACATTTAAAAGTGTTTAAACATTTTAAAATGATTATCAGAGGTGAGGATTGGGGCAGTAAAAGAAAGGCAAGAAATTGACTGGGATCATAGCATTCATACTTTACTCTCCCAGTTTTCTGTGGATGAATGAATGAGTTTTATTTTGTCTGTGTAACTGTAATATGTTCTCAAATGTTAATAAGCATGTGTGTGTGTGTGTATACACACACATATACACACAAACACAGATATATACACACACATACACATATATATATATTTCTGTAATTAATGTTGCCCTCAATAAGAGACTATTTTCTTATATTTATTAAACATCTCATGAACCATCGACAAAAGGTAATATTACAAGTAATAAAGATAATAAAATTAACCTGCTTTTGACCTTCTGAATATTTTTAAACAACAGGAATCTTGATTCTATAGCCCAGTGATGGCGAACCTTTTAGAGACTGAGTGCCCAAACTGCAACCGAAAACCCACTTATGCATCGTCGAGTGCCGGGTGGGTGTGGCCCATTGGCTGGGTGTGGCCAGGTGGGTGGGCGTGGCCCATTGGGTGGGCGTGGCTGCAGTGGTAACGGCATACTGGGTGGGACTAAAAAGTTCAATCAATCAATTCCAACTTTGCAAGATCTTTTTTTTTCTGCGAGAAGTTGAAATTGACTGATTGAACCTTTTTTTTTTTTTTTTTGCACACGGCGGCAGAGGCCTAAAGCGAAAAGGTTTTATAAAACCCAGCTGAAGGCCTAGGACTGGGGCGATGGTGCACATGCCCACAGAGAGGGCTCTGAGTGCCGCCTCTGGCACCCGTGCCATAGGTTCGCCACCACTGCTATAGCCTAAGATTTCAAAGAAAATAAAAGGAAACCAAAAGGTTATATATGAATACTTCCCTCTACTCTCTTCGGAAATTGACTAGATACTGTGGATAATTTTTGATTTGGATTTCAACTTAAGGAGAAATAAAGCTGATTGCCAAAATGCATTCAGAAATCTTTGATTTATTCTATCTTTAAATACATTAAAACAAATATGAGGTATTAAAAAGCATAACATTTCCTGTTAATCTGAAAAATTGCTCCACTGAGTGGCATTGGCACAATTGAAACAATAATACACTATATTTTATTTTGGTGCTGCACACACAGAGACAAAGAAGAAATTCTCAATATAAATAACAGATATATTTTTGTTTATTACTTTATGTTTTATTATACCATTGTAACTGTGCACTTTCTCTCATACAGTTCGACTGGTATACATGGCTGGTGAAGAAATGCCTCTAAATTATATACATTCTGTAATTTGGCATGCTCTTTAGGTGATATGTTTGTGTGTGCTTTAAATCTATACCATATGGCTACAAAGAAACATCTGAGAATGCTCCGACATCTTATTAAATTTCAGGAAACGCTGGCAAAACAGCCCATCATTATCAACTCTTCATGAGTGTAAGAGTAATCCTGTAAAATCTGATCAAGGGTTATATAATCCAACATTCTAGTATGCAATAGCTAACAAAGTATTTTTAAGAAGCCAACCAGCAGGATTTGAGGGTAAAAGGATACACCCTGCTCATCTTGCAGCAATTGATACTGTGAGATAGATTATACTGCCTTACCAAACGCAGTGGCTCAGTTCAACCATTTGTCTAGTGACTGTTTGAAGTTATGCTGGTGCTGAAAGAAGTGACTTAAAACTGGCCCTCACACTTACGACTATTGCCGTGTCTCCGTGGTCACATCATGATCCCAGTGCTTAGCCACCAGTCTGGATTTCTGTAAATTGTAGCATCTGTTGGTCACATAATCATCATTTGTGACCTTCCCAGCCAGCTTCCAACAAGTAAAGTCAGTGAGGAAGCTGGAAGGAGATTGCCAGTTGCAGACATGTGATGTCTCACTTAACGACCAATTGAAAAAAGATAGTAAAACTGGATGTGGTCCCATGATGTCTCACCTAACGTCTGTACCACTTACTGGTGAATTGTCCAGTCCTATTCTGGTTGTAAGGTGAAGACTGCCCTACTATATACTATAATGTACCGGTAGGTCTCGATTAGTGCAGTTAAGGAATCCTACGAAATGATCGGATTATTCAAACGTGCACTCTTCAAAATGGTATTTCTACGGAAAAATATGGTAATTGGTTCCAGCAAAACAGAAAAAGGAAATGGAAAATTTTAAACATAATTTTTTATGCATATATTAATAAATTAATACAGTGAAGGATAAGAAAATGTACTTATAATTTGAATTTATGGTTAACAAAGTCACAGAGTAGTTACAGAAAGCAAAACCAAACCAAACATCTACTGTAGATTTAAGGTGTTCCAACACCTCATTCTATTTTAGTGGTGCTCTGACCACGTTAAGGTCATTTAATTATATAAAAGTTTTGCTCTAATGTAATGACATGCCTCGTCTTTTACAACTTTTTATGCCATCAAGTCAATTTTTGAATCCTGGCAACTGCATGGAAAAATCCCTGCAGTTTTGTTGGCAAGGTTTCTCAGAAGTGGTTTGCCATTGTCTTCTTCTTATAGCTGATCACCAATAGCTTACTGGTCCATGGTTTCCTGGCTGGCTCTATGCCCAAGGCGTGGCTAGAACTCATGGCCTCCCAGTTTCTATCTTGATGCTTTAACCAGTACACAGTTTTTCTGTGCATTCGGGAATGCTTCAGGATCCAATAAATCTAACCTATTATCAGTGTAGTTATTTACTTCTTTAAAACTTCAGTTCTTGAACATGAATACTTCATTGCTCTAATCACAAGGTGGCAACCTTCAGCAACAGAGATGTTTCAAAGAAACAATACCTGCATTCTCAGTCCATTTGCTGTGTTTTTACGTTTTTAATAGCTTTAAGTACAAATATATAGACCAGGGAAACCACATGGTGCACTCAGGTCAAACAAAGTTTGGTATTTGTTCAGCAATTTCTTATGGCAACTTTTGTCAGGGTGGGGGGTTTAATTTGATATTCAAGCCAATTTCTCATTTATGTAATTTTATCCCACATATTTAAATTCCCCTTTCAGTTTTTAGCTGGATGTGGTATCTGTCACTTTTCTGTTAAAATACAGCTGAAGTATGCAATATATCATAAATACATGAAGTCACAAAGAAATGCTGACATTTGTTTTAAGTATATTTTAGTTGAGTAACAATGCAACTGTTCTGTTAAATATCAACTGAAAGAGGAGCCAGTTAAGGATAATTTTGATTCACTTCCAACATAACTTCCCAATAGTTTTGGAATTGGACCATAAAGTCATAAAATATAAATTGCATTTTATAATTTGTACTGCTGAGTTTAGAAATAATGTATGTAAGTAACTCTTAGTATCTAACTTTACAGAACTGAATTTTAGAAGCAGGTTTACAAATTACTAACAGATATTATTTAAAAGTCCGTTTCATAAAGATACTTTTTACACTAAGAAAACTAATTTGCAGATTATGAAACTGTATGCTTGATATTTGGCCTTTAGATGACCTCCAAGGTCCCTTCCAACTTTATTATTATTATTATTATTATTATTATTATTATTATTATTATTATTATTATTATTATTGATCATCGCACAGTCAGCCAGATGTTCAGGCTGGATTTGGCATTTTTGTCTACCTATCGAGTCCCTACCAAGGATCTGGGATAGGCAGATGTGGATGTTTGATGGTATTACAGATATCGTCGCAGGATGGAAACAGTTCCTATTATTATTATTGTTGTTGTTGTTGTTATTAATTCCATGTTTTCCTCCACTTTTTCTAAAATCAGCTTGAATATCTGGTATCTTTTTCTATGTAAGGCTATGATCCGTGTTGGATGATACTAAGCACTATTTAGCTAGCCTGTGAAGTTAGAGACATTGTATAATAGTTTGCACATTCCGTTAAGTCTCTTTTTGGTATTTGAATGTAAATTGACTTTCTTTAATTTATTGGCCAATCTGTTGTTCTTCAGATTTGCTAACATAGTTTGGTTAGAACTTTTATTGATTCTTCTGTTGCTTGCTCTATTTATGTGGGTAGTCTATCAGTTCCTGCAGCCTACCTCCTGGGTAATGACTGCAGTGCTGATCTAATTTTAACTGCTAGTACCAGAGATTCTTATAAGAAGGAAACATCTTCTAATATATTTGGATGCTGACATATCTACTGTACAATACACTGTCTGCATCTTTATTTGATCTCTTTGAATTGATTACTATCTATTAACGTGCTTTAGCCCAGGGGTCCCCAAACTATGGGCCATGGCCCACTACAGGTGGACCAGTGCACACACGTGTGTGCGCATTCACCCCCACTCATGCTAGCACCAGTGACCTGTTTGCACATGTGCACGGGGCTAGCAGCAGCGGCTAGCGCTGGCACAAATGGGACCACTAGTGCATGCGTGGATTATGTGGCCCATTTGTGCATGCTAGCGGCGGCAGCTAGCACCTGCGCAAATGGGGCTGCTAGTGCCGTGCAGGTGCGTGGGACGTTTGCGCATGTGCACAGGTGCTAGCGGCGGTGGCTAGCGCCTGTGCAGAGCTGCTAGCGCCGTTCGCATGCGCGCACTCACACACATTTCCCAGCTTCTCCCTTTCCCTCCGGGCCGCCAGAATGAAAAGGTTGGTGACCTCTGTTTCAGCCTACCAATTCAAGTTGCAAGTTCCTTCTGAATTCAGAGTTCTTTTGAAACACTTTTCTTGTTTTTCTAGGTCTCCTTCCATCCTCAAATATTTTCTTTTATCAGCATCTTCAATGCTTTGTTTTCAATGCATCTTTACAGCTGTTGTTATAATAATGGTTCTTGTCTCTTCTAAGAATTGTTTGAAATTCTTTAAGTACTTTTCTAAGGTTTTTGTCCTGTCTACTCTTTGCAATTTTCAGTTTTTTCCTATATCCAGTTAGCTTTTTTTTCTTTCTTCCTTACTGGCAGTTTCTTTTCACATTTATCCTTCACAGCTTCTTTAAGCTCATTCCATCATTTCTTGGATTCTCTTAGTGAGATTCAGGACTTCAAAGCAATTCCCAATATTCTTCTTGAAAATGGTGGGCATATATTCAAGATCATTTTGTGGAAACTGACTGGCTTTCTTCTTCTTCAGCTTAACTTGGAAACTGCATCTAAACAATTCATAATCTGTTCCACAGTCAGCACCTGGCCATGTCTTTGATAATATAACTGAGCTCCTTTGCCTCCTTTTAACAATAATATAGGTAATTGGTGATTTCCATGTACAGAGGTATCATTTTGATTGTTTGAACATAGTGTTAGATATTTGTTCAAAATATATGGCCTTAATAGTTTTCCATTTACAAATATACAAACCTGATTAATCAAAGATTCTAGTCAGGGTTTTAAGACAAGAATACATCAATGCAATGGACTGAATGGGGGAGCTCACTGGGTGAACTTTGGACAAGTTCATTGTCTCTCTGCCTACAGGGTTGATGTAGATAAAATTAGGGTACACTCCCAAGAAAATAGACCAAAGATACAGTAAATAAAATAATGTAACAAATAAACTAATAAAACCTATTGGAAGTACATTTAATAAAGGACACTAGCAGTTAGCAAATACCTTTGTGTCTTATGAAATATGGAAAAAATGATTTCTAAAGATGTAATGCTAAAAACAAAAACATAAAATACAGGTAGGATGGATATTCTGTTCCTGTTCAGTATGTCCTTTTGATAACAACAACATTCACATATTCAGAAATTAAATAATTTCTATTGTGTATTCATGATTCCAAAAAGAATGAGTTTAAAAAAAATTGTATTATATAGGTCATACCCAAATATGTATGTGAGTGGCTTTTTATGATCATCGTAAATAATTTCCTTTTCTGCACCATCAAGCTTTAAAAACTAATATATTATACAAATGTTATTGAGTTTAACAAAACACTCACCTGGTAAGCTCTATTGATTTGGTTTGCAGCCCAACTTGCATACTTCATATTATCCTTTTTAACTTTTGCACTGGCCTTGGAATTGGAGACAATATGGCTGGCAGACTAGAAGTACAACAGGAAACAAATCAGGAATTTTTTTTGACAATTTAACTAAAATATACTATATATATTGAATCTTGTCCTATCATCTATGCTGAAAAATTAATACTTTTTAAATCAGAATTCAGAATCAATAAATAAGTATTTTGATTCTGTTGGACAAAAATCATAGATATGGTAGATTTGTCCACCAAAATACAAAAAGCTAGTTTCTGAATTTCTTTGAATTTGTAGTTGGCAAACAGTCCCGCATATCATGGAACAATTTCTGAAACAAAGGTATTTATTACAGGAGGGAAAAAATTATTTGATCCCCTGCTGATTTTGTATGTTTTCCCACTGACAAAGAAATGATCAGTTTATAATTTTAATGGTAGTTTTATTTTAACTGTGAGAGACAGAATAACAACAAAAAAATCCAGAAAAACGCATTTCAAAAAAGGTTTAAATTGATTTGCATTTTAATGAATGAAATAAGCATTTGATCCCTTCGCAAAACATGACTTAGTATTTGGTGGCAAAACTCTTGTTGGCAATCATAGAGGTCAGATGTTTCTTGTAGTTGGCCACCAGGTTTGCACACATCTCAGGAGGGATTTTGTCCCACTCCTCTTTGCAGATTCTCTCCAAGTCATTAAGGTTTCGAGGCTGACATTTGCAACTCGAACCTTCAGCTCCCTCCACAGATTTTCTATGGGATTAAGGTCTGGAGACTGGCTAGGCTTCTCCAGGACCTTAATGTGCTTCTTCTTGAGCCACTCCTTTGTTGCCTTGGCCATGTGTTTGGGTCATTGCCATGCTGGAATACCCATCCACGAGCCATTTTCAATGCCCTGGCTGAGGGAAGGAAGTTCTCACCCAAGATTTGATGGTATATGGCCCTGTCTATCGTCCCTTTGATGTGGTGAAGTTGTCCTGTCCCCTTAGCAGAAAAACACCCCCAAAGTATGTTTCCACCTCCATGTTTGACGGTGGGGATGGTGTTCTTGGGGTCATAGGCAGCATTCCTCCTCCTCCAAATGCAGCGAGTTGAGTTGATGCCAAAGAGCTCGATTTTGGTCTAATCTGACCACAACACTTTTACCCAGTTCTTCTCTGAATCATTCAGATGTTCATTGGCTAACTTCAGCTGGGCCTGCACATGTGCTTTCTTGAGCAGGGGGACCTTGTGGGTGCTGCAGGATTTCAGTCCTTCACTGCATAGTGTGTTACCAATTGTTTTCTTGGTGACTATGGTCCCAGCTGCCCTGAGATCATTGACAAGATACTCCCGTGTAGTTCTGGGCTGATTCCTCAGCGTTCTCATGATCATTGAAGTTCCATGAGGTGAGATCTTGCATAGAGCCCCAGACTGAGGGAGATTAACAGTTATTTTGTGTTTCTTCCATTTGCAAATAATCACACCAACTGTTATCACCTTCTCACCAAGCTGCTTGGTGATAATCTTGTAGCCCATTCCAGCCTTGTGTAGGTCTACAATCTTGTCCCTGACAGCTTGGACAGCTCTTTGGTCTTGGCCATGGTGGAGAGCTTGGAATCTGATTGATTGCTTCTGTGGAGAGGTATGTTTTATACAGGTAACAAGCTGAGATTAGGAGCAATCTCTTTAAGAGAGTGCTCCTAATCTCAGCTCATTACCTGTATAAACGACACCTGGGAGCCAGAAATCTTGCTGATTGATAGGCAATCAAATACTTATTTCACTCATTGAAATGCGAATCAATTTATAACTTTTTTGAAATGCGTTTTTCTGGATTTTTTTTTCTGTTCTTCTGTCTCTCACTGTTAAAATAAACCTACCATTAAAATTATAGACTGATCATTTCTTTATCAGTGGGCAAACATACAAAATCAGCAAGGGATCAAATATCTTTTTTCCTCATTTTGTATGTGTTCAACTTATATGACTGCTCACTTGACAAGTGACTCTAGATGGTTCCCAAGGGCTAAAAACATCAACCAAATTGCTTTGGATCACATGGGTGCCTTGACTTATGGTCATAATGACTTATGACAGATTTCCAGTCCCAATTACGGTGGTAAGTCAAGAAGTACCTGTAAACAACATTACAAGTATCTATTTCACTGTATTGCCCACTGTATTACTACAATGGAATAGGACAATGCGACAATATTTGTTTTTTTAAAAGAGAAGATATATTCATGCAAATTAGGTTAGCTGTTTCATAGCTGAAAAGACATTTAAAGTCAAAGCTATTCAAAGTCATCTTTCCAATGGATTAGTTTAAGGCAAGCTAATTTATCAGAAAATCTGCATATACTGTACTGTAGAATAAATTAACAAATATAACTCTTCAGTTCCACTTTAAATTTTTATACTGCGATTATGGCACCACTACAATTCATCGCTGAAAATGCTGATACTGGCCAAATAATAACAAAATGGATAGAAAATATAAATGCTACTAATGCTAAGTAAATCTACTAATTAGTAGAGAAAGAACTGAGCCAATCCAAGCTTTTTCACAATAGATCTTGAAAATCTTTTTTCTTTTCTATTAGTAAACAGAAACCTCCTTTTTCCAAATTTAAATAACAAGGCAAATCATTTTTGAACAAAAACACCCTGCTTTCTGGACTTACCATGTAAAGACCAAACAATGCTCTCATGTTTCTGTTGTTCAGTTTTAATGCCTGTGCAAAGTACTTTCGTGAGAGCTCAAGGTTCTCAAGCCCTCCTTGAGTATATTTAACCTGTAAATTAAATGTTTACTTTAACAGACTTTCTAAAGAAGTCAATTTTAAAACAATGTATAATTTATCATGCATTACATATATAGAAAAGTTAGGCAATTTTCCCCCTAAAAAGAAATTTTTACCAGGTGAGATGGTTGAGACAGTTGATGTTAAATATTTAATTCAGGCATTGTCAGGGATCCATCTGAAGAGCTATCTAGTAATTTGGCCTGTATTTACCAGTTTGCATTTTGCGTCTTATTTACCTATAATTAAATAAACTCACTCCAGTTATTAGTAGTTTTATTGAACTGCATAACACAAATATATAAGATTAGTTTGGTTTAATATACAAGAAAGGTATTTCATGGGCTTTCCTTTTATAGATTATAACAAATTAAAAGATTAAAAACTTAATTAAAATTTAAGATTTAAAAAAATAATTTAAATGTTTTAAAAATAATAATAAAGACTTCTGAATTCGGAAAAAAGGGACATGTCATGTGGGAAAAGAATGGAAAGGATGGAAAATCATCCATAGGAGAAATTGAATGCGAGCCACAGGAGAGGACAAACAAGTTATGAAGAGAGTATATCCTGCCAACTGACCACTCCTTTGGGACAATTACTAGCTGCTCCTAGTCTATACTCACCTCTGCAAACTGTTGGCAATACAAGTGGTTGTGAGGATTAGTCATCATGAGTTCCTCCAGGCAAAAGGCAGCCTTTGCATAACTGAAGACAAAAGAGAATTAAAGAAAAACAGACAATTTGGGGGCTTATTATAATATCAGGATGAAAACAATGTTAAAAAAATAGATTTGATTTTTTTTTTATAGAACAGGCAAAAGAAAAAAAGCATTTAAGTGACAAAGAAATTTAACCTTGGTAAGATTTTGCAAACTGGATAAGACTGGATTGGATTGGATTCACAAAAATCCACAAGCAGATATGTTACTCCTTGGAGCATCTGCAGTTCACAATATTACTGAAGATTTCAATTGTAAGTACTGTTTAGCAAAAGGAAGAGAAATTTCTCGGGATTGTATAGTACCAAATTTCTCAATTCTCAAAGTTATGAAAAAATGAAAAGTACAGTATAGTACATAGTGCTTTCATATACAGTGTGGTTTTAAATGATGCTTCATTATAGTAGTTTATTCATGTAAGCTAAATATGATCAATAATGTCACTAAACCTATGTATTTTGAAGATTCAATACGCATCCTTCAAACACATGCTTTTTATAAAATATACTCAACTTCTACAAGCTTTCAAAATCTGTAGCAACTGACTTCTAACATACGATAGCAAAAGTGCATGCTTAGTTAAGTTACCGCAGAGTGACTACCAAATATGTGTTCCAAACCCACATTTTTAAAAACAACAACAAAAACTACAACTTTTATTACAAAATCAGACTTCAGTCTATCCTATAAAACCACACCTAAAAACAAATGCAAACAAAGGATCTGTCGTAATATTATAACAAACCCCCAAAAGCCTTGTTTGCTTGTTTAAGGCAACTTGATAACTATAATCTACAGCAATCAGAACTGAATTTCATTTGTAGATCTTAATACATTCTTAACCCCTTGTGTTGCATTTACTGAACCCTGAAAATTTGTAAGTTTTTCTATGCTACTTCTTGGAATCTGGAATCAGTGTACTACTGATGTTACCTTGTTTGGGTAGTGAAATGTCTGCAAAACAACAACCAAGCTTAGAGTGCATCAAAGATCCCCCATTCCAACTGAGCTACAAATATTCTCCTCTATCAAATACTAATTATTCTGACAACCATTCCCTCCACAAAATTCCACATGTATCCCTTGTCCTTTACCTTTTGGGTTCACTTTATTTGTAATCTGCCTAAAAATATAATATATGTAACCATTATGTTTTTATGTAACTGTTAACTTTTATCATCTCTTTTATTAAAGCTGATTTTATTTAACATTTTTACCAAAAAGGAAATACTTAGAAGATGTATTCTTCATGGATTTTGTGAAAATATTTGACTTCTGTTTCAAAATTTTGGATACTTTTAATTTCTAATTTTATCAATATGCCTGTTTATGTTTGCTATTAAATTTATAGAAATATGCATTTTTAATTGTCACCTGCCAGTTTTATCCATGCGTCTGATAAAGTAGGATATAGTCCATATCAGAGTATGTCATAATAAAAGTGTTAATGAAATATGCCACAAGAGGCTAATAAGAAAATAATATTTTGTTTCTGAACCCCTTAATTATAAATTATTATACATATATTGCACTTATATTAATACACTAAAAGCAATGTGTAAGTTGCTTTGATTGTGAGATGGGCAGCATATAAATTCAAATAAATAAACAAACAAACAACACTCAACAAACTTAAGCTATGTTCTTAAAAAGAAAAATAAAGCTATTTTTTCTAACTCTATAGAAATAGCTGCTTTTCTTCTGAGAACCTCATTACTGTACTTTCTTATTCCTTGAAATATGCATAGAAAGCAATAACACCGTAAGATTTGGCCTAAGAAGTAAAGTTGGAGAGAAAAAAAAACACAATAATTTCCTTTTGGAATGAAGGTTAGAATTAATGCCATATATTTAAAAAACTGAACTAAAGCTGTACACTAATCCGCTCATGCTGGGATTTCCCCTTGTCACTAAAGCAATAAAAAGTGAACAAAAACATTCAAGATCCAATAGAAAAGTGCCAACATTCTTGAGTGCATGCTGCTATTTATCCAAGAGACAACATTCTTATTTTAATGTCTATTTATTGTTTAGAAAACATTTGTCTCTGCTGCAAAACATATATAGCCTGTCTCTTCAGAGAAGAGTGATAAAATTTTAAATACAGTTCATGCATGCCTTTTCTTGAATTTAGGAGATCAGTACTTACATCAGGCAATATTAATAAAATGCTTGTAACCGAGCTATCAAAAACATGTCAGCTAAATAAAATGTGCTTGACAAGCCCATAAAAATGCATTCTAATAAAAAAATTAGAAACTTTTTCCTATTTATAAAAAGGGGGGAAATGGCCACTGGGAAAAAAAGTATGTAATAATCACTTTAAGAAAGCAATCCCTTTTTGTATGGGGAAAAAAAAAAACCCTTCTCAGTCCTTTATGAATTAGACTTTGCAAACAACTTACTCGTGTTCATTGATGTAGAGCTCAGCGAGCTCATGCCAGGCTTCCTGGTCCCCAACAAATCTGAACAAAAGAAGATGGAGAAAACAGATTCTATAAAATGAACAGCAAGGAGGCAAAGAAAAAAAATTATATGCAAATGCCTTTTTAATTAAAAAAGAGATTAGGATAAAGCAACACAATGTGTATTCTTATAAAACACTCACTGTTCCAAATACTCATTCAGCTCTCGGATGGCTTCAGAGTTTTTCCCCTGGGCTTTCCGAATGGCAATCTTACGTTTTCGGGCTGCCTATAGGTTAAAATTTTCAGAGGATTATGTGCTCGTACACCCCTCTTGGGTTTTTGAGAAACAGGCAATTTGACTCTGCAAACTATTATTTTATTGACCAAAAAACTGCATTGCTGAGCAACTGCATGGCAGGAGTTTTCACATAGATTCAGACACAACGACATCCTGCAGAGAGATTTAAACACCTTTCTTGCTTTGACCTTATGCTTTAACTTATATACACAAACTGTATGCATCATAAGTGGTTGTCCAGATTCCGATAATTACAACCATAAAAGAACCCCGAAGTTGTTCAGCCTACCATTTATGCATTTTGCTTCACAGTGAGACAGCCACTGGAGATGACCAAACTGTACTTCCGGGTTCCCAATATATTTCTTTTTTCTTTCTGTGCTAAAGAACCTTTTAGAAGCAATGTTCCATAAATCTCAAAGCAGACATTTGTATTTGCTGAAGCAGCCTCTGCATATTGCAATAATCACAGGGAAAAAAGGTAGCCAATATTATGCACACGATTCCTGGCAGTATAACAACTCTAAGAACATTTCAACTGCTATCACAGCTACTTAAATTCTAAGTTGTCTGGCAGCTGTTCCACTGAATTAACAGCTTCATAACAGGTAAACAAAAGGCATGCCCTAGCAATCTGGGGCACGTGCCGTTGCTGATTCTCTACCCTTCCCCCTTTTAAAACAAACTTCATTTGCAGCAGCTGAGAGGACAGTTCACTGCCATGAGAAGGGTTCTTTCTTTTCATCTCTGAATGCTCTTCCTTCAAAAATACACAAGTAGGGCCTCCTCAAATGATCTGGAATTAAGACTTTCCAGTCACTGCTGCTGTATTTGTAAACCGCAGTATTCCCACACAACAGAAGCCATTCAGGCTCCTAAGCTTCCTACCAGTGGAAACATTATACGCTTTTCCAGCATGCGTGTATAAACTGATCTTTATCTTCCACTACTAAAAGACACCTGATCACATCAGAAGAGGATGGACTTGGTGAAGTGTGTGCGATATCTCATTCTAAGATCGCCTGCATTAAATAGGGCGTGAAATTCCTTATGCTACCTTTCTTCAGTTGCAGACTTTCAAGTTCTCCCGAGTAGTATAATCTTAAAAGAAAGCAATAATCTGGTAAAATTTAGAACCACAACTATTTTATGTGAAATTGGAATTTAAAACTTGGGAAATTAATAACTGTGTATCTGTACTTAATAAATTGACGTCCCACTAGCACACTGACCAATTTCTACCCCATCTTTTTCCCCGTACACTGTTGTCATTGTCAGCTCAAAAAAATCTAAAACCATTAAAGCAACACTTATAAATCCTATGTTTCCTGAATATATGGCATCATTTTTTCAGCAATCCTATAGAAGTCATTACTTCTCAAATCCCAACAGATATGAAAATTGATTATACCTCAAACTATCACTAAATTATAGGTACTCCCCAGTTGAAGAAGCACTGGCATAAACAGGAATTGGCAACTTTAACCCATCAAGTCAATCCATTCACTGCAATATGTTCTATTTATCAAAGTCGCTTTGGATAGTGAGAGGGGCAGCATATACCGTACCGTATAATAAAAATAAATTTTTACCGGCAGGAAATTTTTCAAGCCAAGTGAATGCTGTATTGCACTGACTACATAGAAATAGACTTCAGAGACACTTGTGGAGTTAAACCTACACACGTTCTTTTGGTCCCACCACACAATTCTTCCATACTGGCCATATTAAATACAAAGCAGTGAATACATTAGAGAAACCAGAGAAAGATTTATCTCTGTTCATCCAGCAACCAAAAGACCCAATTTGATGTAGTGGTTAAGATGCTGACTTAGAAACTGGGAGACTGTGAGTTCTAGTCCCAGGCATGAAAGCCAGCTGTCATGTCAAGCCAGTTGGTCTCTCTTATTTCAATCCACCTCACATGGTTGTTGTTGTGGGGAAAACAGGAAGAAGGAGTATTAGGTATGTTTGCCACCTTGAGTTGCTTATAAAAATAATAAAGATGCAATATTCGTAAATAAATATACCAATTTATGTACTATATGTTTTGATAGACAGGGATATTCTTCTATACTGTATTTGTATACATATTTGCAATTCCTCTCAAAAGAAAAGAATCCTGAGAACTATCTTGAGTTAATTTTTTCCTCCTTTTCATTCCAAAACAATTTCGTAGTCTATCAAAGCACTGTTTGTAAGTTGATCCACTTTGTGTTATGATGGCACTGAGCAGATGGTGGTTATGATTGGCCCTCAGAATTCTGGCAATCCCAGCACCCCTGTGCTCGTGTCTAGGCGCTTGGAAACTGGCTCAGAATTATGACTAGCCTACAGCAGCTAGCAATCATGTGATTGTGATTTGAAATCTTCCCTGCCAACCTCTTTAGAAAGCCACTGGGGAAATCAGCAGTCACAAGTCACTAGGTAGATCTCCCCTGCCTGCACCCTCTCCCTCAGCCTTCTGCACTCGCGTACTCCTGCCCATCCACCTCAACCCTCTCTGTTCCTCTCTCACACCCTCCTTTATCTATGTCACATCTTCAGGCAACCTTCCTGACCTCCTTCATCCTTGCACACACTCTGTCGCCCACTTCCTCACACACCTTCCCTAATTATCCTGCACACCTTTGTGCACCCTTTCTAACCTGTGCTTCTTCTGCACTCTTCCTTTGCACTCCTCAACCTTGCCTCTCATACACCTCCTTGCACCCTGCTCACCCTATTTTTCACACACCCACTTGCACTTTCCCCAACCTGCTCTTGCTCATCCCCTCGTACTCTCACACTCTCCCCAATGCACAGACTTCTTAGCACTTTCCTGACCCGCACTGCACTTCTCATCCACATCCTCGCCAACCTTCCCTTCTAACCCCCTTGGCTTTCTATCCCACCCAGAAGCAGCCACTTATCTGCTGGCCAGCCTGGAATTTGCAATTCCTCTGGCTTGCGTATACCTTCCAGTTTATGAAAGCAACAAAAAGCAGTCTGAAAATTACATATCTGTCCATTGCCCATTATGACCATTTGTTTAACAATTGTTTGGAGTTACAATTGCACTGAAAGTGCGACTTATGGCTTGACCTTGAAGTTACAACCACTGCACCATCCCTGATCACATGACCGCAATTTGGGTGCTTTGCACCCATCTCATTTACAACAGTTGCAGCGTTCTGCAGTCACGTGCTTGCAATTTGCAACCTCCCCAGCTGGCTTCCAACAAGCAATGAAGAAAGATGGATTTTCTTAACAACCATGTGATTCACTTAACTATCATGTGATTTGCTTCACAACCATGGTAAAAAGGGTCAAAAAAATCATTTTGGTCATGTGATGACTCGCTTAATGTTGTTCAACCATATTGTTGAACCGTAGAAATTCAACCATATTGTTCAACCATAGAAATTCCAATCTAATTGTGGCTGTAAGTCCAGAATTACATGTAGTATATTTAAGATGACGGGACAGAAATTCACAATGGCACCACACTGACATTGGTAAACAAATGCAATAATCATACATTCCCACTCACTTTCCCAAGAGATGATTTACTTTCATACTCCAAATCTATGTGCTTCCTTGCACAAATACAGAAATATCTTTTAGAGAATGCTCTAAAAACAGTAAAGTTCCAGAGTGGAAACCTATCAGATACATCAGAAGTTGGAGAGAAAGATTAATTCCTATCCAAGGATTCCTTAGTTGAAGCTAATGGACCGTAACAAAACTTGGCCTTACATAAGTTACATTGCTCAGGACTGTTTTTCAACTCCCATTAAGAAAGTGCTTGAATAGCACATGGATTAGGACTTTAATTTTTAGTATTAATATAGAAATCTATTTTAAGGCCTCTTTTTAAACATTTATTTTTTTCCCCTCCTTTCATTTCATAACTGCAATACAACAAGTATTTTAAGATGTACTTTTCCATTATATAAAGTTTACAACCCTCTGTACTCTAATGGAAAATACTGTAGGGTAGTAAAATTGTTTTTTATCCTTATGCATCCCCTATCTTTCCTGTCTCAAACTGTCAGCTCCTGCAATGCGTGATCTTTACATGACTTATGTGAACGAAAGCTGATGTATCACTTGCCAAACAACAGAAAATGTTTAATATATCTAAGCAACTCCATGTGTCAGCACACCATAAAAGACTGCTTTAAGCTCAGGTTAGTGCCAAGACAAACTCAGGAATAGTTTCAGTTTAAAACCATGAAGCATTTATTTTCCTACAGCAGCCATATGTGCACATGGAAATAATTAACAGGTAGATGACATATAAACAACTCCAATACCTGACAATTTATCAAAACGTTTTACTTAACCTTCATTCTTCAGCACACAAAATCAAAGTACCCATACTTGACTGAAGAAAAGGCATTTGCTCAATAGTTAGGATTAATAAATTTAAGTAAGGTAAGGTACTCGGGACTAATATTTACAATATAATAGCAATATAATAAAAGTAATAGTATACTTTTCATATTAATGATCTGGCTATTTTAAGATGCTTTGGTACAATTTTCTGAATTGGAAATATGAGAAACTGGATTCCTACACGACAAAAAGCAGAAATGTTAGCAGGAAGCATAGCATCAATATTGAAATTTTGAAAATGTCTTCCAGTTAATTTAGTCTCTCATTATTTAATTCAGGTTTAATTATAAGTCAAACATAGTTTATGCAAGTTCAGTGTCTCCAACTGAATATTTCTTATGTTTCATATTAATTTTAAAAGCAGTCTCTTTAAAGCAACTGAAGTTATATATACTTCTTAATAAATTATCATCAGTTTATTCTTGTATCTAACACAATAGCTATTTATCTAAAAGGAAAAACAAATCAATACTTTTGATTCTCACTATTTTCAAGATGATTTTTTTAAAATATTGTAGAACAATCCATTATTTTCAAGTCTCAGAATTATTTGGGTATCATTCTCACTCTAATCAGTAATATTTTTTAGTCAAATATTTTAAAAAACACTATTCTAATTAATCATTTTTCTTGCATGAGAAGAAAATAAGTATCAGCAAATTAAAATGAAAAGGGCACATGCATATCTTAGATGACAGTTCCAAAGATGTGAAGCCCGATTTGTTGTACATATTAATGCAATATTCTCTGTCAAACCAACAAGCAGAATTCCACACTGAATGTACACTTATACTGCTATAGACTATTCTTGAAATAATCTCATGTTAAACTGTTCAGGACTTGAAAAACGACAACCAAAGATCTAGGCTGGTCTCTGAACTGATGTAACATGACACAAAATCTTAGCCTCTCCCACTGTTCTTGCAACTACATTACATACTGAGTGAAATTTATGAACAGTTCTTAAATTTGGCCCATAAAAAACACACTGCAGTAACCCACTCTGGTGATATTGTGGGGAGGTTCACTTTTCTTCAGTTGGACAACAGATAAATCAAAGTTAACACAACTCCTGAAGTTACTTGCTGTTCCTTTGAAAGTGCTGAAGCAACTCCAACTTGCTTTCTTGATTCTTCAGAGGAAGAATAACTTGAAAACTGTTGCACACTTATATTAGGTGAATGATTTTCCCAATCCAAAAGAATTCAGCCAATATTACTGTTTCTGTTTATTTGTTCTTGTCCATACCAATCCTGGTTCCAGAAATTTTATTTATTATTCGGACATTGACCAATAAAAATACATTCAAGAGAAGGAACAAAACAAAACTATCCCCTCACAATAATAATTATCAGCAACCATTTGCAGACAAAGCTTATACATAATGCAGCAGAAGTTTGCTACTTTTAAAGAAATAAAAGTATTGATTAATGGATAATGCAAACAAAAATTATGAGAATGCCCTGAAAATTTAAATCAGACGGATAATCAACTGATGAAAAATATCCCTGTAAAACTGACAATACAGAAGGCCATGGTTTCTATGGCACCTGTGTTCCATGGCAGTATCAGGTTTCATTTGGGTTTTCCTATATTTCCCTTCTAGGACAGTTGGAGAAAGCATTAAATCAAACTAAAGATAAGGGTCTCCTGAATTTGGAAACTGATATAAATAATGAGGCTGGTTTAGGCACTAAATTCTGATGCCAAAATCTGTTTATAACATCCAATCTGCCATGATCAGCAGTAGACATATGGGTGAGCTGCAACATTAACTATATGTTGATATTTGCAGACAAATTTCCCAGTCAATATTAATATATTGCAAGGAAAAAGGAGTATATGGGTGTGACCTTGGTCTCCCCTACTCCTAATTCACTTCAATTAATTCACTGGAGCCAATTCAAGATTCTGAAGATTTTAACCTTCACCATATATGCAGCATAAATTGTTAGTATAAAAATAACTTATTCATATTCAAACTTGCTGATATTTTTATCTCACAACTATATAAAATTATGGTCTGACTTTTACAAATTTCATTAAAGTTTCAAAACATATTAGGCTATTATAAGTATAAAAACATACCAATGTTCTATTATAGGGGTGTCAAACTGGCGGCCCGCGGGCCGGATGAATCACGTGCAGGCCACGCCCACCCAGCCCCGCAAAGGCGATACGTCACGATACGTCATGTGATACAATTGAGTTTGACACCCTTGCCCTATTATTACATAGGCAAGAGGCATCAGCTCCTCATCAAAGAAATTTATTAAATCTGGTGATTTTCATGTTGGAATTTTAACACAAAGTATTAACAAGAAGGAAAGTGTTACAATATAAAGGCAAAGAAAAAAAAGGCAATGCTTATTTTTCTATTTTACTTACAGTGTTTGTTGAGTCCTCTTGTAAAATTCTGTCATATAACTGTATTGCATCATCATAGCTGTAAATATGAACAGAAAACACCTGCAGGTAAATTTAACAGAGTTCTAACATCTCTATATACTTAAAGCCATTCATCCTAACCCAATAAGATGGGCAAACCTCCTGGAAAATAACATATGGATATGGACATAAATATGTATAATGTTGTTCATCTGAAGTCACTGAAGTAGCTGTATTGTATTTTGGAGCATTTGAAGCCACTGTCTTCAGTGCAGACACTACAGCACTTAAATACAATTTTAATCAGACTCAATATCTTTGTTACCATGTGTGAGCAGACTTTTTATCTTGATTAATAAATTGTTTTAACTTGCCCGGAGGATCACTTAGTAAAAAGTTTATACATCTTTATTGCTTTACTAGATTTCAGCAGATTTACTCATGGAGATGCTAAGAATTTAAGCTAGAACTGTGGACATAGAATATATATATATATGTTATTACTGAAATGTTATATTTCTTGTATTATTAGAGTCTAATTTTCTTCATACCTCTTCTCACTTCACATAGCCTTTTCAGAAACAGATTCAAACATTTTCAGCAACTTATTCTAACTATAATAGTGACATCTCATGATAACAACTTCTCACCCTCTAGAAAGCAAGTCATGCCACACATATTCTTGCTTGGCAATCATAATTGGGACCCGCAACATGATCTCTAAGTGAAACATCACATGACTGCAACAGACTTACAATGTTACTTTCCATTCACACATTACTTGAGTCACCAGGGTTATTAGTGAGATAACAAGTGACCACAATTTGAGCTTTTACTATTGACCCCTCCATTGACTATGCTTGTCAGAAGCCAGTTGAGAAGTGCACAAAGTGCAAACATGTCACTGTAAAATGATACAAGTGTCATAAACGCATGATCACATGATTATGGGGACCCTATGATGGTCAGAAATGTAAGATTATCCCACTTCACTCTTTTCATCAGAAATGTTAAATAAATTTAATATTTAATGGTCTGACATCTAGTCAGTTTATATTCAAAAAGGTTCCTTAAATAATTAGAAACAGAATATGAATGAGACCATTGTCTCATTTGTTACAAATTTGAAAGATGTCAGAAAAAGAATTAAGATATTCCTTCAGAACTAGTAATATTTATTTTTCTTTAAGAAAACAAATAGTGAACCTTCCAGCTTATATAATTGATTATGAGTTGACACAGAACTCTTCAACAAAGTGTTTTATAATACAGGACAATGTCAAACAAATTGGACCAAGCTACTGTCTCTAAAAGATAGTTAAATTTAAGAAGCTGCATAATCTTAATTTTTAATATACATTTCTATTACATTTTCTAATATGTTTCCATTCTCATTCATCTTTATTTATAATTATTATACTTTACTCTCAACTACATAATTTATTTTTTCATAGCTTTTATATTTATATATTCTGGGAGACGTCTTTTAAGACTGCATCTGGAAAATATTCTTTAGAATTCAGTTACCTCTCCATGGCTTCAAATTTCATACCAGTTAACCGTTTAACTCTGTGGCTCCCAGGGAATTGCCGTCTTAGTTCTTGAAGGCAATACTATAAATTCAAAACACAAAAAAAATGAGTAGGTAAAGAACGTAATTTTCAAATGTTTGAGTGATGTTTATTTGAATATAGTAACTAAGAGATTCATCTGGCAATGATCCATCCCAGTACAACCAAAATATCAAATTAACACTTCAACAATATTTGAAAGAAGCCATTATATAGATCGAACCAAGACTACAAACATAACCAAAACACAGTTTTAAAAAACCTAAAAGAATGTATAACTAATTATAGATCGAGGTTTTTTTTTCTTTTCAAACATATAATGCTACTTGTACTGCTAGGAGAATTCAGTAATTCAGCTCTTTGTGCAATTTTATATAAAAATTTACATCACATTTAATTTGGATTTACTGTAGTAAATCTATTATTTAAAATGAAAACAACTATTATTTTTTTTATCTAAGTCAGTCACAGCTATTAAATGCAAATCCAATATACCATGTTAGACAGAAACAAATTCCAAATTCAACTACTTCGGGGAATCAGTGCTTGGAGACATGATTAGAAGCTATCAAAAATAATAAAACATGAACATTATATAGACTAAAAAGAGTAAATGTTTTATAGCCAGAGGTTCTAAATATAAAAACTACAATAGAAAAGACATTTGACAAAACATGTGATCATAAGGAATAAAAGTGGTAGTAAAGGTAAGATTTCACAAAGGAGTCCAACTAAAAGACTGGAATTGACTTTGAAAGACCAAATGAGGGATTACAGACACAAAGGAAGGTGAAAAGAATAGAGTTGGATTCTGCTCTTTAACAAAAGGCCCACAGCTAAAAAGCACATCCAAGTCAAGAATATGGGGCGGGGGGGGAGGGTAGAGGGGAATATAAATTCATACTGACAGGAGGAAAATTCAAAAGTAATGTTAGAAAGTATAACTTCACAGAAATAGTGGAAGCTTGGAACCAACTTGCAGTGGAGGCAGTAGGTTGATCATAGTAACTGAGTTTAAGCATTCTTGGGATAAACACATGTCAATTATCTGACAAAAACTAAAAATAAATTAAAATTAATAAACTATAAAAATAATAATTAAAATAAATAAATTGAAAACAAAAAAAACCTCTCAATGGTCAGACTTGATGGACCACTAGATTTTTTTCTGTCTGTGTTTTCTTCTAGGTTTCTAATAGCCAACTCTAGATTTGAGGGGTCCTTGGTGTTCTCTGAACATGGTTGTTTTCTTGCAGACATTTCATTATCCAAACTAGGTAACATCATCAGTGTTAATTTGGGTAATGAACCGTCTGCAAGAAAACAACCAGCACCAAGGACCCCGCATTATAACTCCGAGCTACAAATATTCTCCTTTGATACCTAAATTTATTTTATGATTGTTTGCAGCCCAGATTCACTTGTTTGAGGTCGCAGCTATAGAAATTAATTAATTTAAATAAATAAATAAAATCCAAACTGCAAAATATGATTGGTGACTTCTAAAAAATAGGTGATCTCACTAAATCTGTGAAGGTACATGCATATATGGGTAATATGGTCACCTGAGAGACATAAGGTAAAAGAATCCAAAGACCCCTAGTTATAGGAGATGTTACACTTTGGAAGAAACAGTGTTAGAAGATCAAAATACAAGTATACCATATTTCATCTGGAACTGATGGCAAACATTTCTTCCCAATACAGGTCTCTCAGTTGTTGAGTTTTAAGGGTGTAATTCAATAAAAACCTAAAGTTTTCTTTGCAATTCTAGAAACTGTAAGTATATTACCGTGCAAATGCTGATTATTTTAAGACGCCGTTGTCTGACCTTTCCTGAAAAAAACGAACTGGTGCCAAGCATACTTAAGTCATAATGTATATTTTGGAGGGGGAAGAGAGTAAGAATATTTTGGTCTGATTTTTATCTAGTTTTAAAAAAATTGTACAGGAAAAACACTGTAATCCCAGAAGAGGAGGAAGGTATATTTTACATCTTGCTGGTTGGTACAGTGCTACTGTTTTGTGATAAATCTACTATTTTTTATGCAGCTCTATTTTCTTTCTGTAACTTCTATCTAAATAAAGCCACTCGATTGGGTTGATGTATCCAGATGCATTTCATATCAAATTTATGTGAAGCATAGGAATAAATAAATCATGGATGATCTCTGAGCTTGTTTGTTTGCAAACTTTTGTTACCCGAGTCGGTAACGTCTTCAATGCTAGAAGGGTTGCTCTCTGTTTATACACAGTAGAAGATATTAGGTACTTGGGTAACCAAATGTCTGTAAACAACAACCAAACTCAGTGAGCACCAAGGTCTCCATAATTCAATCTGAGCTACATATATTATCATATATTGGTAATTAAATCACTGCCTATAATGTGTATGGATTGGACAGGGCTAAATGAGGTAAACTTTAATCAATATACAGAGATTCTCAGGTAATGAACAAGTGGTGTTCAAAAGTTAAGGCTACTATTAAACCTGGCCTTGTGCTCTGTGGTTTTGGCTTATTATAATCAGACATCATTTAGCATGATTTTATTCCTTGTTTCTAATTATACAAAGTTTGCTTTGAACTTTGGAAAGCTAGTTTATACAGCTGTTTTATTTTAGCTAATAGGGGGTTTCAGTGAAAAACACTATTTTAATTACCACCACGAGCTATCCTAAATTCAGCTTACAAATATATATAATTGTTGTCCCAGTTTATTTAAAAAAACTTTGAAAGAATTATCACTGAAGGCCAATACAATGTGATAAAGCTAATGAAACAATGAACAAGGTGTATAATCTTCCTTACTTTCACTCTGTAAAATATGCTTAATTTTTCTAAATACAGTGGTAGGTTTATTTTAAAGAGATTAGGCTTAAACATAAATTATGATCGTATGAGAACTATGATGGAACCAACTATTGAGAACAACACAGCTTCACTCAGTTCTTCAACCAGAGGTTTCATTGTATCTCTTATTAAAACATCAAGTATTTTAAAATATATAATTTCTAAATCACACTAATTCCCACAACGGAAGAGTGGATGGTAAAGGTGATAGAGTTAGCAGATATGGTGAGAGTGTTTTAATCACAGAGAGGAATTTATCGAGTTTCATTTCTATTTGAAACTACTTCTGGAGTTTTTGTTCAAAACTAGACAAATGAACCTTTAATTTCAGGTTTTGAAAATTAGAATAATTTTGTAATTATAGAAATGGATTGAAACGTTGCAAAATGTAAAAGATTGAGGTTGCATTTTTTAATTTTACTGCACTGAAAAACATCAAAGTCATTTTTTTTCTTTAGTTTCCCTTTTTCTCTTAGTTTTCTACCTTTTGTTTTTTTCTGTATTTTTATTTTATAATGAAACAATAAAAAAAAATACTTAACTTTAAATGCAGTGCCCAAGAACAAGCTCAAGAATACATAAAAGACAAAAATGAGTCCACTATTATGCTATTCAAAATTCTGAACTGAAAACACTGTACAAATTTAATATTCATCTGCTCTTTCACCTCAAGAAACATATTAACTGATTTTATAGCACTCTTCTTTTTTTGATCAAAAAGAGAAAAATATTTCCCTGAGCATGAGCAACATTTCTATAGCAGGTAAACAAGAAAAGGTACAAGAAAAATTTGAGTATATCATCTACAGAAAAGGGACTAAAGTTAAAATATCAGTCTCAATATACCCTGCTAGATAACTTGCATATAGTTGAGAGAAGGAAAACTGTGAAAACTGAATGAATACACATTACTGTTATTAGAAACAAATACGACTAAATCATATGTGAGTGCCAACATAGGGAAAGTAGAACAAGCAATCATCATAGTACATTTTAAAACAAAATCTGAAGAAGCAATGTACATAATTCTGAAAAAAGGAATAGCTTTGTAGGGACATACAATTAATGCATGTTTAAGCTATTGAACTAATAATATGCTTAAAGCACTGAGAGGTCCCCTCAATTTTTAAAACATGCAAGCTGGAAAGTCCAAAAAATAAATGCAATCATATTCGTGTAATAAATATATTGTGCTTTAAATTCCAAATATTTCAATATAAAGTCCTTCACAAAAATGAATGTCTGGCTACCCAAAATCACATTGTTTTATTAACTGTCCAGAATAAATTTGGTACATTTTCAAAATAGTATGTTAAAAATTGAAAAGTTCAGAGTTTTTAATTACTCCTCTTTTCCAGTGCAGCTTCTTATTTGATATAATATGCGATTTCATAAGATTCCTTCTTCCGTAGGGAGTTTTAGGAAGCCATTGTGAAAACATTCAAAACTTTTGAATGTTGCTCCTGGACACCTAGGAAATATGTCCTTGCACAGCCACTTTCCAAATCAGTCATATGTGTCTCAGAAAAGACATGGATGTTTCAAAGGGAAGTTAGTGTATTTCACAAGATTTACATAGCCGTAAATGTAGACTGCAGAAATATACTTGAGTAATGGACTGCAAAAGAAAATAAGGAGAATGCCTACCTATTGTGTTAGCAAAGATTAAATTTCCTGGATTTGCATAAGAAGTCTGTCGGAACACTTACCGATGCCAAGTCATCTCGGCTGCAATCCAACGCCGCGATCATCACTTGCTCATATATTATCCAAACTAGATAATACAAAATATCGTGAAGCATAGAATTGTTTTTTCCACATACCTGCTACTCAGCTCATAGCAAACTGTAGGAAATATTGCTTTTTATAAGGTTAGTATACTTACTCTTACGGAAACCAATCACACTAGTGCTAAACCTGAATATTTGGATAAATTCCTTGTGTGTCTAACCACACTTGGCCAAATAAGTGAAGCATAATAAATAAATAAAATATAAATATTTGCTAAATTTCATTGCTCATGTATTTTTATACACTGGTTTATTTTAAAAGCTGAATTGAAAAAGCAACATGGGATATCAAATCAACTATGGAATGATTCAGAAGTGCCCAGCCTCAAAAAAACAGTCTGTGGTTTTGGCAAATAATAGTTTTAAGAAAAAACTTTGCTGATATAGGTGCAATGTTGTTCTTTTATTTCCTTTAAATAATGTTTTTTTGTAAAATCCCTAAGTTGCTGTATTTATTGAATTCTAAAGTTCATGGAAGATGCTCCAACGAGAAACCTTGCTCTAAAGAATTAAAAAATGCTATCAGTCATATAATTATTCATCCTTGGCTACAGAAGTTAATGAAAATCCATGTTAATACTGCATTCCTTCTTTTTCATATATTTACTATTCAGATTATACCCCTTGACTAAAAATAACCCAATCTGATACACTGAACATCTTTCAACTCCCATGCAAACCCAGGGCATTCAGCTTCCATTAAGGAAAAAAAATGATCATAGACAAGTACATATCTGCAATAGCTTTTAGATTTCTCTTGTGTGAAACCTGAAAGGATTCTGATAATAGATGAACTTTCTAAGTAAAATAAAAATGCTTTCTGAGTAGTAAAGTATAAGCTATATTGTTAATGCAGACCATAACAGCAAGAAATGACAATTCATTTACTGCAACCTCTGGAACAATGAAATATACAACAAATGAATTAAAACAAAATACTGTTGTTTGTAATCAAAGTAATGTTGTGTTATCTAAATTCATGAATGTTATTAAGATGTTACTATAAATTCATAGAATAATTCACCAAAAAAGGGTCAATGAGCATATTCAACTGTTCTAATAAGACGATCACTCTTTCCAACATAATTTACTTTGGTTCAAAATAGAAATCAATTCCACACAAGTTCACTATTCACTTATTCTTGTGAAGGAAAAAAGGATTTCACTACTCATGGTTACTTCTAGCAATATCCTAGAATAAAAGTTTTTTGATTTAGCATTTAATGAATCTGCTTCAACTACTTTTTGTTGAATTTAAGTATTACTAAGATCAAGACTTCCTAAAATTAAATAAAGAATATTCTAGTTCAGATCTTTGAGACCTCTGCCAAAAATAAATTGCTCATACTGTATGAATTAGGTTAACTGAATTATATAAAAAAAAAGATAAAATAAATTAATTAAAATCAAATCTTTTTTTTTACTCCCTTCCTGCCTATGCAGGAATCTTAATCAACCCTGTACACTCAAATGCTTTATCCTGCACTGCATACATTGCTCCGTTAAAACATCTTTTTCAACGATTCCCTTCTAGTATAAAATACGGAATGCCAAGTTTCTTTCTGGGAAGAATTTGTATTGTGAACTGCCCAACTTTATTGTAAAAGCAACCTTCATACTGACTTCATGTCGCTGAATTTGCTTTAATTTTCAATAATAAACTTCTCTATTTCAAATCCCTAAACATTTGACTAGTTGAAATTTGTTTAATGTTTTTTGGGAGGGGTGGGGAAAGATATTTCCCAAAGCTATGAATAGAAGTAACTTAATCTGTTGTAGCTACAAACTCCCTAGCCACACACTATATTTGTAAAAATCAGAAGTCTAGGAATACTGGTCGATTTTAAGCTTGCAAAGTTTATGGACATACTGTACATCAACATGGCATCAAAAAGTTAAGTAAAACAGATGGCATGATGGGAGAAATTAACTGTATACTAACTGTAACTAACCCAGATTGGATCATGTATACTAATTATTTTATCTATACTAATTGTTTATATTTTAATATAAATCCATGAATTTGTTGGCCTTTATTACAAAATACAAATTTTAACTGAATACTAATAAAACATAGAACACAACATATGCGACTGCACATCAAAAAAATTAACTAATAAAGAGAAGTAAAATAGTTTTGACCTACTGTCATCACCAAGCTTAGCTGCATATTCATTAATTAACTCTTCTCCAACTTCAACTATTTGCTCACTGTTCCGATAGTTCTCTTCTCTCCATTTTCTCATTTTGTCTCGCATCTCTGAAAGAAACAAAATAACAATTAGAAGAGAATAACAATAGTATTCAATATTTCTATTGTTTTCTATTATTTCTATTGTTTCTATTATTTATATTTCAATATCTCATTTAAACAAATAATCATTGCTGGATTATGGCTGTCATATGAACACATATGTATAATTCTCTTTCTCTTATTATCCTCACACTGCCTTTCAACAAAAATTAAAATTGGAAACTTACTGCTATAAGTTCAGCATACTTCTACCTTTTTGGAATGACTAAACCTATACAGAGTATAAAACTCCAAACTGATTTTGAATTACTACCCTCTTGATGCCAAAAATACATAGCAGTACAAAAACATCATACAGAACTGAAACTGTAAATTTCTAAATATTATTTTACTATTTAGAAACAATCTAATTGCTATTTTATGACTATTGTTCTTTCAACTCTCCAAGGAGTATTTGTTGCAATTGATAATTATTCTGGGAACCATTTCTTGCTGCAAATGTAAAATGAGTTTATTCTGAATGCCGAACAGTTTTATTTTAAAATGACAATATCCAATTATAGGATAAAAGACAACATTATCACACATCTCATTTACACTTCCTCTGAGAATTCTCAGGTTGTTTTCAGAACTCTCTAAAGAATAAATTATTAAATGGTTAACTGATATAATTTTCTTATTTTAGTAAAACTAATAAAACTGTAATATTAACTCATAAAGGTATATTTCTTACTATTTCCTAAATCAAAATATAAGTATAGGAGAAAAATTACTATTAAAATTAATGAAGCAACATATATGTATACACTTTATATTTTTAAAATATTATTTTTTCTTAATTAACAAGATATCTAATACGTGAAAAAGAGCAAGAACAGGATTTCTTTCTGCAGTGTATTTTTTTTAAGTTTATCATAGATGCGGCTCTAATAAAAGTAAATGTCAAGAATAATATCATGGATGTCAAATATGCCGCTAAATAATATAAAACTTTAAAGCTTAAAAACATCAAAGTATAGACTAGATCATGAAGGCTTTCCACAGTTTCTTAAAATCACTGTGCACTGCAGAGTCCTCTGAAGATTTGTTTTAGACTAGCAATTTTATGATTAAAAAAATCAGTACTTACAAAAGAAAACATCAAATATTCATGAGTTTGCTTTATTATTGGTGCTGTTATTAATACATGCAAAAGACTTGCAGAATTATTTTACCTGATACTTAATATAAAATACATATCTCTGAATTAGTTGGTCAATTTTAGGTTAAATAAACCTCTTTCTACAATCTGTTCGTATTCCACCCCCCCTCTCCCACATAAAAAAAAATCTCAGTATGTTGGAAACATACTGCATTTTATTCTAAAAGTCAACAAAACCACTGTATATTATGTTTCATGTGCCTGAGTAAAGCTAAATGGTTCCTGACTCAAGTTGATCCCTGGAAATTAAAAAATGGACCTAAACAATCTGAGTAAATATTATATCTATTACAGAGACTAAGATTAAAATATTAAAAGCCGTGTTCATGAATTTACTTCACCACTGGAAGAATATCTATTATGTAAGATTAATTCCAATAAAAATAAAATCTATGTCAGAGTATACTACAGGATTTCAAATACGGAGGAAAAAAAGGAGACAATCCAATTGTGTCATCTGATAATTATTTTTTAAAAGAACACGAGTAACTTGAAGTGTCTGCCCGCTGAATTTTTGCCACAGAAGAATACTACAGTCTTCAAAGAGCATTATTCCCAGCAGTATGACAAATATTGCTGCCTAAGATAAGTTAAAGGACCAGATTTTAAGATACATAGAGAAGAAGAAGAAATCTTTTCCACTGTACATGGCTCTCTATTACCAAATTAGATGCAACGCTCATCATTGTTGCGAGTCTTTCAAAATTATTGGAAATATTAATAATTACTTTTAAAGGGGAGATTTCAAGATAATATACTTCAATCAAAGTTTTTTCACAGCTAGAATTACTTTAATAAATTTAATTTTTTCAAAAATGGAAATAAGAGCTATAGCACCTGATTGTAAAAATTACACCTATTGATATATCTCTTAAATAATAACCTGATAGAACAGAAATACCATATGGTAGCTTGATTTATGATTATGACCATTGTAAAGCAATTATAAAATCAAGACAGGGCACATGGTGACCCACTTAATATCCACAATGACTTATAACCAAAATTCTCAGCTCAATTGTGGTTGAGAGTCCAGGACCACCTGTATACTTTTCTTCACACATTATTTCTGAGTGTTTTTTAGTTATATTTTTGTTCATTGTATATTTAAATAAGCTTTTAAAAAGGAAGATTATCCTCCGAGTTTTATTTTAATATTTCCACCATGGTTCTCTCTTTATTCAGCAATGTACAATACACATTCATGCTAGGATAGTATTCAACCGTCAAATTCAAGCTGATAATTTTATCTCCTTTACAGAATTTCTCATTTACAACTATATTTGCATTATGCCTCTATTTTAAATGTGTGACTATGAACACTGAAGCAAAAATGTGAAATTCCAGAAAAATGAAGGTTAAGGAAAGCTAAATATTCTTTTATACTTAGCTACATATGGATATTAATTTGGATACTCTCTTAAGGCTCACTAAAAAAAGGGGGGACGTTGGCATTACAAAATGACAATTGGTAAAGAGGCACCTTCTGTAAATTTCATTTATGAAAAGTGCCTCCTTTTCTCTTCAGACTCCCTGTACCACTCAGAAAGGTCCTAATCCGAAAAAGAATATATGTGTGTCTGAAAAGTACTTTCACTTTCTCCTGATCTTAAAGATTGGGATAATCTAATATTTCTTAAGTTTTTTTTTATTTAAAAGTATGATGTATGAGTGTTAACAATTTAAGACTTTTCCTCTGTATAATAGGATTCACTTCAGGTAATAATTTAAACCCGAATTAAATTAATTTAATTTAAAAACGATGTAGATGATCAGAAAAAGTTGCACCAGTCTTTGGATGTTCTCTCTACCTTCTTTATGAGGGTAGAGAAGTATATGCTTTCTCTCAGATTTTAAAATAACATGACATTCTAATCCTGTGTCCCTATTCATGAATTGAAATTAGTCATAACATGATCCAGAAGCAAGGATGGTATTGGTTTCTTCCAATTAATCAGTTGGATTAACACATTATGCTCTGCTATACTGTGTATTAAAGTTTCTTAAATCACATCAGCTGGATTCAGACATGCTAAATATAGCCAAATGAGCTACATTACTTCAGTAGTCCATATAGTTCTGTAACTCTGTATTATTATTAGAGACAGATCTGATTTATACATTGAATCAATCATATGGTTTATAAATCTACCTGCTTTAATTGTAAAACATAATTTATGGTTTGGCCTGATATATGAACTCAGCAAATTGTTAAATGTTAAGACATCAAGCCAGTTCAAGGTTGAGGGACCAGATTTCCTAAGACTAGTTTGAAGTGAGGCCTGAACTGATACTTCTTAGCCTTTACACAACAGCAACAATGGAATGATTTCAGAATATCTGAAATTACTCACTCCCTCTCCCCCACCTCCATGTGTTTATTAATCCCATGCCTTTCATTAATCTCGTGACATTTTGTTGTGCAAATATATGAATGGCATATTTTCACTAAAAATAAATGGAAAGCTGGATTAATATTAAGCAGTATCAGTCATAGTAAATTCAAAAATGTTTCTACTTCTGAATATGCCCTATATAATTCTTAGTAAACCCAGCACTAAGTTTGAAAATGGTCAATCCTACTCAGAGCATTTTGTTATTGGAACAGGAGGGAGAAGTAAATGTAGTGAATTTGTAAGACTGTAGTAAACCTTAATTTAATGGATTTCAGATACAAAAGATAAAATCTGCCTGCACTCCATATCCTTCTGCACATGCATAAAATCTTATCTGCCATTTTACATATGTGTAAAATATGCTTGCATAAAATCTCATTTGAATTTAACACACATTGTGCTTAATGGAAACTGCTTCCCCTATCTTCCATTAAACTATCTCCTATAAACTCTGATCTCCCCTTCAATTTAGGCAAAAGTGGATAGGTGAAGGATTATCTCACTTCTATACACAAGATAGGCTCAAACATATGTTATTAGCATGGGAAATCCATATAGAAATAACAATGTTCAAGGATCATATAAGTTGGTACTGTTTATCTACACAGAATTGTTGCTTAATTTATCTTAATAGCAAAGTGTTAATTAGTCTTTCCTATCCTGTTTTTATGGGTTTTGATATATAATTACATGTATAGCAGTAATAAATAATACCTGTAGGAGATGACCAGGCTGAGCCCAAGGAAAGGGTCAAACGCATCCTCAGTCTTGCATCCCTTCATGCCCACAAGAGATCTAAGTCAAGCCTACCTTGAATTTCATTATCTCTTACCTATTTGCTTTGACTGTTAGTAGTTCAGATTCTTGTAGAGAACATGAACTTGCAATAAACCTTTATACTGATTTGGAATTGCCTGGTCTTCCTGATTTTCCCGCGCTTAACAATACCTATACTTGCATACACACACACATATATGTGTATATATACGTATACACCCACACACTTTTTTTTTCCTCGTTCAATTGTGTCCAATTCTTGGAGACTGTTTGGATAAGTCTCTGAGGTTTTCTTGGCAAGGTTCTTCAGAAATGGTTTGCCTTTATTTCCTTCCTGGGGCTAAGAGAAAATGACTAGCCCAAAGTCATCCAGCTGGCTTCAATGACTAAGGCGGGGCTAGAAAGTTTCTTGGTTTCTAGCCTGATGCCTTGCTCTAATAAATATAAATATATAATTATAGGCATATATATTATATGGATATAATACATAAAATATATAAAAATCTTAAAATCATATTTATACATGGCTAACTCAAACAAAATGGAAAAAAGATTACAATTTGCTTTATTTCTTGAAGAAAACATAGTAAGAAACTGAGTAAGTGGAACAGCAATATACATCAAGTAGACCTGACAAGAAACACATGAGCTAATTCTACATTATTGTAAGGCTACATTAACACAATCTTGCAAGTCTGAAAGTACAAATCTCATGCTGTTTCTTTTTACCGCCTGATAAATTAGAGCAGATTAGTACCATTATCATCTTTCTTTGCACATTATTCAGCTGCAGGCTCCCACTGCTCTTTATCTGATCACCCCCTAGGCAGCATCTCTCATCTCTCAAGGTCATTCCCACATACCATTACAAATATAAAGTGGAAGAATCTTGTTAATTTATGGTCAACTCAAAGTTACTAGCTCGCACCAATTTTTTTTATCATGCCTGTATTATTTTTATATATAACTCAAGACAGTGAACATACCTTTCTTTCTATTTCCTCACAACAGCAAACCTGTAAAGGGATTGGGGCTGAAAGACAGTGACTGGCCCAAAGTCACTCAACCAACTTTCATGCTAAAAGCCAGACTAGAACTTACAGTCTCCTGGAATATAGTCTGGTGCTTTAATTAATAGACCAATCTGCTTCAATATAATGAAATTTAACTTAATAATTACAGTTAAAACACCTATCTACTGCACCTATATTAGCTATTTATTATCCTGGACAACTCACATAATTCAGGATCCCAAGCCAAAGCAAGCCCAAAATAACAATAAAAAGACAATACCCTAAAGCTAAAATGGCCCATATTTTTAGAGGTGGTTTACCTCCAGGTAAATAGGCAAACGTATTTTGCTATCAATGTCTTCCTCTGTCTCACAGGGAACAGTTATGCAAACTGTATTTAGTCACTTTTATTTAATTAACCTCAAAGGGCTGTTGCGAAGATAACAGGTGCTAATCCTGGACTCTTTAGAGAAATATGAAAGTCAGCCGTTTCGGCATTTCCATTGTAAAGATTGTACAAGTATTTATAGAGTAGGAACTGAACTTGAAACTATTTTTTTCCACTCTTAGAGACTAGTAGCTTAGAATCAATACATCTGTAATAAATAAATTCACCTATTAACTATCCTGAATTCAGAAGTACCAAAACATCATCCCACATAAAATCTGCAGGTCTGTGCCCAGTTCTGTATATACTCAAGACTTCTGAATAAATAAAAATCAGTCTTGTGTCCTAAAACTGCATTCCATGTAAGATTCAAGGCCTATGTTTGCGCAAAATTATCTGAATAACTTGCCTACATTCATACGTCACAAAGTAGTTGTTCTGAAAGCTTGATAAGTGAAAGGATATCCATATTTCCATCATTTCATTTTTAATGAGCTTTGGTAAGTATATTAATACATATATAAAAGAAAAAAGGCAGGCAGCCTATCCACTTTAAGATCCATTCCCTCCACTCTAATTTTACAGATTCAAGATCATACTACTTATATTATTACTGCTTATCCCATAACTGAAAGTAAGGCAGATTCTATTTTAAAAAAAGTCTTCACTACATATTATAAGGGATCATGAATACACTTCTGATTATGTATTACATTTTTGCAATTAACTTTGATTCAGGAAAAGGCTTGGTTTACACATCACGCTAAGCAACATTGTGGCTCGCATTAGTGTGCCAACCCAAACAAGTGTCTGTTATGCAAGAAACCCCGAAAAACCCGACAAAATCTTTCCAGAAGCTGATAGCTTTGAAAAGAGACCTAGAGGGGAAAAAATCTTCAACACAGGAAAACGTGAAATACTTCACCTTCACACTTTAGATTCTTCAGTTGTATAATTTCTTCCCCTTCCATTCTTGGGATGGCAATCGCCAAATGTCTCCGGAGGGGATCAAAGTAGGGATTGTTATTTTATATCCGTAACTTCCGAGTGGATCAGACTCCACCACCTTCCTTCTCTTCTAAACAGAACTGTGAAGGGTTATGTATACCTTTGAACACGCTACGATGGGCAAATGAGAAGACGTGAAGGCGATTACAGGGTTAATTACTCCGAATTATGCGTAAGTTATCTTTGAGAATTGGACCTAGGAAGAGCTTCCAAACGACTTTTCCCTTGCGAGGAGAGAAGTGACGGGGACGAATACAAGCGGCGAACACAAGCCCCTCCGGAGCTACGAACAACTCCCTCACACAATTAAAGAAACATCGTAAGCCCCCCATCTCTTTACGTCTCCCTCCGCCCCCCACCTCGCTCCACGGCCGCCCGTTTACCTTCCCAAGTCACGTCGTACATCTCAGAGACTTTCGCCATCTTGCCGGGCTCCCCTCCGTTCGCCGAGCGACCGGGTCACGTGATCCCGCTGGAGCCCCGCCCTCAGATTTCTAGCCCGTGCCGGCAGCGGCGAGCACGATCTGATTGGCTGGGCGCGCGGAGGGCGGGAAGAAGGAGATTAGGCGTTGCAAAACGGCTCGGAGGACTTGCTCGGTCGAGCAGAGGTGGGGGGGGGGTCTCATTTTACCGACCTCTGAAGGATGGAAGGCTGAGTGGTTAAGTGGTTGAGCCGCTCAGAATCGAACTCCCGGAGTGAGCAGTGAGTTAACCTGCAGTACTGCGTTCTAACCACTGCGCCACCATGGCTCAGTAAAGGAGATACCCTTGCCCTGATATAGGATTGGTGGCAGATCCCAGGATACCAGCACATGGAAGGATGACAGGGGAAGTGCCAACATAGAGTGGGGAAGGGATCAGCTTTTTATCTTCTTTAACCAAAGAAGAGTTGCGGAAAAGGGTTTTCTAGAGAAGTGTCTACAGCAGAATTTTCCAGCCGTGTTGAACTCAAGATTTCTGGACATTCGGGGAGTTAAAGTCTACACATCTTAAAAGCTGCCAAATTTGAAAGACACTAGGGCAGGGGTCCCTAACCTTGGCCACTTTATGACTTGTGGACTTCAACTCCCAGAATTCCTCAGCCAACCACGCTGGCTGAGGAATTCTGGGAGTTGAAGTCCACAAGTCATAAAGTGGCCAAGGTTGGGGACCTCTGCACTAGGGTACAGTAAAGATGGCTGAACTTCAGGTTTGGGTGAAAGCATTTCTTGGGATAAGTTTAAGAGTCTTCTAAAACACCAGGAATTAAGGCAGATTCCATTTTTCTAAGTCAGAGTGTAGTTTGCTTGGCTTGGTAAGTATTAATATACTTACCAAAGTCTGAATCCAGCTACTGTGCTTATTTTAATCATGGTTAAGGCACACTGTGATTTAACATGGTGCATGAGCCAGACCACTGTGCTTTGTGTTATGGGTACAAGGGAGTAGAGTTGTAAGTGGAAACATAACAAACCAGGGCAACACAATACTATACATGTATTACATTGCTTCTTCACTCCAAACACCATTCTATCAATAAAGTTTTGTTACATAATGTAAACACACAAAACTATGAAAGATGAATACATAAACGGTTTACAACAAATGCTGGCACTCAGATTTAGATTTTGATTGCCATACTTGTTTATGCTGCAATAATAGTAATGCTTTGCCTACACATTCATTTTGTTCTTGGTGAAAGTTTGATAAAGTTTTTAGATTTCACTTTATAATTCTGTCGTACGGGGTTAGAATATATATTTGTGTTCCAGATTCTGAAATTAGCTGCTTCTCTAAAGTATATCACTTTGTTGTCAGTGAACCAATAGCAGAACTTTGCATATAACTTAACACAACACTTTAGAATTTAGAAGCTTTATTTAGCAAGACTCAGCAAATTACCACTTTAATAGGGAAAGGAATTGGGTTATAACTGAATTAACTAGTTTTCATTTCCTTTTTATCTCAGAGAATCCAAATGAAACCATAGAATTCATAAGTCTCAAAACTCTGCATTCTTTTAACTAATACTAAAGTCACAGATATTTTTGCATTATTCAGCTACAAACCAGTAGCAAGGAGAGAAAGGAAAAGATGTGTGAAGTCATAATAGGACTTATCTTCTACCGGTAGTTGAGTTTATTTCCTGAGCCATAGTTTGTTTAGCCATTTTAATTAGCTACAATTGCCTAGATTTGTGTTTATAAACCACAGTGGCAGCATGCCAATATAAAACTGGTCAGTTTGTTTTATGGACTTAATGTGGGTTTTTTAAATCTGAAATCACAGCCATTTTGTGCTGCTTCTGTGTCTTTTCAAATATGCACACATATACCTTCCTAACTCAAAACATAGCTTAAAGAGATAATCAGCTTGTGACCTCTTATATATTGGCTGCTTCCATCATAATTAAAGTCCCTCTTTCCCCTTACTTCAGGCATGTCAAACTGCCGGCCCGTGGGCCAGATGCGTCATGCCGAAACCACGCTCACCCCATTGCCGGCAATGGGGAAAAAGTCGCAATACGTTGCACGACGTCACGTGACGTTGTGAGTTTGACATGTCTGCCTTACTTATACAAGGCCTAGTGAGAGAACAGATTTTAGTTGGATTCTGCTGAATGTCTGAAATGTGTCTAAAAGTCAAAGGAAATCCTCAGATGTATACAATTGTATAACTTCAAAGAAACTCCTAGATCATATAAACAATATATGAAAATCCTATTAATTCCTAATACTGAATTTGCTAGTTAGAATGGTCTCTGGGAACTCCTTACAAACATTGGACATCTTGTCAAAAGTCCTTTGGAGTACATAGATAATCAATTTAAATAAGTAAATAAATAAATTTAAGTAAATATAAATAAATAAATCTTCAAGAATATGTGCTGTTCTGTAAAGCGTCTCTGGGTTTTATAATATACAGTAACTGTTACTCCTTAGTACTGTAACTTTTTTTTCCAAATATGTCTTACATTTGTTATCAGCTGTGGAGAAAAAAAGCCAGTGATCTTGAGCAGATGTTTATAAACATGTCCACAGAAAATAAATAAACTACAACATTTGAATAAATCCATGATGAAATAACACCATTAATCTGGGATGCAGATGCCTTATAGAGATATGTTCTTGGACAGTTTTGTTGATCAACAAATATTAATATTTATTAGTATAAGTAATAGTAGTGTTGTTAATATAAAAATAAGTGTTTTGTTACTTTTCATAATGAAATATATTTGTATTAAGCCACTTCCAAGGAGCAAATAATGGCATAAATAAAAGATCAAATATACATAGTTGATAAAAATATTTAATCATTATTGATCAGTTCAAAGAGGAAGACCTAACTGAAAAGGGAGTTGGGCACAACTCCCTAGAGATGGTATTCACCAGTTTGGGAGCCTTCTCCCATAAGCATGCCAAAAAATACATCATATCTAGCCAAAACCCAGATCAGTTTATTACTGAATTTATATATCACACAATTACAGTGGCTACATTTATGCCACATGCTTAGTCCAATGAAGTTCTCGTTCTCTTAACACTCGCTATAAACTCCAATAACTTATAAACCATAATAACTAGGTCCTAAACGTGCTTTTTCACGAGGCATGGATTTTCTTGTTTCTTCTTTGAAGACGTTTCGCTTCTCATCCAAGAAACTTCTTCACCTCTGACTGGGTGGTGGGGAATGGAAGGATTTATATTCCTTGCAGACAGCTGGTCATTTGCATTAGAGAGTCGTTGAGGCCATTTGAAGGTTTATCTGTGTCCTCAAGGTTACCTGAGTAGTGCAAATGGGTGTGGAGCCTTCTTGGCTGCAGGATGCTTTCTGTCCTGTGTCCCTTCACTGTTGAAGACAGGCGCAGGCTGTTGGGGATGAATCTGTGTTGCCTGCATCTCAAACTGAAGCGCAAATGGTTCCTGTAGTCTGCAATGTTTTCTGGAAATCCGTTCATACTCCCGCACCATTCAAAGGGTGTCCATTCCAAAGTGCATAGCTAAATGCCTATGGAGATTCTCAGTCATCCAGGTCATATTCTTTAACTATGAACTGGATGACTGAGAATCTCCATAGATATAATAACTAGGTTTATATAAAGTACTAACCTAAAGGAAAGAAACCACATTATTGCTTAGCACCCTACAATCCAGTAATTCTTTTCCATTAAAGTTTTTTTGAGTCAATTCATGAACAACTGCAGAATCAAAGATCCTTAAGTCATCACTATTGTAAGCTCTAATCAAATTGTCTTGAGATAATTGACTTACTACAGTCAGTAACACAGTTGTTAAGTGAATTTGGCTTCTCCATTAACTTTGCTTGTCAGAAGGTCGCAAAAGATGATCACATGACTTGGGACATTGCAACCATCATAAATATGAGTCAGTTGCCAAGCATCTGAATTTTGATCACAAGACCATGAAGATGCTGCAACGGTTGTGTGAAAAACAGTCATAAGTCACTTTTTTCAGTGCCGTTGTAACTTTGAATGGTCACTACATGAACTGCTGTAAGTTGAAGATTACCTGTACTGAATGATCATTATTACTCATAATGGTGTCGGTCTATCATGTGATCCTTATTATTTTTATTAGTTAAATTTATATCCCATTTGACTTCCAGGAATCTAAGACCAATGAAAAGTTTAATGGGAATTTTATATCTCCCTATTTATCTATATTATCACCTACAGCAGCCTTTCTCAGCCACTTCACAATGAAGGAACTCTTAAGAAAATTACCAGATATCATGGAAGCTCTACATAAAAATAGCAAAAAATATTAAAAACTTCACATCACCATTCACTTCTAACCTACACAATCCATGTTTTACAACAACAGAAATGGGGGCAGGCTGGCAGCTGAATCACTGCATAAAAATTCCCTTCATTGCAAATGCTCACATTTGCAAAAAAACAATATCTTTTTTTATCATGATCTTTTGTGAAACTCTAGGGTTCTATGATATTGTTATTCTACAATCTTATAGGAACTTTATAAAAATGAGGTCATAATACTCCTCATATTTCCTAAAAGAAGAAGAAGAAACTCATGTGAAATTTGTCTCAATTGACTGTTTCTGGATTGGATCCTAGTGTTGATAAAACTCCGGTTCTGATTTCTGCTTGGCATGTTTAATTGCAAGCAGAATGCTATTTTATTTAGGCTGTAAATTAAAAACAGAAAAGAGATTGCTGAAAACCATGTTTCGAGCTAGTTATGAGCATTCTTATTTTGCCTTGAGAAATATGTTATTATTTTTAACAGAGACTGCCTGGTGTGCTTAAGATATCAAGGCTTATTTAAATAGGCATAGAACAAAGTCTAGCATCTCCAAGGAAAGGATGCTGTTTCTGGAAAACAACAGATGTAGACTCAAATAATTCAGCCCCAAATGATACAGATGTTTTCTTGAATGATTTTAAGGCACTACTGTAGAAAATACTGCAAAATAACAAAACTACAAACCACACACATACTCAAAATCCAGAATTGCAATATTATCTTTCTGAGTTGCCTAATATGCAATGAATAAACCATTGTTAGGATCATAAGATATGTGAATCTGGGGATCGTGGAATCTTTAGTTGAAATCCAAATGTTGTACGTGTTTATGTCACCAACAGCTGAGAACGCTTAGTTCAGAGTTGTCATGTATATTAGAAGTGGCAGGAACCACAGGCATCATCTGGAAGTATCCAGCACAAGTTCCAGTAACATATTTAACTAGGCCCTTTGGCAACAATATTATATCTCGAAAAGCTGTTGCATTTGGAATAATTCTTTAAAGACATTATTTTGAGCAAGTGGCCTTAGTAGAAGATGTTTTACCCATAAATAAAATGTTGTTAGTTTATTGGGCAATCTGCAAATAAAAAGGAAGCAAACAAAAAAAAAAGAAAATAATCACACTTCAGTTGCAATCTGAGGTCTGATCTCTTTTCTTGTTTCTTTTAATACAGACATAAAGACACACGCTGCACATTGTATGTTGTGACATTCTTTCAAGTCAGGCCAGTATTTTTTCTTCATAATGGTCAGCGGTAAAGCACAAGTCAGAAATATTTATCAAGTAAGTTCCGTCCGTTGAGTTCTTCATCCTACATATCCCTCCCCACGCCAAGTTGCAGTATTTCACCTGACACAATATGTTCTGAATTCTTCTCCCTCCCTCACAGGATTTTAATTATTCATTAATCTAACTTGCATGGCCACCTATATCTATCCAAGAATCCCTGGGCAGCAAAAAAACAACAACGAAGGATTACATTGAGACTCATTAGGAACCCAAATTGTCAGACACGAGGTTCAGACTCTCTTGGATCACATTTGACAGACCAATCTCAATCTCATTCTTCCCAGTGCTTGTGAAATGTAGCTCATCTCTTGCTAGGAGTCCCTCATCTTGGAAATGTGTCCAAACTCTATTATCTTGGATACCATCAAAGTACCCAGTTGGCCGTATCTAGTGTTCTGTCTTTCTGGACTGTGTCCTTTGACAGAAAGGCACAAAGAAAATACCACTGTGCCCCTAATTTTTTTTTTAAATCCTTCTGCCAGGTGTTCTAGTGTCCTTTTCAGTTTCCTCAGGAATGTATCTGGTTGTGCCATTTGTTCCCATATGGTTCAGTGGAAACAGATATTTAACTGAGCTTAAATGGGAAGTCTTTCTGTTACCACCTAAATATGTGCCCTCTGTTTTTCTGAGATGCTGATCAGCTGACATGACTTGCTTTCTACAGGAATATTTCACCTGGAAACAAGATGCAGAATATTCAATCAATACCTCAGAAGTATAAGGCTCAATTGAAGCTTTTTGGGTGGGGGGCAGGGGAAGAAAAAATGAATAAAAAATGGGGGGGAACCACCAATTAGCAGAATCCTCTTTTTTCTCTTTTTTTTAATGATCTGGCAAGCTTCTGCTTAGTTACCTCTCTGGGCCTCATATTTTTTCCTTTTCAACAGAGCTTTTTTTCCCCTTTCATGGACAATTCCTGCAGGTGGGATAGACTGGTAACTTTGTGTTCTGTATTCTCTATACATTTATTTAAACTGACTCGACCCCAGCTTCAATGTTTTCATGGGCAAACCGAAAGTTTGAAAAATGCTTGGGCCCCAAATCAGGGTCATGGATGTTATTAATTAATATCTGAAACCTTTACAAGATATTTAAGAGCTACTTAAATCGAGAACTCGAATTGAAGATTTTTTTAATGAATAGAATACCACATTCTTCATAGAACCTCATAAAGTCAAGATTATATTAAATATGAATAGCACTTTTTTCCTTCTTTTTAAAAAAGATGCAGTGATTATGATGAGAAAACAATGTTTATTGGCAATCCATTAACCAATGTGAAACAAAGAAGGATCTTTTACACAGCTAATGTCCTGATAGTTAGTAAAATGTATTTTCTCAACAATTAGATTTGCCTGAATTATTTTGCTGGATCAAGGAAATATATTTGAATTTGTTACTAAAAGTCATTAACAATTAGTATGGCTTCTGGTTCAGAATTAGGTTCTGAAATATACACACAAGGAATATATCTCTTTGAATCCTTGAGCACACTTACAATAGTAATTCATTTTTAGTATTTGTTAGATATCCAGTTCCAGCCTTAATGTAACTGTGCTTTCTGTAGTATTATACTACCACTATTAAATCTCCCAGATCTGTGTTTGCATAACTCACTTGTCCATGACCCACATGTTTAGAAAGTGGCATAACAAGCCAAATAAATGAATAAATGCAATATATATATATATATATATATATGTATAATAAGTGTTCTTAATAAATTTAATAATGATAAAAACAAAATAAATCAGGCAACTAAAATGTTCAGAAGATCTATCTATAATTAAAAAGAAAAATATTTGTTTGGGAAAGTGAAAGACTAGGTTATAATCCAAAGAGTATTTTTAGGTAGGGAAGGAGATTAACATGTAATCTTACATTATAATGAAAATATATGAGTCATGATTAATAAAGAGGGCTAAATGAGAGTGTTTATCCATAAAGGAATAAAGGGTGCAGAGTTATAAGTGTGCAAAGGATAATTGCAAATGTCAAAATCTTTTCAATTACAGTGGTGGAATGTATGATATTGATTATAATCCTATCAAGCTGTGGTTAATAGAGTTGCAATTATCTCCAGTAAATACATATTCTGTAATAATAGCTTAGTGTTCAGAACCAAAATGAAATAGCCACAATTAAACCACAGTCTTTCTGGAAACCATGTAATATTTGGGTGTCCAGTAGGACATGGACCACCCAATCTGTAATTGACTGTTGTTTTTCAAGTTAAACTCTACCAGTTTCCAATTGAATAAAACTCTGGATATCTTAAGTCTCAGGACATAACTATACATTTCATACATAAAGTATAATATTATTTTAAGCAGAAAAGTAGAAAATTCAAATCCTGATTTTTTCAATTTTATAATATATATGTATTATTAATTCTGGAATAGTAATACAGCTGGTCCAAAATTGTCTATTTAGCCTCAATTTCACATCTGATTTATAAGAGGCAGTTTCTAAAAGACAGATAATTGATCATGTGAAGCCAAGGATTTTTGTATTTCTTTTATAATAAAGCATTTATGAAGTTACATAGCATAAGAAGACGGATGGAGAGAAACACCCTTTATAAAAATACAACCCAAGATCTTTTATGAAAGATGAGTAGTATCAGATGCAAAATAAATAATAGGAATGACTCCTTAACAAACCATACAATTATCCCATGGAATTTATTGCTGTAAGATTGGCTGCCTCTGTCGACAGTTTTTAGCAGGCAGAATGCAAGAAGTCATGGCAGGTAAGACTGTTTGTTTTTACATTATCATGGATGCATTTATTTTAAACATTCTGCCCTTAGAAACAGAGATTTCCCATAGAGAGTTATAACACTCCATAATCACAATTATTATTATTGTTATAAAACTCTAAAAACGATAATCATAGTATAATCTATTAAAAAATCTATGTTCAAAAGCTCGGAAGCTACCATTATTGATGTTCTGGATCCTGACCTAAGATTATGCTTTAGTTGTTGGGCCTTGCAAGACGACTTTCCCAAAACATGGTAATGGCTGTTCCATTAAATATGTGAGAAGTGAGAAGTGGGTAGACCAGATTAAGAAGCCAATGCAATCTAGGTCTAAAACTACTTTTATTGGGATAGATGTAGTAACAGAATCTGGAAAGTCTGAATGTGTTTCCCTCTTCCCTCATTTTATTTTCATATGAATTAGGAAGGGGCCTGTCTGAGGGATTTTCTCAAGTTAGTTTCTTGGAATGGGCTCATGCTGTGCTTGTATGATCACTGCATCGCATTGGTAGTGATTCTCCATCTTGTCCTTCAGGACCATTCCCTACATCCTCTATGGTCCTATGCTATCACTTTCTTTTTCTAACATTTTTAGTTTCTAAAGAGAGTAAAGGAGATGACTTTGATAGAGAACTCTTAATTCAGATGTGTATAAGAAAGGGAGGAGATAAATAACCAGATTTTCAAGATTCTGTTACTGTAGTCCATCTTAATAAACGTAACTTCAGACTTCCAGGGAGTTTCTTTCTTATTTTTATTTATTTGATTGATTGATTGATTTCTACAGTTGTCCATCTCATTAGACCACTCTGGGAGGCTCCCAGTTTTCTTGATCTGGTCTACATCATGGGACTGAAAGTTATGTTGAGATTGCTACGCTTTCTTTGGGCAAATGCATAAGTGTGTAATTATATACATGGGCAGCAGCCTTGCACTAGTCTACACTGCATGCTATGTCTATTTCTCTCTTAGACGAACTTTATGATGTCCTTTATTATTACATTTGCTTCTATGCTAACGTGCTCAGACACACTGTATATTAAAGGTATATTATAGGTCTGGCAATAGGAGCATGATAATTAAAAACCTGTGAATGTTTTACTCTGCTGCAGCATTTCCTTGCACAATGTATTTCATGAGATTTGTTCCAGAATACTCACTTGTAGGATACTGGAATAAGCCCTGAATACATTTTTTGTATTTTTGTAGTGCTGCTTTCCAGCTGCCATTAATGGAGAAGAAAGAACAGGACAATTGGTAAAATAATATTAAGGTTAGTTTTGCTTTTATCTTTGCTCGGCCTTAACTACATCTTCATACATCATGTAGATGTATTTCAGGTAGATAACTGATAGACATTATGGAATGAATAAGACATCAGATGGACTGTAATCTTACAGATAAGTAATTCAATGACATCGGATCAATGGTGGTGATATATATGATATGCTTCTATGCTTTTTTTGTAAAAAAAAAAAAAAAAGGTGCCGGAACTCATACACGTCATACAACCCGCCTTGCCTATCCTACAAGTTTCCATCAAAAAAAGGTGCCGGAACTCCGTTCTGGGCGTTCTATGAGAAAAAAAGCCCTGCTTCTATCCATACAAACTTTTTTCTCTTTGTTTCCCTTTCTTTTTTCATTATTCAGGTCAATGCTAAGTACAAAACACCGGCCATCACAAGAGAACCACGTAGTGTTTGCTTAGCTGGCCTTTTGGCCCTGATAGTTTCTTTTCTGAGTGTCAAGCCCTTCATTAATTCTATTCCCATCCACCAGTCCCTCAAGATCAACTTTTTCCACTCTTTCAGCTTCCAATAAACAACCCTGCCAGATCTAACATGCAATACTGCCTATAACAAACTCCAGAACAGCTGTTAAATGCATCTGCCAAGCTCTTAGCCACCAGAGGACTCAGACAGCAAAAGAAACAACACCCAATGAGTTCGTAGGGCATCAGCTTTCTTGTTTTGACAGCAGGTTGACCAACAGTACTGGCATGCATGATTTGTTTTCACTATAATTTTAAATGGGTGAACACTAACTGCTGGTGACAGCAGCGATTCAAACCATTAAATATGGAAGTGTGTCTACTTGTCAAAGGCATAGTTTAGTAGAGATTTCAAGATCCTTGAATAAGGAGAGTCTGTTCTCTCAAAAATGTAGCCTGTGACATAAAGATTCATGTGTGAATTCTAGGAAGGGAAGTATTATCGTCTAATATTGTCTATATTGTCAGAGGATGTGGTGGAATGGTTAAGATATTGGACTAGGCTCAAATCTTTATTCAGCCATAGAACCTAGTTGATTTGGGGTGACCTAGTCTCTCTCTCTTTCTCTCTCTCTCTCTCTCTCTCTCACACACACACACACACACACACACACTCTCTCTCTCTCTTCTCTCTCTCCCCCCAACATACTTCATGGATTTGTTATGAAATTAGAAGAGAGAATGAGGGCATGTATGCTCCATTATGCTCCTGGAGGAAAGAGTTCTCTCATATACAGTGGCCATATATCGTACATTATAGAGAACATATGTCCCTAAGTATAATGATAAAGAATCCTCATCAAGGAAAGTAATAGAACCCTTGAAGTTGCTCATTTACACTTGGAAGGTAGGTGGATCCGATATTCATGGATACTGTATATTCAGTCATTTCATTTCAGTACTCGAGAGATTCAGAAGAAATAGGAAGAGGAGTTATGACTCATGCACACACCCTTTCTTTGTGATTCCTGACCACATCTGAAAAGGAATCGTGCAAATATTGTTCCAAAAATATAGACATAGTTGCTAGAGATGGTCTGTGCTTCTGCCAGTTAACATGATTCCAGCTTAATCTTTATCGTGTTAGCTTAAATGCACCTGATTTAAATATTTCAGGAAAAAGAATAGGGTGTTTGTTCATCTATTTATATAATCTGATGTTGATTTGGAATACACTTGTCTCCACCAAAATGACTTAGCTTCTGTTAGAACCCCTCATAGTGACTATGATCTGGATCAGATTTGGAGATAGAGGAAATGGAGATTATTAAAGACCCCCCATTACCATGTGATGCTGTAGCTTGTGGTATGTTATTATATAAACTTCATTAGAGACAGATGGTTGCTTTAAAAAAAAAAGCATGATACCAAATTTTTCCATTTTCATGTACCTTTCCCCCAGTCCAGAAACCAACCACTGAAACTTGTCAAATGTTGCCATTCTATACTTGAGTCACCCTGGGAACCCTATTTGCTGCCATGAAACGGTTAGCTTCTAAAGGAACAGATGTTTCCAGTTAGCAGTAAGAGACCTAAACAAGTGGATGTGATGGCACAAGCACAAATAGCATGTTTCATTTCACGTTTATGTATAGCTGTCCTTTTGGAGTTGGAAATTATTAAAGCTAATCCTCAAGCATATAAGAATGTTGCATGCTGGGCAGCAAACATATATAACAGGTAGCAGGTTGTGTCTGTTCTTTTTCAAGACACTGAACTCATTTGATATTCCTTTTAATGATGGAGGAATGACCACTGGAGGTGATTTATCAAGACGGCTGCTGTGCAACTTTGGATCATTTTCAACAAGACCTAGGCGGGCAGAATGCCAACTCTGCATGGAATCTATATGCAATTGCTATGCACCATAAATCATGGGGCATAATCTATTTTGGGGGTCAAGGGCCACAGTCATTGTGGGAGGTGTGGGAACCACATGTGGATTGAAGCAAGGAGGAAGTGGACATAAGCAAAACACTTGCCTGTTCTTTTACACAACTACAGTGGCATAAATTATACCCATGTATAGGTCTCCTTATATTTGGGGTTCCATCTGGGGTTGCACAAGAATACATAAAAATGAAATCCAGACAGCTCTGAGGAAAGGAAAAATATTTATTCCCAAAAGCAAAGGAGTTTGCTTTGGGGGCAGCTGCAGAGAAATGGGGTACAGCAGGATGCTTTTATAGGGGAGCTTGTCCTGGGTGTGGCAGCATGTATGTGCTAACTCTAGGGTGACACTTGAGGAGCATGGGTGTATGATATTTATTCTTGTGAACATGCAATTCTACTGGGACCAATTTAATGAACTCTATTTGTGTTTACAGACCTTATCTTTCGATATGTGGATTAGGGTTGGGTAACTTATTTGGGATTTTGAGGAAGTTTGAGCAAAAGATCTCCCCCTTTGGTTTTTTTACTTGATTAGCTTAGTTTCAGCTTGACTGTCAATTATCCTGACAGTTAGAACAATTAACCAATGGAACAACCTGCCTCCAGAAGCGGTGAATGCTCCAACACTGGAGGTTTTTAAGAAGAGACTGGACAGCCATTTGTCCAAAATGGTGTAGGGTTTCCTGCCTGAGCAGAGGGTTTGACTCAATGACCTCCAAGGTCCCTTCCAACTTTATTATTATTATTATTATTATTATTATTATTATTATTATTATTATTATTATTATTATTATTATTATTATTATTATTATTATTATTATTATTATTATTATTATTGTTATTGTTATTGTTATTGTTGTTATTGTTGTTGTTGTTGTTGTTGTTGTTATTATTATTATTATTATCCAACAGAGGCTCTAATTCTCAGTCCATTGTGGATTCTGTTAATGTTTTAAGGGAAAATGGAAACGGTATAAAGAATAAAATATATTTTGATATCAAACTTCCCGTATTTTCTTACAATTATCTTGAACAGGGTTGTTAGAAGGATCTAAAAATCAGAGTCAGAATCAGAATAGAGCTGGAAGGGACCTGGAAAGATTGTCAGAAGGATCTAGGAATCAGAATCAGAATAGATCTGGAAGGGACCTTGGAGGTATTCTAGTCCAACCCTACCTTTCTCAGTGATTTGCTTGCAAATCTGAAAAGATTGCTATTATGGTAGCTGGAAGAGGATTATGTGTTCTGTGCAAGTTGGGATGAGATGAATCCACTGGCCAATGAGAACCAACTCACTACCTCCTGTTGCTACTGAAAGCAGAGATCTGTTTTGCATCACAGTATGATTAGCTGGCCAGTTGGAAAAATATCCACCAAAATAGCTTTTAAGGGATACACCTAGTGTGTGCATTCATTCTATAAATCAAGGAGATACACTTTTCAGCTGTAATGATTTTTTTTTTTTTGTTACAAGTACTTTAAGGATGGAATTTTTGCACCGGGATGGAATTTTTGCCTTTCCTTTTGAAATATATTTTCATATGGATGCAGAAGTTCTATGGGGAAAAAACCAAAGAAACTTAGTAGTTCATCTCACTTGTTTCTTTTCTGATTTCTTTTCTTAACATAGAGAAAATTGTCTAAAGTTAATCGTTTGCCTCCAGTGAAAATGTTACAGGTTCTGGGTGATTCACTAAAAGGGCTGAGCAGGAGATTGGTTGCAGCCAGCAAGTTGACAAGTTTGTTGTAAATGAAAGACTCTCGGGAACAAAACTATGAATCCCAACAAAACCGAGCCAACTTTAATCAGTCTTGTATAGGTTAAGGTCAGATGAAAGAACCCATTCTAAATTTCTTTTGGCTTCAAGACAGGAGCAACAGAAGACGGTGACCTCTTGATGAGACAAATGGCTGGTGTCATTAAAAAAAAAAAAGATGTTTGCAGTTTTGGAGAAGAGTAGATAGTTTTGCCAGACTTAAAACTAAATACAGATTTCAGCAACAAAAGTGGGAAAAAAGTCATAGTATCTCTGCTGAAATCTTTTTTTTTTCCCCAACGGAAGATGAATTGGGGGAGAGGGGTAATCTTTCTTGCTTAAATTTAGTTAAACTTTTATTATGTATATATACGGTTAATTTCGTCATTGCTGCATATTCTCCAAAGTTCCCTCCCCTACCCCCCAAAAAAGATAAAATAATGTTAGATTGAATGCCATCTTGGAAATTAGATTGAAACAACTGTTTAGTAATATTGTAAACAACATATTCATGAAAGGACTATGAGGTCCTCCTAACTCTGCTTCTCATTCTGAAAGATTGCTTCTCGATAGTGAAATGGTGACAGCTGTTTTTCAGTAAGCAATAAGAGTTTAGCAAAATCCATTCATGCAGCAGAATGAAATTATATACCAAAATAGCACATCAGGAGAAAAGTCCTTGACGCCTCCCTTGATGCAAGGTGTTTTTGATTTAAATGTTGGCATTCATTTTTCCAGTTTGAAGCTCATGATACAATTTATCCTATCACCTAAGATTCCATTCCTTTCTACTACACATGTAGTTTCATGTTTAGTCATGGTCCGTTGTGAGAAGGATAAAGATTGGAAAAATCACCCTATGGATAAAATGGGTGTGAGAAGGTCCTTGTATTGATGTAGCAAAATTTATTTACTTATCAAATTAGAAACCGCCCAACTCCTTCACAGAGGGACTCCGAGGTGTGTGCAAGTAAACATAAAACATAAAATTTATAAAAGAGGCAAAGATAGTTAAAATTTTCAGGGAAATTCCTTTTTTCCGGTTTGGACTAGAGTGAATAACCCTAAATTCCAGCATAGGAGCCAAATGCTGTTTTCCATTACTGGAAAAATAAAGGTCTGGCTTTTATTTGGGACTTGATAGGTCTTTTGGTTTCCATTCCTGCGTGAAGGTCTAGCACAGTCTAAATTGCTGAACTTTGTTGTTGTTGCTGTTGTTTGGCCTTTCAGCTCTTGCAGGTGGGATTTCAGACCTGATGCCTACTTTATGTGACAAGCATGCTTTCTGCGTGTACATTGGTCATGCTACAGTTTCATGGCTTCAGCCTTCAGCAACTTTTCAACTTCTCTGAGAATAGCGGAGGTAGGGTTTCTACTCCAACTCTCTCTACCCCATCTTGCGCTGACCATTAGAGAGAACTTGGAAATAAGTGCTCATTAGAGGAAGCAGATGACTTTGCCCACCAATATCAAAGCCCCAATACCCACAGACTCAAGGTATCCTTATTCATGGGGTTTTTTTTCACAGTTTTACACTGGTATCAAAACCCTATGAATAAGAAGACCATCTCTATCTGTGAAGCTGGTTGAATTCTCTTTAGGCTGAAGAAATAAACAAAGAATGAAAGGATTGGCCTGCCCCCCCCCATGCTGGCAGAGGAGGAGGCATGCTGTGGACCCCATTGCATGCAGGGAATTCTGGCTGATGGGGTCCAGGAGAAGAGACTTCTGTGCCTTTGTGTCAGCCCTTTGGAACAGCTCTCTCTCTCACACACACACACACTCACCCAGTGAGGTCAGCTCCAATCCTCCTTCTATAAGAGTTAATGACTTGGCTCTGCCAGTTGGCTTGTGGGTGCAACGGAGGGATTTCACATTGGGGGTGGTTGATAGATTAACAGCAAATGCCACTGCTCCCCTTCTCATCAAACTCCCCCCTCCCCATCTTTTTAGCTAGATTGATTTTTATAGTATTGTATTTATATTATTAGGTTTATATAGTTCTGTCTTTTAATATTGTAAGCCGCTCAGAGGTACCATGCAATAAGATGGGCAGCTAATACATTTTACAAATAAATAAATTCTTAGAATGGAATGAAAATTGTTCTTTTTTTTAATCCTGCTCAAAAAGTTTTTGTCTAACATGGACAAACACTAACCCAGTGTTTCTCAACCTCAGAACTGGCTGGCTGAGGAATTCTGAGAGCTGAAGTCCACACATCTTTAAGTTGCTAAGGTTGAGAAATAGGGCCCCAACCCATTTGACATGGACAAAGCGCACTGTAATTGATTGATGCACAGAAATCACTGCCAGGCAAAGGAAGAAACAACTAGAACAAGTTATTTTGGTAATCTAGTACATGCACTAGATGACTGATAACGATACGCATCAATTCAGCATGGAATATTCTTTTCCATATTGAAATTCCATATTACCTTTGAATAGTCTCCGAACTTTGGCTTTCTGGGTTAAAAAACTTAATCCTTGTAAGAATTTGTTTAAAGCACAATACTGTGTATCCGAATTTGCAAGTAGGTCTGAGTTCTACTGTTTAAATTTACAGATTTCTCTGAAATATGATTGCTTCAGGGAAGAACTTCAAACAAACAAGCCTCAAATAAATCAACAAACAGAAAACTGCAGAGGCTCTCAGTTCTGTTCTCCATATATATCATGTTTTCTTAAAGAATATTTACTGTAATTTATTTCTTGCTAAACACCTTCATCTTGTTTCTTTTCTACAGTTGCAAGTAAGTATTTGTGACACTTGAAAGCTAACCTGCATAGTCTTCCCTTTAAAAAGAATCCTAATTCTTGTTTCCCTTTTTAAAATTGTAGCTATTAGACTACGTGCATAGGAAAGAATGACCACCATTCCTTCGTCACTAAGTGTGGTCCCTGACATGCAGGTCCATGTCCAGGTTAGCACAGATGAGATGAAATTGGTTTCTCATTTGACCTTCAGTTTCAGAATCTCAATACTTTTACTGTATAGTAATCAAGGGTTGTGCCAGAAGATGATATTTCAAAATTGTTTATCTAACTTGCTTGTTCCAAAGAGTCAAATTTAATTGATTTGTGACTTCAGCTTATGTTTATATGATTTCTTGCCATATATGTTATTCACATTAAGTCTGAAAGGTACGTTTTCAAAAGGCAACTAGACTTTGTTTTCCTTGAAGATGTTTCGCTTCTCATCCAAGAAGCTTCTTCAGTTCTGACTGAAAGGCCACTCCACAAAGTCCACATTCTAGACAGAGAGGACCGCTGGTTTGAAAGAAGGGTCAAAGAGGCCATCTATATTAAGACTGAACAGCCCTCTCTCAGCAAAGGACCAAGACTATGACAATACCTATCTCCTGTTTATAACACAGTCCTTTTAGCAGTTCCAAGAAGGTTCCACATGCATTTGCACTATTCAGGTGACCCTGAGGGCATAGATAAACATCCAAGTGGCCTCAATGACTCTCAGAAAGAGTGCTAATGCCCAGATGACTGCAAGGAATATAAATCCTTCCATCTTCCACCATTCAGTTAGAACTGAAGAAGCTTCTTGGATGAGAAGCGAAATGTCTTCAAGGAAAAACAAAGTCCAATTGCCTTTTGAAAAAGCACCTTTGGGACAACCATGACTTGGATGACTGAAAATTTCCATAGATATTCACATTAACACCTGTAATTTGGGAATCCCTGGAACACACTTAAGATTGAGTTTCATTTTGAGCACCTCTGCTTAATACTCTATGAACTGGTACTCTGATTTTGAAAGGCACACATTTCAAGTCAGTGGCTTCTAGCAGTTCTTTTCTAGACTTGATCAAATATCACTTTAAAACCAAGGCAAATAAGAATGTTTTGGGTAAAATCATGTACTATAAAACCTGAGTTACATGTAGGAAAAAGAAGAAATGTTTAAAATCCCACTTGATATATAAAACATACATGTGGCACACAGATGTTACACAGAGCCCCATCTTTCTCTTTCTTTACTTTTCTACATTAGGTTTTTATGTGTCTGTTTTTTCTTCTCCGTTTTATATAGTTAAGTCACTTCTTCCCTCCCCATAGCCTTCTTCTATTCCAAATACTATGGTTGATGCTTTGGAAGACATCCCTGCCGGGTAAAAGAGAAGATAAATAATTATCTGTGACAGAAATTTGGTTCTGTCGGCCTCAAAGTGAAAGACAACCACAATGGGAATATTTTAACCGACACATATTATACATCACACAGGAAAGTTCCTATAAGATTGTCTGTCTTGATGTTACAATGATTTATGGCCATGTCATTGTTGACCCCAGATTTTGGAAAGCCTATTACAATTCCTCTTACTGTAATAATCACTTCTGCTTCTTCTTGTAGACATTGTTGGAGGAGAGCCATGGTAGCAAAAATCAAAAGGACTCTTTTAATTTTATTAAAAGGCGTACGTTTTTGATGGCTACAGTCTTTTGATAAAACCTGTTAGTCAGAAAAGGTGCTGTCAGACTTCCCGATTTTCTGTTTATATAACTAATAAATATTATATTACAAATATTTAATAGATAATAGATAATATTTCAAGGCCAAACTATACAGTTAGAACATTAATGACAGCTTCTGTCTCTAGCTATGAATGCTCATATTATGGTAACATCTGTCCTGAATTTCAGCAGTACGATACAGTTTGGTATAGTGGTTAAGGCACTTGAGATAAAAAGTGGGAGACCCTGAGTTCAAATGCTGCTGTAGTCATAAAAGCCAGGTGGGTGACCATGGGCCAGTTGCTCTCTCAACCCAATCCACCTCACAGGGTTGTTGTGGGGAAAATAGGAAAGCGTGTTGTATATGTTCACCATGTTGAGTTATTTGTAAAAATAATAAAGGCACGATACAAACAAAGGTATAAATAAATATGGAGTTGCCACTGAAGACAGCTCAGAAAGCACAACAGCTAGTTTTCTGCAAGTGATTAGGTACAAATGAGCAGATATTGTCAAATAAATCTTTAAAAATAAGCATTAAATTTGCCATTCATTTCAAGGTAGTAGGTTAATTTTTCAAGCTCTGCATGGCTAGGAATTAATTAACAGTGCATCCATATAAATCTATATATTGTTAAGATTATTCTGTGAGATTCTTCTTTGGGTTCACATGCCTTAAAAACAGAGACAGGCCATGATCTATGCTTACTTTGGGGGAACACTGGCTAGAGAGGTTTATCTAACATCCAGTATAACATCCTTGAAATAGCGGGTGGAAAAGTTGTATATGTTTCTGCATTTAATTTGCTAAAGACTTTGCCAGATTGAATTCTATTACATTTTAGTTTAGCTGTTTGTTGATGTATTTCTAGTTGTAAGGTTGTTATAGAGATGGAAAACATATACTCGTTCAGCTGTTGTGGAACAACAATCCCATGCATGGCCATTGGGAGGGATGGCACAAGTTTCCCACTTAATTATTTATTAATCAAATTTATACAGCCTCCCATCTCCAAACAAGATTCTGGGCAGTTCATTATATATACATATTATTTATGCATAATATACATATTAGAACTCTGGGTTTCTCTGAAAGGTGAAACCTCTAAGACTGGATTAAACCTTTGTTAAAACAAATAAATATACATAACCTACATATATTTTGATATCAGTGCTATGAAGTTTATGTTTGGCATGCAGTTTGAAAAGGCAAAACGAGTACAGTAATTATCGATTCTTATGACTGAGAAAACAATATTCCAGCCCCTACTTTATTGTCAGCCTTCAGCTACAGATATACCAGTCTTTAACGCATACATTCTTCGTGTAGTAGTGGAAAGAAAAAAAGGAATTAGCAGTAAAAAAGTAAAAATGCCTTTGAATCAAGTTTAACTTCTGGTTCCTTGTATGTTCACATAGATGCAGTTTCCTTGGCAACAATATGGAAGTGATTTGACATTGCCTTCTTCCAGTTGTTTTTTTTTTCAATTTTACAGTCTAATTTAGAATCCTGAGATTTCCTAGTTGTCTCTTATCCAAGTAATAAGAAAGGCCAAACCTACTAGATTTTGAACATCAGTCATGGTCAGCTAGGTGCTGACCAGCTGGGCAAGGAATTCACAATCTTCTAACAACTTCCTTATTCCTCTTTGGCGGTATAAGAATTTCTATACTGTACCATCAATGTTTGCCAATGCTTGGTAATGTCAATCATGCAGAAAAAACAATTGGACTGTTGTGCTCTATGTGGCTATAGCAGATGACAAAACCAATAGCAACTGCATCTAATGGAAGGTACTGACTTTACAGGTGTTATGTGAAATAATGTATTGCTTGTAATGACAGGAATAACAACCAGGCTTAACATCACCAAGTATCTGACAAAGCCCATGCCCTTTCCTAGAGCCTTAGGTTTTGGTGCTTTATTGCTACTAGTAATAAAAATGAAGGGTGGTTCCAAGAATCACTACGGTATCTCATAGGTAACTACACTTTGGTGTAGAGTTATTACTAATATTTAAAGCTAAAGAGATGTAATGGCCTATGGCTATATACACTTAAAAAATAAACTTGGAAAAAAAATGAAAGAGAGAAAGAACTGAACCACTGAATTAAAATAAAAAGAGTGGTAAAGCTTTCCAACTTCTTCACGTACCTGTAGAAGTCAAATCTGATTCATTTATATTCTCTAAGTACTAATTAAAATTATCCTAAAATGGAACTTAAATATATAGGAAAACAGCTAGTAGCTTCCAGGCTAATGAAGTACAGATTTAAGACTGCCGGCTAACTGAAGGGCTCCTATTTTTTTTTCTTTCATACTGCCAATCTTTCCAGTAATAACTGGATGATATGTACATTTTATAATAGGAAAAACCAGGGACTAAACTGAAGATGTAGCAATTTAAATGGGTCAGATAAGTCTGCAATCCTTGACACTTGACTCAAAGAAGACCATAAGGTCAACTTGTGTTAGAAGGCAGTTGTTTTATGAATACATTCAAATGCAGAAATTACTCCTTAAATTCAAATTCAATTGTAAATAGTTTAATCTCCCTGTTATTATATAGAACTCAAAATTCAAAGATGAGATTATATTATTTTGTGACTGAAAATTATAGCAATGGAAAAAATTGGCTAAAATTGTTTATAAAATAATGATGTTAAGCTAGAGGCCTGAGAGATGATAGACAATGTTTAGGTGAATTAAGATGGAATAATTACTAAACAATCAATGTTAAGAAGCATGGTGCAGCACAACTAAGTAAAGACAGAGGCAATCTGAAGCATTTCAGGACATTGGAGAGCTCCTATTGAAAAGTGATGTTGTTCCAATTAAATCTAAAGCTTTCTGTGCCCATGTGCTCCCACACAAGCCTGAGAAGTACACAAACCATGGCTTTCTACCATTTATTTATGAACATGCTTATTTTTGCTCTAAATATAATATTGGCTGAGAAAAATGAGTACATATTTTTGATGGGAATTGAACAGTTCCATGCACTATGTCATCACTAAAGCATCTGGGAGAGCCGTGGTGGTGCTGTGGTTAGAATGCAGTATTGCAGGCTTACTCTGCATTGCCACTGCCAGGAGTTCGATCCTGACCACCTCAAGGTTGACTCAGCCTTCCATTTTTCTAAGGTTGGTAAAATAAGGACCCAGATTGTTGGGGGCTGACTCTGTAAACCACTTAGAGAGGGCTATAAAGCACTGTGAAGCAGTATATAAATCTAAGTGCTATTGCTAATTTTAGGTGAGAAAAGCACTGCATACAGCTAGATCATGGGTCGGCCAGCTGAAACATCCAACGAGCCGCACGGACCCGTTTCCCTAAAAAAAAAAAAACCTGGGAGCCGCACCCGCCCGCGCACGCGCGCCCGTTCTCGCATGCGCATGCGCACCCGTTCGCGCATGTGTGCCCGCTCGCGCATGCGCACGCGCACCCGCCCGCGCATGCGCACCCGCCCGCGCATGCGCACCCGCCCGCGCACGTGCGCATGCGCTCCCCAAAATGGCGGCGGAGGCTCCAGAGCCGCAGGTGATGCCTCAAAGAGCCGCATGCGGCTCCGGAGCCGCGAGTTGCCGACCCGTGAGCTAGATGCTATCAATTAATAGATGTTGTGAGATTCTAAACTATTAGCATATATATAAATTTGAAGACTATAACAGATTTTTTTAAAATGTATATTCTCCATTAACAAAGAGAATTGTTATATGGATATCATGGAAAAATTACTCATGGTCATTATAAAAACTTACTAAGCTGTTGTACATTGGGGAAGAGACAAAAGATCTATTACCTCCTACAGTTAACAGATGATTCATGACTTCTTAATAATTTTTCAACTACAAAAGGTAGCAATTCCTAATCATCCTTGGCAATTCTCATCCTGAGAATAACTAAGTGGGATCAGATCTGATTAGTTCTAGGATGGAAAACCACTAGAAATTACAGAATTATAACATAAACTTTTGGGAAGTTAAAAAAAAAATCCCCAAGGAAGGAGTGGCAAATTACACCTATATTGTCCAATTTTGCTTTGTAAGAAATTTCATTTTTTAACCATGTTTTAATATATATCTGAACAGTGGACACTTTTTTTCCTGTTTTTAAACCATAGCAACAGTTCCTAAATATATACATGTCTAATAATGTCTGGGCTGTAGGCTCATTTTCTAATCTTTTGCCTATTTTATATACAATTTTTCATTGCAAAAATAAATAAATGACTCAAGTACAGCTTGTAAGATCTCCAACAATTTAATTCTTGGCACTAACAGCTAATGTAGTATACATTAATGTTACCTTGTATATATTCTGTGCTGGTCAACTCTGACTATAGAAACCATGTTACTTCAGAGTACCAGCGTGCTTCTGAATAGTGTTCAGTGTGAACTGAACAGGTTCTTCACCTGTCTTCTGGCATTCCAGATTCAAAAGTTGTCTTTGTGGGCTGATGGTTAAGACTATGGTTCAGGGCAGAATCTCAGAAACAGATCCAGGAATAGTTAGACCTGATTATTCCACCATCGGTGCTCAGACCTGGTCCCTTACAATCAAGTCTGTATCTCATCTCCTTCTCTTTCTGAGCTTGTGGTTCATAAATCAGAGGCAAATTAGTATAACACTGATACCTGTGAACTATCAGACATGAAATCTCACTATACTTACTGATATACTTTTGATATGAAATACTTCCTATGTTTCACATCAGGAAGAATGAGTTGATATGATTAAAATTTGATTCAAATAGTTTCAATTAAGGATGCATAGAATTTTCGAGATGATTTTTATTTGTACATATCTAGGTCCTCCTTGAAAATCAGTAGATAATAGGAAGCTCTGGGTATACTTTTGAACAAGATAGTGTGATAGTCCAGAATACATTATTATAATGTTTTCAGTAAAATATATATTTTCAATAACATCTATGTATATGTCAGAACTTACATTACGTATTTTAATCCTGATAAACATTACCAGAACTGGGAAAGTGGTCGCTGGTTCTTGGAAACCTAAAAATATCACTGGTTAGAGCACCACCGAAGGTCCTTTCGCTCTAGCATCTTGACTTTGTCTAAACCAGGGGTAGGCAACCTTGGCTCTTTTATGACTCGTGGACCTCAACTCCCAGAATTCCTGAGCCAGCCATGCTGGCTCAGGAATTCTGGGAGTTGAAGTCCACGAGTCATAAAAGAGCCAAGGTTGCCTACCTCTGGTCTAAACGGAACTTCTACTTGCCTATGGAGATTCTCAGTTATCCAGATCATGGTTTGTCCCAAAGGTGCTTTTTCAAAAGGCAAACTGGACTTGGTATTTCCTTGAAGACGTTTCGCTTCTCATCCAATAAGTTGACTGACAGACCTGAAGAGACGTCTTGGATGAGACGTGAAATGTCTTCAAGGAAAAACAAAGAAAGTCCAATTGCCTTTTGAAAAAGCACCTCTGGGGCAGAACTTTTACTTGCTCTCCTTGGCGGAGAAGAAGAACTCGCAAATGCAAATGCTGGCTTGCCTCTCAGTGTCTGCTTTTCGCTTTCTGAGCGTTCCAGTTTGCCTTAATTCGCTGCAGAATATAGCTCAAAATGAGAGGGAAGGAGGAGGCCCACCTGCTACTCTATCCCAAAGGGCTTTCCAACAAAAACAAGTTGTGAGCCACTGCTTTAATATTCAACATGTGTCCTGCATGGCTGAGCTACAGGCCCTCTGGGAGTCATAATTTTTAAAATATTCTGACTTTTGTGTATTTTAAATTTCTGCTATGGCATTACAATAACATTAGGCACTGGAGGGTGAGATTGTGCTAATCGTTCGGTCTATCTAACTATCCATCTGAAAGTGTATCGGAGCAACTCATTTAAAAAAGGAAATACAAAGGAAGATGCAAATAAACGTAGATAATCTATTGAATTGTCAAACTGTCACATGCTCAAAACAATGGAGGGATCATTTGATTGAATATTGTTACAAGTACTTGGGATCACAAACTTCAAAGGCCAAAGCTCCCCTCCCCTACAGTAACTCAACATGAAAGCTCCAGAACGGAATGTGTTGATGTAGAAAACTGGGCAGAGATAGACTGGTTTGCCTATATACAGGTAATCCTCACTTAATGAACATTCAAAGTTATGGCTCTGCTGGACAAAGGGACTTATGATCAGTCCCCAAAGTTACAATGGTTGCGGCACTCCTGGGGTCACATGATCAAAATCTGGGAATCTGGCAGCCTACCCACACTTACAATCACAGGGGGACTTCAACTCCCCCCATCTACCTATCTTCCCCCATCTTTTGACTTTTTGGGCCCCTGTGCTCTGCATCCCCTGGCACACTAGTTGACATTCATTGTCTTTTTGCTGTCACTGCTGACCAAGGCCTGGCCCTTCATGAGACAGCTGCTGGCCAGACAAGGCTATTTTCCCCCAAGTCATGTACAGTGTGGCTGGTGGGTTGTGGCTGTGGTTGTGGCTGAGCTGGGCTAGGCTGGGATGTCTGTGGTTTTCCCAGGGCAGCTGTGGCTTTGTGCCATGCTGTGGGCTGAGGTTTCCCTAGGCAGCTGTGATTTCATACCTGCTGCTTTGCCAGAATGGGTGGGCCAGCTGAGGCTTCCAGGATCGATTGCAGATTCCTACTGCATTGCAGCTTCATGCAGCCCCAGAGCTGTGGCCCACCAAGAAGCCCCTGAGCCACAGCGTGGTAAGCAGCCCCAGGGCTGCCGAATTTGAAGGCTGCTTGCCACCCCACAAAACAGGGTGCAGAGCAGCCAGAAGGGCAAAGATGGGGGACAATAGGCCAGCTGGATGACCTTGGGCCAGTCACTCTCTCTCAGCCCTAGGAAGCAGGCAAGGGCAAACCACTTCCAAAAAAAACATTGTCAAGAAAACTACAGGGAGTTGTCCAAGTACTCACCAGGTACTCAATACTGACTCAAAAGTACCAAAGGGGGAAAAAAAAACCCAACAACAAGCAAGCAAAAAGTAAAGGAGGGGAGAACTGCTTTTCGACTTGCAAGATTGTGTTACTGTAACCTTACGATAAAGGTAATGTAAAATATGCATGGTTTGTTATCTTGAAGGGCTTACTATAAGATACTAAGGCCGTGAGCGATATAGGGGTTTATAGGTAGAAATTAGCACCTTGAAACTCACTGGCAACCAGAGTAGCTTGTGAAACAAAGGTGCAACATGCGTTTCTGTGGCCAACGATACAAATGCACATTGCTGAATTCTAGACCAGCTGAAGTTTCCACACTTGCCCCTAATCTTCAAGGACAGAATAAATTACAATAATCTAATCAAGAGATAAATAGAACATAAGTGATCATCTCCAGTACTTCCTTTTCAGATAAGATCACAACTGGTGCACAGACCAAACCTGTGCATAAGTCCTCCTAGACACTTGCTGTCTCCATTTCCTCTTTGCCCAAATTCCTGTTTCTGGGAAGCACAAGTGTATCAAGAGCCTAAGGAGGTACAATCCTGGAATCCATCAGTCTCTGAACCAGTCCTTTTTGCTTAGGTTGAGTGTGAGGCTGCATCTTTTACAGAATTTTGAGGTGCAAATAGTCAGAGGAAGAGAATTAATGGACTCCATTCATTGCTGTGGCAAATTTCATTGTAGTAAATCTCACAAATCTGTTCATAAATATGTGTGGTGAATTTCTTTTGTAACTATTTATCTTTATGGCAAAATACTGGCCAAAATAGTTCCTTGGTCTGACTTTTTACAAATATTTCTGATTTATTGAAGTTTGTCAGGCATCATTCTGCCTCTGGAGTGATGGCTCTCTCCCCTTACCACTCTCGTTTCTGTCTTATCAGGAGGCTGTTGATCTTTTATTGTTTATGGTCCTGGTGTATGGTTACACATATTTTATTGTGAGTCACCCAGGGCTATTATATATGAGATGGGCAACCATATACAGGTAGTCCTTGACTTACAGCAGTTCATTTAATGACCATTCAAAATTACAACAGCACTGAAAAAAGAAACATATGACCATTTTTCACACTTACAACCGTTACAGCATCCCCATGGTCATGTGATCAAAATTCAGACACTTGATAACTGACTCATATTTATGACAATTGCAGTGTCCTGGGGTCATGTGATTACCTTTTGCAACCTTCTGACGCGCAAAGTCAATGGGGAAGCCAGATTCACTTAACAACCACTTAACAACTGCAGTGTGGCAAAAAAGGTCGTAAAATGGGGCCAAATTCACTTAGCAAATGTTTCGCTTAGCAACAGAAATTTCAGGTCGAATTGTGAGCGTAAGTAGAAGACTACCTCTGTAGGTCTTTTTAAATAAAAATAAATTCCTAGTAGTTTAATGGCTGAGAACATAGAAACTGACTAGATTGTTTGCCTGTCCTGTGTATCTGTCACTGGAATCTTGCAAGCATGTTATTTGCCAACAAAATTGTTTAGGAAAAAAAAAGTCAAGGAGAGTGAAAATAACCAGAATGAAGTCTGGACACCAGATTTCTAAGTGGGTGGCAGGCAGATCAGCTGGACACTTGGCAGACTTCATCCTTATACTTGATCATACTGAAAAATCCAAGGTAAGACACTGGATTTATTTAAATGCAAGACTTCAGAATTCTTATACAAAAAAAGATACTTTGCTACTGTTGTAGCTATGACTGCAGGTATAACTCCAGTTGCTATTTATCCACCATAACAGGAAAGCAGCATAAGAAGAAGAATGAATTTGAAATACCACTTGCTGGGCTGACAATTCATTCTTAGCCAAAGTATACTTTATGGATTAGTTACATGAACCCAGCTATTCCGGTTTGTAAGTCATGACTAAAACGGTGTAGATTCCAGCCAATTCCAATTTATTCAACATGGCATGGCTTAGTACAAGGTGTGAATGTAGTCTCTCAATGGGTAATGATTCATACAACATGTTAAGCCACTGTGGCTTATAAGCCACCTTAGCATGTTGTGTGAGCCAATAAACTATGATGAAACTATCAGTTGAAGAGGTATTAAGAAACCTAGTAAATACATGGGTATGTCTAATAAAGTTACCAAATGCCCTTAACTGCAAAAATTGGGAGCCTCCTGATCAATTTGGTCTTTAGCCTTTGCTGGTTGAATTTTGCATCCATTTCTGTATGCATTTATAATTTAGATTTTCTCATGTTAGATAATGTCTAATGTTGCTCTTTCTATTTTCTTCTCATTTGCATTTAGAGCTCTGTATTCACTGTTCCTCTAGCCAGCACATCATCCTTAGGTACTTTAATTAATATTATTAATCTGCATTGATCTTTCCTCACGAAGCTTAAGAAAACACATATAGTAGTGCAACCCCATCTGCATCTCAACAATCCTTTGAGATAGGTTTGGGGTGCATCCATTGTTGTTTTTCATTTTTATGGATTAGCATATCATATATATTCAACCAATGTGATTTAGTCAACACCTAATGATTTAAAGTAGTTATGGCTGCAAGGGAGATTTCAGCCAAATGAGGTTTGTGGTTGAGTAGGTATTTGAGCTCAAGACTTCCAGGCCAATATTTTAGATTAGTTTTCTTTTTTTCTAACCAGACTCTGCTTTTGATTGAATTAATAGGGGTAGTTATGAATCTACCTACAGATTTGAGCCAAAATGAGTTTGTCTACAACCACAGCCTAGTGTTCATGTGAATTCTCAAAGACATTAAGGGATTTCCACATTTTAATAATAAACTGCCTTGAAACGTCCTTTAATGGGATAGGTTTCAAATAAAACAAACAAATATCTGAAAGATAGATACAAATATGAACAAACCAACACAGCTGAGTTGTGCACTGGCTGTCTGTATGAAAAAGATATACGTTCTTTGGCAGGAAATAAAATTGATCTCTACTAAATTAAAGAAAACAACATTTCACGCAAGACAAATAAACACAGCAAAAGTCTAGAATTGTTGCTTCAACCTACCGTAAAAGCTTTGTTTAATTTTATCTGGAGCAAAATATTTCCCTTATACCTTTATAAAGAATTATAAGGAATTATACTGGAAATGACCTGAAGCATACAATAATTATTTCTTCTGCAGTTCTCACAGATATTGACCATGTTGGATGTCTTAATGATGATTATTAATAAAATGTGCATCCAACATTTTTTCTAGTTTAAAACAATCCCAACATTCACACCTTGACTCAGTATGACATTTAAAAAAAAATATTTACTGGTTAAACAATCTTCTCCAATTTGTTGGCAACTGAAGGCAAGGATACAATTGTAGACAAATAATCCTCGATTTACGACTGATCACTTACTGACCATTTGAAGTTATGACCTGAAAAAGAGGACATATGACCTGGATCCAGAGTTCAAAGTTCTAATGGTTGCCTCTCCCCCCCCCCCAGTCACTTGACTGCACTTCAAACACTTGGCAATATGGCTGCATTTACAGCTGGTTTTACCATCCTGTGGTCATATAACAGTGTTTTGTGACAGTTTTGCTTAAAGCTAGCACTTACTTCCTGGTTTTGGCAAACTGTGTCATAGCAAACAATGGGTTTCCTTAACGACCACTGCAAAAAGTATCATAAAATTGGATCAGTCATGACCGACTCATTTTATGACCTACAACATTAATGGGCAAGCCTAATCCTGAATGATGGAGCCAGAACTTGTAGCCTAAGCCTAATAGTGGTATTCTTTGCAGTACCTTGAATATGAATATTTTTCACTACACTACACTACAAACATATGAAGGAGAAGTGAATCCCCTGCTCATTCTATACAGTCTACACCTGCACAAAACTAGTCTTTCAAGGCTTGCTTCTCATTGGCTGTAGCAAATATTAACTTTGTGGCTTGACAGCCCGGCTGGGTGAAAGAGGGGAATTGGGCCGGCAGGCTGGCATGCACACGCACGTGCAGCTCAACTCACATGAGCGGCGGGTCGGCACTCGTGCAAATGCACACACAGCTCAACTGCAAGTTGAGTTGCCCGTGCACACTCAAGCCGGTTGCGAATAGGCCACGGCCCGGTAGTGTGTTGCGACTCGGGTGTTGAGGGCCCCTGGTTTAGGCAGTGTTTCTCAACCTTGGCAACTTTAAGATGGGTGGACCTCAACTCCCAGAATCTCCCAGCAGCTCTGTTTGGGCCTTCACATTAATACAATAGTTGTCTGGACGAAACTGTCTTCCCATTCCCATCTGTTGATTCTTCAGCCCCAATAAATTCTCCCTTTCTACCCCTCTGCAGGGCCCTCCATATAGTTCTCTGCTCTGGAGTTTTGCACAGCGCTCTCAATCTGAAAGCAAATTTCTTTTCCAAAAGCCAGTCCAGGAGAATTAGAACAAATACTGAAACAATTTCAGACAAATTAGTTCCCTTTCCTCCATCTGTTTCATGAAAAAGCCATTTTCCTTAAAAAACAGAAAAGGGGGGGGGACCCATAATGTGGTTTAATGACTTGTATCTTGGAAATAAAACCTGAAGCAGCTGATTTATTTCAGTTTGACAAGTTGTTCGGTGCTGACCTACACAGATTTGCCAGTAGGATTAGAATGACAAATTACTTTCACAATGCAATTTATAAGATTTTCAGAATATTATTATAGCATCACTTAGGGCCACCCAGAGTCAAGTAAAGGTGAATTGGCAGATGAATGAATGAATGAATGAATGAATCAATCAATCAATCAATCAATCAATCAATCAATCAATCAATCAATCAATCAATCAATCAATCAATCACCCATCAGGAAACTGTTGTTCAGATTGTATCAATACTTGCACTTTTCAGATTGGTTTATAACACAGCTATTACCATACATACATGCAGAGCTGCTAGCAGTGTGCTGCAGCCACCAAAAAAGCAATGCAATCTTAGGCTGCATTAACAGAGGTATAGAATCAAGATCACATGAAGAGATAGTACCGCTTTATAAGGCCTTAGTAAGACCCACTTGGAATACTGCATCCAGTTTTGATCATCACATATGAAAAAGATGTTGAGACTCTGGAAAGAGTCCAGAAAAGAATAACAAAGATAATTAAGGGGCTGGAAGCTAAAACATATGAAGAACTGTTGCAGGTATGTCTAGTCTAGTGAAAAGAAAGACTAGAGGTGACATTATAGCAGTGTTCCAATATTTGAGGAACTGCCACAAAGAAGAGGGAGGGTCAACCTATTTTCTAAAGCACCAGAAGGCAAGACAAAAAGCAATGGATGGAAACTAATCAGGGAGAGAAGCAATCTAGATCTAAGGAGAAATTTCCTGACAGTGGCAACAATAAACCAGTGGAATGGCTTGCCTTAGGACAGTGGTGGCGAACCTATGGCACGGGTGCCAGAGGTGGCACTCGGAGCCCTCTCTGTGGGCACACGTGCCATTGCCCCAGCCTTGCCTCCCCCTGCAACCCCCTACTCACCAGCAGCCCCCCTGGAGGAGTCGCCCCTGAGTGTGGCCCATGGCAGTCAGGCAGCATAGACAAGACTCTGCCCTCACGTCCCATCGTGCACAGTTGATGCTGTGGGGCGTGGGCAGAGAGCGTGGCCATGGCATCTGGGGCTAGTGGCCCTGGCGGGGTGGGGGTGGGGCAAGGAGTGGAGCGGGGGCGGGGCCAGTTTTTGGGCACTCAGTCTCTAAAAGGTTCGCCATCACTGCCTTAGGAAGTTGTGGATGCTCCATCACTGGAGGCTTTTAAAACGAGACCAGACAGTCATTTGTCTGTAATGCTCAAGCAGGCTCCTGCTTGAGCAGGGGGTTGGACTAGAAGACTTCCAAAGTCCCTTCCAACTCTTATTCTGATTTAAGATATAAAAACTCTTGATAGGCATTAGTGTTTTGAGACAGACCATTTTAAGTCAAAGGCAATATTTGATTAAAAAAAAAAAAAAAGCTTATGGATATTTGTGTGCCTATTTTTCACCTCGGTTTTTATTCATATCAGCTTTTATTCCTTCAGGTAATCGTGTCTTTTTTAACTTCAAATATTTTGGATTGTAGGCAAAAAAACCAAAAGCTGTACATTTTTGACTAGAAAAATCTTAATAAAGGTGGTCGTCCTAACAATATTTACCTGGGAATGTACCTTATTAAAATTCAGTGGAAATTGTGAATCAAATAGCCAACAAGATATCATACTATGCATGAGAAGTGGTTAGGCTGGAAGCAGAGCACTTTTATTTCTATCAAATCATGGCTTTCTCCTTTGCAGAACTCTTCAACCTCAACTTCCCATCCTACCTCGTATCCTGTATGAGAGGAACACCTCCCAAAAACCTTGTTATTGATTTTACAATAATTTGGACTTTCCAGGTTGGTAACGTACAGATAGTAACATACAGACTTATGACCACAACTGAGCCCAAAATTTCTGTTGCTAAGTGAGACAGTTGTTAAATGAGTTTTGCCCCATTTTATAATCTTTCACGCCACAGTTGTTAAGTGAATCGCTGCGCTTATTAAGTTAGTAATACGATTGTTAAATGAATCTAGCTTTCCCATTGACTTTGCTTGTCAGAAGGTCACAAAAGGTGATCACATGACCCCGAGACACTACAACCGTCATAAATACATGCCAGTTGTCTAGTGTCCGAATGGTCACTAAATGAATGTTTTTAAGTCGAAGATTATCTGTTCAAGATCGATTAGGAACATTAGGGTTCCCCTAGACGTGCATCAATAAGCAATACTATTGGTAGTTATCAATATGCTTTTATTTGTCCTAAATGTTGGAAAAATATTGGATTCTTCAAAATAATTCCCTGGAATGGGTATATCAGAGTTCTCAAAGGATATTTTTTTTAAAATCTCAGCCTTGTTTTTGTTACACACATGCACACACAAACACACTACAACTATCATAACTCTGAAATCATGGTCCTGGATTTCCTTTTCAAGAAAGGAAGAAGTGTGGCAGCAAACATAATGTGAATTAAGAGAACACTGCTTTGGCAAAGAGTCCTTGACTCCAAAGAACTGTTGCCACTGCAGCAAGATGTAAAGAGCTTTCTAAACTGGCAACACTGCTCTTTGGGTAATATTTTTATGTTTTTGAAAGCCTTGACAATTGGAATGAATTTGTGGAAATGAGCCAACATTGCTCAAGCATTAAGTGAAATTAAATTACTTTGTCTATAGGCATTATACTTAGGTGATTTAATTTTCTCCCAAGTGTCTGTGTGAGTGTGCCTATCCTTTGTGGCTTGTGATTAAAGTGCTGGATTTGGATGAGGGGCAATTTAGTTTTCGGTTCTTGGAAATCATGATGCTCAAGAAGTAATCTGAGGATACTGGGTTACTCTTAGCATACTATTATAAAAATTAAATGCACGGATGGGAGACTTGAATACAATCCTCAAATTTCTGGTAAAAAAGTTGTGGTTGCCTGAACCCCTCATGAGGCAAGATTGGTAAAAAATATTGCTTATCCATGCTTGGTTTCTTTGCAGACTATTTTGTAGATATGTATTTTTAAAATTTGTCTGCGACCTTTAAAGGCAGATTTTCTCAAGACAGAATAGTTTGATTTAATTACAATAGGACAAGCTAAGCGTACTAGAGACACTTAGATCAAATATTCTCCCATGTCAATCCATTGTTCAGTTCTCCAGTTAGCATCCCATCATGCTATTAGCTTGGAAAACTCATCAGAACTCTACTGTTCTCACTTATAAACAGAACTGTCTTCCCTTTGTTCCATTTCCTCAAACCAATATTATATCCTCTTTATGAAGAATGTCGATAGAGGGATCCTTGGTGCTCTCTTGGTTTTTTTTCTTGCAGACATTTCATTATTCAAACTAGGTAACATCATCAGTGCTAATAAGGAGTAGCATCTGCTCTCCATTTATATTCTAGTGGCTTCCTTGTCAGTACTGGTGGATGTAGTCTTGGAAGTTCTTTGGTTGGGCTGCTTATTGTTAGTCTGCTTGTCAGTTCCTTGGTTAGGATATTGTCTACTGCCTGATTGTTGGCCTGATGTTAATCTGCTCATCTGGGCGTTGATTGTTGGTGGGGAGGTGTTTTGGTTCCCCCCCCCCTCTTTTAGGCTTGTTGATTGTTTCTTTTGATTGGTATTTTAGATGTTGTTTATATCTATGTGCCTATTGAAGACTGATTTGTCAGAGTGCCACTCTAGAATTTTTGCACTTGGCTTGGTCTAAGATGGTCATGGTTTCCCAGTTGAAACTATGGTTAAAAAGCCTGTCCATGTGTTTTGAAATTAAAGATCTTTCATCATGTCTTCTGATTGCTAGCTGGTGTTCATGGATGCATTCTGCTAGTCTTCTGCCTGCTTGTCCTACATAGTGACTGTTGATGGAGGAAAAGAGTTACCAAAGATCTAGGTCTGAAGAGCTATCTGCTAAGACCCCACCTTTTAAGAAATGAACTTAATAATTTGGCACCAAACAATGACAGGGGTTAGTTTCTCCTGTCCATCTATTCAGCTCAGTCTTATAATACAGTAAACTATTGGCAGAAATGGAACTGAGACCATTTCTTTTAAAAGAAACAATACAAATATTTAAAGGCTACCTTCACGAACTTCTTAAAACTACACAAAAATAAATATGTTAGCTGGGATTCAGGAAGTTTAGCCAATTCTCCAGCTTGCATTCCTGCCAATATCTTCTCGCTGATTTCGGCCACACTAGGCCATGTTGCTCCTGGCAAAGTGTAGTAAGCTTGTGATACCCTGGTTAGGACAAGGGCCACACATGGATCTCATAGCAAATACAAGAAGGAAAGATGGATTAATGTAAAAAAAAAATGGATGTGCCCAAAATAAAAACCATGTTTTCTTAAGGCCCACCTGCTTTGTTTATCTTAATTTTTCTGTCATATTCAAGCTCAGGTCATTTATCTGAATTTAACATTTCTAAGACTGAAAACAATGATAGGTTTTAGAGCAGGGTTTAATCCTCCACAAAAGATGTTTCACCAGCAACTGAGCATATGTTGGCAGGATTTTCGGGATCACAATGAGTTCTGCGAATAGACAACTTTTCTTTTCTCTCCAAATCTTTCTTAAAGTATGGTATTTAAACTGGACATTATTATGTTATATTTAATTTTATTAGATAACCACTGACTTTCAAGTTCTCTATTAGATCACCTTTTCTGGTTTCATTATTTCTTCATTGCTTTTAAATATGATTCCCATAGATGTATACATGCCTTGATCTCAATATGCCTTTTTTTTTTTAGTTATTCTGTCAGTGGGACCCAGCAGGAGTCAACTATTTTGTTCAGCAAGTTGGAAAACTCAGAGAGATGGCAAAATTCCAAAGGTATATTTTTTCCTACATCATTTTCCATGGAAAAATGTCCAAATCGCCTTTCATGGAAGAAAAGACTACATACAACTTGGCTTGAGTATTCTGCTAATAATTCCTTCCATTTATTTACAGAAATACTATCTTGCTTCAGAATTTATCCACAGAAGCTATTTTAGGTCACTTTGCCTTTAAGGCTGATAACATGGAATTACTGGAGGGCTATTTTCAGTCTGGAACAGCTCTCCAAAAGAAAATTCATTCTTGCTGCTAATATAAAACCCAGGTGTTAAACAAAATACAAAAATCAGATCACCCGCTTGTAAATTATTCTTTGCATTTTGTGAAGTACGCATTAGACTAAAAAGCCACGTCTTGAACGGCTTTGTTAATTCTATTCAAGCCATTTTTATATACTTCCCCAAAACAGACACAAGGATCTTTGTCTCCCAGAAATTAAAGTCCACTTTAGTGGCAGTTTGGATAATGAAAATATTCTGCAATAATAAACACACAGGGTCCTATTCAAATTCCATATGCAGACTTCCCTATTGTTAGAAGCCAATGAAGGTCATGGATTTAAGCTTTTATAGTCCTCCAAGCCCATTCAGAAAGAAATCTTGCTGAGTCTGGAAAAAGCCTTGAGCAGAACCATCTCCCAGAGAGAATTCCTGTAGCCATGGAGACTTTAATTATTTCCTTTCTCAGCAGGACCACTAATCCCGAGACGCCAAAGATATTGTGGGCTTAAAACAAGATGTTTGACACTTTCCAATTTAAAAAAAAAATTAAAGAAAAGAAAGAACAGTACTTCCCTAAAATTGCAATCTGCTCTGAGAATAAGGCACAGTGAATTTAACTGGGCCTACTCTTGAACAGACATAGGATTGCACCATAATGAACATAATAGGCAAGCATTACAGTGTAGACAAATTTTATGAATCAAGTCATATGTAAGAAGGTATTTTTAAAAGTTATGGTTTTGGTAAAACCTCTGAATGCTAGCTTAAAGATTGCTGAGCTTTTTCAGAGAAGATGCTGAATTGTCTGCTAAAAAGTGTAACAACTCATAAGTCTACTAACTTCTGATAAACTTAACCCTTACCTATAAAAGCCAGTCCCACAATTGTGCAACATAAAATCTGTGACAGTGCCTTTCTCCTTGTAAATTAACTATTATACGTACATGTTGAGCAATCCTCCTGGATGCTCTGAGGCTACATCAAATTTTAAGGCATCAGAGGCTGTGTTCATACAGCACATTTAACTGCAATTAACTAAACCACGGTTTATTCAACCCAATTTTCTTGTTTCATAAGACTCACTAAACTGAGTTAACCATATGGCATATATTTGGAAATGCTGATTAGTTTGTAGTTTATGGTATGTACAAACACAGCAAGCAATAAAGGCCAGAAACTAATGTGATCATACTGTATTCTGTAAATATAGCCCTGTAGTTAGTTTATGGCACAATATATGTAAACCCAGAAATTTGGGTTAATTGAATCAAACATGATTCATTTAATCATGGGTAAGTAGTCTGTACAAACTTAACTATATTATTCTTGTTTCTCTCTATCTGCTTCTTTTCTGATGAAGCACACATTATGAGGTGAGGGAGTTCTATTTCAAATAAGTCTATTTTTAAATTTGGGATGGACAAGGAGAGGAGATCTAGCTGGTGCAAAGTTTTGCAGGGGTGTTTGGCTTCAACAGACATTCCTGGAATAGCCCTCTGAAGCAGCTCCACAAAGCAACAGAAATACTTTTTCAAAAACAAAGTTTCCAAGATCACTTGGAAGCTAATGCAACTGCTGAATAAGACTAAAAGTTATCGGAAGCATCATGTCCATTGTCCTTAAGAAGCACATCTTAAACTCTCTCTCTTTGGTCCTTTCTACTTCAGGGCTTAACAAAAATTTCATCTGCTACTGTTTGGTGTTGATGTTATAGATGCTGCCTGACAAGGCAATCACTGCATTCGTATAGGCAGGATTTTATAGGAAAGAACCAAAGACATATTTCACTTGTATCCAGGTGTACCACATGCTAACTAGGGAATGCTGGGAACTGAAGTCCAGGCATCTTAAAATTGTCAAGGTTGAGAAACATTGCTGCAGATAGAGTAGTTCTCTATGGTGCTTTCTTCCTTGCTTTTGAAAATAAAAGCTGGGGCTCTGCCAAACCCTAGTTAGGGGGAGAATTGGAAAAGGACAGAGAGAAAAACGGAGAGGTTGCTTCTTGTGCTGTGCTGCTTTTTAGCTGTGCAGAAGTGAAGTGCCTCTTTCACAGCAGTCCCTACCCCATATAAAATGCCCTTTATCCTTTGGCATGCCTTTTAACCTTCTAAAAAGCATTCAAGATCTGGCTTTTCCCCCAAGCACTGGGATAGGATAAGCTTTGTGACACGAACCTGTTGGAGGCTGCATGAGGATATTTAGCTACAGTGCCTAGTCTTTTGGTTTTACTAACAGAATAACAGAGTTGGAAGGAATCTTGGAAGTCTTCTAGTCCAACCCCTTGCTCAGGCAGGAAACCCTATACCATTTCAGACAAATGGTTGTCCATCTTCTTAAAAAATTTCAGTGTTGGAACATTCACAACTTCTGGAGGCAAATTGTTCCGCTGATTAATTGTTCTGTCAGGAAATTTCTCCTTAGTTCTAGGTTGCTTCTCTCCTTGATTAGTTTCCATCCATTGCTTCTTGTTCTGCCCTCAAATGCTTTGGAGAATAGCTTGACTCCCTTTGTGGCAACTCCTGAGATATTGGAACTCTGCTATCTTGTCAACCCTAGTCCTTTTTTTCATTAAACTAGACATACCCAATTCCAGCAACCGTTCTTTATATGTTTTAGCCTCCAGTCCCTAATCATCTTTATTGCTCTTCTAGAGTCTCTACATCTTTTTACATCATGGTGATTAAAACTGGATGCAGTATTCCAAGTGTGGCCTAACCAAGGCATTATAAAGTGGTATTAGCACTTCACGTGATCTTGATTCTATCCCTTAATGCAGCCTAGAACTGTGTTGGCTTTTTGGCAGCTGCAGCACACTGCTGGCTCATATTTAAGTGATTGTGCCCTAGGACTCCGAGATCCCTCTCACAGTTTCTACTATTGAGCAAGGTACCACCTATACTATACCTGTGCATTTGGTTTTTCTTGCCTAAATGTAGAACTTTACTTTTTTCACCATTGAATTTCATTTTGTTAGATAGCACATAATGTTCAAGTCTGTCCAGGTCCTCCTGTATCTTAAGCCTGTCTTCTGGAGTGTTGGCTATTCCTGCCATCTTGGTGTCATCTACAAATTTGATACGTTCCCCATCTATCCCCTCATCCAAATCATTGATGAAGATGTTGAAGAGTACTGGGCCTAAAACAGAGCCTTGGGGTACCCTACTGCATACTTTCCTCCATGTAGATGCAGTTCCATTGAGGACTATACATTGAGTGTGGTTGATCAACCAGTTAAGAATTTATCTGGTGGTGATGCTGTTTAACCCACATTTTTCTATCTTATAAAGTAGTAGGTTGTGGTCTCCTTTATCAAATGCCTTACTTAAGTCCAAGTAAATTATATCCAAAGCATTCCTCTAGTCCACTAATTTTGTCACTTGGTCAAAGAATGCAATAAGATTTGTCTGGCATGATTTTTTGACAAACTTTTAGTTTTTGGTTACGACTTTGTTTGCCTCTAGGTGTTCGCTGATCTGTTATCTTTTCCAGAATCTTCCCAGGTATTGATAGGTCTGTAGTTTCCTGAATCTATTTTTTTCCCCTTTTTTGAAGATGGGGACTACACCAGCTCTTAATAAATTTGGGTTAAATATTTGTATTGTACATAGGTGTGGCTTTATCTCTTGGTTGTGAACCACCCAGAATTTGGTACAAGATGGGTGGGTATATAAAAGTTTTAAATAAATAAATTTCTTCTCAATGCAACTTCCAATAAGAAATTCATTAACAGGAGAAAGAGGGAGGGCAGGAGCCAGGCTGAGCAGAGATAGGTAGTATGTAAGTTTCTAAAATAACTTCTTAGATTTGCGCCATATAGCTTGAGATTTTGAGGCACAGCTGCAATAACTTCGTAATTTTTACATTAGGTCCAAGACTTTAGATCTCTATTGTAGCCTCATTCTGCTTGCTTTCATTTTGTTTCACTTGTGTTCATCTCTGTGACCAAAATACAACTGTAACTACAATCACCAATATTTTGATCTAAATATCTTTGCATTGTGCAGTTCCTGAGATTACTTTGATTCGTGAGCCATAGTCGAATAAACTAGGGTTCAGGCACTATATATCAATGTTTTCAACCGCTGCAACTTTAAGATATGAGGACTTCAACTCCCAGAATTCCCTCAACCAATATGCTAGCTGGGAGAATTCTGGGGATTGAAGTCCGTACGTCTTAAAGTTGACGGGTTGAGAAACACTGCCCTACACTGCAAGATACGAGTTGTCAAGGCAATCCTATGCGGAGAGACTTCCAGAAACCAAACCACAGCCCCACAACCTACCAAGCCAATGCTTTGGAAAGAGGAGAGCGATTGCAAGCAAAACGCCCACCCGTTTAGGACTGAAGTTTTCAGCGGAGGATGACGTAAAAAAAGAAGCGTGAATTATGCGCATGCGTAGCTCATGCTGACGGCTAAAGAACCGCCCGGCTGAACCCATCCGCTTAAGACAATCGTCGGGCCCGCCCTAAAGCGCATGCGCACTTAAGATTAGGCGTGCTGGCGGCGGCGTGCGTTAGACCCGCCTTTTCCTCAGCCGCCTGTCCAAGATGGCGGAGTACGATCTGACTAACCGGATCGCGAATTTCTTGGACCGGCATCTGGTCTTTCCGCTCCTCGAGTTCCTCTCCGTAAAAGGGGTGAGTGAGGCGACCGTCCACTCCACTACCGTCTGGGATTCGGGGCGAAATCTCCCCGGGAACCTCATCGAGGGCGGCAAGGCCCGCGTAAGCGGGGCCGCCCTCTGTGAGGCGCGGGTTTAGTGAGGCCAGTTGCCATATGCGGGGCGCGGTAACTGAGGTTCGCGGGTAACGAACCCTCTTGCTGTGACTTTTCCCAAAAAGCATTTGTAGATTTAATACCACACTTGTACTAAATAGCCGACTGGGCAGATCTAGGACAACATGTAATGCCGTTACTAGGATGGGAGACCACCACGAAATCCCAAACCCGTTAGGGTGAAATTCAGCTGTTTCCCTTCCCCTTCCAATCGATACGCTTGTACAGGTGCCCAGGAAACTAATGCATTAAACTATCTGTTATTAAGAGGTTTCTTTTGAACTTGGAGCCATTTCTGTATAATGGAAAGTAAGGCTTTTAAAGTTTTAGAAAGGACCGACTTGAGATCATCTCCGTCTGTGTAATATGAAAGAAAAACTCCCGCATTCCAAAATCCTATTTTACTTAAATAGTAAAGAATTTAATAGTGAGAAGAGTCCTCTGGGTCATATGCCTTAAACGTTGTCCTGAGGGTATTTATCATGGCTGTGCTGTATACTGTAAATTTAAGCGATGTAAGGTGTTTTTTGTTAGAACAAAATTATTGCAGTACTGGTCTGAATAACTGACCACAATCTGAAGTTCTTGGAAGTTGAGCATATTAACACAGCTTCTAGTGTGCCTTTTATACAATGGTTTGACTGAATTTTGACAGAGAAGCAACCTAGAACTAAGGAGAACAGCGGAACAGCTTGCCTTCAAAAGTTGTGGTGCTCCATTACTGGAGGCTTTTAAGAAGAGACTGGAGACAGCCACTTGTCTGGAATAGTATAGGGTCTCCTGCTCGAGCAGGGGGTTGGACTAGAAGATCTCCAAGGTCCTTTCCAACTCTGTTTTTCTATGTTATTCTGTAACAGTATTGTCGTTGGCACAATAGACTAGTGGGTTAAGAAATTGTTCTATGAATAGAAAGATTTTCAATTTGATGATGCTAGATTTGGAAGTAAATCCAAAACTCTTCATAAAAGATACTTTGGAATGTCCATAGTAACTGTTTGGTCTAGTAGTTAAGGCACTTAACTATTCAGGTTAGAAACCAGGATAGTATGAGTTCTAGTCCCACCTTAGGCATAAAAGCCAGTTGGATAACCTTGGATCAGTTGGTCTCAGCCCAATCCACTTCACAGCATTGTTTTTGTGGGGAAAATAGGAGGAGGAAGGAATATTATGTTTGTTCGTCACTTTATAAAGTAATGCAAGTGGTATAAAACGTAATAAAATGTCTGCAACTCTTTAAAGCATCTGTTTCATGATCACAGGAAAAGACATGGCTGCTTTAAAAAGTTAGGGCCAGGTGCTGTGTTTGTGCCCAAGCATACTCATTTTGGGGGAATTGGAGGTGAAATATTGCCATCCTATTATTTTAGTTTCCTAATTCAGTATGTTATAATGGATTTGCAATTATTACAGTACAGTAATAACTATACAAATCTTAGAACACTAAAACCACCAGGCTACCAATCAAATTAAAGTGACTGAATTTCCATCCTTCTCAGTTAAAGACTTTTATCAAAGATTCATGTGATATGTCACTTAAATACAAAATCTAATGCATGTTTCATTCTGAGTTATTTATATTAAACTGAAAGTATGTTGTTTTATTGTTAATAGAATATGCTATCAGCTGCTTTTCTGTATTGATACATCTATGTGTAAATTTAATGTAAAGACAGAAATATAAAAATTTAGAATCAGAACTATGTATGAAATTACTTGTGAATCACTGCAAAAAAAGTTTTCCTATAATGCTTACAGGTTTTAGGCATTGTTTAACCACAGGAATATATAATGAAATAGCTCTTTCCCCTGGAGTTGTGAATTTCCAGTGTGAGGCCATGACAGCTTTCTTTCTTTAGTCTGAGAACTAATATAAGGACAATATAAACTAATAAATTGTAATGTTCCCTAACTTTGTCCATCAAAATATGATTAGTGCTTGTTTTTGGATACAACATATACCCTATGTGTGTAATTGAAACTCTATAGATTACATGTGATACGGTAATATGTTAAATTTATATACCGTTTCAACAATTCAGGAAGGTTCACAACTATCAAAGAAATTGTACAATAAAATCAATTTTAAAAAGATAGAAGATGGCAAGCATGATGAAGTGAGGGGACTTGCTCTACATTTTGAAAATAATTCTTTTGATAAAAAACAATCATAATGGATGACTTGAAACTAGTAAGTTAAACTGAAAGCATGAAGTTAATTGCTCAGGTTTCTTGATTTTATAAATAAGATTAGAGAATTTTGCAAATCATGCCAGCTAGTTAACTCGTAGGACTGTAATTGCATGTGGTATCAGAATGAGTTCCGTACTAATGGTTTTTGATAACTGGCAGAGTCCAGTTTTACTAATATCAGATGTTGCTTCTTTATGTAATATGATAGGGATGCACGTAAACTTAACACTACAGCATTGTGGCATCGCAACACAAGCCCTGTTTCTTTTTTACTTGAGTCACAGTGTTCTATACATGTCCCAAAGGGGTAGAGTTTGTAATATTGCTTTCAGCATTCTGGCAAAAGCAACAGCTATGGATACTGCCCAAGAATGATGAACTTGAGATGAGCAGCCATATAAATTGAAATAATAAAAATTAAATAAAGAAAACTGGCTAGATCCAGTGTTAAATTAATGTATTTTTATTTGCTCCATGTGATTTCTAAATTCTCTCCTCTTAATGTCTCAAATCTTTAAACTTGTAGAACAGATTCATGGTATCTAACAGCTGGCTCACTGTTAAACTCATTGGACAAAAGGTTACAAAACTAAAGAATGGTGTGTTTAAAGAAACCTGAAATTAAATGAAAACATAGGAATTCTTTCACATATATTATTTTTCCAGATATACAATGAAAAGGAACTACTACAAGGAAAACTGGATCTTCTTGATGACACCAACATGGTGGACTTTGCTATGGATGTCTACAGAAATCTTTACTCTGATGATATTCCACAGGGTATGTGATTTGCTTTTAAACAGAACTGTTGCAAAATCTGTAATCAGTCTTCATAGTTCAAATGAATAAAATTCATTAAAATCTTGTAGTAAACTTGCAATTAAAAGGTGTAGAAGCAATATTCTATAAATTTTCTATTCTACAAATTTTCTTATTTATGTATTCATCTGCATTTCCATAATCTCTGTGTATCTCCAATTGGGTACAGGTAGTCCTTGATTTACCATACCAGTTTCTGCTAATGCTAGAGGAACTTTAAAAAAAAAACAAAAAAAAACTTTGGCTCAGTCTCTCAGATTGCGGTAATTCATGGTTAACACAAAAAACCAAGTTTTCAAATTGTGTTCTTCAAAAGGAAATACAGTAATAGTTCCTTTCTTGAAATGAGTGTCGCATTTTACCAAGCCCCAAATAATAAAGTTACATCAGGCTTGTATACAATGTATCTAATTTGATGTTAAATGGTAACATACATCTATAATCTATAAAATTTTGACATTTATGTTTTTAGTAAATTGAAAGTAGTTGTGAATGATGGAATACATAGTATTATATATGTATGCTTAGAATTAGAGTTTGCATAGATAATCCATAGATGACCCAATATATTTTTCATTCAGCCTTACGTGAGAAGAGAAACACAGTAGTTGCACAGCTACAGCTGCTTCAGGAAGAAATGGATCCAATTGTTAAAATGTTTGAAGACAAAGAAACCACACTTCAAATGCAGTCCACCAGGTAGTATTTCTACACATGGTTTTCTTTTGTTACACACATCGTGAAATGCTTCAAAATGTGCTGCTTTCCTTCAGTTAAAGCTTTTTTCTGTGGGTAAGCAAAGTGAGTCGCACTTAATTGAGCAAGGGTTTTTAGTAAATATGCTTAAAGCTTTGGATTAAATTTAAATTTAGACAGCTAGCTTGGTTGATTAGGGTGCTGGCCTAGAAATCAGAAAATTGAGTTCTAGTTCTCCCTTAAGAGGAAAGTAGCTAAGCTGAATGCACAGAAAATGTTAAGTATATTTAGGTATTTACTTAAAATGTTAAGTAAATCAATCCAATTTGATTATATGCTGTCAGAATATGATTAATTGTGGTTTGTTGCATGGGTCAGTTCATCATAGTTAAGTGTTAAGCGAGGCCACTCTTGTTTTAAAGGAATGGACTCATCCATAAAAGATGTGGAATGAATTAACTTTTAGTTAATTTTAATTATTTTTAAAGATTCCTATCATAGCCAATTATAGCTTCATTAATTTTTATTTATTACAGGGATGGTCGGGTGCTATTTGACTACTTAGCTGAGAAGCATGGAGTATGTATTTACTATTAAATCTGTAAAACCAAGTTAAACTTTTATTTTTGTCTTGTTCTGTAAATGCAACTTGTGATTCTCAATAAAAAAAGGAACAAATATTAAATTTGTTTAATACTGATATTAAATATTCCTATCATTGTGATTACTTGTTATAAATTTAAATTTTATAATTTAGAAATTATTCTTGATATGGCATATAATGCCTATTTTTGAAATTCTCTCAAATTATGATTAGAAAGTATTGAAATAATTGCTTTCTGTGCAGGCTGTAGAACTAATTAGTATTCTGAAATAAAATAATAAAAATCAGAACATAAAATAAAGAAACAAATTCCTGTCTTCCATTCCAGAGGTAATCTTCTAAATCTCTGTCATTATTCCAGTTTATTCACTTAAGGTATTCAGGATTATTCTTGCAAATCCTTTAAACTCAGTGGAAAACCACTTTCCAGGCAGGTTTTTAAAGACTACAATTTGCAAAAAAATACAGACAGCCTGTTTGAATTCACTTCAAACATTAGTAAATAAGGATAAGTAGGTAAAGCAAAATAAGATGCACTCTTCCAATAACAGAGCATGGATAATTCTCAGATTAAATTATTACCCTAATTTACTGTGTTCTGTTATCTGTCTAAGTAAGAGACTTGGGAGTTTTAATGCAGGAAAACTCAGTCAGCATGTTTAGTTCATTTTAAGGAAAATAAATTAGATCCCAGCCTAGTTGTTTCATAAACTTCTTTTTTGCTGACCAAATAACTCATTGATTGTAAGTGTAATTATGTCCCATTCTGGATTTTGTATAGTTAAAGCTCATTTCTATACTTGGTAAATTACTATCATTTTAGTTTTCCAGTATGTGGCCTATATGTGCAGCTTAATAAGATGATTAGTCATATTAAATGTAAGAGAAGTATAATAATTTTGAACGTTTTTCTGTTAAAAAAATCATGCTTAATGCATAAAATGTATTTGGGAGAATCTAGTACAAACTCAGTACAGATAGTCCTGGATGTACACCCACAATTAGGACTTGAATTTCAGTCACTAAGTAATGTAGTCATTAAGCAAGTCAAATCACCAAACCATTTTAGTTGGATGTTAAGCAAATCACATTGTTAAATGAATCCGGCTTCCCCAATTGACTTTGCTTTTCGGAAGCTGGCTGAGACGGTCGCAAATTATGATCACGTGACTGCAAGACACTGCAACTATCATAAATTCAAGCCAGTTGTCAAGTGCCCAAATTAGTATCATGTGACCACAGAAGTGGTGTGATGGTCGTAATCTCAAGGACAGGTCATAATTTATTTTTTCTAAGGCTGTCAAAACTTTGAACTATCCTTAAATGATTGTAAGTCAGGAACTACTTGCAATAGGTTTCTATGTTCAGTCTGAAATAGCAGGACAATGTGATGTGATATTGTCATTGTTTTGCCATTGTATATTGGGCTTTGTATTTGGAGTTTTATTCCTGTAAGCTGCCTGGAGTCACCATGAGGAAGTTAGGTGGTCATAAATTTCCTAAACAAACAAATATCCAATTATAAATTTTTAAAGAAATGTTAAACCTTAAATATTAACCTTTTCTTGATATTGCTTATTTTTTATGTTTTACAGTTTAGGCAAGAATATCTAGATAGTCTTTATAGATTCGCAAAATTCCAGTATAAATGTGGTAATTATACAGCAGCATCAGAATATCTATACTTGTTTAGAGTATTGGTAAGTATCTTTATATTATGCTTTTAAATTATGCTCCAACTTTCAACTAGATCTTCTAGGTAGTGGGTGTATAATATTAAATTGTACATGGACTGCACTTTAATTTAGGGAATAATTCATATGGGGATGTCTATTTTTGAGAGGATATTGTCATTTTATATATTACAGAAGTTTTTATTTCACTTTCTAACTTTAGGTGGCTAATATTTCTAAACACTCAAAAGTACAGTTTATAAAGTCCAAATGTTTGTCTGCTACTTTTAGCTTCTGAGAACCATAGTAGCATCTTCAGGTCTGCATGTTTAATTCTTAAGAGCAGTCTGGAAATTTTGTATTTCTGGCTTGCCTGAATAGAAATACTACATTTGCTTTAAATAGAGCAATTTCTATAGTTGATTACCTAAAATTTTAAGTTTTAGGAAGTTTGATGGTTATTTTAAAGTTTTCTTGATATAGTTAAAAGTCAGCACTGACTTGATGGTTGATATCAGTATAAGTTGGTTACCAAATACATAAACCTAAGGGTTGTGCATGTTTCCATTTGATTCCATAAAGGTTTTCAGAGAACATAGAGCTAACTTTTTAAAGCAGGTTGCATTTTTTCTGGGATTGTGTGATTGCAGACAAGGGTATCATGTTGAGTTAAATTAGAAGCACTGCACAGACTCAATAAGCAACTATGCAAACAAGAAATAAAGATCAGTTGCGTGTGCTTATTATATCTGTTCTTCAGGAATATCTCTGTAGATTGTTTGATACATTTTGTTCAGTGATTGTATGTATAACAAAATTTGGTTTAAATAACATGGCAATCAATACCTGTGGTGATGTTCCTCCTTTCCTTGAGGAACCTATCTACTAGCAATATCCATGTCCCCTGCCCATCTCAGAAGTGCCAACTTCCTGACTTGCAAATAACTATGATTTTTAATATCATGAAGAAAACTAAAAACATAGGTGTCCATTTTTTTAGTGTGGATTTATGAGTGTGGGTTATTGATTTATTGATTTATTTCTGATATTTCTGGTTTTCATTTGTTTACTTTTTTAGTACAGTAAACTCTCAAGTTTATTGGATCTTAGTTTTAGCAGACTTTGGATTCAACAAGTTTCTGTTCATAACTGCCCACAATTAACTGATGAAACTTGTATTGGAAATAATGGTGTTAATAATGCAAATAACATCTTTGGATATTTAATGGGTGTTTAATAGTAATGGGCATAGTACACAAAAAGATCCAAAGGTTTATTGTATGACCTATTGTGACTGGCTATGGAGATTCTCAGTCATCTTGATGTACTGCACCGAAAACTGGCTATCACATGTTTGTGTCCTACCTGTGTGTTTTCTGTTTGTTGTGATTCCGGCCTTGCTTTGGATTGACACTGTGTTTTGACTTGAATCCTGCCTTGGAAACTCTGGATTTTTCTTGCCTTGTGAGCTTCCTAGTGGATTTAAGTTTGCCTGATGGATTTATTTTGTTTGAGAAACTTCCCACTGCTTTGTGGAATCTCTGGCCATTGCTCTGTGGACTAACATTGGTCTGCTCGTGCTCATGGCTGGACTTAATTGGGACAGTGCTAGGTTTTTTGGTGAAGGGAATTGCTGGGGAATATTAAGAAACTCACTAAATTACCGTTACGTGTGTATATTAATGAGTGGGGCAGCACAGTTGTTTACAGATAAAGTGAGGCTAATAAAGAGTACCACTGAATTTAGCAGTTGCTGTTGAAAATTTGTTTGAGTTTCTTGGAAATCATTTAACCCTTGTAGTGGACATTCTGCTGTTGCCTATGTGTGTGTCAAAAGAGCAAAATTTGCCATTAGAGATTTTGTAATCTTATAGCGGGAAAAATAGCATTATGTACATGCATTTAAACATGGATAGACAGATGATTCCCCTAGTTAGATGATTCCACTAAAGGACATCTATTACAAAATTTCTGAAGTGGATCTGTATAAAAAAAAAATTATGTCTCTCAATACAATATTTAGTCTGTTGAAAAAAGATTTAACTTTTTGTTTGAATATCAAAGTTTATGAAAAAAATACTGCTTAGGATAGAAGTTTAAGCATTGGATAGTGCTTTTTCTTTTTTACTGTATTATTTCACATCAATATTATTTGAATTAGTAATGTTCTAGTAAACTGCATTTCTTCATTCTAAGACATGATGTTATTTATAGTCTAACATGGAAGTTGCATCCTTTTTTCCAGCATTTTTTTTAAAAAGTTAGAGAAAATGTAAGAATTGATCAGAAATAACCAAGGATCAAAGTATACTTTTTGAATGATGCTGCATTAAACTCTGTTATCTTTATTCAAAATGAGAAACATAAGTAGAATATTACAAGTGCCATTATATTACATCTTGGTTGAAAATTTATAATGATCCAATCAGTTAAACAGTTAGTGGCGTGTTTTCCTGTCTAGGTTTTCTTCATTCTGATTAGGAAATATTTTCAGTAGAGTTGAGGTTTTACTAGTTAAGCTTTAAACCCTTTTAAATTACTGCGTGAAACCCCAAACTACACTGAAGTATTGTTAATGAAAAGATCATTATTGCTTGAATTGAAAATCCTGTGCAGAAGCTGTGGTTGCCAATTCTCCAGGCTTTCCTGTTGTTTTAATCTCCAGCTGAATCTCCTTGGAAATGCCTACTGCTGATTGTTTCCTTGAAAATCAAAACTGATTTGCTAAATGAAACACAGCCCATTTTCCCCAAATTGTGGAGCAAGTATGTCAATGGCATATTCTCTCTCTGCTGGTGCCAGCAAGTCTCTAATCAGAATGTTTGACCTAGAGAAATATTAAATTATTGCGGTTATTGTAATCGGATTCACTTATTTAAAACAGGTTCCATCAACAGATAGAAATGCTTTGAGCTCACTCTGGGGAAAGCTGGCATCTGGAATTCTGATGCAGGACTGGGATGCTGCCATGGAAGACCTTACAAGGTTGAAAGAGACAATTGATAATAATGTGAGTTTGTTTTTGTTTGCTTCGCCACATAACAAAGATGGGGGAAGACACCTACTGGATGTTGACATATTTAATACCAGCTCATGTTTCCCTCAGATATATTTTTGTGACTATGTTCTTCAAAGTCTGTTTCAGAGAATGTTTTCAAGTTTTTGCATGCCTGGAAAATGAGCTCAGTCAGTTAATTATTGATGGCCCACTCTTAGCTGAAAGAAGGTTGGAGTTCTGCTTTCAGAATTTCAGGACTAGCTTAAGTAGCTAGTTACCAGGAGGGTCCAAAAGTGTAAAAGAAGTATGCATAATAGTGCTTTCTGTTCCCATATTGCTTTCGTACTTGGAACAGTATTGGAATTTTTTTATCTACTTAGAGAAGCATACCAAAATGCATTGTATAGGTAATAAACTGCTGTTATAGGTGGAAATAGAAGATAATGCCAGAAAAGAGATTATAATATATTAACTATATATAAATTCAATTGAATCCTTCAAGATAGACAAGTATTTTGGAGTTGAACAGGCAAACAGCAAGTAGAATTAGTAGGCCATACAGAATAAAGAATAGGAACAGGATAAAATACATTTTATCTTTAACATGTTATCCTTTTACACTTTCAGAATAGATTACAAATTATAATCTGGTTATAAATCAGAACATATTTCATGGTTGCCTTCTATTCCTTTTGGGGCATGTTAAGCAAAAAGAATAGATCTTAAATTTCCTCTTAAAACTTTAGGTCCATCAACAAGTTATAAAACTTATTTTTCAAGGTGGTAGAATAAAACACTTCTTTAAAAATGGAACATTTTTCCTTTAAAAAAAAAAAACTTTAAAGTTAATGCCTAGGAACATTGAATACAAAGTTATTTTAGTTTAAATCAAGGATGTGGGCTATTTTGGTAGATATTTCCAAATATACATCTTTGAAGATGCCAGCTGAACTTTGTTGTCCCTTCCAAGCTAAGTTTTTAATTATTAATTGTAGGTACGTATGGTATATGCTTTTATATGAATTCCAGGGTTGTTTTGTAATGATATAATTGCACTTCACTAAAATTTTTGAATTGGTTTCAGCACTGCAGCCAAGCCCTCAGTAAATTTTTCTTCCCCTCCTCCTGCTATATATGTCCCTGAGGACAGTACTAGCCCTAGTAGTGTACTCTGTATCTCTCTGCACTCTGGCACACTACTTGTTTCATCCAAGCTGACCATCTGTATGTACTGCAAATAGCCCAGGCATTAGCACCAGAAATCTAATATTCTGTATCATTATCTTTGCTATACCTCACCAATGACAGAATGCAGAAAGATGTTATTGATTTTTTCTTGGCACTGAGGATGCTGATACAATCTCTAACACATTTCTGGAAAGTTTCTCAGTGTTCTTGACAAACCGTCTTTAAAAAAAAAAAAAAAAAACTTCCAGAAAAACAAACCAAAACAGCCTGAAATTAAGTACTTCTGGGAGCAGAAGACATGTGTTAAAGGTGAAAATGGATGCTGCTTGGCTTCCAGAGGCATCTCCCATTTCAAACGTTAATGTTTTTGCTGATGTGGGAGCTACTCAAAAGTACACCATGTAAAATCTGCCATTTTATCACCAAATTTCAGCAGCACAATCTTATGTTAGAGACACCTACAAATGGAGTCATGCGAAGTCACTTATGGCTTGTTCATTCCTGCCATTAAGAAACTAATGGGAAAAAGGGCTCTTGCAATGGCTACTTGGTATTGGTTTATTTATTTTATAAATTACATGGCTGCCCATCTCATATACATGACTCTGGGCATCGAAACAATAAAAACAAAATAAAAACAGTAAAAACATCAATAGCATAACATAGCAGCCAAGAACATTTATAACATGCTACATTTAATTCAACCATAGAATGTGCTCCCATATACTGCCAGGACCTCTGTGTCTGTAAGGCAAAGCTAAGTTTTTAATGCTTTGTGAAAGGTCAGCGGAAGAAGAAGTGTAATCTCAGGGGGATGATATTCCGGAGGCTCTTTTCCTTGGTCCCACCAAAAGGAACTCTGTGGTGGAGGGAAGAGAGACCATGTCCTTACTTGCCAGGAAATAGGTAGACACCCCTGTGCTGGTTTCGTTACATAATGCAAAGTAGGGAAAGTAAAGCAGCAATAGTCTGTCCTTACAATGAGGAGTATATAGTATGTGAGCAATTTTTTTTAAACTTGCAGCAATGTTCATAACTTGCTTTTTGTCACAATTTTAACATTAAAGGTAGAACATACATCAATTAGTTGCTTGCATTTTCTTCAATTGGAACATATTGCTTGGTACTGCAGCTGTGGGAATAAGCTGCAGAAAAAGAATTTGCCATTCAATTGCTTTGTGCCGTAGGTAGGTAGCAAGTTGTACAACTAGTCTGTTTTAGTGAAATGAATTCAAGATTGTGATGCCTTTCTATCATAATTTGAAATGGAGTAAGAAAGAAGCTAAAACTTTAATTGGTGGTAAAAAAAAACCAGCTGCTCTTTATTCCTTTGTCTTCTCTGCACCGATGTGGAAGGATTGCCAGCTGGGCTGGAGGGAGGGGTCAAAAGAGGTCCTAGTTTGGAGTCATTGAGCACAATCTCCTCCAAAATCCATGAAGCCTTATCTGGTGTTCCTGGGGAAGGCAAACAGTTTGGTGAGAGTCTTGTAACATGGGTGATGAGCAATAAAGTTACAGCCTCAGGCTATTCATGGGTAGTACTGGTTGCTTGTGCCTGACAACTATCTTGTTGCTCCCAGAGCAGCTTTTCTGGAGCATTGGAGTATATTCCTGAACAGCATGGGATCAGACACAGGGAACTGTTAAGAAGAGCAACTGAATACTCTTAAGAAACATTTCTTTGAGTCCTTAGCTTCCAGATCTCAAAACACAACAAGCTTTAATAGTTAAATAATTCTAATTTTGGAAATCTCTTTTTCAGTCTGTCAGCTCTCCGCTCCAGGCTCTTCAGCAGAGAACATGGCTGATTCACTGGTCCCTCTTTGTTTTCTTCAACCATATTAAAGGCAGAGATAACATCATCGATCTCTTCCTATATCAGCCTCAGTGAGTTGTGTTGAACTTACAGACAACATGGATATAGAAGTTATTCCTGAGCATATTAAAAGATTTAATCGGAATATTTAAGAGTTACTGTATCTTTCTCAGATTGTTTAGATCAGGGGTCCCCAACCCCCGGTCCATGGACCACTACCAGGCCGCAGCATGCCAAAAACCAGGCCGCACAAACAAGCAAAGCCCCATCTGCAGGATGCAGGCAGCACACAAAACCATGCACCCTCTAGTCCGTGGAAAAACCTCTCTCCACGGAACTGGTCCCTGGTGCCCAAAAGGTTGGGGACCTCTGGTTTAGATCATGCAGGAGAAAAGTATTTGGCTAAATAGTTTTCAATATATTTAGTTCTCAAGCCTGAAGTTCAGTTCAAAATGTTATAGAGTAACCAGTGTTCGTGCTTGTTGAGGATTCCGAAAGTTATAATCCAATTTGTCTGGTGAACATCAGGCATGGGGAGCATGTAAAGAAGAATGTGCACTTACAACATTTGACTTGATTATGGTATATTCTTGCAGTAAAATGTGCTATAAGATATGCATATTTTAAAAATAATTTACACGCACTTACATGAACACAGCCCCTCTCTGCTATTCATAAAGCAGCCCATCTTTTTTTCTGGCTTCTGGGCAATCTTGAAAAAGCTGTTGATGATGATGATGCTGTAAAGGAGGTGACTCTTAATACAGCTCTTAAACTAGCCACATTTTTTTCAGATTCTTTTAGAAGCCCTGAAAAAAGTTTAATGGCTAGCAGATATGTACTATGTTGGGCAATTCTAAAGAGCTATTTCTGAATCATTTTTACATTTTCTATAAGCCTGTGGCCATGATTATTTTTTTAAGAGAAGAGTAGCTTTTTTATTTTTAAAAAATTGCAACATTAGTTTAGCATAGGGTATAGATATATTTAATGTCTCTTACCAGAGGATTTTTAGTAATAGCAATCCCAGGGGACTTCCAAGAGATGCACAAAATTCAATTTGGGGCCACAAGGTTGTCAACAGCAATTTTATAAAATGATTTGTTCTCTTGAGTATGTCAGAATGATTGAGTTTATACAACAGACTACGCCAAAACAAAGCAAACTTAATTATTGCTTAGCATATCAAGAAACTGTACTAATAGTTATAATAATAGTTCCATAGTAAGGGACACTTAACTATTACTGCTGCTACTAATATTAGTAAGGAACACTGGCTCATAGAATATTAGTAAATATATGTAGGGTCATGCTGAATACATACTTGAATGCCTCTTGTCAGGAAACAGTTCTTTGTTGATGAGCAAAATTGGTTAAATCCATGCCAACTTTGAAAGCTGCTAACAAAGCATTTCATGGATACTTCTTTTAAAAATAGCTGAAATTAGCAATTGATCTTTTATTTTTTAACTTGAAGCTTTTTGCAATAATGTGATGCAGGAATCAGTAAAGAAATATTACAGGTGAAAAACCTTTTAGCAGCATCTGGTGTAAACACAGAAGATCATTTCTCCTCTGCCTTGGTTACTGAAACTGTATTACATTTAAAGCTATCAACGATTTTAAGGAACACAGGCTATCAATTTCATTGAAATTGGGTAGTGATGTAAGTGTTTCATGAGGTAATGCACTGATTCACTGCCATTGCACTGTATTCCAAGGGCATATGATTCATCATAAATTGTGGCCATTATATCCAAACAATATGTATGATTTCATTTCTTGATTGAACATAGTTACAGCCAGATAGTTATAGTAAATTATTATTACCGTGTAGCAAATATTTGAGTCATTCTTCTATCTGTAACTTTGTTTTGCACAATGGCACTGAGCTCATATTTTGTGCCATAATTCATTGGCATAATTCATTATTAAAACTAGTGCACATTTTGTAGGCTCTGACACTTTAAAAATGCTTGTTAAGGGTTTTGAATGGAAATGCAACTTTCTTTAAAATTCTTCCAGTACTGTTATTTGTGCTGCATTTTAATTATTTTATCATGGGATACATCTTTAGGTCCATTGAAAGTTTTAAGTTGGATTCGAAGTCCAATTTTCTGATCATTACCTTAAAAAAAAAAAGAATCTGTTTCAGAGACTCAACGTGTCTGCTCAGTGCTCGCTTATTTAATCTCTAAATAGCCTTTGTTTGGCTACCATAAATATGTAAATAAATGTTGGGATTTTTTTGGGTTCATAACGAATAATTGCATTCTAAATATTTGCTATCTCTAAATAATACTCTTGTTTGTTCAGATATATTAATGCAATTCAGACAATGTGCCCACATATTCTTCGATACCTGACTACAGCTGTGATAACAAACAAAGATGTTAGAAAACGAAGGCAGGTATTGAAAGACTTAGTCAAGATTATTCAGCAGGTAAGGAATATGTACATTTTTACAATTACTGTGGGTTGCTCAAGATTTGTTTTAAGTTACTTTAACAAAAAATAAAATTTGGGGTTTCTGTGCTATAGGCAAATAAAAAGTCTTCTTCAGTGTATTTTTAATCAAAGGGACGTTTACATTTACAACATTTGTATTAAAGGTAATGCATTAGTTTTACTGATTTTCATTGATGCATGTCCTTTAAAAATGCATTTAGGTGCATACATTTTAGATAGGTGAACTAAAAGGTAGAAGCCATTTAATGTGTGGGGTGACCATTAATAAATAAAAGCAGCCCCAATGTGCCCTAGAAATTGTAACCTCAGATTGGGCCAATTTCTCCCCGATGGAAGTTTTTCTGTGCATCTCTTGTCTTTTCAGCAATGTGTATTTGAACAAGAGATGATTTTGGGGTTGGGGACTCAAGTCCTAAGAGGAACACCTCTGCCTTAATTCAGTTAAATTAGCCCTATCTTACATTATCATGATTTGTTTCAGTTTACACTCACCTAGCACCAACTGGTTGAGTATTACCTCCAGATATACATCCATACAATTCCTATCATTCCTACAAATGTTTATAGATGTGCTGCGTGGTAAATGATGGGTATTGTGGTCAAATACATTGAGAGGGGACATTAGGTTACAAAAGATTAATGTGCCATATTTTTATAGTAAGCAATGCTAGATGATGATGGATGATGATGAAGAAGAATTAATATATTGCAATGACTCTGGGTGGTTTCCAAATTTCAAAACAAGTAACAGTACAAAAACAGAAAACAAAAGTAGAGGTCTTTTTTTCCTATCTAACTTGAACATAACGTGTTCTCTTGCTATTGATACCAGACCATTCTTTAAATATATCAGAAGCTAAGTAAGTGATGTTAGGATGGAGTACCACTGCAAAATCATTTTATTTATTTTTTTATTTTTTTATTTACTTACTTGCTTATTATACAACAATATAAACAAATCATGGAACAAGGCATTGAAAAACCACTTTGGTATGGTTTCCAGGAAACATACTTAGAAAAAAAGTCCATGAAGTTACCAGATTTGAACAGTTAAATTAATTATAAAGATAACATTGGTCAGATGTCCAGAATCATGAATTTGAGATAGGCAACCAAAGAAATTGAAATAATGAATAAACAATATTTGAACAATAAACAATATTTGAAAAAGAAATATGTGATCTTAATTGAGAGGTGTATAATTTAAAGAGCACAACCTAAAATTAAAGCTATACTGATAATGCAAGCCTTTTTGTGTTATGAATTTATAGCAAACCTCACTATAAATGTTTGTAAGTACACTGATTCATATTTAAGGTCATTTTTAAATGGCCATTTTACCTTGGCAGTACTTTAAAATTGATTTACTTGCTTTGCTCTGACTTGTGTTGCTATAAATCATATGGGCATTGAGTATTTACATATGTACTTACTATATTGTACAACTACTGTTAAAATATACAGGAATCTTACACCTACAAGGATCCAATAACTGAATTTGTAGAATGTTTGTATGTGAACGTTGACTTTGATGGAGCTCAAAAAAAGCTGAGAGAATGTGAATTGGTAAGAATCTTTTACAAAATTATTTTAACATTTAAAAGCCAGTAAATATACCCTAGTTATATTTTCTCTGGATGTAGATACATATTTGAAGAGTTGTGGAAAATGACAATTAAACAGCAATTTGAGGTCATTGAAATGGGGGATTTTTAAAACAGATTTACAAAATTTATCCTGTAATAAAAGAGCACAAAGTTTTAAGTGGTTAAATTCTGAAACCAAGTCAGTAGCTGTCTTTATTTAAACTTGAGGTTAATGCAATATGTTTACAATGTTAAATTGCTTTATCCAAGACTATGTGAATAGATATCTCTGAAGCTCAGTAATATAGTGCTTCCAATCCTTTATCAGAAGTCAAGGAGAATACGCTGCAGTATGGTTTGATTACTGTATAGAATTCATTTTAAGTTTTGGGTTTTGCATCTTGGAGGGACATTGTCATTTAAAGGAGGTACTTGCTTGCAACTAGTCCATATAATCTTGGTTTCCCCCATTGCTCTGCCCATGTCTTAACAGGTTCTTGTGAATGACTTCTTTTTGGTGGCTTGTCTTGAAGACTTCATTGAGAATGCACGACTTTTTGTGTTTGAGACTTTCTGTCGGATCCACCAATGTATCAGCATAAAGTAAGGAAATGTGAAGTACATTAGAAATGTTAATTTCTAAAATCAGATAAATATCAGATAAATATTGCGGAGATACTTAATTAGTAGCTGAACTATCAAAAAGGAAAAATACGTATACTCAAATAATCAGATGATTGTAGATTAAAAAATTATAATTTATGTTTTGTTTTACATGTGATTTAAACTTTAAATTCCACGTAGCTTATTACTATCTGGCAGAAATAGTGCATTTTCCCTCAAGTACCAAATATTGTGGAATTCTGCATTCATGTATAGCAAATAAAAGAGAAAATTGTGAAAGCAAAGACATTCTTTGAACACAAGTATCATAATTATAATGAAAGTATATACATAAGATCAGTAGATGCTACAGTCCCTGAAGCATTTCTTTTGAGTTGTGATTGTCATAGACAACACTGTGATTATTTTTATGGGAGGGCAGTCTGGTATTCCAGAAATAGTTTGGACTACACACACAAACCTTTTACATTGACCATGTTGGCTGGATGCTCCGAGCTGATGCCCAAAACGTGACAAGCACCGGATTACTTAATCCTGGTCTATGCTATCTTTTGTCCAAAAAGTATATGGACAAGGATAACTTACTCATAGATAAGTGAAAATTATTATTATTATTATTATTATTATTATTATTATTATTATTATTATTATTATTATTATTATTATTATTATTATACAACAACAACTTTATTGTCATTTTGAATGTACACCAATCGGCATACATCAAAATGAAATTTCATCGCATACAGCTCTCAAAGGGTCACCACCTCTGATATACACTCCTTGTTCGTGGCCAGCTCAAGTTACAGATCTTCCATTTTAGTCTCTAGGGAGCGAACGATGGCAAACAGGACAGATGGAAATGGAGCTCCATGTGGATTAGCCCTCAAATTAGCTTGTATTCCTGCACGACAATTTAATGGCTTAAATGTAGCATATGCAAAAACTGAGGAGAGTGATGATTTTGTATAACTAAGACCAAATGTGTCATTTTGATCATTAGTGCATTCTGCACTGAATTAAACTAAGAGATTTAATTTGCTATGTTGGTTAAAGACACCATACTAGAATCTGAAGACCTTGAATGTTTGTCCTGTCTTAGGCATAAAGCCAGCTGAGTCATTTGGAGCCCGTTATGTTCTCACATACCAAGGAAGAAAAAAAAACCAAGATTACAGATTTAGTAAGCTGAAGTATTTTAAGATAGCCAGAAAGGCAATATGTAACACTTGAATTGAAGGTAGATAGAGATTGCACTGGGGAACTATTAAAGTAGAGATTCTAGTATTGCCTATTGGCCATGTTTCAGATAAGCTGGAAGCTTGCAAAAATAATCTTTATAATTCTCAAATTAATAGAAAACTAAATAAAATGCTAAGAAGTTGTTAGAAAGCCACAGAAATGTCATCTGCATAAAGTGTGTTAACAGGATGTCTATGGAGATTCTCAAATCATCCAGGTCATGGTTGTCCCAAAGGTGCTTTTACAGGAGGCAACTGGACTTTCTTGTTGTTTTTTGTTTGGTTTTTTTTGAAGACATTTCGCTTCTCATCCCAGAAGCTTCTCCAGCTCTGACCAGATGGTGGGGAATGGAAGGATTTATATTCCTTGCAGACAGCTGGTCATGTCTGCAACGAATATAAATCCTTCCATTTCCCCACCATCTGGTCAGAGCTGGAGAAGCTTCTTGGATGAGAAGCGAAATGTCTTCAAAGAAAAACAAGAAAGTCCAGTTGCCTCCTGTAAAAGCACCTTTGGGACAACTAACAGGACAACAAATGCTATTTCATATTACAGAGAACAAGATATTGGAATAAGTTTAGTCATGAAGTGACATCTTTGTAAATCTGGCCCAGTAGTTAAAAAGCCTTCTTTTGACATTCTTAAGCCTCAGAACAAGTGATCTGTTAAAGCACATGAAAGAGATTTCTAATGCTTTATTGCTTGAATTAATACAAAACCTTCCTTAGCAATTATTTCACCAGAAGCAAGATGGATATTTAGCAGATTTGTTACAGTTATGTGTTATTTGACTATTGGCTAAAACTGTCTGGTCACCCTATTAAAACAAATTCCTTCATCTCGCACGAATATTTTAAAAAGTGTGTGTGTGTGTGTGTATACACACACATACATACACACACACATTTACATTAGCTGTACAACTCCAGAGGAGTCTGGGTGACAAGTATATAGTCTATAGGATAACATTTAATTTGGTTTCACTGAGTATAAGATCCATGAGTTATCTGGTTTCTCTAAAAATGTGGATAGACCAAATTGGACTGCCTTAAGATAAATTGGATGGGCAACAAGATACGCTTGTTAAGTTAGGAAATAATAACTGCTTGTTTTTATGACTATCTTGCTGTTTATTTTTCATAGTTTACTTGGGGAAAAAATATAGGATTATACTGTAGATTTTAAAGTATCCTATTAAAGATCTGCAAACAAATAACAACTCTCCTTTAAGATATAGCTGATAGATCACTTTTCTTTATGGTACATTTAGAAATTTTAAATTATATTTAAAAGTATAATTTAAGTTTTAATCTTTAGATTTTCTGGGAAACTCAAGTTTGGTACAAGGGAACTTTGCCTTTCCATGTTTCCATCTTCTCTGGTTGATGTTGGGTCAGGATTCAAAACCAAACTGGCAACAATGTAGGAATTGTGAAATAGAGTATTTAGCTGTTCAGCATAAATCAGTATGATTCCAACTCAGGAAGTAGTACAAAGATCAAAATAAGAATTAGATACTAATTTTTTTTATTTCTCTTTCTTCAGTATGTTGGCAGATAAATTAAATATGACACCTGAAGAAGCTGAGCGATGGATTGTGAACTTAATCCGAAATGCAAGGCTAGATGCCAAAATAGATTCAAAATTGGTAGGTTCCATGTAACACTGTAATCTGACTTAAAGTGAATTCTTAAAACTCATTAGTTACTAGAACACAAAGTTACTTGTAGTTTCTACTCTCTTTATGTGTATTTGATTCTGAGATGATTAGTATATAGTACCATCCTAAGATGAATATGTAGTTAAGGCTTTGGATGATTTAGATAGTACTATGTACTTTATATAAAGTACTATGTACTTTATATTCAAAAAAGTGTTGTCTCCATAAAAGAAATTAGCCATTAACTAAGTATCTCAAAAAGTTTGTTGCTAAACTTTGGCAACAAAGTGACGATGCTTGAGATATATAGTTTTAGGGCAGTGGTGGCGAACCTATGGCACGGGTGCCAGAGGCGGCACTCAGAGCCCTCTCTGTGGGCACGCGCACCGTCGCCCCAGTCCTAGGCCTTCAGCTGGGTTTTATAAAACCTTTTCACTTTAGGCCTCCGCCACCATGTGCAAAAAAAAAAAAAAAAGGTTCAATCAGTCAATTTCAACTTCTCGCAGGGAAAAAAAGAGATCTTGCAAAGTTAGAATTGATTGATTGAACTTTTTAGTCCCACCCAGTCTGCCGTTACTACCGCAGCCATGCCCACCCAATGGGCCACGCCCAGCCAATGGGTCACACCCAGCCAATGGGCCACACCCACCTGGCACTCGACGATGCATAAGTGGGTTTTGGGTTGCAGTTTGGGCACTCAAGTCTCTAAAAGGTTCGCCATCACTGTTTTAGGGTGTTTGGTTTGGGGGAAAGAAGTCTGAAATGGGAGCTGATTGCCATTAGGAGACTGCCCATTTGATTCCCAGATATTTTTTTTAAATGAATGTATGGTCTTAAGTTCTAAAGGAAGCCAGATACAAGATAAAATGAAGTAAGGAATTAATACATTTGGGGACAAGGAGTCAAGGTGGAGGTGAATGCTAAAATTTATTGATCTAGGTCTTGTCACAATTTTTTTTTCCCCTAAATTGAGGAATCATCTGGCTATACTTTGAACATTTGAGAGAAAATTACTCATAAGTACTTGAACATTTAAAGTACAATGTATAAATTTATAATTTATAAAGAATAGCTTAGGTATTAATTTCTACCCATGAAAATCTATAAACCCTCCAGTTTTGAATGTGAGCTCTGCTGAGTATTCAGCCTGTAATACCTTTGTGGAGTATTGTAATACGTTTATGGGATTTCTTTAAGGGCCATGTGGTTATGGGGAACAATGCAGTATCTCCTTATCAGCAAGTGATTGAAAAAACCAAAAGCTTGTCTTTCCGGAGTCAGATGCTGGCTATGAATATTGAGAAAAAACTAAACCAAGGCAGCAGGGCTGAGGTAAGCAGATCTTTTAGTGTCTTTTTAAAACAATATTGAATGCAAAAAAGGAAGACAGTCTATAAGAAGAAATTTGGTCCAATTATCATCTTCAGTAATTCAAAGACATATAAGTACATATTTCAGAAAGGTCAGGTGAAGAATTAAATTAATTGATACACGCAAAATAAGGAAGATAGGTGGAATTAATAGCTGAGTTTAAAAGGCAAAAAGTGCACATTGCAAAGGAATTTTGTCTTTCTTTTTTACATCTACTCCCTTTTATGGGATTCATGGTTGCCTTCCTTTTGGAAAAATGTATCTTTTGATACACAAAGTCAACATGCTCTATAGCTGTGCTTATACTTGTTTCATTAATTAGGAATGAAAAACACTGTTTTCTAATTTTTATTTTTACTTTTTTTTTAAAGGCACCTAACTGGGCTACTCAAGATTCCAGCTTCTACTGAAATATTTCTAAAAGCAAAATAAAACTTTCATTTGATAAAGATTTCAATTATGTGCTGTTTTGAAAAGGTGATAATTATGTGAAGTTTGAAGTACATATTAATCATAATAAAACTGGCTACTTTTAATTGCTTGGCTATCTTTAATTGAATTTGTGAAAAGGTTTTATTCAGGTCAGCAAAACTAGTGACTTCTTGAAAGCTTAAAAAACCCAATTGAAATGTAAAAGAATTACTTAAATTTCAACTGTGAAAAGCCCCTTGTGATATTTTTTTTAAATACAACACTGCTAATAGAGTATATTACAAATTTTATCCACTTCAACTGAAAATGGTACCCATATTTTCAGTCAAGAATAGTCTTGCCTCAGAGATAATCCGGTAGACGTTTCACCAAAAATAAAAATAAAATAAAAAATCAAGGCTGATACAAGCCTTGGACTTGAGTCTATAGCCCAAAATAGGTTGCAATATTCATTTTTATTCAGGCTACCAATTTTGTGACACCATCTTTTTGGCTACTTTGGAAAAATAAATGGACATTACTTCTGTCAGTAGCAGATGTAATAAATGGCAACTTTATTTAGCTGGCTCTTCTCAGAATAGGGCAAGATTGGAGGACAAAGTTTCCATACAGAGGAGTCTGTCACGGGTGCCAGCAATGCTTAGTGAGCAAGCACCAATTTTAATAATTTAAAAATTTTAATACCAATTTTTCTATAAGCAAAACTTATATAAAGATTTTGTCTATGGCAATTTGTAATTCAGTTTCATGAGAAAAATAAGGTGGTTTTTTTTTAGGTCATTAAAATATATGTTGTAGACTTCCAAGTCAGTTCTTTCTGTCAATGTTGGACTGAATACTTAATCCTCTTGCTGCATTTATAACTTGAAATGCACTTCAGAATTAGTTGCTTTAGCAAAAATAACGATCTCATAGAATACGTGCAATTAGCAACCTAAAATCTATTACATGGGTGGGTGTGTGTGTGTGGGTGTGTGGGTGTGTTCATGTACACCAACTCAATAGACATAGTTCTAGGTTGGATAGTGTCATCTAGAAATTCGATTCAAACTTCATTCCTTGTATAGTAAGGTAAACAAGAACTGAATCTGACTCTATAGCCCACAGCATTAGCTGCTCATTTTTCTGCAGTGAAGCATGTTAAGAAACTAGAAATTCCTCAGTCATTTGGAACTAAGCGATAAGAGAGCCATTTCTAGATAATTCCAAATTTTTCAAGATAATTAAGAATACTTACGGGATCTTGGCAATGAATAGTAGAAACAAAAGTGGAAGCATAAAATTAACTGAGAAAATTAGAAGAACAAGTGGTAAGCTTGCATATCTATTCATAAAAAGCTTGAAGATGACCCATTTTTAGGGGGAAAAAAAACCTGCTACGGTTTGATTTAAAAGAAGAATATGTAACTTTGATCAAGGGCTCTGTTGAACCAGGTAAGTTCCTGTTTTATTCTTTAGCCAGCTTTTTTTTCTCCTGCAGTAAAGCAAACAGCTCTGGGAAAATCTGGATATTCTTTTATAAACAGATGTCCACATAAAGGGAGAACTTTGCAGTATATTTATTCTATTGAAAAATTCCTTGTTTCTAAAAATATTTAATTAAAAAAATCTGTTCTTTTTTTAATAAAGAATTCATAGCATTTCATATGATATTTCCTCTTTTTTGATCCACAGTAACATCCAAATTAACCACAGAAAAACATTGCTTTTCCCCCTTTGTTTTTATTTTTTTGAAAAATCTTCAAGGGTATATATTAGATCTATATATGGCTCTGAGATTGAAAAGGGGGATTCTTTTTTTTCTTTTGTTAGGATACATAAAAAGATTGGCTCAATAGAAGATGTTAATTTGAACCTTTTAATTCATGAATAAAAAGCATTACAATTTTTAGTGTGCTTTTGAAGTCTACACCTTTCAATTGGTTTCTAAACATGTGAGATGACAAGACAGCTGTTATCGTTACTTAATCAATAGAGACACAATTACAAAACAAGTATGTAACAAAACACTTCAGAAATAATAACAGCTATGTTTTCTGGCAGCAAAAAGGAGAATCAGGATCCCGGTTAGGCAATAGGCCTACTGAAGATTTACAAAATAGTTTTATTTATTTTTTTAAAAATTGAACATAGTATCAGGCAATATTTAAAATCCAAGAGCAAGAAGGGCAATGGAGTAAGGAAGCAAATGATAGATACTGAAGCTGATGTTGGTAATAATTTTACGTTATCTGTATTATAAAGTAATAAGGCAAATTAACATGCAGTGAAGCTTATATAGAGGACAAGAAACAGGTAACTGATACTTCCTGTTTGTCAATACAAAGTTTGGTTGGCTCTTTTTTATCATCTGGCTTTAACTGTTTGCCTTCAGGAAAGGAACTAGAAAAAAGTTTCATTTATTTAGCCACATGGTTGAAAGTTATTTGTGCTAGTATCATTGCCTAAACTATACAAAAGTTCTTTTTAAAAATATGCCTGTGTCTTTGCATGCAGCCCATGGGACATTCCATGGTAATTATTCCTGTATTTTCACAGTACGTCTCTGCCCCCATATGGTTTGTTCAAAAAAATTTAGAGGTGGGCAACACAAGGCTCTGAACTGCACCGATCTTTTCTACTGGGTCTTCTTCAGTAATAGTCATACTTCCATACATCAGGAAGGCTATGTTGCTCACCTACCTGTAAACCCCATTCTAGAGGGGTCTGAAATTAGAGGTCTGAAATTATTTATTGCATTTTTATCCATTGCAGTTGCAAAACTCTCGACTGTTTATAGCAGCAAAGCAATTAAAAAAATAAGTATGGTAAAAGTAGAACTTCATGACATAATTAAATAATTATAAACCATACTTTTTAATTATTTGCCACTATAGTTGAAATGCCACGGAGAAAATCTGTGTGTTTGCTAAGAATTGACAATAATGTAATGGCATGTAATCATAATTAACAATATCTACAGGTGTACTAAAAAGAAACGATGCTCAGAATCCTCAACGTTAGAAATGCCAAAGTGTCCCCCTCTTGGCATTTGTGTTGAATAACTTTTTTAGTGGAAGACTGTAGGCTGTCTACGCAATTTAAAGAGCTGGCCTAAAAATATTTTATCTTTTCTGCATCAATATATAAACTCCAAATATGATAAAGTAAGAAAGGTTTCATGATCATATTTATTTCTACATGAAAAATCTGATCATCTGTTTGATAGAGTTTTCTGTTTACAGAGATTTGTTTATTAACATGGATTATTAGTCATACAAATTTTCCTGACTGCATAACATTCTTTGTATTTCTGCACACTGTCTGGATCTATGCTGGAGGACTGGGATAAACTCCAGAGAGATCTCCAGTGGAAGAAAGTAATAGTCCTTTACGTGAATAAAATACCATTTTGTTCCATAAGAAAAAAAAATAGAACACCTAAGTATTGCATTGCTTTAGAGGAAGAGGTCAAAATCAATACATATCCATTATTTAAAATGCTAGCAAAATGTTACTTTGAAATGGAGATTCCTATAAATGGTACATTAACACTGGATGAGTTTAAATATTGTAAATCATAAGTTGCATACTCTACAAATGGCTTGCTTAACACAGTATACTGGACCATAAATTATAAACCACAAAGCACATCACATTAAGCCTAAAATTAAGATAAGTTATTGCATCTCTAAATTAATCTGGTTATGTCTGCAAAACTGAATGCATGAAGGAAATTATTTCAAAAGGCAGATCTAATTTAAACTGAGACACTGAAATGTGCTAAATAAATAGTGCCTGTATATGGCCAATTGTGGTTTATTCAGTAAATCGTGATTAAGTTATGCTTTGATATTACATGGCTGCTGAAAAGGAGACCGGCAACTTTAAATCTGCTGTAATGAACTAATTAATAGTGAAGACTAAACTCAGAATTACTGAAAAAAGAACCTGAACAATCTCAAAATGTCTTTGGAACAGTGATTAATACATTAGTCAATGCTCAGTACTGTTAGATGTCTGGCACAGGAAGAAACTATCAGTAATCTTTTCTTCAAAGTGCATGACCTTGCTTCCAGTGGTTTTAATGTTCTACTGAGAATTTATTCGGAGCAAAAGAAATTCTTACAAAGCATTAAATGTTTCAGAATACAGTATGGAACAGGCTATACATTTTTAGACAGTGGAGGGTGGAATCTTTTATGCTCTCTGAGCTGTTGTTTGCTTGAAGACATTGCATTACTAAACTAGCTAACATCAGTGCTAATGATTTGTAGACTTATACACTTGTTTATATGCATTAGCTTGCCCAGTCAATTTTGATGAGAATATAGTTTCCTTTTTGTAGTTCCTTGAATAGAGTGTTGTTTTCTTCAAGACAAGGCTAAACTACAGTTATTATGGACAGAACATAATATACAGAGAAACAAGGAACAACTGGAAGACAAAGAAACTTACATCCCAATAAATACCAACCCAGTACAGAAACTGTACAACCAAATAAAAAAAATCCTCAATCACCCAACCAAGAAAGGTCAAATTACAAAGAAAAAAAAGGGAAGTGGTGAATAAAAAGCAGTGGGTCCATTCTCCCACATGTCTGGAAGCCTAAAAATACACAGCTCAATATACATCTCATCCAATTGAATCCAGGGATCACAACTTAAAATATAGCCAAAGATCTAGTTTTGGCATCTCATTGAAGAAAGGAATATTCTATCAATACTTCATTACAATGACTCCCCCCCCCCACACACACACACACATCAAAGATCTAAGAACTGAAGATGAACTTCTGATTTCATTTGATGACAACACTACATCCAGACAAGAACTAGCGAAGAATCCATTACATCAGTACTAAATAGCACATCCATTCTAGTCATATACACCAAGTGAAATACCCTGACTCATGAATCTTGCCAATCTTTCCATCACTGCCTACTTTCAGTTTAATGGATAACTATACCAATAAATTAGAGTCATATCCATCGCCACTCTCAGGATTCATAGAAAAGACTGATGCAGCATCTAGAAATAATAGCACTCCCACACATACAACCAAGAATATAAATGACACCATTACAATAAAAAAAACAAACGATAGAAGACATATGGAACAATGGACATCATCTTTGAAGGAATAACATAAGAGAAGAAGAAAACAATGCACTACCCTCCCTGGATCCCTTATCAGCAGAGGTAAACTATAAACCAAGTCTGTTGGAAAGCAATCCGCACTGCCATTGTGATTTAAAAAGTAGAATTTACTATTTAGTGAGTTGTAGAAGAAAAACCTGAAAAGGTGCTACCAAGCTCCTTCTCATGTTTAATAGATTGTATCAGCCAATTATATTTTATTCAATACATTATGATTAAGCAAGCCATGGCTTAATACATTGTTTTATACATCTACAATAAAACCAGTAGGTTATTTTACGGATCTGAGGTGTCCAATCATTTGCTCCTGCTATTTCTCCATACTATCTGAAGGCAGATAGTATTTTAGTGCTTATATATTTTGGGGGTATAAATCAAGTAACATTTGTAAGGCTGCATGATTCATAGATACAAGCATCCATGTAAATGGGAACAGGAGTTAAGAAGCAAGCTTTATTTATTTGTATTCCCCCTTTATTATTTTTTACAAATATCTCAAGGCAGCAAACTACAACACACCTTCCACCTATTTTTCCACTGTGAGGTGGATTTTGCTGAGAGAGAGTGTTTGTACCAAAGTCATCTAGCTGGTTTTCATGGCTAAGGCAGGATTTGAATTCATGGTCCTCCCACCTTCTACCAGTAGCCTGGTGCTTTAACCACTAGACGAAACTGGTGCTCTACTGTTACTTTGTTAGTTGTTGATGCAACTAACAAAGTAACTCTCAATAGGTTCACGCATGACCCTAAAGCCATTAATCACTTGACTAGAGTTCAAATATTACACTAAGATAAAATAATGTTAGCTCATTTGTGGTTTAATATGCTACATGAATTCAGCCTTAATTACCAATTTTGGAGTACAGAACTCTTCCCATCATTATTTCAATAGGTTGATTCCAAGAAGTCAATCCTTAAGTAGCAATCTTGCAATGTTTAACGATTCATCCTCTCTACCTTGTATTTTAGCTATATTTTCAGAGCATGTGGAATTTTAGGAAGATGACTATTTTCCAAATTTGGAACGGGGAGTAGGGAGAAGGTAATTGCAACCACTGGTGATTAAAAACCATGAGCTCCAAATTATTTTAAGAGCTATCTCACCAATGTCTCTTTCAAGAGGTTAGGAATCCTTTCGGCTAAATAGTGTGAGCAAATCTGACCAGCAGCCATACAGTATGCTTCTCCAACTACCTGGAGTACATCCTCAGGTTGCAGCAAAGGAATCCATCTTATAAAAATCAGATGGGGCCTTGGAAAAGGCTGTAACAGATTGAATGATAGGACACCAAGTAACTAAGTGGAAACAAGGCCCATGCTTTGATCCTAAAAATGTTAGGCAACTTCTGGGAGAGATTCCCACAGTTACTTTATCAAGAGTGAAAAGTAAACGGCTAAAAAAGGAAGAGGTAAAAACCAGCAACTCCTGAGTTGCATTACCAGTCTGATAGTCCTTCATAAACCACTTTTTCTTTGAGCCAATCTTTAGTCATTCTTCCTATGGGCATCATAGAATCTAAGCAACGACTTCTAATCAACTGTTATCACAGTGTGTAGCTTATCTGCCAATTCTCTTCAAGAGTACAGATTTGTACTACATGGAATATACAGTATGTGCCAGCTTGAGACTGAAATGCAATGCAGGCTACCAAAACCATTGCCTGCAGCCTTCTTAATTTTCTTGAAAAAAAGAGAAAGAAGTTAAACTGCCTTCTTAAGACATATATAATGAAAGACATATATAATGAAAAAAATATACCTAAAATTATAAGTGAGAAAATACTTGCAGGGTGTTTGAAACAAAAATGAAATACAGAAACATTAAAATTAAAAAAAACATTCACCAAGAGAATCGTTGCCATACATTCAGTGAAGCAACCTTGAAATTCCAGGGCTGCAGAAAACAGAAAACAGCCAAACAAGGGGGATATCATGCATATTCAATCAAACACAGGGCTGCCTATTTCAATTTATACTGACTGGTAGAAATCTCTCATGACTGATTGTAAAGCAAATCTGAAAATTATTTAAACCAGAAATGCCAAAGCTGTAACAGCAGAATTTATATATGTAAAACAACCTGAAAAACTGCAATGTTCAGTAAGCCTTATCTTTACAAACCCATGCTAATCTCAAAATAATGCTAATCTAATGGCCTACATGGCAGACTAGAAGGATTTATCTTGCATAGTAGACCCTAAACATTTGCAATTTATTTTTTGTCTGAATCTATCATAGTTGAACAAATCATGACTTAAAACATCTACTGTGTGAAATTAAATGGACAAGGATCTTTATTGGTACCAAACCAAGTCAATCATACTATGCTAGGATTAGACAACTTTTCCCATTGAGGACCTTATTCCCACGAGACAATATATTAAGGAGCCAAATATATCAGTTTTGAGAAAACAAGGCCCTCCAAATCAGTGTTTTTCTACCTTGTAACTTTAAGATGTGTGGACTTCAACTGGCTGGGGAATTCTGAAGTTGAAGTCAACACTTCTTAAAGTTACTAAGGTTGAGAAACACTGTTCAAAACAATTTCTACATCCTCTATTATTGAGTGTTTGAGGCTGACATAGTGTTTGAGGCTGAACCCTCCAACTTCTGGAGGGTTCCAAGATTCTCCATTAGATTCTTCTTCTTCTTCTTTTTATTCTTTCTTCTGGAAAGAGGATTGGATCAGTTTAAAATTCAGCTCTTAAGTACTACCGGCGATACCAGAACATTCCCCAACATGGGATTATCTAACTGTATGAACAATGGACAAAGTATTCCTAACAATGGCCAGGATGGCAAGGAAGCTTGGGAATTGGAATCCATGCAAGTTGGGGAAGGCAATGCTATTTCTGGGGAAATGAGACAAGCTTTCCTGATGTACAGTATCTGAATCAAATGCAGATATAGAGGACAAATGGCACTGAGAGGTCTAAACACATATTTTAAAAGGATGAACAGAAGAGCTATTTTCTTTATATCTTTAAACTCTTTCACTGAAGATGAACACATGATAATATAAAATACATGCTTGCAAATCATGTGTTGTATTTAGGGGAATTACATCAGCCATTAAGTTGGTATTTTATATTTGTAATAAATCAATGCCTCATTCAGATGTCAGTAAAATGCATGGTATAATTTTGAATTGTATATTACTTTTAGAACTTGCAGGGGTTTTTTGGTTGGTTGGTTGGTTGGTTTCTTACTATGTTTAGAAGACTGATTCTTAAACATTAATGTAATTAGTGCCAGCTCAAGGTATCTGGCATTCCTAGTCCACAATGACTGAATCTGCCACCTCCCGATGAGGTGAAGATTTGCATTTTTAAGAAAGATTCAGAAAGAGGGTGCCCTCTAGGTGCCCCAGAACCAAGGACTGCTTGGCCTTATGCTAAAGCTGGCTCTGACTAGAAATCATGATCACTCCTCAACCCAAGCAGGTTAGATCTCCATAAAACATGGTGCTGCTATTATCCATGATCTTTTCAGTACAAAAGAGATTGAATATTTCAAGTGCCATAAGATTGGCATTGGGTAGGAATCCATCAGTGCTACTTTTTTTAAACCTGGTTGCATTGTAATAGAATCATAGTTCTTCTGTAATAGAATAATAGTCCACATATTGTGGCTGGCCATGGCTTACTGAATAAATCATGCAACACTGAGCCATAAACCATGGTTTAACTTACCCCATTTTACACATGTTAGAAATTTGCAAACTGCAATGATTGGGACATACTAAACATGCTAAAACAGAAGTGAGCAAATCAGGGAATAGAAAACAAAATATGGCTAAGATTGAAGTGTGAATCTAGTGGATTCATCCTAAGCCATAATATGGATTGTTGGTTTTGGTTTAGCATGTGTGAATCCAGCCAAACATGGTTAATTCTAAAAACCATGGTTGTGGTAATCTACCCTGAGATTTATGAATAGAGTATGAAAAAAAAAATTAAGTTGATGGTATGGAAATCTGAGTGATTCTCTACCATCACAATGAAATATTCTAAATTATTATTGCACCCTTAAAATGTGCTAATGATAAGATTCTTCTAGAAATACATTAGCAGGCCATCCAATAACTCTAAATACTTTGTCAAAACATTATGTCTTATCAAAGAAAGTACTGTTCATTGTGCAAAACTCCTCAAAGTCCTTTGAGGATTATCACTTGGTAGAAATGTACATTTCATAGTCCCGAGGACTATTATAACCCTTGTATTGCAAAGCAAGCCCACTTTGGCATGGGCAACTCCCATGCTTTAAAGTACCTTAGGTACTTTCAGTTTGAATCTTCTTGTCAGGATAATGTTGAAATTTATATTTAGGCATGCATTTATGACATGGAACTGTGTGCACTGACTTTATACACAATAAAGTGCATAAAGTGGATGTGGCTTCCAACAATATTAGGAGGAAAATCAAGTTGTGCGGCCCATACTTCCTCTCTCCCCATTACCTGAAAGCTTGGGAAAAGCCAGGTGTGATCCAAGCGTAAGGCCTGATTTACATATTCGGCCTGATTTATACTTTGTTCTAAGGGGTGATTTAACTGTAATTATAATATATAACAGGCCATAATTGGAAGGAAAGATAAATAGAGGACAACTAACAGCAGAATAGATGGATTCAGTTACAATGATGATGGGTGCACTGTGGAAGACCAGATTAGGGACAGGACCTCCTAGAGAAAAAACTACGTATTAGTGGTCACTAAGAGTCAACTCCAACTTGATGGTACATAATCATCAATCACTTTGGGTTCAAAGCAGAGCAAATCCCCTTATAACTCAACCGGAAGATCCTTTCCTCACTTCATTTCCTGTAGATCAGGGGTGTCAAACTGCCGGCCCCTGGGTCGGATGCGTCATGGCGAAACCGCGCCCACCCCATTGCCGGCAATGGAAAAAAAGTCATGCTATGTCGCGACACATCACGTGATGTTGCGAGTTTGACACCCCTACTCTAGATGAATGGACCTCACCTTTTATAATTGCCAGCCAGCAAGATTACCCTTCTGAAGGGCACCAGGTTGGGGAAGGCTGGAGCTTCTCTGTTTGAGAGTGACTAGAAATACACTTAGGGATTCATTGGATAATTCCATATTTTTTCCTGCCATATAAATATTAGTTAGAATATGATGCGACATGTGATGCGACACCCAGAAAAATACGGCACACTCCTGGGAAAGATTGAAGGCAAACGAGGTCCAGGCAGAAGAAGAACATCATGGCTTCAAAATCTAAGGGACTGGTTGGGACAAAACTCAGCACTTTTTTGTGCGGCTGCTGATAAAAATAGGCTCGCCAACATGATCACCAACGTCCGATAACGGATATGGCACAAGAAGTATAAATATTGGTCAAATCACAGTAAACCACAATGTTGTTTATTTGGTTTTGGCTCAGTGCAATCCCATCCATTCTGGTTCGTTATACAGACCTTTATGGATGTTTGACAAATCATGGATTAACATGATGTTTAAATCTAGACTTACAAATACTTTGTATCAAATCTCCCATTGCATGGCTTGTGCATCTTTCCCCCCCCAAAATAAATACATTTCATCTTTTAAATTTCATGTTAATTGATTAATTTTATCATATTTTAAATATTTTATTTATTTGCATCGCTGTAATCTCCCCTCCCCAAAGACACGTAACATTTTCATCAGAGATCATCACGGTCCTGTCAGACATTTTTCAGTGTCACAGCTCGCTCTTCTGAAAAATAACCATGATCCTTCCCCCCCCCAAAAACAGAAAAGTTACTAAGGAATATCATTAGCTTGGACAAGATGAAAATTTTAAGCCCTGCTTTTTGAGGACTTTAGAGGAATGAAATTTCCTTAGCCCCCTTTCCTCCTCACCCCTCCTTTTTTTTTTTGATGGAGTTTTTCAGAGATTTTAAGAATAAAAAACTTAAGGTCTTTATTTGGACACTTAAGCTCCCCAAATACCAGAATGATATATTTTTTGTGCTGTTGAGTTAGGGATGGCAGAGCTATTATTGGTTATGTAAAGATCCATCTTGGAAACTATTAATAGTATACCTAAGGCTTATCTTCCTTTTATTCTGCATTATTTCCTTTGTTTTTATTTTTTCCTCCAATTAAGCATTGCTTAAATAATCAGGGCCTTTAAAGAACCAATGGTAAAAAAACCCCTAACATTGTGCATTATAGTTTACTGTAGTTAGTTATCAGCCATTCTTGTCTGAGAGTAAAATGAGAAATTTAATAAATTCTTAGGGTAAGACAAATTATCAAACGTAGCCCAAATTATACGGTGAAATTGTTCAACTGGCTTAAGAGAGACTAGATCCTGGCTGTCAGTTCACCATGAACTCTGAACCAGTTACTCTTTCTCAGCCCAGCCATTTTCATAGGCAGAAGACAAAATTAGGAAAGACGAAGTCAATAAACTTCTAGAAGAAAGTGAGATATAAATGTAATAAATTTTAAAAAGTATTTTATTAGGACAATTTATAGAATTGCAAGCATACAGGTCTCTCCTTCTACAAAAAAATAAGAATAGCACTGCTACATAATAAACCAAAATATTTATCTAGTCCAGAATGCTATTCCTCTGTGGCTAATCAGAAGCTCCTGAGAAGCCTATAGGCAGGACAAAAATCTGAGCATCTTTGCTTCACTGTCAGCAACCACTAGTATCTGAAATTCTTTTATTTCTGTTGAGGGATTATGTAAGCTAGATTCACACCTTGCCAAACCACCATTTTGGAATCATCATCCATAGACTAAGCCACAGACTAAGCTGTGTTTACTCAACACACTGCAGCATATTGAACATACATACTTAGTGTAGGAACTGAGTCATAATATAATGGATATACCATAGCACAATATAAATAGCTTTATTTCACTTCTATTTGTCAAGTTCCTTTGCAGATGCTCCTGTTTGGTGGACATCATGTTGATATAGATCTTATAGAAGGGAATTCCATAGGTGCTTCTACATTTCCTGACATATTTTTCTTTATCTGTCCCAAATTCTTCACCATCAACATTACTTAGATGATTCTGGATACTAGCTTTTGTTGTGCTTTGTTGAATTTGGTTGATCTTTAAAAAACTAAGCTAGTCCTCAGATGGAGACTGCCATTTGAAAAGTCACCAGAAGCTAAGTCTCAAAGGTGATTTTTCAAAAGGCAACTGGACATTCTTTGTTTTTCTTGAAGAAGTTTTGCTTCTCATCCAAGAAGCAAGTTCTGAACTGAAGAAGCTTCTTGGATGAGAAATGAACTGTCTTCAAGGAAAAGAAAGAAAGAAAGTCCAGTTGCCTTTTGTAAAAGCACCTTTGGGACAACTATGACTAAATGACTGAGAATCTCCATAGACAACCAAAAGCTAAGCTTTACCTGAGGAAGTCTTAAGTTTCCCTATTGTTATATTTCTATTATGTTCTTTTCTTCTCAGTTCCAAATGCCAAATATCCATTTCTTCATCAGGAATTGATGAGGGTTGATCTTTTCCCATTTTTCCAAAAGCTTGTTGGCAGTTTATTTATTTAGAAAATTTATTGGCTGCCAATCTTACCTCAGGGTAAGCAGAACTGCACCCAGGACTGTTAGGATGGCTTTCCCCAGATATTACATTATCAATAATGCTCCAGTTCCGATTAATCACCAACATTTTACAAAGCACACAGCTAACTCTAAAATTCACATGTTGTAGGAATGGATAACATGAAAGGAAGAAAAAGTACCAGCTGCAATAATGAATACAGCTGACCTCCTCTGGCTATAAAATATACCAATAAGTAAATATATTTGTGGTTTTTATTGATTGTTGTATGTATTTATGTGTTTCTGTGAGATGGACATCAGTGACTTTAGCTTTTGCTCCTTTTGCGGCCATCTAAGGCTACCAGATCTTAAGAAGTTCTGAACTTAAGAAGAGCTGAAGATGGATCAGACCTTACATTCATCTACTTGAGCATCCTGTACCCCAGTAGCTCCTAAGTCCAGGCTGGAGAGCCATTAAGCACCTTCCAGCAACCTCTATTTTAAACGAGCTGTCTTCCAGCTAATAACCGAAGACATCAATATGGGACATTGTAGGAGAAAAGCAGGATCCATTTATGGCAGACCAAAATCCGAAGAAGTCCACATTTTATTAAAAGGCATACAGCTCCCTTCCTAAGAGGCCTCCCTTCAGCCACTCCATGCATCTGAAGAGAGGAACCGTGGGTCGTGAAAAGTTAACGCTTCTTGTTACTCCTATGAGGACTGGCTGGCCGTCAATATCAGCAGCCACGGCTAGCTTGATTCTCCAGGAACCGAGCCAGTCCTCTTAAAGCCATCCGTGCCGGCTCCCAGGAGCACAGCCGACGGCAGCCCGTTCCACAGTTTTAAAGCTGCGCTCGAGGAAATATGGCATCCACTGATGCGGAGCCTCCCTGCCTTTGGTCCTCTAGTCTAGTCCTCGCTTCGCTGCTCCACGCTTTGCGCTTCGAGATGCTCAAAGGCGGCGCCCCGTGCAGGCTCGCCGCCTCCATGCCCCCCCCCCCCAAACCTCCGAGAGGGGCAAGAGAGAAGCTCCGCGGCTTAGTTCCCGGCAGATCGTGGCTGCCCTTCGCCCACCTCCGGGAGCGACCCGTTCTCGGAGGCGTTAGGAAGGCGGAGAAGCGGGCGTCCTCCCCGCGGCGGGAGATGCGGTAGAGCACAGCGCCACCTACTTGCCGCCGCCGCGATAGCAGCGCGTGAGTGGCGCTCCTCGCCGAGCTGCTTATAAGAGAAGGGGCGCGAAGAAGGAGCCCGCAACTCGCCTCGCCCACGGGAGCCGCACTTCGCTCCTCGACTCCCCGCCCGCCCGCCCGCCTCCCCGACCTGGCTCCTGTCCTGCGAGGGGCGCAAGGGCGACCGCGAAACCCCGGCGTACCTCAGCAGTGGGGACGGGCGGCCCCGCTTCGCCCAACCGACCCACGTGGTTCCCGAAGCCGGGTCGGTTCGCGGCAGCGGAGCGCTCGCTTGACCTGAGGCGGCTGGTGCTGCTCCCCGCGGCCGTCGCTCCGCCGGCTAGTGGTGGACGGGGAGGAAGAGGCCACCTGGCCGGGCGGGAGACGCGCCGCGCCGCGCCGCGCCGCTGCTCGGGCGTGGGTGCCTCGGTTCCAGCCCGGAGGCGTCTCCTTCGGGCTGCGGCAGCTTTGGCAGGTCCGCTATTTCCAGCGCTTCTCGGACGGGGCGAGCGGCGCGGCGGTGGCGGCGGTTATTCGAGCCCCTCGGAGCTTCCCACGTATCTTAAGCGGAGAGTAACCTTAATTTAAACCAGCGGGGCTTGTGCCGAATCCACGTGCACGGGATTACCGCTGCCTTGGAAGCGGAGGCGGCTTCCCGGGCTCGGGTCGCGCGCGGGTCCTCGCCTCTGGCCGGGCGGATCTGCGGACCGAAACCCGACGGCACCGCCCGACGCTCGTTGCCCTGCCCGGGGTGTGTAAAACTCGCGGGGCTTCTTAGCCGCCCGGTCGAACTCCGAGCCTCTAAGGAGGCCGGGCAGCCGGAGCCCCGCCGAGTTGGAAAGGGCTCCCTCCTACAGCGCGCTTTGCCTCCTCGGAAGTCCTCCCGGTTGACTCCTGGGGTTGACCCTCCGGGCAGTCAGCCTGGACTTGCCGTCTTAAAGCCACGAGTCTGTATGAATGTCCTGTTCTCAACCTCTCTTGCGCTTCCAGATCGGCCGGAGATGCTCGGAGCTGGCCGGACTCGGCGAAGAGGCTCGGCCGGCGTGCGAGTCTGAGCGGCTCCCGGCGCCGTCTCCCCTTTCGCCCGTCACCTCGCCGTCCCGAGGGAAGGGAAGGAGGGCGGCCCGTGACTCCCCAGCGCCGCTACCGGCGGCCGAACCTCCGCTTTCCCCCTGCCTGGTGAGTCTCCAGTTCCCGGAGCCGAAGGATGCAGTTTCGCCTCTTCTCCTTTGCTTTGATCGTCCTAAACTGTATGGATTACAGCCACTGTCAAGGCGGCCGGTTGAGACGCGGCAAGAGAGGTGAGCCACCTCCTCCTCCATCTCTGCCCTTCTCCATCCAATGGGCGGCTTATCCTTCCTTCCTTCCTTCCTTTGGCCTGTTTATCTCCCCTTTTTAACTGGAATAGGTGGACTCTCCTTTTTAAGTTTTGATGTGATTTAAAATTGGGGTGGGCTGGGTGGGAAGTGGACAAGGCTCCTGGAAGTTCCGTTTTCCTCTTTCATGGAGAAAGAGACCCTTCCCCGCTCCAGTCCCTTCCTTTAAAAGCTTCCCACCACAAAAAAGGGAGACCCCCACATAGGTAGAGGTTGTGCAACATATTCTGCTTGGCTGGTCTTACTACTTACTATACTGTTTTAAGATTCTTTGTGGCTCAGCCACAAAACATACCCCAAACCCAGAAAAAGTTAACAACCACCTTGTTGAGAAAATGTATTCTCTCAACGTCCTTAATTGCATTTGGTCCATCTGATTCCAATACCGCAGTCCTGCAGTCCTAATCTCCGGCTCAGGCTGAATCATATACAGTTTGCTCTTGGGCAAATGAAGCAAACACTAATAGAAAATATGTGCCAAGTAAATAGCCAAGCAGGTGCCATAGAGCCTTTACAGCCTTGCTGTGCCTCTACCCCAAAAAATTGGGATTGCAGGGAAAGATGTATGCCAAAGATGTATGCTCCGGGTTGAAATGAGGGATACTTGGTGCTCTTTGATCTTGGTTGTTTTCTTGCAGACATTTCATTACCCAAACTAGGTAACATCATCAGTGCTAGTGTATGCTTGCCATTGAAATGGAATGATCTATCTCTGCATATGATCTGTTGTAATTGCGGACATGTCAAATAATTGTTTCCCCATACCCCACTTCCCTTTGATGCTTCTTGATCCTTTTGATGTGTGTTGCAAACGGAAATGTAGAGCAATCTCTGAGGCTGGTGGGACCTGTGGAATTATGGGGTGACAAGGATTCCAAGTAAATTCATGGCATTTGCATGACCATGAAGAAAGTGCAGGCCCCTCACAGAGGCAATGGAAGGTCACTGCTGATAATGACTTTGCCCATCCTGTACTTAATTGCGTATTCCCATTTTCTGTTGGGAGATCTGGCAAAGGACAAGGTTGGCAAGAATCCTGAATTAAATTATAAAATATTCTGGTGTTTGGGTACACCTGTAAGAAATAGAAGGCTTCAGATATGAAAATACCATGAAGAGCTAATTTGTGATATTTTGAGAGAGCATTCGCAATATTGAGCATCATTTTGTCTTAATTGTGCTATTAAAAGCAGACCTTTCCCAGGGTTTTTTTTTTTAAGGTCCTATTGATAGTTTTCCTCTGGGTTGTGCAAGCAGAAGATGGTCAAATTGGTATTTGACTTGAGAGTCAAAATGCTGAACAAAGAGAGAAAGCAAATACTCTGTGAATGGTAGAACTAGTAACTGTTGCCTACTGCAGATGTTGCAACAGAATGTGGCGTGTGTTGATTTTTGCACTTTGCTTCTCCATTGTATTTATAATTTCCTATTAAACTTTGAAGACTCCAGTCAAACTAGCCAGCTAGTTGGATATAAAATTTACTATTGGTCCTGTCTACAAACTAGTGACTAATATCTTCTTCATTTGCTAAACCCAGGCTGAAAGTGTATTCACTATTCTGTTTTTCTGTTGCTGTTTTTTATATTATTATTATTATTATTATTATTATTATTATTATTATTATTATTATTATTATTATTATTATTATTATTATTATTATTATTATTATTATATTGTTGTTGTTGTTGTTGTTGTTGTTGTTGTTGTTGTTGTTGTTGTTGTTGTTGTAGAACTCAGTGCTTTGCTATCCTTGATGTCACTTTTCCATCAGGACTGGCTAGCCAGCAGTTTACTACTTTATCATTTCCTACTTGCTTACACTGCATCCTAGGGTTTGACCCACTTCCCTACACTTTTAGGCTTGTTTTACAATTGGAATAAAGGGAATATCTACTAATAACTCAAATAAGTCCTTTATGTCACAGTATTAGGTAGACAATAAAACTGTCAGGCAACTTCTCTGTAATGGTTCTTTTCACCTTCATTCATGTAGTTGTCTAGAAATAAGTTTTGAACATGCACAGATGACCATGTGCAAGTGGATGTTAAAAACAGCAGTGACATTAGACCACTGCAGAAACAAAATTCCACCTCTTCTTTCTATTTCCTGAAAGAGAATTTAGTATCAAAATTTCATTCTAAAAGAGAAAATAATGTTGGTGACATTTTCATGGAATAGGTGATGTTTTTGCACTGATTGAATTATAAGGTGGTCTGAGGGCATGTGTGAATAGCCTGTTTGTGCAGTACAAGCCTCTCACTGATGCCCTGCAGCTTCCCTCTCAGTTCTTGCACTTCAGTTTATCTCCTGGGTGTTGGGGTGGAGAAGATACATGAACAGCCAGGGAGACTTCAAATGATGTCCAAGAGGGAAGCTGCCGCAGCCCCATCTACTAATTTCCACAGTCAGATAGACTCAAACACACCAGCGAGATCTCTTGCAAAAAAGTTCTCAAATACCTTAAAACATTGCTAGCAAAACAAACAAAAAATCTTTTCATGGTGAGGGAGGGTTTTTAAAAAATTGTAAGGCAGTTTGTAGTATATCATTAAACACAAACAGTTCTCTGAAAGTATCTTTGACTAAAAATTGCATTTGTTTCTTGCTGTTTAGACATTGAACTGGTATGGATTAGGAGAGGAAAGCAAGTGTTGAATTGCTTATAGGTTTGGGTTTCTTCATGAAGCCCTTAAAGTAGGGAACCCATATCTTTTCACAAAAAAGACCTTTCACATTGCAAAACGTGAAACAGAAAGAATGGGTTTCTTAAAGCTTCCTGTGTCCTTTAAATTATTCACACTGATTGTAATAGTGCAGGCTACTTTATGATGGGATATGATGTATGTTTACAAGGTCCTTCTGTCCTAGGATATTCATGTGGGTTATTTAACAGCCACCTTTGGAGACCTGCAGTAATAGGTCATATAGGCTGCAATGTCTTGCATTTTTTCTTTAAGATATTTGCTATATTGGAATTCTAAACCCATAATTTTCAGATTGACTCAGCAGAACAAACTGAAAGTATCCTATACTTGAAATACATCATAAAGGGGAGACTACTATGTTTATATTTTTCCTGGAATCAAGTTTCAGTAGACTTATTTCTGATTAAACACATCCAAGATTATAGTGTTATATTTCTAAGACAATAAAGCCATGGTATCCCAGCCCTTTCTATGAGTTGTCCAATTGATGAGATTACTTATTGTTGTTGATATTAGACTGTTTGAATGGTCCTCCCTGCTGAAGACTGAAGAAGAGAAATTTGTTCCTTTGCAATATTCTAGAGGATATAGTGCTCTTCCCACAAAACTTTAACCTCAACTGGGCAATTGGCATTTTCATTTTGTGTGTCACTGGAAATGGAAATCATGTATTCCAATGATTGTTGAATTAACATCTCATGTAATAATGAGGCCAAATGGTTGTTAAATTATTTTCTTCTAAACTTGGTTGAAAGAAAAAATGTAGTACCCATGGGCTATGAATGTGCTCTCACAACAGTATATAATACATAAATTGAAGGCCATTTGCTCATTCTTCTTGATTAATTTTGAGCCTGATAATGTTATGGGTTGATTAGGCCTTTGAAGTAATGACATTTTTTGACTTTGATTAAATTTGTGGGCAGATGCTATGAAAGCCTGTTTTAAATCTTGGTCAGTTCTTTATCAGTTCAGTTGTTTTCTGCCAAGTTTTGAGCATGGGATTATTTGCTTTGTAGCTATTATGGTTACAAAGCCATGGGCTAGTTTAGATGAGGCTCCCAGTAAAGATAGCCACAAAGAGGAGCTCAAACTATTCTTGATTATTGGATACTACATTAATATAAAGTAGAAAAAAAATGTGTCTGGTTAGTTTCTGGGATCTTATATCTGAAGTTGTGGTGAGACTGTGTTGTTACTACCTCTGTTTAGATGGCCTGAACAAGGCTTGTATTTGTTCAAATAAATCTTCCTTAGCAGCATATTGGGACTCTAAAAATGACATAAGATGACTAAAATGCTGTTTTGCTAGAACTACATTAGTCAATAGTGGGATGAGTTAAGAGTTCAGTTTAAAACAGATATTCATAGAAGCAGGCTAATCTTACGGCACAATGCCATTGATATTTTAATGTTTCACTTAGTAATCTATTTCTGTCAACAAAAAACTGCAGCTGGTGGAACCGGCTGAACATTACAACTGCAAGTCTGTGTAGAGCATAATGTTGTTATACTTTTTATTTCAGCTGATCTTGGAAAAGGTTTGTAGAAACTATATATTCAACTTCTTACTTCATAAAGGAAATCTTGATTAAAATATAGTGGACATATAGTCCACCAATATTTTTCTTTGTTGGGTATTTACAAAGCTTGACAGTATAATTTTCAAACCAGGTTACTGTTTTATTTAACATGAAGATCCCCAACTTGATGTCCTCAAGGTTTATCGGAGTGTGACTTCCATCATCTCTAGCATAGCCAATGAGATGTAAATTATGTGGGTTTTTTTTCCCTCTTTAGAAAATGCTTTTCTTTCTTTCCATCTCCCCAATCCCAATTCCAAACTAAAGTTATTCAATATTTTATTTTATTGAAAATGACAGCAATTATACATTTTTTCTTTAATGAGCTGTGCTTAAAAAGAAATCCATATGCTGTATCTTTAATTAAATATGGAACTATTGTAGACCTCAGGCTAGACAATAAGGGACAATAGTAAAAAAATCCTGCATTTTACAAGCAGGTTTAAGAACCGTATTGCAAGAAAACTGAAATGAATAGACATCTAAGCCATGTTTTGCAAATTATCCCCCTCCTTCCTCCCATCTCACTTGAAAAAAAAAATCTCCATAAGCTGGTTTTAATTGATGCCATGTTCCCTGGTTGATCTTAGATGAGCAATTGTGCTTCTGGGATGAAAAGCTGGTCTAAAAGCAATTGTATCCAAGTTAGCTCCTTGTTGGATGTTTAGCTGTTGGCCAAATAGAATTGGTGTTGACAATTGACTTATCTGGTGTCTCTTTATAGTGTCAGTCTGGGCATTTGTTACATTGAATTATGTTAAAATGTGATGTGTTTAGCTAATTTAAAGAAATGAGCTTGAGGATGTTCAGAGCTAATTTGAGTATATAACTGGAATTGTGTGCAAATGCTAAAATGAAAGAGTAAAGTTCCTGTAAAATAAAGCTCCTCTACACATACTTGCATGCATACAGATGCCCCATCTGCAAAGGAAAGTGTGCGTACTGGGAGTTAGATCTACCCTGGCATACCACTGGGTCTTGTGTCCATAATGACTTTGTCTAAATGAAATAGCTTTCCTGGCATAGAGTAGCTCCTTGGAGAGGTCTCACCCAATTAAGAAAGGCAAGTGTATCATTTTTTTTGAAGTACAGGCTTTTTTAAAAGCATCTATTTATTTAAAAAAACCAAAATGTTGGAATATGAATGCATTGGTATGTATGTACAAGGCAAATGTTTTTTTTTTAAATGTTATTCTGAGTAGTTATGGTGGCTTCACAATGTGCAATTTCTGCAAATAATCCTTTTTGTTTGTGCTCCTAGCCATATATTGGAGGGATTTTATTGAATTTGTACAATGTGTCGAGATATAGTTATATGGAGAGTTCACGTACATGTTATATTTTTTATGCTTGGCTGCATCACAGCCAAAGAATCCTAGTTCAAGTCTGAATAGAAGGAAGTTATTTTGGGAAGGTGAAATTTAGGATAGGAAAATCCTAAATGGGGAAAACACTACTTTCTCACTGCTATTTTAAAACTTGCTAATCCCATCATAGTTTTTCTTCCGAACAGGATTTCAAACGTATTTTTAATTTGTAGAAAAACAATGCGAGAAGAAAAAGTTGTTCTCCTATCCTTTGAAAAGCACCTTTTCTTTCTTTCTTTCTTTCTTTCTTTCTTTCTTTCTTTCTTTCTTTCTTTCTTTCTTTCTTTCTTTCTTTCTTTCTTTCTTTCTTTCTTTCTTTCTTTCTTTCTTTCTTTCTTTCTTTCTTCCTTCCTTCCTTCCTTTCTTTCTTTCTTTCTTTCTTTCTTTCTTTCTTTCTTTCTTTCTTTCTTTCTTTCTTTCTTTCTTTCTTTCTTTCTTTCTTTCTTTCTTTCTTTCAAAAAAAGCAAGACTCTTTTCCATACATTAGGGTAGTGTTCTCCAAAGTGGTCAAGGATTGTTGGAACTATCCATCATTCTCTATTCACTTACCATTTGTTGTTGTTAGTATTTTTAGTGAAACTAGTATTTCATTATTTTCATGTAATAAGTGGAAAGTTGATGAACAATCTGCAGCTTCATGAACAGGAGGATGAGATGAAGAATTTGGAGAGTCTTGCATTAGCAAAATGTGGGTAGCCCTTAGATCTTTTACACATTACACTTTTTCTAGAATTATCAGATCTTTGGCTTTGGGTGATGTGCATTTCCAGTTTGTTAAGGCACGGATTAGAATTGTAGAGATCTTCACGTGTGGAAGCTCATTAGGGTAAATTCAGGCCAGACATACTCTTTTAACCCAGCACAATTCACAGACTCATTGTGAGGAAAAATATGTCACTACCTGGCTCCTAGAGGAAAGGGGAGATATAACAAAGACAGGCAGGGAACGTTATATGTCCCATCTCCTAAGGAGGTCCATATAGCACAGGGGTCTTCAAACTTGGCCCTTTTATGACTTGTGGACTTCAGCTCCCAGAATTCCTCAGCCAGGCACGCTGACTGAGGAATTCTGGGAGTTGAAGTCCACAAGTCATAAAAGGGCCAAGTTTGAAGACCCCTGATCTAGCGGGACCAAGAAGAAAGGTCTTCTCCAGGGTGGCTCTTTACCTGTGGAACATCATCCTCATTGAGAGAAGATTGCCCTCCCCATACACTTTGACATTCTTTCCCAAGGCCTTAAAGACATGGTTTTACCAACAAGCCTGGGGATCCCAGAGTGAGATGGAACCATCAAGTGGCTCATTTCATTGTTGTCGCCAGGAGAGTGGGAGGTTATCGCTTTTTAAATTGCTGTTGTATTGGGCCTTTATCCTTGTAAGATGCCCAGAGTCACTGAGAATGATATGGGTGGTCATATAAATTTTCATAAGTAAATAAAGACAAATGGAAGGCACCAAGTTGAAGAAGGCTGCTTCAAGATGCTATGTTTGGATTCAACATGTAGTTTTAACTAAAACAATAGGAAACACACTTGCCGTGAAACACAAAAATAAAACATTCAAAGTTATATATATAGAAAGAATACGATTACTTCGGTTTTATAAAACAGTTGAAAATGTTTGCATTTCGAAGGACTCTCCTTCAGTCTTGGTGTTTAAGAGCCAGGAAAAATAAAGGGTTGGGGAGGAAGAAGGGGAAAAAAAGTGGCTGATCGGTGAACCGTGCTCCAATTTTTTCTCACCATCTTGCCTGTTGAAAGATTTCTGGAAACTGAAAGGTTTCAGCTATTTTGTAAAATGTCAATTGGCCTAATGTAAGTTTTGGCTCTGTGTATTTTGGATCATGTATGGAGTTTCTACAACTAGCATTTCTTGATTCCTCAGGAGGTTTTACATATACCGATCTCCATGATACATACTGCTGAAGCAGGCTGGGCAATTTCCCCCTCAAAATTAGTTTTATAACGGGTTGGTGATTAAATAAAAACCTGCTTCCAGCAAAGGGGGAAAAAATAAAATAAGAGGCATAGTACATGGAAGATGGTGTCATGGTCAGCTGCATCCAACAACTATGGAACAAAACTTCTAGGATTTTGCTGAATCCTTCAAAACTGACAAATACATTTGGCATCCTTACTGCACTGAAATTGGTTTTTCTGTTTAAAAAAATATTGTGTGGCAATTAGAAGCCACACTCATTTAATGTGTCAACACAAGAACTCTGTGGTTTGGCTTTTAACATACAAAGTGGAATATAAGAAATATAGAGGGAGACATTTTGGTACTGGAAGTGAATTTTGACTAGTCTGTTTGGCTTGCAGAGATGGAAACACCCACATTAATTATAGATGATATTCTATGCTCACTTACCTGCATATAAACCTTAATAAGGATTATTCTTGTTTTCCTATGCCTATAATCACCAGACACTAGATTAATATGTAGGACTGAGTCTTTAGACCCAGATCCCTAACCCTCTAGATTTGCCTGCATGCTTTTTAAGCTTACTGATCTTTGCTGCTAATCTATTCCAATGTTCCATTTACCCTACTGCCACCATTACAATCTAACACACACTGCCAAAAAAGCCAACACAGTGCTAGGCTGCATTAACAGAGGGATAAAATCAAGATCACGTGAAGTATTAATACCACTTTACAATGCCTTGGTAAGGCCACACTTGGAATACTGCATCCAGTTTTGGTCACCACGATGTAAAAAAGATGTTGAGACCCTAGAAAGAGTACAGAGAAGAGCAACAAAGATGATTAGGGGACTGGAGGCTAAAACATATAAGGAACAGCTGCTGGAATTGGGTATGTCTAGTTTAATGAAGAGAAGGACGAGGGGGGACATGATAGCAGTGTTCCAATATCTCAGGGGCTGCCACAAAGAAGAGGGAGTCAAGCTATTTTCCGAAGTGCCTGAAGGCAGGACAAGAAGCAACGGTTAGAAACTAATCAAGGAGAGAAGCAACCTAGAACTAAGGAGAAACTTCCTGACAGTTAGAACAATTAACCAGTGGAACAACCTGCCTCCAGAAGCGGTGAATGCTCCAACACTGGAAGTTTTTAAGAAGAGACTGGACGGCCATTTGTCCAAAATGGTATAGAGTTTCCTGTCTGAGCAGGGGGTTGGACTAGATGACCTCCAAGGTCCCTTCCAACTTATTATTATTATTATTAATTATTATTATTATTAATTATTACTATTATTATTATTTTATTATTATTATTATTACCTCTTTTTGTTGTTAAACACAATTGCAACAACATCAGACTCTTTATAGTGAACAAAGCATAACTGATGTTCTTAAGAGGTCATATTTCTTGAATGTCTCTTGGCAGGTTGAGCCAAGTTACTGCATATCGATGGAGCCCAATGCAGTTTTAATGATGAGGAGGCATTCTGCCTATTTTGATTGAGAAGCGAGAATCTCTTCCTCCAAGGGACAGCTTTGATCCTTGCTTGCTTTCATTCTGCTTTTCCAGAGGGTCTTTTGAACTGTTTACAGTTACAAATGATAAAATAATAAAAAATGTAAAATAGTTTTTTTTTTCCTTTTAGGAATAGAAATTTCATAAAGGGATCACTAGGTTTTACAGAGGGAGATTCAAACTTAAAATGAGGGATTTCTAGACCTTTTAAACGGTGGAGAAGCTCTCGGAATGCCCAGTCACTAGAGATTTTCAAACAAACATTGGACAACATTTTGACTGGGATGGTTTGAGGATTCCTGACCTGGGCAATGCATTGGACTAGAACAGGGGTCCTCAAACGTGGCCACTTTAAGACTTGTGGACTTCAACTCCCAGAATTCCCCAGCCAGCATGGCTGGCTGGGGAATTCTGAGAGTTGAAGTCCACAAGTCTTAAAGTGCCAAGTTTGAGGACCCCTGGACTAGAAGGCCTTCAAGGTCATTTCCAACCCTGTGAGACTACGATTTACCTACAGGTAGTCCTTGACTTAGGACCACAATTGGGCTTTGAATTTTCATTGCTAAGCCATGTGATCGTTAAGTGAGTCATCCCACGACTGCATCACGTTTTATGACCTCTTTTTTTTTTTGCCACGAAGGTCACAAATGGCAATCAGACGATACCAGGATTCTGCAACCATTATAAATATATTCTGTGGTTGCCAAGTGTCTGAATTGTGATCACGTGACTGTGGGTCACTTGCAATGCTCAAATGTGTGAGGTGTGGGTCAGCACTATTACAGCTTCAAGCGATTGCTCATAAATGCTCCGAAATTGAGAATGAGGTTTACTTCATTTTTAGGGTAAAGTTCCCTCTTTCTGGCAAGGAAGATGACACTGGAGTGATTAAGAGAGATTTCACAGGAGGCAATGGATTTCTGTAACCTCTCACCCCTCCCAGTGTAACACCTGATCACACCATCAAGGAAAACAGGCTGACCCTACAAGAAAAAAAAAAACTTCAGTTAAACTTGGGTAGTTTTGCTGATAGGATTTCCTTTTGAATAAGCAAGATCATGGCCATAGGGACTGTGTTAAGTGCTTGTGTGAGAGTTTGATTTTTGTTTGGCTTCCATTAGTTGTCGAAGACCCTGTCCTCCATTCCTGTAGGTGTCATGTATAAGATCATTATCACACCAGTGTTTTAGCTCAATATTACTAGCGTTGCAAGTGGGAGTATTGGCCTGAGAGTGTAGCTTTTCTCTCCCAAACTAGGAGTTCAGGATCTATATGGGTTGAAAGCCAGCAGACCAATTATGAAGAAAAGCCATCCCCTGACTCTACTCTATTTTGATTGCACTTTTCAGTGCTTGCTTTCCAAATTGGTTAATGCACTGATGTCTTTATGAATTCCTAATGCATTATTGGATGAGGGTTGCCTGGATCATTTTGCGGTCCAGTGGTGACGCTTGGGGAATTTGCAGCCTTTTGATTGACACATCTGGCTGCAGTTCAACAAGTACTTTCAAAGAGCTTTGAGATGCTTCTTCTTAATCCTCCTGTGACATGAAATCAAAATAATAGTAGACTTTGTTTCTGTATCTATAGATAAACCATATCAAAGGTGTGATAGCAATGAGTTCCTTGCTGAGGCAGAAAACTACACTTTGAAGAGCTTCATTGAAAGTGATCTCTTGGGCTGCAGATATGAATCCAGAACTACTGGATGGATTTGCATATGCTTCTAAACCATAATATGGTTCGCTTAATTTTAATAATAATAATAATAATAATAATAATAATAATAATAATAATAATAATAATAATAATAATAATAATAATAATAATAATAATAATAATAATAATAATAATAATAATAATAATAATAATAATAATAAAGTTGGAAGGGACCTTGGAGGTCATCGAGTCCAACCCCCTGCTCAGGCAGGAAACCCTATACCATTTCGGACAAATGGCTGTCCAGTCTCTTCTTAAAAACTTCCAGTGTTGGAGCATCACCACTTCTGGAGGCAGGTTGTTCCACTGGTTAATTGTTCTAACTGTCAGGAAGTTTTCTCCTTACTTCTAGGTTGCTTCTCTCCTTGACTAGTTTCCATCCATTACTTCTTGTCCTGCCCTCAGGCGCCTTGGAGAATAGCTTGACTCCTCTTCTTTGTGGCAGCCCCTGAGATATTGGAACACTGCTATCATGTCCCCCCTCATCCTTCTTTTCATTAAACTAGACATACCCAATTCCAGCAAACGTTCCTGATATGCTTTAGCCTCCAGTCCCCTAATCATCTTTGTTGCCCTTTCTGCACTCTTTCTAGAGTCTCAACATCTTTTTTACATCGTGGTGACCAAAACTGGATGCAGTATTCCAAGTGTGGCCTTACCAAGGCATTGTAAAGTGGTATTAATACTTCACGTGATCTTGATTCTATCCCTCTGTTAATGCAGCCCAGCACTGTGTTGGCTTTTTTGGCAGCTGCAGCACACTGCTGGCTCATATTTAAGTGATTGTCCACTAGGACTCCGAGATCCCTCTCACAGTTACTACTATTGAGCAAGGTACCCCCTATACTATACCTGTACATTTGGTTTTTCTTGCCTAAATGTAGAAACTACTTTTTCACCATTGAATTTCATTTTGTTAGATAGCGCCCAGTGTTCAAGTCTGTCCAGGTCCTCCTGTATCTTAAGCCTGTCTTCTGGAGTGTTGGCTATTCCTGCCAGCTTGGTGTCATCCGCAAACTTGATGAGTTCCCCATCTATCCCCTCGTCCAAATCGTTGATGAAGATGTTGAAGAGCACTGGCCCCAGAACAGAGCCCTGGGGCACACACTGCACACATTTTGACTTAGGTTAATGTGCAAACCCAACCGTTATAGTTCAAAACTCATGTTCTGTGGTTTAACATTACCCATGCATTTTCACATTGCAGTTTATTCACTAAATCATAGTTTTAAAACCCTGGCTTAATTTTTGTTTAGTTTTGACAGTGTAAACTCGGCTCCTGTGGTTTATAGGCAATGCTTTATATCTTAGCATAGGTTTCTCAGTGATTGTTGTTGAGAGTTTGGGGAGCTGAGACTCCTCTATGAGAAGTTTGCTCAAACTGGGAAAAGTGAGTTTGCTGTTATATGTGAAGTAGGCTATTGTGGCTTCCTCAGCAAACTGATTTCAAACAATAACAGTTACGTATTGAAGTGCATATCTAGTCACTGAAAGCCAAATTAGTAAAGTATTGGAGGATATGCTTCCTTTGTGATGTGTCAATGATTTTATAATTATCATGTAAAAAAGTGTACCAAAAGTCAGGCCCATAGTCCAATCAGATATGTTTGATTAATTAATATTTGTAATTAAGACTATTTTTTCAGAGAAAATTAGATTACATAAGCTTTATTGTTATTTTAGATTACATAAGCTTTAATGTCAGTTTAGATTACATAAGCTTTATTGTCATTTGTTCTTGTGAGCACAATGGCACACATTAAAACTGAAATTTAGTTGCTTCCTCTCAAAGTATACACATACATAACGCGCATTTAAAACATGCTATATACAACATATCTATATACCTACACACTTACATATAAATAACATAGAAATATTAATTACTGTTCATCTAACGCAGGGGTGTCAAACTGCCGGCCCACGGGCCGGATGCATCATAGCAAAACCGCGCCCACCCCATTGCCGGCAATAGCAAACAAAGTCACGATACGTCGCGACACATCACGTGACGTTGCGAGTTTGACACTCCTGATCTAACGGAAGGAGGAAGTTTTAGAGTTCACAAGGTTAATACTGTATGGAACAAAGCTGTGACTGAATCTGGATGTTCTGCTTCGGATACCACAGAGCCTCCTCCTAGAAGGTAACAAGGAAATGTAGCGTACCTACGTATATTCAGGGATTATGCTTTAAATAAGCAAGAAATTGTTTAGAAGACAATGGCAACTATTCAAACATTTGATGCAACACATATGAATTCCCTATGGGTGAATGTCTATGGAGATTCTCAGTCATCCTGGTCATGGTTGTTCCAAAGGTGCTTTTTTCAAAAGGGAACTGGAATTTCTTTGTTTTTGGTTGAAGATGTTTCGTTCTCATCCAAGAAGCTTCTTCAGTTCTGCCAAAGCTTCTTGGATGAGAAGTGAAACATCTTCAAGCAAAAAGAAAGAAAAGTCCAGTTGCCTTTTGAAAAAGCACCTCTGGATCCCTATGGGTGACTTTTAATACACCGTGTACATTCAGTTGATAGAGCTTATTGAATCAAGTGCATGTGGAATAATATTATGTTTCTGTCGCCTTGTGGTTTTTATATATACTAATATATATTTTGTTTCACTTGATTTATAGAATATACTCCAACCAGGGGATTGACCAATATATTAAGCCAGAAGTCTTATTTTACAAACAATAATGGCTGAATTCAGTTGATACTCAGTTACGGTATATTTCTTTACCTAGACCAATCAAGACTGATAGTAAAGGATTTAACCTAATATCTGAAGTCTGTAAGGGTCTGGATGGAACAAAACAATTTGAGATTCAACCCAAGCAATATAAATTAATGAGCTGAGCTTTACAACTGAAATCAGAACAGTACTGAGATTATGCTATCTCAGAAAAGCAGGTTTGCAATTTGGAGATTTTTCTGGATTTTCATATCCTGCAGGAACAACAGTTTGCTACATTAGTAGCAAAACTAATGTAGAATTCTCAGACTTATTCTCTTGCCAACTGAGAATATAAATAATACAAATAGAAACAACTCAAGGTGGTGAACATACCCAACACACCTCCCTCCCTCTATTGTTTCCACAACAACAATCCTGTGAAGTGAGTTGGCTTTCATGGCTAAGGTAGGACTAGAACTCACAGTCTCCCGCTTTTTAGCCTGATGCCTTAACTACTAAACAAAAGTAGCTAACTTGCACATTTGACTTGCACAATTCCCAATGAAGAGTGATTGTGCTCACTGTGAAACTATATTAAATTTTACCCCATTATTATTTCATATTGAACAATTTGGAAAGCCCTAACGTACGTTAGCTAGTTGAGGGGTGAGGAGGCTATATTATGTCAGATCCACCAAATGTCACTAGTAAGCAGAACAAATGCTATCTCAGTACTATACCCAAGTCTGAAACTTGATTTAAAATAGTCCAGATTATTACTTTCTTCCAGGATCCTCTACAGTTGCAATCTAATCACTTCACAACAGCCTTCTCTAGAAAAGAAAGTTGTGGACTGAACAAAAATTGTCCAGAACAGTTGGGCCCAGCAAAGATCTCTTGAGGAATGGATTCACCACCATCTCATTCATGCCTCTGAGGACAACCCCCTTGCTCAACAACAGAGAGTATAGTATGGATGCTTTGAGGCATCCACGAGGGACATAAGTCTAATAAACAAGTGGTCATTGAATATAAATGAATGTTCAAATGAATGCATCTTTTACTCAGACTGTTCTAGTGGCCAAGGTTCAAAGCAGATGTCAAAGATTATGTTTCATTCTGTCATGTCTGTCATCAGACCAAGGCTGCCATTGCTAAGTTGCCATTCCCCTCTCCCCAGGCTTATGTGACACAGATTCCTTGGATTTTATTACCAAATTCCAGATGTGCAAGGATACATGGCCATTGATGTTAGTGGATCTGTTTACTAAGATAGGTCTTTCTTTCTTTCTTTCATAGAGCTAGCATCTATTCTGGAGACTACACAAAAATCAGTCTACATCATGTTTCTTGATATTAAGAGTTAGTCAATCACCTCATTTTGGATTGTGGCTCTCAGTTTACGTCGATGTTCGAAAATCCTCTTCTGCTTGTTTGAAAATTAATTTTCCATGTTCTCATTATCTGGAATTGGATAGGTAATTAGAGAAGACTATGCTGGATATTTGGTTTGCTGTATTTCCTATCAACAGGACAGTTGGCCTGTTGTCATTTGCAGAATTTGTGTTTAACCACGCTCTGTATTCCTGGATCAGAATGTCTCCATTTCAGGCAGTTTAAGGCTTTAACCTCTGCTATTTGCCCTCTAGAAGCCGTGCCTGTAAAGTTACTCAAAAGTCTAATTTTCTGCAAGAAAGACAGGTGGCACAGTTTCTCTGAGAACAGTTATCTTGGCCAAGGCTGCATACAAAGCTACAGCAGATCCTTCCCTGCAGGTAAACAGATTAGATCAGATCAGCCTTTGCTTTGCAATTGCCTACCTCAATGAAAGTACATCCAGAGTTCCACCTTTCTCTGCATGTGTGGGAGGGGCCTCCCTGTTCCTTATTGCACTGCCTCCTTGTTCCTGTTACACTGTTCTTACCCCAAAAGTTCACCTAAATGTGAAAGAGGAATTCAAGGCGGAGTGTATTTTGGATTCTAGAGGCAGAAAGAGTAACCTTGAATATTTGATGCACTCTGAGTCAGAGTGATCCTGGCAAGTAATAGAGGATATTTAGGGATGGATATTCATGCTTGTCTACTAGTTCCATTTGAAATAAACCCACAAGCCCTGTCTCCCTGTAATGCCTCCAGACTTGCTAGACCACAATCTCCAGGAAAGTGACTCCTTGCTCCCGGCCACCTCAGTCTCTCCAATTGTTGTTGCTGGGCAACAATGAGGTATAGTGGGGAACATTGCAATTTCATCTAAATATTCCATTGTAGAATTATTACCTTAATGAGCTGCCTGGCCCATCTTCATATGAGGGAGGGGGAATGGATTTTGACAGGGGAAACGAGTCCATAGAGAAAAGATAACTAAGTCTTAAGAAAGGAGAAAGCACGCAAAAGAAACTCAGACATTTCCATGTTGTTTGTGTCAAGCATAAATTAATGTAGAAAGAGGCTTTGACAAGCTTTTCAAAACACTGTTGCAATACCCCTTAACTGCATCAAAGTCCATTCCAATGGCCACTGCTATTTTCTGTCCTTGCCTAGCTCAGAGGAGATGACAGCTCTTTATTTTTTTTACCAGGGGCATCTGGGAATGACATATGTCCCCTCTAGTTCCATGATGGAAGTAGAGCACTTATTTATTTTAAATCTGAGCTGCTTAACTTGAGAGTGTGAAATCCTACAATCCTGGGGTCTGTCCCTTCGGAAAACATTGCTGCCAAATTGTAGTTTTTAGTGTAGGGTAAAATTTAACATAGCCAATAAGTAATGCTATTCACTGTGTTTATCTTAATGAGATTTAAGTATAAATGAAATTGATTCAGAAGACAAATTTAGCTTTTGATTATGTTTTGGGGGGGGCACGATGGCTCAGTGGTTAAAAGATGCTGAGCTTGTCAGCTGGAAAGCTGACAGCTTGAGTTCAAGACCAAACCCCATGCAACCAGTGAGCTTCCGTTACTTGCTCCAGGTCCTGCCCACTTAGCAGATCGAAATGTGAGTAGATAAACACGAGTAGATAAAAAGGTACCACTTTGGTGGGAAGGTAACAGCATTCCATGTGACTTGGTGCATAGTCATGCTGGCCACATGACCAAGGGTCTTTGGATAACTTTGGCTCCCTTGGCTAAGAAACAGACATGAGCACCATCCCTAAAGTTGGATATGAGTGGATATATTTACATTTACCTATGTTTAGGGAGCAATTCCACTCATCCTAGGCGTGGCCTTCAGCTTGCAGAAAGCCACACACTCCTGATTTAAATGATGTATTTTTTAAAACCTTTCTTTATAGTATTGTACTACTCAGAGCTGCTTAGAACATATTAAAGTAGCAGGAGCTGTAAGGACATTAAATTTCAATAAAAATACAGCCAGACGGGAAGGCAGCAGATCTGCCGTAATCTATCCATAAAACAGCAGATATTTAGCAGGAAAATAGCTGCCAGACTATAAATGTGTATACCACTGGCTAAAAAACAGCCAAAGAGAGTATGATCTGTACTTTAATAGGATGACGCTCCACAATGTTGGGACAAGTGCTGGGGAGATTATCTCATGTTGCCATGAAGAGGTTTTAAGATAATCAGACATTTTGAAATGTACTTGGAAGCAAATTGGCAACTAATGGACATCAGCGTTTCAGAAATTCCCTGCTTTATTTTGGAAGAGCTGCAATGGTAGCAGGATAAATAAATGTATCTGTACACCGAGAACTCCTTGCTTTCTCAGACCACTTTCTTAGAACATTCTAATAGTAATGATGATGCCTCTTGAAAATGATATTTTGGCACTCTCGTTTGTTATTCCTTTCCAAATTTCCTTCCATCAAAGATTTTCAGGAGAGGGAAGAGAGAAGGGACTAGCAAATACTCATCTTTATTTGACTAATTATTGAAACATTAGCAGGGGAGCAAAGACAGAGTTTTCCATTTTCTCAACTTGAATCCAATGATGGGTCTGATCTCAGGATGCTCCTTCTTAATAGCTCTTATAAGCAGCCAGTAAGTGAAGCCTAGGCTGTGTTTCAGCCAGCTGTAATCTGAGGCTCTTTGGATAAAATAACATTAGGCCGTGCTACTTAAACACACTCTGGAAAGATGGAGGAGAGGAAGGGAAATATTTGAGATCAACTGGATGTGGTCAAAAATGTATAGTCAAGGCTAGGGCTGAGCTACATAGTCCCTGGCAATTCAAGGAGGAAGGATTTTGTCCTGGATTTTGTCCATGCTACATTTCAAAGGCCTAATTTGAAAGAACACGTTTAGTTGTGTCTATTGTTTTTCAAAAACTAATTACAGAGATGTTCAAGGAGGAGCAAGTACACTTCATGATTGTCCTTTGTTGTTCGGTTCTAAAATACAGTAGTGGCTAATATCCCAAGATGTTTTACTTCTGCTTCTTTACTTCCATTGTTCACTAACTTCAAAATGTTTCTTTTGTCCCCTGCAGAATCAAATCCTCTACATAATAGAGAATGTATGTGTGTCTTTGTTTTGTATATAAGCATGGATCACGATTTCTCTGGTCACAGCCCAAGTTTGGAACATTTGGTTTAATTTAGCTGGCCCTGTTTTGGCTACTTATGTTACCCTGCATTTGAGTTTTTGCAATTTACCCACCAGTTTTCTTTTCCCCGGCTCTTCCAACCCTGCTGGCGAGTGCGCACAAATCTCGTCTTTCAGATTGCCATGCAGAATCTCCATCTTCATTTCTGAGTGTTTCACATGCAATTTTCTAAATGCACTTGAGACTCAGTGGTGTTCTGAGGCTTGTATGTTTAATTACTGGTGCAAAAATGTCATAATCCTCACCATAGTGTGATTTTATTATTTTGCTAATAACCTTTATGGTATTGTACATGTTGATTATTTTTTTTTGAAAACCAACATTCATCCTTTGGCTTTCTTGTCCTTGGGCAGTTCTGTTAAAATCCATGCTTAGATCCTTTGGGCAAGGATTTCATTTCTTCCCAGGCAGCTTCCTTCTGTATCTTTGCTTCCACTTTTGATATTCCCTATACTCAGCCCCATAAGTTGGGGTCAGGCATATCCCTTGCTCTAGCTCTACAACACATTCTTTCAGGTGCAATTTCCTTACTAGATTTTTGAGATCTTAATTCTAACTCTAGTACAGTTTCGATTGTGTACAAGTAGTCTTTGTTTAACAATCACAACTGGGACTAGCAACTTGGTCATTAAATGAAAAATGTTCACTAATTGAAAAATCACATGACTATGATTATGATCTTATTTCAGTTTTCCTTTGCTTTATACTCCTGTGACAGTCGTAAATGCAAAGTTACTTTTTTGTCACTGTCTGCAAACTGTGATTATCAGCAGTGCTTTCTTTGTCAGATTTCATTTCAGGTTCTCAGATTCTGTTTCATTACTCCCTTCTGAGAGGGTCATTTTCATTGTTGTTGTTATTTGCAGGGATTATCCTTTATTTTTCATTGTGTGTATTTACTTTTTCCAGTTTTAAGTCCAGAAACCTATAGCCTCTTTCTCCTATCTAATAGGTCAACTTTCGTAATTGCATTCTGCAGCTTAATTTATTCCTTTTTTCTTTAGGAGTATATTATCCAGGTACCTTAGATGTCACAGATGGAGTTTGCTTCTGTTATTTAACATAACTGGGGCATTATTTATACTTTTATTAGTAAGTGATTTTGCAGATAAGTAACAGTGTTAAGTTTGCATGAATCAGAAGATACCTTATATGCACTGCATGCTTTGATTCTCTTCACTTAGGACTATAATATTTCTTTTCTGTTTTATGTCTTTATTGTTCAAGTAGTTTTCAAATTTCTGGTTGTAACATTATCCCTTATTATCAGAACTTAATTTTTCTATGTAAGCATAATAAAGGTTGAATTTATCAAATACTTCAATCTTATAAATTAAGTAATAGCTACAAGTATATTCTGAATAACATGCTATGAACATTACAGAATACGTTTGCAATCTTTTTTGACTGATATTGAATCACATATATCTCAAAAGAATACCCAATGGCAGGTTGATTATTACAATTATTTGTATTTATCCCTGGGAAAACATTTTTTTTTTGCTTTTTTTTATCCAAATAATACATTTTGACTCCTCTTGTTTTTTGCAAAGACAAACATTCAGTCCAATTGCTAAGTCCTCATTCTTATTTTCTTAATGTCAGATTCTTCTCTGTGACCAAATCTTTTTTTTCCCATTACGCATTCCATCTTCTCCATTTGCTTTAAGTTGCGTAAGTTCCAGCAAATTAAATTAACTGTGCTTTCCAATTAGCAAAACTTGGTACAGTAGTTTTTTTGTACCAGGGCAAAGTCCATTTTTAAGCAATTATGTTCCATAAGATTACATAATTTCCAGCCAATATATAAAATGCTTCTTGAAATATTATATTCATGCTTTCATAAAGTTTGTCAAGCATTTCAGTTCAATACTGCCTTTTCTGCATGCATTTATGGATATTCCGTTTGCTAAATTAACTTTTCCTTAGTAAGATTCACCAAGGCTATAAATACATCTTTGTTTCAGACATACTATCTGCAGAACTGTTGTGTGAAAATCTGTTTTCCTTTTCAAATTCAGAATTATGTTCCAATTTCCAGTAAGCATTTATTTGCTAATATAAATACAGTTTCTTTGTCGGTACTTTATTATTGTGGAGGGATGACTTTTAGGATATTTGATCTCATTATCTCTCTGTTATATAAATGTTAGTTATGCAAAGTCTACATTTTTAAAATATGTTCTCTTCTATTACAGTAATGACAGACCGCACTGCTTCCTTTTATATTCTTTAGAGAATTCCCTTGAGCTACATCATTCAAATCATGCTGGTATGCCTCCAGTTTGGCAATTACATTTTCAGGGGAAATCTCACCATGAAGTTTGATTAACTCTATTTATAATTTTATAATGTATAATTTTATAAAGGAGAATATTTGTAGCTCACGAGGGGTCCTTGGTGTTCTCTGAGCATGCTTATTTTCTTGCGGAAATTTCACTACCCAAACTTTTACCAGTTGCATCCACGAACACCAACTAGCAGTCAGAAGACATGATGAAAATTCTTTAATTTCACAACGTATAGATGGATTTAACCATAGTTTCAATTGGGAAAAATGTGACCATCTTGAACCAAGCCAAGTCCAAAAATACCAGGGAATTTCTAGAAGCCTGGCACTCTGACAAATCAGCCATCAATGGACGCATAGACACCTATAGACTATGCAAAAGACACTATCACCCAGCTCAAAAAGGAACAAAAAGACCCAAGCACCTGTCCACCAGCAATCAGCACCCAGATCAGCATAGATTAACTTCAAGATTAACATCAGACTAACAATCAAGAAACTGCCAAAGAAGCCAATAGCAAATGGCCCAATCAAAGAATTTCTAAGACTATCCCCAGCACTGACAGACAAGCCACTAGAATATAAACTGACAGCAAACTGGACTCCTTATTAGCACTGATGATATTGCCTAGTTTGGGTAATTGAAATGTCTGCAGGAAAACAAGCAAGCTTAGAGAGCACCAAGCACCCGTCATATAATTTTATAATTATATAAATGATATAATTGTATAATTGTATAATTTATACTTTTCTATTAACAAACCTAATAATAACTCCTTGATTAAATCATCAGAAAAGCTATTTTGCTTTAGTGTCCACTGAATAGAGAGGTACTTTGGATATATACATTCCATGAAACTTTCATGCCCTGATATTTCAGAACTTCTGAGCACTAAAGTCTTATTCCCTCATTTCTGAACATGCACACCTCTATTTTAGCTTGTCTCAGGTCTCCTTTCTTGAATAAAATTACAAATCAATTTAATTTGTAGAGTTCAGCTTCAGAATGATTGTAGATTTCAGGAATCTATCCTGTTTCATCCAAACATTCTGAATGGACTTCTCCAAAGGCATATCCATGACCTCCGAGAGGTCCATGTTTTCAACCAGTGCCTCTATTTTTATGTTCAAATTCTGTTTTTCCCCCCATCTTGAAGCATTTTCTAGTCCTGATATCACTGCCATTTTCAATAATTGGAAAGCGTGAAAATAAATGCTCCTCATTTATGATGTTTAAGTCCTATATCTACTATATATGGGCTTCGAGTGCTGGTTCCTTGACCAATAAATTGAGATATTTTGTGAGAAGGGCGATTTGGGGTGCTTCTGATGCTGAACTCATAATTCTTTTGTTGGGAAATTATTGTGTCTAATTTTCAGTTTAGTTTGCATCCAGCATACTTCCAATAAATCCCTATATCCAAATCACAACACCACTCAGTTCATCCACCAAATAATTTAGCTTGATTTTTTTTTTTTTAAATTGAATAACAGGAAAATTTAAAAAAAAACCCACAGTTGACTGGTAATTTGAGACAAAAGGCAGACAAAAGAAGGGAGAAAGACATGAACCAGAGGCAACAATCAATATATCTCTATTATCAAAAGATAAAGAACTTTCCAGAGATATTGGAAATGATACTGAGGGTAACCAGCATGGACAATTACATAGGGAATAGTCTTTGGTTACTCCAGCCTTAAACCTCTTTTTGGATATAATGGCGGCAGAATAGAGATGGAAAGTAGAATGTCAGGTGAAAAGGTCTGTGAGAATGTTGTTGAGAGACAGGATGAGGAAGAATTGCGCACTAGGCAATGGTCAAGTAAGAGGGAACTTAGCCTTCAGAAAGAATGTGTGGGTCTCAGAAGGGACCCTCTCTAGTTTCTTGGATTGTAAAGGTGAGGGGGGAGAGGTGCCCTTTCAGTCTTGTAAGATTCTGTTGCTTTACCCTTACAATACAGATAGTATTAATTCTTGTGGTTGGTGCTTCTTGGCTACCTCAAAGGGCAGTTAGCAACTGAGCTTTCATCTGTTCTTCACCAAGAAACAATAACAACAATTTGGTGGTCTCAAAAGTACTTTTCAACTGGACTTTCCTGGTTTTTCTTTGAAAACATTTCGCTTGTCATCCAAGAGGTTTCTTCCGTTCTCTATTGATCGAGACTCTCCATAGAGTCTTGGTGGGTTAAGAGATATATCCAATAATAAACTTCCTGTTATGTTTTTAGCAGTGCAATGCCTACATGGCTGTACATCTCTGAGCTAGCTGTATGCTGGCTCTGGATATGGGTTCACTCAATCAACATTAGAGAATACAGTCACCTACATATATTGCCAGGATATCAGTGTGGAAGTGATCTATCAGATCTCAGCACTGATAAAGAGGCACTAATCCCTGTAGGATATCACTATCACATGCATGTTGTGTTAAATTTCAGTCAGTTTGAATTTTAAATTGTGATACGCACATTTTCTTTACGTGAGAAAAGGATCTAAGTACACTTTAAAAACGTGATTAACAGTTGGAATCCTTATCCAACCTGTCCTTAGTTGTTTAGCTTTCAGAGCCAAATTGTACTAGAGGAAATTTGCTACATCAAATGTCATCTTGTTTGAATTTTCCTCCGATTTCCTCCGAAATGTACTTTAGAGTATCATGACCATGTGAACTGTGTCCCTTGCAGCTTCTTAGTAGATAAGCACTGCTTTATATTTTATTAGAACAATTTGACTCCTGATGTGAACTTGGGACTCATTAATTGTATAATGCAGTGCATTGGAGTTGGAAAAATACAGGATGCAAATATGTTCTTCATTAGATGCTCTAATACTATCCAGATATAGAGTGTGCATTCTGTAATGTGGTAGTCAGAATGTAGTAGGCAACTAGCAAATTGTTGACAAGGATCATCTGTTGTTCATTTTATTCTGGAGTCTGAAGGAAAAAAATAACTTGACGTTTGAGTGCTCAATATTGCTTGTTGCTGCTTATCATGACTCAATGAACAGACTGGGAGTTGTCTTCCGTATCAACAATAGTTGCCATAGTACTACAGGCTTGCAAATCAATTTCAGGGCAACCCAACTGGTCACATAGAAATGAAGTATTCATTGACAGGAACATTTTTTTTTAAATCTTCTTTGTAGTGTTTCCCCACAAGTGCAGCATTCACTTTTTTTTTTTAATTGACTAAGTGTTGATTCATTTGGTTGAGGCAAAAATTGACTGACCAGCTTTGCCTGAGCCTGATGTCCTGGGCTGAGAGAGAGAGAGTGGCTGGCCCAAAGGCACCTAGCCAGCTTTCATGACTAAGATGGGATTAGAACTCACCATTTCCTGATTTCTAGCCTGGTGCCTTTACCACTAGACCAAACTGGCTTTCTTTTGACAGGAACAAATTTGCTCCCTGTGAATTTCACATGGCTTGTTGTTGGCAATTGGCATATCTTATGAAATATTCATTGTTGCACACCACAAAGAAAGTGTCATTTCAAATATCAAATTAAATTGGCTGTAATGGGAATAAATATCTGTAAAGGTGGTTCTGACACAACGGACTGGATATGTCATCACTGCCACTTCCCACGCAAGATATTGTGCATAATATCACAGTGGCTTCCCCACAAGGAACAGGAACTATGGAAGAACTGCTCCATTTCTGATCAGAAATATGGTTACGCAATATCAAGTGTTCAGACTCAAATTCTTTCCAATGTATTTGCACATTGGCATCTGGTACTGAGAAATTTAAAGCCTTTGAATATTCTGAAGACTTGGAATAGTTGGTGACTCCCTCCTAAGAGGAATAAAAACTAATATGGGTTGGCAATATGCTGGCTCGTGAAATGTGCTGTTTTCTGTGAGCATGGATCAAGTCTCTGATGCTGCAGTTGCCAAGACCAATCAAGAAGGAAAAAAAAAAACTACTTCTTTTTATTATATACACTGATGGTATCCAAACAGTTTCTAAGTAACCAAATTTACAGTGAATAGTGAAGATGTAGGCTCAGTGTGTGGCAGGTGTGAAAAATTCCATCTTAAGGATCATTAGGAAAGGATTGAAATCAGAAAATAAATAATAATAATAATAATAATAATAATAATAATAATAATAATAATAATAATAATAATAATAATAATAATAATAATAATAATAATAATAATAATAATACAGTAGAGAAATAAAAGAAAAGAAATATATTTTTCTTTTTCCTACTTTTCCTACTTCTTTTTCCCCACACTTTCTAAACTTTAAGTTTAGTTTTTTTTTTTTACTAAAAATGTTAATAAAATATATATATTTTTTTAAAAAGCAAAGGATTGAAATTAAGGTGGCCACAAATTTTAAACAAATTTGTGATGTCTACATTTGGAATACCATGTACAGGATATATCAGAGGCACAAAAAGTGTAGAAGAGAAGAACCGTAACGATTAGAGAACTCCCACCTTCCCTGTGAGAAATGATTGGAATATTTGGATCTTTTTATAGTTTGGAAGGAAGATGATTGAGAGGTGACATGATTGAGATATATAAAAACACGAATGGATTGGAGAAATAGGCAAGGAAAATGTTTTCTCACTTTTGTTTTTAAAGTATTAGGACAGGGATCATCCTTTGAAGTTGATTGGAAAGAGGTGTAGAATACTGCAGGTCAATGACTGGTGGAATGATAGGGAATAGCCTTGAAGGTCAGAAGGAGGAGACATTAGCAAGATAACTGTCAGATAAGTGGAGCTTGAGCCTAGGCCAAGAAAATAGCTTGAGAAAATGTCTTCAAACAAGCCTCCTGCTAGTTCTGGGGGCGCAGTGGTTAGAATGCGGTATTGCAGGCTAACTCTGCCCACAGCCAGGAGTTCGATTCTGACTGGCTTAAGGTTGTCTCAGCCTTCCATCCTTCCAAGATCAGTAAAATGAAGACTCATATTGTTGGGGGCAATATGCTGATTCTGTAATCTGCTTAGGGAGTTTATAAGTATATAAGTCTAAAAGCTATTGCTACTATTATTGCTATAGTTCACACAAAGATAATGTGAGGGAAATACATTCAGGCTTGCAAGATTCTGCTACAATAGTGGTTATGAAAGTAATAACTATAGTTTTATAACTACAGTGGATAAATGTAACCCGGACCACATGCCATTAGTTTCTTAATCTGGTCTACCGTGATGGGATGACAGTAGGCTGTGTTATCTTTGTAACAGACTTCTGTCATGAGATGAGGTCCATGTCACAAAGAGAAGGAAAATGTCTTTTGCTGATCCAGTATGTCATGTTTTGGTTGAACATGAAACTGAATTCTGAGGGGATTGAAGATGGAGCCTGGAAATAAGAATTTCATTTAATGCAATATGAAAGTAAATTGCAAGGTTAATGAAATTACACCAATTAAACTATGGGGGGAAAAACAGGAAGAATTTTGAGTCATGAATTTGGTGATATTGTTGGTAGTATTTGAGTTAAACTACTATAATAGTACTATTACTGAACAACCACCCAAACTTTGGATGGTTAGTTTTTAAAAACAAACTGTTAGTTTTTACAATAAGTATAAAGTAATAATGAAACCAGACATTTTAAAGAGCTGCTTTATACGAAATCAGAATTATACAGGGAATGGTTCCCATGTAACAAGGTTGTATGTTGAAGAAGCAGGATAGAATATTGATGTTTTTGAATTTTGAGGTTGGAGAAAATTCCTAAGAACAAAATTCCTAAGAATTCCTTTTCTTAACTAGCTAAGAAAAGAAAGAAAGGGATAATAGAACAATTTGATCCAATATTCTTACAAACAGTATCATATTGTGGACACATTATGCTAAGAAGTCCCTAATGATGGGAAAGGTTAGAGGAAAGAAGGCATGATGTCCATCAGCCGTGATGAGTATACCAAGGGCCAAATTGGAGACAGATATTTTGGACATGGTCTATGTGGTTCCTATGAATCAAAATCAACTTGTTTGCACATAATCAGAAATCAGATTATGTGCTACAAAAAAACTCTGTGATCTGTAACTGATTTCAGAGTTAGAGTTCACTATATCCATGCATGTAAGGCACGTGTTGTCCTATTGATCTATTCTTAATTCTGTTCTCCTGTTTTCCTATTATCCACTATATTTGCATTCATTATTCCTATGGGTCTAAACCTGTTCAAAATGAATGGTATTAGCCTACTATGGTAGTCCAGACAGGAAATATAAACAGGTGGGTTAAGTCTACTTTATTGTAAATTACATTAACCAAAAAGTGCAAGTCTGAAAGTCCATTTCTCCCTACTCACTTTTACAAAATTAGAAACTAGGAAAGTGTGGTAGATTGGGTCTACGAAGGAGGAGATGGTATGATGGATTACAGTGAAGAGGCAGTTTCCTGGGAAGAAGAGAGCACATTCCAAAGAGTGGTTTGAGACAAGAGACAACACAGCATGGAGTTGGATCAAAGACAGAGGAGGAGATTTAGGATAGCCACTCCCTAAGATCTCCCAGGATATAGCTGTTAGACTTAGAATAATATATATTTAGTCTGCAAGATTCTGTATAAGCAAATGCCTGAATTTGTCTGGGCCTGATAGAAGGGTTCCTTCTGAGATATTTGCCATGCCCACATTCCTTTTGTGAGCTAAACTGCCTCTTGTCCAACCATTCCACTAGCTATGGTTCTTCTCCCTATCACCCATGGGCTTTTCCATGTGCCATTACAAATGGTGATGATATATTCCTTTCCAACGCTGAGACCAGCTTTTGGATAGGATTATGAGCAAAGGTTTTTTGCTTGTTTTATGGACTCTTCCTTGCCTCTTCTCAGTGCCTCTCTTATGTTTACCAGCAGGCAGAGGGAAACAGGTGATGGTACTGAAAACACACCTCTTAGATCATTTTTGAAATGTCCATTGTCTGCGTTATTTATTAGCCTTGACATAGAGAATATCCTCCAAATATCTGTCAATGGTTACCCAAACTTAATTGACGAGTAGGAAAGCAGATTGATGTCAGATCCCTGAAGATAAAATTGTACAGAACATTCACCCACATCCCTTGGCTAGCTCATAATTAATACATGAAAGAAATATCAAATCTAAATTCTCTTTGAACTCCTTGAAGAAGTAATAGAAAAAATCAGTTTTTTTTCTGTGCAGCATTAATACATTCTACGTACAGATGCTCTTTTTATTCATTTGTTTTTCTTGAACTATGATTAAGAAACATCATCAAGTGACTAATTCTTTTTATGATGTAATGTTATCAGTTGGATTTACCATCTCTGTATATTGTAGATTGTGCAAGATGACTTCAACTTTGGTAAAAAATTAAATTCAGGTCTGGTATTCTTGATCTGTATCATCCTTAATTTATGCAGATACTACATAAATTCCTGCTGGCTCAGGGATTCTGGCAGTTGAAGTCCACAGGTTGGAAAAGGGCCATAGTAACACACACCTGCTCTATAAAGACTCAAGGACCCATGTTATAACTCCTTAGCTGCTAAAACACCCAGAGAAATTCTGATCATTTTTATGTACAGTGCAGTTGCTATCAGGTCAGTATGATTCAGTCTCCTTGAACATAGTTAAATCTTGTTATACTGTCTGTAAAATTACAACTGTAATATTTTATCTTTGTTTTTTGTTTTTAATGTGCTTTTGTTTTTAATTCTGGAGTGATCTATCTATCTATCTATCTATCTATCTATCTATCTATCTATCTATCTATCTATCTATCTATCTATCTATCTATCTATCTATCATCTATCTATCTCACTAGGGTAGGATAAGATAGGATACATAGACACACATATATCTATTCTATCCTAGATATTCATAGCTTGTTGAGAAGGAACACAATTGTTCTTTCTTGAAACAAACTATTAAATGTAAGCAGAATACAAAACAAGCACAATACAATCTGAATACTGTTAAGAGAGCTATCATTGAGTAAAACCTCTGAAGTATGTTTAAAACCATTATTTTCTTACAATACCATTTGCTTTGCTTTTGTTTCCATTACCCTAATGAAAAGATTAGTGTTAGCATCACAAAAAACATAACTTTTCTCAAGACGGAATGTTATACCATAGCAAGAACTACAGAGATTGCAATACTGTAAGGAATATGTGAAGGAGAAGAACATGCAGAGCTGGAGGGCAGAGTTATACACATCATAATTTTAGAATCCTTGTGTTGCCACAGGAGATCCAAGTTTCCCTTGAATTCCATTGTCCCTTATCTAGCGCTTATTTAATGCTGACTGTTAGTCAATGAGATTCTTGTGTTTAGCTTTGAATAAATCATCTATGCTGTAACTTTATGAATGGTCCTGATTCTTTGTGGCACATTCTGATAAACCTGTTACTGTCAGAAAAACCTAAGATAGGTGATCCCCTACACTAAGTAACTCCATTGAATCAGAGCCTCCTGAATGATCGAGAATTGGTTGGGTTTAGTCTTGTTCACGCAAACCAAATCACATTTTAGGCTAACACAACATCTGAAGCTGTCCTTTGATAAATATGTAGACATAGTATCATGCAATATTCAACAGAAAGCAGACATATATTTTTTATTTATAAAGTGACAGACTGTCTGGGGCCAGATTATCTGCAAGATTATCTTTTATCTTACAAATCTAGCCCTCTTTTTATACCATTTATGGCTTTTGTAATGCTCCTGTCTAAGGAATGGATGTTTAATAAAACTGGACACATTAAATAGTCATGCCCAGTCCAGTTCTCCACCAGTATAGTGGTATAACAACTTCATCACTTATTAGATGCTGCTGTCCTATTCACTTTAGCATTAAATGGAAGATGTGTTTGCTTCTATTTTCTTATCAAAGGTTTGATAGATTTTTAGGCCATGTACAGTATTAGCCTTGTGAGATTTTTGCCTGTCTCTAGCACTTTAGGTTGCCTGCTTCTAAAAACACTGGTATTCATTTAGGGCTTTAATTCCTTTATTTGCTAATAGTGATGAAGCACAAATGTTATCATAAGGAAAAACTAAATGGATCAGATCTTTTCTAACTGGTATTTTGCATTTTATCCTGTGGAATTGAAGAGTCATCTAACTTCTGCATCATCAGTGTAGAAGCTGCCTGTGTGAGACATTTTCACATCTGAAGTGGTTTAGCAGAACTTATCTCTCCATTGTGTTAAAAACTGTATTTAGGTCGTAGGACTCCATGGCTTACATAATGGTCAACCCGTTCTTTGAAAGGTACTTAATAAGTTTCAGTTGTGCCTTCAACAATAAACAAATGTTAGATGCTGAGTTCTAATATTCAGTAGCTTAAATAGCGCCTCAGTTTATGCTAACTGGAATTGAAGAACAGACTTCTTGCTATAGTTTTAAATCTTGATTAGATGTGGTGATAATTTTATTCTTTGAGATGCTTCCTTGACTAAAAACCAGTTCCTGCGCTCTTTTATTTCCAGAAAAGTGGGTTGCTATAGAGTTTTGAGGCAATAATAACAGCATTGAATAAATGTGTATAGTCAATAAGCTCTCTCAGAAATATCTAGTATGTTCTGTGTTAGACCCAGAGTTGTGCTAGTGTTGGATAACCTAGAAATGGGATAGATGGATGGATGGATAGATGGATGAACCTCTAGTCTTAGGAACAAGTGGGGCATCTAACTTTAGCATGGCCTGCCTGGCAGTTATATAGCTTATCTTGACAGATAAAAAAGCAATTCTTCCCCAGCTATTGTACCCATGCATACAACTTGTTTCATCAATGTGAGAACTACTTCATGCAAATTCTTGAGAGTTTGGATGCTGAGTATCTAACTATATTGGCCTGTGATGTGGTTAAAATATGGTTCTATGTGAATTCTGGCTAGGTGGAATATCAAATGGATAATAACAAGAACTGTACTCAATAAAAAAAAACTGTCCTGTGAACTGCAAGTCGCAGTCATTTGACATTTGCTAAGAAGACTAGAGGATCATGCTGAGAACAAATGAATGGGTGAAAATGCAAATGGTTGCTGACATTGCTGGCAGATTTTGCTGATAAATAGAGATATTGTTCAAAATTAGACTAAAATATTGCCGTTGTTTCGGATTAAATTTTTGCCTGATGAATTTAACTATTTTTAAAATCCTAAATTGTACTTTTGTTTTTCTTCTTGTCTTCCTTGTTCATATAGTTTCCCTCCTTCCTTAAAGCATATCCATCTGATTTCTTCCTCTGTTGCTACTGTTTCTGCTGAAAAATGAACAGAAGTGTATGGACATGAATGGGTGATGTTTGTTAGAAGAGCAATTTGTGTGAGAGAGAAAAATAGTTGTGATATTCCAAAGGGAAAATCAGCCTTGTTGTCTTGGTATTTTAACTAGTAGCTATTAATCCAATGAATATACTGTCAAAGGCTCAGGGATTATATTCATTCAGGGAAGACACAAGCCAACTATTTTTAACAAAAAAGGGATCCTACAAAAATATACTGTTCAGAGTCCACTGGAGTTGGGCACCTTATAAATTCAAATGAAGAAAAACAAACAAAGAATGTTCTATATGTGATATGACATCCTTTTTCTTTAGTTCTTAATAGAATAGAATAGAATAGAATAGAATAGAATAGAATAGAATAGAATAGAATAGAATAGAATAGAGCTGGAAGGGACATTGGAGGTCTTCTAGTCCAACCCCCCACTCAAGCAGGAGAACCTATACCATTTCAGACAAGTGATTGTCCAGTCTCTTCTTAAAAAACCTCCAGATTTTTGAAGGCAAGCTATTCCACTGGTTAATTGTCCTCACTCTTAGGAACTTTTTCCTTAATTCCAGGTTGCTTTCATCTAGCTCATTTACTCCATACTAATTTACATATCCTTTTTTAAATCTTTTATTGCTATCCTTTATTTTTCTGCTATTTTCTTTTACCTCTGTCTTCTCTCTGATGTTCTTTATAAATTTATATTATTTTCTTTCTAGCTTTTTAATTCTGTTTTAGAGCTCTAAGTCTTAGCTCCCTGTCTTTGGTTTCTATCTTTTTCTTCACCCTCCTCCTTTCTCCCAGTCCCAATGAACTTTTTACATTGGTGTAAGGTTTGCAGTTCATGGTGGGTGATGCATTGAAAGCCATATAATTTCTTTGTAGCTGTCTCATATCTGCTTTCTCTGACTCATGCAGTATTACTGTTGTCTAGTCTTGAAGCTACCACGATGGCCAGTCACTCTATCCTCTTTTCTTTACTTGGATTTCTTTATATAATTCTGCTTATTGGTGCTGATTGCTGCTCTGCCATGTCTTCTTATGGTATTGAGGGGAAATCTCTGGGTTTGGTAACACCTGGAGATGCTTTGCAGACAATTTTATCTATATTTATATGTATGTTCTGCCTATTCTTTCTTTTGGAGAAGAAATAATTTTAAATTCAGAATTGCCTTTCAGATACCCGTGTTTTCCCCAAAATAAGACCGGGTTTTATTTTATTTTTGCCTCTAAAAGAGGCACCAGGTCTTATTTTCAGGGTAGGCCTTACCTCACCTCCGGCATTGACAGCGCCACCCAGCTGGTCCACTTCTTCTGGGGCTGAAGTTCTGCAGCTGCATTCGGGCCTGCATTTTGCAGTCAGGCCTTTCCAGAAGGTCTAAGCAGCTGAGTATCGAGATATGGATTCAATCCATAGCTTGGTGCTCGGTTGCTGAAGGTCTTGCAGAACTGAGCTATGGATTGAATCCATAGCTCGGTTCTTGGCTGCACAGGCCTTCCGGAAAGCCCTGTGACTGAGAAATGCAGGCCTGGCTGCAGAAGAGGCCTCAGAAGAAGTAGTGGGCCAGCAAGGAGAGGCCTGGCTGCAAGGTAAATGGGCGCGGGGTGGGTGGGGCAGTTCCATACCCCCACTCCAGCCCTAGCTTGATTTGTAGGTGTGTGACTTGCCCCAAACCTAGGGCTTATTTTTGGGGTAGGACTTATATTAGGCCCACCCCCCAAAATCAGGGTAGGGCTTATTGTTGGTGTAGGCTTTACTTTCGGGGAAACATGATATATACTGTACTATAATTGCAACAAAACACTTTTATTAGACCAGTTATGACTTTGGCATACAAGGTAAATCCTGGCAATCATTTTAGAAGAAAACAATTGCTTTAGGAATTCAGTCACTTTCCACATACACAGAAATTGTAAATAAAATAATACCAAGCCACTTTCCCTTTTCAAATCAGTTTTAACATGTTTAAAGTTGAAAGATATATGGAATAATTTAAAGCTCTATGGATTGATGACACTAAAACATAGAATAGCAGTAATAAAGGTGTAAAAAAAGTCGGAGGTTTTTCTGTTTGGAAGATGAACACAGATGAAAAACTAAACTCCCATTTCCCATGTTTTAGAAGCTTGAAAAATCTCATAATTTGCTCTGTAAATTGTGAATAAGATTGGTTTCTTTAATATGTAGGGATAGAATCTGGTGAGAGTATGTTTGCATTTGAGAAAATAGAACAAAAATAAAAACCAAACATGATCTTTATTTCAATTTGATTCTTAGGGCTGTGGGACTAAATGAGAAGTTCTCTCCAAATGTTCCTGCAGATGTAACAATTTCAGTATTCTATACTCAGTCTTATAATTAGAATGATTACGTTCTTGACGAATCCCACAAATTAAGAACACCACCACCAACAAAAATATACATATAAAAATGATGGTGACTCATGAGAACATTTGAGTATGTTAAACATGTGGTTGTCACTTATGAATTATATGATTCCTGTGTGAAAGATTTATGGTTGCAGAATAGCCATTAAATACCATATATAGATACTCAAGAGAAATGGTTTGTTTGGTTCAACTGTCAGCTTGGGTTCGTTGTATGTTTGGGCCTATTGTGTAGATCTTTATTTAAGTGTGATTGGTCTGGCAGCAACAAACACTATCTGGTTGTGAAATGTACACCATCCAGACCTGATCAGGGATGACAATTTTTGTATTTGCCAAGAGCACCGTGCAAAACAAAGGATTGTTGTGTAAGGATTATTCTTACTCAAGATCAAGTGAACCATCATCAAAGTTGTGGTATTTGTTCAAGGAATAAGAAGGAAACACTATATTGAAAACAAGGAAAAGAGGGTAAAAGAAAGCAGAACTTTTCACAATCAGGACATGACTAAAACCTCATAGATCAATAGTAGCACGTTTGTTTTGCATCAAATGTTTTTGTTTCAGTATCCCAGTATCTCTAGTAAAAAGTTTGCAAGGATGAGAAAACACTTTGGCTAAGCTTAAGGAAAGAGTTGCTAGTGTTAGTAAGCCAATTTAGAGTCTTCTAAATGTGTAAGGAGAGTAAATCTCCAAACTCAGCCAATAGGGTCAAAGATGACCAGAAGTTACTCAATTCGCATTCTCATCACACCTGGAAAATATCAAATTGGAAAAGTTATTCCCTAATGTCTTCCAATGGTTTTTTCAATGTTCTCATATAACTCCCCAATAAAGATGTTTATCAGGATTCATAAATTTGAACCATTACTTTCAAACCAGTGAGGATAAAGTTTCTAATGGAGATCCTAACATCATCAGATACCTTAGATTTCACTTTCTTTGGAACTTTAGATTTGGAAATGACAGTTCAACATAGACCTTTGAACTGTATATTCCCTTTCCCTTTCCATCTTCCACTGGCTAATTGTTCTCACTGTCAGCAAAATGGGTTATTCTTTGGAGCAAATATTGGCATGGATATTGAGACTTTTTCCAAGGCAAGACCTTCTAATGGGATCAGAACAGAAATAAGGTGGTGGAACAGAAATAAGGATATTGCCCAATTTGGCACTGTAAGAATTGTATGTAAGTCATCCAGTATGAAATTAGATCCATGCTAGAGATATGGAATGAGCAACAGCATTTTTTAAAATATGCAGCTCATTAAGGTCCATCATTGTGGATGACAATCATCAAGTTGTTTTGCCTTCTTTAAGGTACTTCCTTGCTTACTGTTTCATGAAATGAGACTTGTAAAAGAAATGATTACACTATAAAAGACTGGACTCTAAAAAGTGGGGGAGGAGGAGGATAGCAAGGAAAGAGCTTAGATACAGGATCTTAAAGTTATAGGGTTTTTTTAAACAACAATTAATTGGATTGATAGTTTAGGTAATCCAATAAAATGGACTACCTTTTATCATAGATTTTAAAATAGCAGAGACAGCTAATCCCTTGACTAGTGAAAGTTTTTTCTGTCTCTTAAGCAGCCTTTTAGTATAGCAAAAATATTTTTCACACATGCTTGTTTTGAGACATTGAAAGGATATAGAATAACTACTCTTTACTAGCTGCTGTACAGTCCATCTGATTGTCTCCTGAAGCTTTCCTGGTTTCTTCTTTTCTTGTTTTCTCTCAAATGCTTTCTCAGCAGAGTTGGTCTTTTTGTACAGATTTTCTATGTATTCTTTTCATCCTTTTCAAAACACCACATACCGTTATTAAATCCTTTCCATGCTTGTTTCTAATGATATTAAGGCAATGTTGGAAAGTGCTTGTGAATTCCTGAATTTTTCTGATTTTTTCCTTCTCACCTGTCATTGGAAATCCTCATTTACCTTTTTCCTTTTCCTAAGATCCTTTGGACCTTTCCTTGGCTCTTTGTAAGGCTGATGTGATCTTCGTTTCTTTTGGACTCTTATATGCTTTCTTGCTTCCTGTCTTAAGTCATTTTCACTTTTTCCCACAATTCCTCAGACTTTCTGTCCACAAGGTCCCAGGTTTTCGATTCTGTTTCTTTCTTTAATCTTATATTGTTCATGAATAAAATTTGAAGTTGTAATAGAATAACAGAGTTGGAAGGGACCTTGGGAGTCTTCTAGTCCAACCCACTGCTCAAGCAGGAGACTCTATACCAGGGGTGTCAAACTGCCAGCCTGTGGGCCGGATGCGTCATGCGGAAGCCGTGCCCGCTCCGGCAAGGGGAAAAAAGTCACGACACATCATGTGATGCAGCGAGTTTGACACCCCTGTCCTATACCATCCCAGATAGGTCTCTTCTTAAAACCCTCCAATGATGGAGCACCCACAACTTCTGAAGGCAAGCCATTCCACTGGCTAATTGTTCCCATTGTCAGGAAATTTCTCCTTAGTTCTATGTTGCTTCTCTCCTTGTTAGATTTATTGTTCCTTGTCTTGCCTTCTTGTGATTTGGAAAATAGGTTGACCCCTCTTCTTTGTGGCAGCGCCTCAAATATTGGAACACTTCTATCATGGGACCCCTAATCCTTATTTGAGATTGGATCCTTCTCAGTTTTTCCCTGTCTGAAATGTATTTCTGTGATTACCAGCTGATGGTCAGATCCACAATCAGCACCTGGCGGTATTTTGCAGTTCAGCAGGGAACTTTTCCATCTGTTGCTACATAAGATGTAATCCATTATTTATTATGGTTGTTGTCCAGAGATGGGGACCATTGTTTATATTGCTCAGGTAACGTATTATGTAATATATTAAAAACAAACAGCCCATTTTCTATCCAGAAGTCTATTGGCCATGCTCCTGCATCACTGAGGTTTTCTAGTCTGAATTTTCCAACACTTAAGTTTGGTTCCTCTCCAATTTTTGCATTAAAGTTGGCAATCATCTTTAGAATATCCTTCTTTGGTATGTGATATATTGGATATAATTTTCCATAAAATTCATCACCTAATTTTTCAACTATTGGTGCATATGCCTGTAAAATCATGAAATTCATTGGGCAGGTTTGAATCCTGATGGAAATTATTCATCATGATGGTGTCACATGCGTTATGCATGCAGCAATATATTTTGGGAATGATAATTGCAGCTCAGTATTTTCTGTTTCATTTTCTGAATGAAGTATTTTGAATTTTCCTGTTTGAAAGTGTCCCATTCCATCTATTTGGAATAGTTTGATTATTCCTAGATTCAAGTAGTTTGCTATTATTCACTTCCTTATAGTACTGCAACCTCTCCTGGGGCGGGTTGGTCATAAGCCCTGTTGATGTATTTCATATTGGCCTTGTTCCAGTAGTGACTTCACTACTAACTGCAACAAGGAAGGGATTGTATTTTTAAGGCAATCTATATTTGCACTGTCACAGTGCCATCTTTGGATTCCTGTGCCATTCTGTAGAAATGCGTTCTCCTCATAGTTCACTGTATCCCATTGATGCTACCACTCAAAGTTTATGACTGCTTATTCATTAATATATATATACTTGTTTCTCTGATAAACTGCTTATGTGCAGGTCATCCCATTGTATTTGTTGCCTTTGGAGACATTCTGATTCCTGTTAGATGTAAACAACCAGATCCAAATGTGAAGAGTTCAGTTAGCTACTTTATTGCTTATGCCTATTTCATAGGAATCTATCTTCCTATAGTCTGCAGTTGGACCAGATAAGGCTCAATGCTATTCACGTAGGGTTGGATCTTGCCCTCTTGTGCCTACATAAAGATTCCAAACTAATTCCCTGTTTAACTCCTCCCTCTGGCTTGGCCAATCTCTTTCTGACATTCCCTGAGCTTAAGAATATGGGGATTCTCTCTTTTTGCTAAACTGTTAATGCTACTGGGGCCTATAAAGTTTTAAAAATGACTGCAGTTTATTTTTTCTTTATTATTTTATCTTTAAAATTATTTTAATTTTGTGATTGATTGATTTCACTATTTGTTGTAAGTTGAGAATTTCATTAATGGGAATCAGAACAGAAATGTTAAAATAAATAAAATAGCACCCTGCATGATTGCAAGTAATGGGCTGGAGAGGAAATTACCCAGATCAGTTGGTCTTCTGACAGATAGAATTCTTTCTTCAAAATTATATGTGTACTATTGGTATAATCACCTACCAGTGAAAGCTCAACGGTTTGAAAGTCTTCGTTGTCTCAACAAGGTTTTCTACATTTAAGATGACAGGCCAATTGATGCCATTGGCAGCTTTCACTTTGGACCAAATAGTAGCTGTCAGGAGAAAAAATAGGAAAACATATGCACAACACTACTATACCCTTCTTTCTCAGTAGTAATACATGGTTGTGAGAGTTGGACCATAAGGAAGGCTGAGTGCTGAAGAATTGATGCTTTCAAATTGTGGTGTTAGAGAAGACTCTTGAGAGTCCCTTAGACAGCAAGGAGATCAAATCAGTCAAGCCTAAAGGAAATCAATGCTGACTATCCTTTGGAAGGACATATACTGAAGCTGAAGCTCAAATACTTTGGCTAGCAAATGAAAAGAGAGGACTCATTGGAAAAAGACTCTGATGTTGGGAAAGATGGAAGGCAAAAGGAGAAGGGGATGGTTAGATAGTATCATTGATGCAATGAATATGAATTTGGCAAACTCTGGGAGACAGTGGAGAACAGGGGGCCTGGCATGCTCTGGGCCATGGGGTTGCAAAGAGTTGGATATAATTTAGCGACTGAACAACTATATCCTTCATGTTGCATCTAATTTGTACCTTGCTGAAAGCAAGAGAACAAATTAAACCGTTCACTTTTATTGAAGTTTTTCTGGTACTGCATGCCAATTTTAGAGTGCTTTTTGGGGATTATTTGTCCTTCTGGAGGAAGAAGAAAAATAAGGTAGCATCACTGCATTGCCAACCCGGAGGCAACAGGCTTGCTTTTTTAGCTGAAAGACAGAATTGCCAACAGGAAGGTGCTTGGAACGGCTAGGCTCATTCCTATTGTACTACTATATTGCTATACTGTGGTTTGTTTGGTTTTGACTGTGTGGAATATGCAAACAGAGGAACTGTGATTAAATCAACAAACCATGGTTAAAATTGTTGTTTGCAGCAATGAATGAATTCAACCACAAACCTTAAGCAGAATGTGACAGGAAGAAAATGACAAAATCCTTTCCCTAGGATGATCTGCAAGGAGTTTTTCTGTGGGGTTGATGGCTATTTTATTGGGAAGCATGCCAAAGATGTAGCATGGCCGTGGTCTTGTAGAACAGCAGTCCTCAACCTTTTTTGCACCAGGGTCCAGTTTTGTGGAATACAATTTTTCCATTGACTTGAGGAGGAGCGTGCAACCTAGATCCCACGCATGCGCAGTTTTGCTTGCCTACTGCTCACCTCCAGTTGTGTGACCCAGTTCCCAACAGGCCACAGACCGGTACTGGTCTGCAGCCCAGGGGGTTGGGTACCCCTGTTGTAGAAGACCTCTCTGTGTAAGATGCCACTTTCATTGATTTTGTTCATAACCTGGTTACAAGAATGCTCTAGTCTGTCATGCTTTGTTTATTCTATGTCTGGGACAAGTTTATGTAAAATGCAGCAGCAAGATTTTGGTCTAGCATGCCTGGCTACTGCCATTTAATAGTTGCTGAGTGACTGAGCAACTGTTTTGCTGTGAAGCACCGTTTAAGGCTGTAAAGAGATTGGAAACAGTAAGTCTTCGATAATGTCATATTCCAGGCAGATCTGCTTAGTCATTGCAGTCATCAGACGTTTCCTTGAAAATGTCACATCTTGTAGTTATTTATTTGGAATTAGCTACGAAGAAGACCTTTGTTGCGCATTCTCCAGCAGAAACAGAACATGTGCTAATGTTGTTCCAGTTCAGTTACATAAGTGAAAACGCAACTATTAATTTCTGAATTTGATATTCCGTGCTGATTACCTTACATTTCTTGACATCTTTTTATCATTGTATACTGCTTTCATTCAATTAATGTTGCATTCTATCTGGAGATGCTTTACGATGTGATAGGAAGTGATTTGTGTGTGTGTGTGTGAGTCTGTATTTCCATGCAGATGTTTGCACACTCTTGTACATTAGTACCTTGGTACTCATCGTTAATTGGTTCTGGGAGGTGCGATGAATACCAAAAATGATGAATACCAAACAAATTTTCCCCATAAGGAATAATGTAGTGAGTCATAAGGCAGCCGACACCGACAAGTTCTAGCTTGTGCATTGAGTATCAAATTCGATGAGTTTCAAAGCAATTGAGTATCAAGTTACACTGTACTTGTAAATAATAGTAATAATTATATGCACACCATTGTGAAATCACAGCTGCCAGTTCTTTAGCTGGTGTTGGCCTTCATGGACATTTTGTCAATGGGCAGATGTAAGTGCCATCCGTATTTTTTTGGTATGGCACCCGGTGTGCTTATAACCACTAAAATCACCACAGTGGGTTTATGCCCCAATGTTTCAATTTCTATTTCAAATTTCAGATGTTGATACTTTATGATCTTCCGCATTTTTTTGTCTTCTGTTCCACTATCCCCCGGCATTGCCCATCAGTTATCCCCACTTCCTTCTTTTCATATATAATAATTATTATTATGGTCCAGTGCACAGTCAGCCAGATGTTTTAGACTGGATTTGGCATTTTTATCCACCTTTCGAGTTCTCCCAATTATTATTATAATTACAGTTATATTACATATACATATTATAAATTACATATACATAATAATCTACACATAAATATTTAATATATAATATTACATAATTGTACTAATTATTTAATACCTATGTTAAATTTATATAATTGTATAGTTTAAGCCCAAAGTATGTGTGGCAAATACATACATACTGTGACCTGCATATTTAAGTGTGTATGCTATTAACATTAGTTACCTAGAATGTTGATAATGCAATGAGCAAATAAGGTTTGTTGATTTTCTCTAGCATACCCATACCTGTGGATGGATGTAAAGAAAATGTAGAAAATATACTGGCTTGTTGTGAAAAACACTTTTCTTTACTGCTGATTAAACTTCTTGTGCTTTTCTGCAATGTGCTCAAACTGTGTAAAGCATTTTCCTCCTCTCTATTGCTGGTGAAGGTTACATTTTAAAAAAAATAGTGGCATAATGCAGCCATTCAGGGTTGCACCACAAGAAAGGAAGGGATTTAATAGTCTCCATATGTATGCTTTTAGTAATGGCAGGATAAAATTTTGCTGTACCACATAATGGTAAACCATGAGTGCTATAACATCTTTAGGGGCTTTTAAGTGCCTTCTTTTATAGACACCCTTCTAGCCAAGATTAATTTACCCAAGATTTAAGCCAGCAGCAAGTAGGCAGAGATCAGTTGCCTTGTGCAACTGAAATGAACAGCTCATAACTCCTGAAGGAATTAGCTCTTTTTTTAAAGAGGCAAGAAAAACTTTGCATTCAAATGTGATTATTATTAACTGTGCTTGGACAAAGTTATTTGGAATGCCTGTGAATATAAAGCCAATTCTAAAGGAAGCTTTTGCTTATGATGATTGATCAATAAGGAGTAAAAATATATTTTGAAGTTGGCATTATAAATGCTGCATTAGGTTGGGGTGTCAAATCTGGCAATTTTATTTGATTGTGTTGAAACACATAAGCTCTTATTAGCATTTTGCAGATTGAAGAATTATATTGGAAGGAATCTGTTTCTGGTCTATTTTCATTTTGTACATACTCATTTATCATTTTGTTCCATTCCATATTGTTTTTTGTATTAATATAACACTTTGTCTTAAAAACATAAACTGGGTAATTTAATCAATGGCTGAAGATATAAATATGCATGTGCAATATTAAATGATTAAGAAATTACTAAAAGATTCTGAAAAGTTCTTTTAAACATTATAACAGACATAAATTAAAAATAAACTGCGTAGTAAGAAGATATCACCTACAGCAGATAATCTGTCACTTTGGAATTTACAGACAAATAGAGGTCTTAAAACTTTCAATCATCTTTTGGCAATCAAGAGTTTTTAAACTATTTCAGTTTTTGCAAGAGGGAAACAGATTGTTTAAAACTGCAACATGGCAGCATATTCAATTAAAATATCTTCTGATTTCACAATTTGGTCCAGCATTGAAATCTGTTTTGGATTTTTTCAAATCAAACCCTGAAATAATATTTTTAAAATTAGTTATTTGGAATAAAAATTTGAAATACTCTTTAATAATAAATCAGTGGTTAAGAGTCTTAAAGAAGGATTTTTCCAAAATAAAACATTCTTGCCTTTGGAAAATACCACAGGACTGATAAGAGATCTCAGGACACTTAAGCACTGTCTCCAGCTTTCTGTCTTTTCCCCAAACTATAATATTACACAGACTAGAGTTTGGTTTGCTTACAAATACTTTCCCTTTCCTTACTTTTTAAAAGAGCACCACCTGGAAGGTAGTGGAGGACATAAAATTTACAGGTTAATACCCAGAAGTTATCAGGGTTTTCAAACTGAATGCTCTCAAGTTGGAGCATCCTAACCCATAGATTGTACAGTTTTGCCCATCATTTGCTATTAAAGAAACAGATTCTTCTTTTTCTGGCCTAAAAAGTCCTTTTTCAGGCAGATATTCAAGCAGATATTCAAGCCATTTTTCCCTTAATAATTATTAGCCGTTTATTTTGGGGGGAAACTACATTTGTATATACGCTTTGGATTAGGAAGGGGGTAAGTAGCCATTCACTTAAATAAGGTCTAAATACCTAATGTAGGATGATAAGTGGAGTGTTTGGGTATATGCAACCTCTTTGTTCTTTGTCAGCCTGATATTTAACTAAAATTCCTGCAGGTTGATGGATTGCTTTTATAGCGGTCTCCTCTTTCCTCTCTGCTCTTTAAAGTAAGCTAGAAGTAGATATAAGAGCTAGTGTCAAGCAGTTTTACTGGTTGTGTAAACTGCCCAGATAGAAGACCACCTATGGACCAGGAGACAAAGCTGGATCTAACTAAAATTAGTTAGTATTAAAATTAGGCAAAAAAATTGCCAATGATTCCAATACTAATGGAACTTAATACAAACCTTTAAATTATTATCCCTATATTATCAAAATAGATTTTATTTATTTATTAAAGATATATATACAGGCCATGTCACCAATGTTGGAGACAGTGTTTAAAGTTCTAGGATATGATCTGAAGAGAAGTAAAAAGCAGTTTTTCAGTCTTCAACATTTTTTTTTATCTCCTTCGCATTCTGTGCTGCTACTTCCTCTTCCAATTCTATGTATATCCAAGATGCATAACTTGATCGTTAACTGGGATGGAAATCTTAAATAGTTCCTTTCCACAATGAAATAAATGGTGTTTGCCATACAACTGCATCTGACCTCTGACAAATATAAAACTAGAACTGAGGCAGGTTATATGCAGACAGCCAAATTACTTTGGGGTGCTACAATGCCCCCTAGCTCAGTTTGATCATCTGTATAAGAGAATCAACAATATTTGTTTTGCAATATGGCTTTTCTGTTTTGGTAATCTCCATGTACTTAATGATATTACTCATACTTTGGGAAAACTGTGTAGATGCCGCTTCCGGAAGTCCATTCTGGGCCTGGGCAACAAAAAATTAGCTACCGGTTCAGCTGAAGTGGTGCGAACTGGCTGAATCCCACCACTGATTTTAGCCTAACCGTAACACTACTGTAATTATGTAATTATGTGTTAGTGTCTTAAAAGGGATTAATTTTTATTACTGAGATTTGCTATTCCTTTCTAACATGAGGAAACTATAGTTGGAACAAGTTTGAACATTTTTTCCTAATTTTGGCTGAATATTTTCTAAAATAATATCCACCTCTGTACTTATCAAGCTTAGAATTGTAGATGTATTTCTTTTACATCTATATTTGTATAAGGCATATTTTTGATGAATTACTATTGTCGATCAGATTTTCTCATTTGTACTAATTTCTGTGTCAGCTCATTAGCTATCTGATGACAGGTATCAGCAATTCTGTTTTTCTTGGTGCGTATCTTATTAATTTTGTGTAGAGACATCCTTTTTCTTTCTACTAATAATGGAAATGTGTTCACTTATTAAATACTTACTATGAGATTTTCCTACAAGGGTTTTTCTAGAAGATTGAGATTTTACAGCCTGCACATACAGTATCTTGAGTCAATTTGGTTAAGGCACCAGGCTAGAAAGACTGTGAGTTCAAGTTCTACCTTAGCCATGAAAGTCAGCTGGGTGACCTTGGGCCAGTCACTCTCTCTCAGCCCAACCCACCTCACATGGTTGTTGGTGTGGGGAAAATAGGAGGACGAAGGTGTATTGGATATGTTCACCGCCTTGAGTTGTTTGTGAAAATAATAAAGTTTGGATATAAATAAAAGAATAAATGAATCTCTAAAATATTCTTATGACTCAGGTATTCAAAGGGACACTGTTCTGGGCTATAAATTTTAACATTTGTATATCTCTATTTTTCATTTATTTCTTTGGTGGTTCAATATTATACATGCCTAAAAGGGCCTTGATACAATCATTGTTGTTCAAATTGTGCCTGTTTGGTATCTCTCTATGCCCTTATATCCAGCCAAATTTTAAAGGATCACATTTAAAGTGTGTTCAAAACCAATGGTGGGATTCAGCCAGTTCGCACAGTTCGGCAGAACCGGTAGCTAATTTTTTGTTGCCCAGGTCCAGAATGGACTTCCAGAAGCGGCATCCACACAGAGAACCGGCTGTTCACATATTTGAATCCCACCACTGTTCAAAACCATTTTCATCAATATGCCTGTAAAATGTAAAATGTATTATTTATTTATTGTAGATAAACTGCATATACACCAGTTTTGGATTTTTAACAATAAGGAGTGGCTACAAATAAATGTTTTAAATGAATAAACAACACCTTATTTCTCTTTACAGACCTACTTTCATTCTTTGGAGGGTTGAGTTTAATGTAGATGCAATAGGGGGGGGGGAAATCCCCAGAGTGGAAGGCATGACATGACACAAAGTTATTGGGCCACCGTTGATCAGAATGTCTTTCCAAGAATAAAGGACTCAACAGTCTTCCTGCTGTGTCATGTTGATGACATTGATTTTATGGCATTCGGAAATATTGATGGTGTGCAGTATGGTGGAATCCTGCAATGAAGCTGAATGCACCTTCTTTGTTTCATAAGAGCCGTGTGACTGAAAGCCATTCCATGGGACGGCGGTAATTAGATTCATGTTTAATGTGTGGGCAAAGGAACTCCTTGCTTTGCAAGCTTAATTCCCTTTTATTATCGTTGTGTAATCTGAGTAGGTTCTAACTAGGAGCTCTTTAAGCATTTGGGTAGCTGGATTTTACAGCTATAATTTAGACATAGTTACACATTCCTCTGACAGGTCACCACTTCCTGTTAACATATTCAGCCCATAAAATGCAAGGGTTTGGGGCAGTAAATTGTCTGTCTTCTGAGCTCCTAAATTTCTTCAACTCTCCTTTCATTAAAGAAATCAAAGCTCTAGCCTTATAGGTACAATTATTGAAAGTGATTGATTTTATTCTATTATCAGTTATGCTGATTCTGTAATTATTTTGATTTCTGTAATTTTATTGAGTCACATTTCTTATATTTAAGAGGAATTTTGGATAGGTTAATATTTTATCATACCAGTTTGTCTGCTGTTTAAAAGTAGGGGGGAAATGCATGAATTCAGTAATTGTTTGTATTTATTATTATTATGAATTTCATCCAGAATTGAGATAACCATTCAAAAAGCTGAGTTTAATCATTCAGTTTACCAGTGTTTTGATTGCATTACTTTATGGCACAATTATTCAAATAGATAAGGTAACAGGGATAACTATAGTTACATTCTTATGAATATAAGATCCAGGTATGGAAAACATTATTTCAAACTATGCTTCTGTCTAATACTGTACTCTCAGTTTTGTTTTTCCCAATGCCTGCTTTTTGGTATTTCATGTAAAAATGAATGTTTCCATAATAGTTTAATGAAAGGGAGTGCTTCAAAATATTTATTTCTTAGGCTTATTTTAGTCTCTCAGCATCTGATTTAGATATAGTGGGTTTTTTGTTTCTTTTTCTTTTTGTAATTGGTTCTTATCTAAGTGAAAGCACGTTTCTTTATACACTTTTTTTTGGAAAAAAATCTTTATCTGATCCTTGTGCATTTGAACTTGGCCTTCTGCGACAAAGACACGCTTGTTTGTGCCTTCATGGAATTTAACAAGAAGCTGGTGTTTTGGAAGTGAGAGCATCTTATTTCCTAGAGTAAGGCAGAGTAAAGTAACTTGTAATGCATATGTGATCGCACAGAGAAACTGAACACATAGGGACCCACTTATGTCATCAGAAAGCCAGGAAATTAAATTTTAGAAGGAAAAGCTCTTAAGTCCACAGTAGCCTGATCTTTATAACTGAAATGTGTGAGATCAAAGTAGGATCATGCTACCAAGCAAAATCTTAATGTGTGCCAGCCATGGATAGTACCCATTCAATGACTCGAACATTCCTTCTTTCTGTTTAGAGCTCATGTAATCAGCTTTTACAACATAAAAATGCAAGGCTGTTTTATTAAGTCACAAATTAAATCAACTGCAGGGGCACAAATACAAACTTTACACATATGCATAAATATGAAGCCCATAGCCAACAGTGGCTTCCCCAATTGGACTATAGGCACTTAGTGATAATATTTTAATTGAAATAATTTAGACATTTTCAGTTTTTCATGAATTTATGCCATGCAGTCTTTCTTTATAACAATGTTATTAATTGTGTCAATAACAAAATATATAAATTCATCCAGAGGTCATCTAATTTAATTTAATTTAATTCTTTGTGACTGAGTAGCCAACCCCCCCCCCCAAAAAACAAAAAAACTTATGACAATCTTTATGCATGTAAAATTGGAGAATGTAGACTTTACATATTCTTCCTTCCAGAAGTGAATGTTTTCAATATTATTTGCACATTAGTGAAAAGTACCATTCCCATATATGAATGTCATCTAATTTATTTATTTTTGTGCAAATGTATATGTTTGATTCACTAAGCAAATGCCTTTGCTCTGGTTACTACAAAATCACAAGAATGTTTTATATTTTGGTATAAGGAATTCTAAACCATTGTAGAAGCTTAGAATTGGAAGGGCCATTTAAGCTTTTGGCTTCAACTTCTTGATCATGTTAGAATCCAACTAAGGCATCCTTGGCATAGGGCTATCTAAGTTTTGCTTAGATGCATCTGGGGAGGATGCTCATCACCTGTTAAGAAAAGCCCCTTTCAAGCATATCCTCCCACACCTTTGAGTCAATGGACATTCATCTGTTCTTTTCCTTTCTTCCATGTTTACATAATGATCCTGTCTGGCTTGAGAATCTTTAGTTTCTACCTTGCACCTTCTGTCCTTGTGATTCTTCTATGTGATGTCCTTTTAGGTATTTGAATAATGCTATCATAAGCTAATTCAATTTTCTTTTCTCAAAGTTAATTATTTCCAATTCCTTTACATTTTTATAGTACTTAGTTTCCAAACCTCTGATCATCTTTGTGGCCTGTCTCATAGTTTGTTTCAGTTGCTTTAAATTCTTATGAACATGTGGTGCCCAGAACTGGACATAAGACAGGGGTCTGACCAAAGAACAGTACTGCACAATAGATTTTTTTTTACTTCATATGATTTAGGAAGTATACCTGTGTTTATCTTCTTTATATGATATGGATAAATTTATTTTGTGACCAACTATTGTTCCAATTAATGTGAAGCCAGTTGTCCTCCATTATATTTTTGTGCATTTGTCTCTGTTAAATATTATTTTGTTTTTCCCCCTGTTCAAATCTATTGTCCCTGCTCTCTGAATTATTATGTGAATAATCCTGAAGGGTCCTTGGTGCTCTCTGAACTTGGTTGTTTTCTTGCAGACGTTTCATTACCCAAACTAGGTAACATCATCATGCTAGCACTAAGGACCCTTCATTTCAACCCTGAGCAACAAATATTTTCCTTTATTGGATAATTATGAATTTCATTTCTATCATCTGGAATAATAAGTATTCTACCCAGATTAGTGCCATCTACAAATTTGAAAAACTTTGCCTCTATTTCCTCATTGAAGTCATTAATAAAAAAAAAGTTGAGAGTAAAGAGCTCTTGCAATTTCCTACTCATTATCCTTCACTCAACACCGCTGAAGATGTTACCTAGTTTGGTAATGAAATGTCCAGGAGCCAAGCAGCAAGCTCGGAAGACAAACCTTTGCCTAAATCTACAACTTGAGCTACAAATATTCTCTCCAATTTCTAACCATCACTCTTTATTATTTTATTTTAGAAATTATTTAGAAACGTATGTCTGCATAACTCTACAATGACTCTGGGTGATGTACAGTAAAAACAATAATAGAATACAATTAAAAGAAAACAAACAGAAAAAGCCCCACCCAAGTGCCCTAAGAAAAGCAACTGTGAAATGATGAACTGCTGAATAAAATTCTTGAGACAATTTTCTATCCTTTTAATTGTCATGTCACCCAGTTTGCCTTTACTTCATTTCCTAATCTGAAACTCATACAGGTCTTTGTCAGATGTCTTGCTAGAAACAGATATTTTATGCTTGTCACATTTCCAGAATCTGTTAACAAAGTTGTTTAATTAATTACAATTAAACAATGAGATAAAGTTAATTTAGCAATATTGTTTTCAATGTTTCTTCAGACCAGTCTGCTTTATAATTTCATTTAAAACGGAACATCCTTTTTTCCTCTTTCTGAGCTATGTGAGGCTAAAGCATATTGAGGGTTTGTGATCTATAAGAGCTTATCAGTATGTGGTGAGACAGGCCATGACATCAAGATGGAACATAATTTATTTACATGTTTGTCATGTTATATGAATAGTGGAGCTGTATTTTGTTCACCTGGATTTAGGGATTAGATAATGAAGTAGATTCACAGATCTGCACAAAGTCATTCACTGGACTAGATGAGGAATAATAACAATGTTAATTATCATATATGAATGATCAGAAGTCCAGAGAAGCAGTGATACTTCCTCTTCTGAATGGTGTCACATTCTTCCAAAAGAATCTGGAATGCAATTTGGGGTTCTTTTGGACCCAGATATCTTTCTAATTTAGAACATAGAATCATAGAGCTGGAAGGGACCTTGGAGGTCTTTTAGTCCAACCTACTGCTCAAGGCAGAAAACCTTATACCATCCCAGTCAAATATATTCCCAGTCTATTCTTGAAAATCTCTAGTGATGGAGCACCCTCATCTCTGGGAGGCAAATAGTTCCATTGATTAATTATTTCCTAGATTGATTACCAGGAGTGATAGATGGCTACCTCCACCAGCTTTGAGTGATGTGCAGGCTATATACTTTCCTCCTTCACTTTAGTAAAGACTTCAGGAAATAACATGGAACTGGTATCCACACTGAATAAACAAGTATCTGGCAGAACAAATCAGTGTCAGGACTTTGGAGAGCTCAGTGCAGTAACCCATGAACTATGTTAGCTCTCTGTATAAGAGCTGTTACTCCAGTACCTGCCTATGCTCAACTGAGATTTTCAAAAAAAAATTTTTTAAAAAGCAAGTGATTCCTTAGTTGTAGGTTGCTGATAGGAATTCTCTTGAGCCTTTTTGAAAGATGAGAGACACCTTTAGAGCTAAGAACCTATGGAAACTATGGAAAGTCTGAACCTGAGCTTTTAAATAATGGAAAAGGGGCATGCTTAGGCCAGGGGGGCATAAAGTTCCATTAGGCTTTTGTTCTGAGGTACATAGTAGTACTGTGTATATAGGTTTATAGGTTTCAGGCTTAACCATTTTAATGCATGATATGCATTGGTATGAGATTGTCTTTGTGTCTTATCTGGAAATTTCAACTAATACAGAATGCATAACTCTAGATTTCAGAGAAACCATAAAATGATTCAGGATTTTCATCCATATTTTCCCTACCTTTTTTACATTTTTATTTAGGAAAAAAAAATAGCAATAAAGAAACACTACTTTCCCCCCTCTCTCTCTTTTAAATAGAAGAAGCACTGTCGGGTTTTCCTTTGCTTATCAGTATTATATTAGCAGAGAATGACTGCTTGGACTGCTTATAAAAAGCTTGTTATTGCTTATGAAATGAAAATTGCTTTTCAAATTTGGCATGACTGATGCCCTTTTTTATTTATTTATAAAATCAGGCTGAACATTTTGGCTTTGCCCCCTCCCTGTGTCTAATCTGCGTGCATAAAAACTGTAAAAAAAAAAAAAAAAGGTAATGAACATGTTATTCATTTTCTCCTTAGCTGGACTGCTGAAATCCCTGAAGAGCTTACACAGTAGAAGTATTTTCTTAAAGTTATAAGAATCAGAAATGAGACTTAGCTTCTACCGTATTAGAATAGCTATAGAGATGAAAAAGTGTTTAAAGGATGATGATTTCCAAATTTTCTGAGTGTGGTATGATCATAAACAGAACACCACATACCCAATATAACAAAAATTGAAAGTAAATTTGGTAGATGTGACAATATCCAGGGTCAGCAGAACCAAGGAAAAAGAATGAGAAAAAGACAAACTAGAGAGATCTAACTATTGAAGTGGATAAATTATGGAAAAGCTTTTACTTATAGTTATTGGTCCATTAAGCAGAATAAAAAAGCAGATTAATTTTTTTTTACAAGAGCTAAACATTTTGGCCATAATAATTTCAGATTTACACCCTGCCCCCAATTTTTATAATTTAAGACATTGCTTGGATTATTCCTAGATTCTGGGAATTTACAAAGAACATTGTGTATTTCTTTGGTTTGTTCTTTATATCATATTCTTTGATGAATAAAAGTATGGTAATATAATAGTTGCTATTGTTAATATTATTTTATAAGAAATGAAAGAGGAATATGTTGGATGCATGAAAAGCGACAAAATGAACAAGACTTCCAGTACTGAGGTACAAAATAGGTGGACTAATGACACTTCATATTCAATTAAGTGTACAGTATTGAGAGCTTTTGCAGCTGAAATTTTCTTTTGAAATTTCAATTGGAGTAGGATATACCTTCTGGTGTGGCATCAAAGGAGCGTTTGCCACATGTTGAAAGAACTTACTGGAGAATAATAGACTGCACAAATAGTCCTTATATTCTTCCCTGGGGTCTGAAGTATGGGTTTTTTTTACATACAGTAAATCATCTGTTGACCTGTGAAATGCCATAAATTGTTGGTCAAAATAACTAATGCCGACTAGAATTGAGAAACCAGGCCCTTGGGAATGTTTGTGTGATCTATAATCAGCCATCACCAAGTTAGTGCTTTCCAGATGTCTTCAACTAAGATGACTGCTCTGCCCATCACATAAGACTGTTGGCTGAGGATGATGAGAGATGGTGTTCCATGCATCTGGAAGGCACCAGTTTGGGGAAAGTTGATGCATAGCTTTAAAGCAAAGCTTTAGATCTGAAAGAACTACAATGAAATGTGTTTTGTTTTCATTCTTAAAATAGTCAGAACCTATCTATTCCTGAACAGCTGTGGTCAAGATGTTTCTCCCCATTAGTAGCAATTAAGCTTACTTCAGTGCTGAATTATCTGGTCTCCTTCTTTTGCAGGCTGCTTCATAAAGTGCTCTTCTCCTACACATTGCTATCGTACAGTAGGTCTCATGAAGGTTTGTGGAAGGATTTGAACAAAAAGTGATAGTGTTGCTGACACTGTTGTTGCAGTGATGAACTCTTGCATGCAGAGGACGTCAGCCTGCACTTATTACAATATTTGGAACTATTGCAAAAATTACCACTTGGGAACACAACATCACTTCCTTCCCTGCCCTTTATATTTATTCTGCTAATACTTCATGCAATAGCCAAGCATAAAATAAGCACCTCTCCTCCCTTTTTTTGCTTGCCCAAAATATGGGGAAAGGATACAAGCCTGTGAACTGCTCCACCTCTTATCCATTGGCTGTCAAGTACTTTTGCTTTGACACCCAATAGATCTCTCCCACTCTTTCCATTCTGGTTTTTAATAGGCTGAGCTACAATGATTCTTGCACTATTCATGATGAATAGTGTGAGTGTTCATGTGCTAGTGTGTTCTTCAAAGGTGGAAGATATGAGTTTTGACAGCCAGCTGCGTTACATGGGAAACATATGGAGTCGCGAGGAAATTGTAGTTCCCTTACAAAAATAACTCATAATTTATTTGTGATATTAAGTTAAGCTGATATTTGATGCATTGCATCATTTTCCATCTGTAAGCATTTGGAAGATGGTGCAAGGTTGAGTAAGAGCTATGATGGCTATCAGCATTTTCCCCAGTGCTATAGTGACATGGAACGTGTAACATGGAATATGCTATTTATTACAGGCAATTATATCATTGCTAGTTTGTTGTGTGCCATTAACTCCATTCTGACACTGTAAGACCAGTAAGTAGAATTATGCATGACTCAGTTGTGAACTGTAAAGCCTATACTTTACCTCTTTCTAGAGATCCAGATAGACTAATTCAGTCTGCAAAGCTTCCTTACAATGATGATGTAAGATCTTAAATGAAGATCAGACTCAGAGATACTTATGTAACCAGTAAATGAAGTTCTGTGCAGAAGCAATATTCAGAGCAGAGCATTCTGTCATTACTTCATCTAGAAAAAAAGAAGGACAATTTATATTCCCTCTGACGGTTGTATACCTCGCACTGTGTATAAGTAATTTTTCTGCAATAAAAAATATTTGTATAATAATGTAAAACAAGCAACCCCTAGCCTAGTGTGCAGTGTGCTTATGTGATCTTATTTTGGCTTTCAAATGTGTCTTTCTTCCTGTTTTTTTTAATACAGGAATTTTAATACATGTACAATTGTCTCTTTTCCATCATAGTCATTTTTTATCTCTTGTTTTGATTCATGTCAACATACTGTAACTTTTGTACATGCCTGTAGTGCTCCCAAGCTTGGAAAACGATTTGGAATTTACCAGCAATCACAATGTGCTGTTGATTGGGATGTATTTCTGTGATAATTCAGTCCAATTCTGGTTTTAAAGACAATTTGGCTGTATTGTCTTTAGTTGGAGAGAAAAATAAAAAGTGCTTTAAAACTCTGTTGAATAATTCCTCAAGCTCAGTCATTTACAAACTTTTTCTTCCATAACCAGGTGTTTGCAGGAATATGCTTTTTTATATACTGAAATATAACATTAATGCAAATGAAAGAGCCAAAAAAATGAATAGTTTTCCATTTCTATGCCAGATGTTCTCGCTTAATATAAAGAATGTTTGTAAGAGGATCAGATTTTTTTTTAAATATCTAAGAATTTTTCCACCTGTTTTTTTAATCAAATCCTGGATCTAAAAGACTGTAAGATTTAAAATATTCTTTAAACATAGATTTGAAATGCCCGCACAAATCTGCACTGGTTATTAGATTTATACCTACTTTCAGTGGAGATCTGCACTTGTTTATTTAATCCAATTCACTGTAGCTGAATTGGATTGAATGGTTAACATTCTCATCATACTCACAATGATTCTTATAGGCCAGAGTTCCCCAAACTTTCTACCTTTCTGGACCGGTGTGGGGGGATGGTTCTGTGCAAGTGCGGTCAAGCGTGCGCATATGCATGCAGCTCCACTTGCACGAGCAGTGGGCACACATACCCGCCACTCATGCAAATGGAGAGCACATGCACATAAACACTGCTCACGCAAAGGGGATGCACATGCACATGGCCCCACTTACCCGCCACTTCTGTGGCCCAGTTCTGATTGGCTCAAGGCCCAGTAGTGGGCTGCAGCCTGGGAGTTGGGGACCCCTGTTATAGGCAACTTAGTGTACTATAAAATAACAGAATAACAGAACTGGAAGGGACCTTGAAGGTCTTCTTGTCCAACCCCCTGCACAAGCAACTGACCCTATATCATTTTGGATAAATGGTTGTCCAATCTCTTCTTAAAACCCCCCACTGATGAAATAGAATAATTGGTCTGATGATGTTTTGACATTGTGTTCAGCATTCAATTTTTGGAAGGGAATGGATTATTCATTATCTTTACGTGTGGACGACCCCATTCTCAGGATCAGAATATATGTGTTCCTTGAAAATGAATTTCCTAGCATCCTGCTAGAATATGGAAAACAAAATTTCCATGGTAAGGTTTTACATTCTACAAAAATTTTCATCATCCCATACCCTGAATGGTCAGGCAATCCTCCACTTACGACAATTGAGCCCACAATTTCCATTTTGCAAGGCAATGGTTAAGTGAGTTGCACCCCATTTTACAACCTTTTCTGCCACAGATGTTAAGTGAATCAGTGCACTTGTTAAATGAATCATGTGGTCGCTAAGCAAATCTGGTTTCCCCATTGACTTTGCTTGTTAGAAGCCAGCTGGGAAGATTACAAATGGCATCACATCAGTGCAACAGTGATAAATACCTGCCAGTTGCCAAGTGCCCAAACTTTGATCACATGACAGAGGGGAAGCTGCAATGGTTGTTAGTGTAAAAATCGGTCTTAAGTTACTTTTTTCAGTGCTGTCTTTTTTAGTGCGGTCATGAATGATTGTAAGTTGAGGACTACCTGTATATTATTGTCAGTGCATTAAAGAAAGTTTAGAAAATGATGTATTAATTGAAGGAAGTTATCTGATTTTTCATTGTTCCTCCACTTTTAAACATTTTTGAAAAGGCCAATTTTGCTCTGTCAATTGCTGGCAATGAAACTTAAGAGTTTTAAGACTTATGGAGTGTTCCTTTTGTAGGAAAATATAAATAAAGTTGACGTGACCCTTGTTTCCTTTAGGAAATAGGTACTTAGAAAACAGTTTGTCTGTACTGAACAGCCCATGTTTTTCAAATTTTGAACCTTTTGAGTCCTAAGTGTTTGGAGTGAACTGTGAAGTGTAAATAGCATATGTTCTCAAGGACACTTTTTTGAGGGGTTAACATCTCAAGGGGTTCCCCTTCCTTTTTCTTAGTAATTATGGACTACTCTCATTCTGTACTTACACTCTTAACTGCTGTTGCTAGAGAAATAAGAAGGAGTTCAGAGGGAAGACGGTTCCAAAGGGAAAAAAGCACATACATTATAGATTGACAACATTTGGCTTCAAAGCAATAATAATTACACTTGGAGTGAAAAGGATGGGTGTTTCAAAGTGATTTCCATAAATATGTCTTCGATATTGGTGAAATACTTTGAACTGAGAAGGAATTTTTAAAAAAAGGGGGGGGGAAGTACAGAAAAAAAATCAGATATGGGGAAGGCATTTTGATAGAATATTGTGAAAATCCTATTGAGAAAACCCATGGTTTTTTCCATTGATTTAATAATCAAGGATATTTCCTGGTCTATGAAAAATCTGTTTTCCCCCCCTTGTCTTGCTTATTCAAAAACTTTGCAAGAAGAGCCCTCTCTGTGGGCACGCGCACCATGCCCTGGAGATGGCAACCGTCCCTCTTCAACCAGCTGCCCGCTAACTTGCCGAGGTCCCATGTGGCCAGATGCATCCGGGGTCCCATGTGGCCGGATGCACCCATGCGCTCGCTGGCCTCTTTGTGCAGGGGCCGATGGTGTCAGGCAGCAGCCACCCTGGCCCCTGCCTCGCCTTGCCCTGTGATAATGGCACCCCCACACTGCCTCGCCTTGCCTCATCCTGCAGGACGAGCCTCCTGCCCACCGCCCCCACCTGCCAGAGACCCCCTGGATCTCCCCCAACCCTGCCTGGCCCCCACAGGCATCCCTCCCCATGAGCAACATCGAGGTGATCACGCCCAGCTTGGCCACACCCACCCAGTCTGCCATGACCACCACAGCCACACCCACCCAGTGGGCCACGCCCACCTGGCACCCAGCAATAAATAAGTGAGTTTTGGGTTGCAGTTTGGGCACTCGGTCTCTAAAAGGTTTGCCATCACTGATATATAGTAAGCTTTCAGTGTACATACAACTAATAGTGATAAATCATTATCATAAACAACATAAAATACATTCATCATAAATCATAAGTCTGTATATTTCCTGGTCTATGAGAACTCTGTCCCCCCCCCCCCCTTATCTTTCTTATTCAAAAACGTTGGCAACTAAAGGCAAGTGTTTCCTGATTAAAATAGACACAACTTGAATTCTCTCTCTCGCATCACACTCAGACACACAAACTAATACGTATATGAGCAGTATTCTGAAAGACATCTTACCTTTAGCTTTACTTTTGTACATAAAGATCTTTCATATGTAACATATATTATATTAATAATGCTAAGGTACAGCTTTCCTAACCTAGTACTAGTTAGGTATTTGGGGAAGACCAGTGTTAAATTTTTCTAGCTTATACTTGTATTAAAAATATACAAACCAATGATGTGCATTTGTCTCAGATTTGTGATATAGTTAGTAAGTAGCACTGCAAAACATGAATTGGATCAAAACCTGGAAAAAAAATCAAACATTCATGAACATGAGGTATAAATAGATTCATTTTTTCTTATTTCTTTGCAAAGATATATTTATAGGCAAAATTGATAAAATGGTTTGGAGAGTTAGGCACCAAGTTACATGCAGATTGTAATGCAGAATTATATAAAAAGAAAATACTGAAGGCATATCACTCAAATTTGGCAGGTGCAGAAAAATGAGAAAATGAAAGAAAACCAAATTGGCATAATTACCAATCCACTTGATTGATAATCTCAGAGATGCCAGATGCTTTTTAATTATTAATTTTATGTTATTATTTTTAGGCCCTGTACATCTGGGCCTAACTTTAAATACCATTCATTATGGTAATCATTATTCCCTTAATCAGCAAATGTATTTCCAAATGATCCATTTTGGATAAGTCATTAGAAGTAGAAATACAGAATGTTCCCTGTTCTGTAGAATAGAAACTCCATCATTTGTGACTGCAATACTCCAATACTTGTGATACCTGTATTGCAGGCTAATTCTGCCCACAGCCAGGAGTTTGATCCTAACCAGCTTGTGGTTGAGTCATCTTTCCATCCTTCCGAGGTCAGTAAAATGAGGACCCAGATTGTAAGTGGCAATATGGTGACATTGTAAACCACTTAGAGTGTGCTGTAAAGTGCTATGAAGTGATACGTAAGTCTAAATGCTATTCCTATATTTCCTTCTCCTGCTTTAGGAAAGAATAAGTAGGTTGCATATGATAGGACAGCTTAGGCCAGGGGTGTCAAACTGCCGGCCTGCAGGCTGGATGCGTCATGACAAAATGGCGGAAAAAGCTCCGATACGTCGCGCGATGTCAAGTGACGTCGCGAGTTTGACATGTCTGGTTTAGGCTGATAGTAGAATGTATAAGCAGGTCACATCTAAGGTAATATCCAGCCCAGAATTGGCCATGCTGCCTTTAAAAAAGTTTCATATTCATCGACAGAACACATGGTTTCATGTAGAAGGTATAATCATCAAAACATGATAGCGGGAAAGACTCGTCTATAAAACTAGAGGGTTGCAGCGGATCCTGTGTTAGATAAAGAGATAAACTGAACCAGAATAGAATATCATCATAAACTGTACAGAAAGGCAGGCTGGTTTAATTAATAACATTTTGGATCACACAATCAGATAATAAAGTTTATAAGAATGATTAATTCGCTGGGGTATAATGTCTACATGAGTGTGGTTATGAGATATGTTGATTCATAAGATGGCTTAGTCGCAAACATGTACTGTTGTTTCCTGATTGGTTCCTTTCCAAGAGGTGGGAACTATGTGACTTCTAAACCATCAGTCTAAGGGACTCGCATCACAAACTAATATATGAGCAGTATTCTGAAAGACATCTTACCTTTAGCTTTACTTTTGTACATAAAGATCTTTCATATGTAACATATATTATATTAATAATGCTGAGGTACAGCTTTCCTAACCTAGTACTAGTTAGGTATTTGGGGAAGACCAGTGTTAAATTTTTCTAGCTTATACTTGTATTAAAAATATACAAACCAATGATGTGCATTTGTCTCAGATTTGTGATATAGTTAGTAAGTAGCAGTGTGCTGCAGCTGCCAAAAAGGCCAACACAGTGCTAGGCTGCATTAACAGAGGGATAGAAACAAGGTCAAGTGAGTATTAATACCACTTTACAATGCCTTAGTAAGGCCACACTTGGAATACTGCATCCAGTTTTGGTCACCACGATGTAAAAAAGATGTTGAGACTCTAGAAAGAGTGCAGAGAAGGGCAACAAAGATGATTAGGGGACTGGAGGCTAAAGCATATCAGGAACGTTTGCTGGAATTGGGTATGTCTAGTTTAATGAAAAGAAGGACTAGGGGTGACATGATAGCAGTATTCAATATCTCAGGGATTGCCACAAAGAAGAGGGAGTCAAGCTATTCTCCAAGGCGCCTGAGGGCAGGACAAGAAGTAATGGATGGAAACTAGTCAAGGAGAGAAGCAACCTAGAAGTAAGGAGAAACTTCCTGACAGTTAGAACAATTAACCAGTGGAACAACCTGCCTCCAGAAGCGGTGAATGCTCCAACACTGGAAGTTTTAAGAAGAGACTGGACAGCCATTTGTCCGAAATGGTATAGGGTTTCCTGCCTGAGCAGGGGGTTGGACCGATGACCTCCAAGGTCCCTTCCAACATTATTATTATTATTATTATTATTATTATTATTATTATTATTATTATTATTATTATTATTATTATTATTATTATTATTATTATTATTGTTGTTGTTGTTGTTGTTGTTGTTGTTGTTGTTGTTGTTGTTGTTGTTGTTGTTGTTGTTGTTGTTGTTGTTGTTGTTGTTTTTACTAATGAACAAAAGAGAAGTACAAATACAACTGCAAGAAGGGCTCAACACAACCTCAACATGGATAAACGTAACAATTAAAACATGGAAAAAAGAAAGAAAAGGTCTGGAAATTATGTTATAAAAGAAAGAAAAGATCTGGAAATTATGTTTTATAAACAGACATTTCCAAAACCTTTGACAAAATCTTTTTCTTTGCCTCTTCACTGGAAAAAGATTACTTCAACATGGCTCAGCAATCCAGTACTGCATTTCAGATGTAGACCTTCCAGTGTAATATTTTAGCCCATTCCCATACCCTATGCTCTTATTTATATCTTAAGAGCTATCAAATGCTGGTTATTATAACCAAGAAGAACACATATGCTTTAGCATACAGCAAGCATTCCAAACTTATATTTGGAATCTAGTTGATAGTGTAACATTCAGCAAAAATAGGTCATGACAAAACTATGAGAGTTAATGTTGCAGTTCCTGTGTTACATTCCAACAAAAGGGAGATTATAACCAATTCTTATCGTTTGACACTAATCAAGTGTATCTTCTCAGTCCTTAGAATTTTTCAGACCAAAAAATCAGAGCATCAAAACTGACCTTCAACTTCGTTACCAAGTAACTAGTTTTCTTAGAAATGAGCCCAAAAGATGGCAAAGTTAAGCATACAATCCATTTTAAAAAATTAACAAGAAGATTAAACGTAGTTTCAAATAATTTTCAGTCGTATCTTTCTTATCTCTTGAACCTTAAGGAGAGATAATTAAGAGCAATGTTCAAAGTTTGACAAATAATGGATCTAACAGGATTTCCTCCCAAGAATGATACATTTCAATGCTCTGTTTAATAGTGGTCACAGGAGTTAAGATGCTCTTTCCTTTCTTAAATAATATAATTGGAGACCTAACCAGATTGCTTGAAGTTCACTGAGTTGATTCTTGATCTGTCTTTTATCCATTCTTGTTATATAATTGAAGAATTTAAATAAAGCATTCCATTCTCCACTTCCAGCATTTGACTATTTCAGGAATTTGGGTGTGAGTTGGATTGGCCCTTAATTTTTATTTGCTTCAAATCACAGAAAGGTCTGTATTTAATGGGTTTTGATTTAATGGATTTTGGATGCACTGGAGAAATTTGAATCCATTCTGACGTTATAGACAAGATTTTATTCTTTCTGGAAAAGATTAGGAAAAATCTGGAAAAAATACATGGACATGTTAGTAGTATGTATGTGTGTGTGTATGGGGGGGGGGAGCCAAAGTCCAAAGTCCATTAGCTGTGCTTGGTTCTACTAACTGTAATCTTTATTATATTTAATGAGCGCATTTGAAGAATTTTGCATTTGGATTTATTCCTCCTATATTATACTGTTATTTTAATATTTAATAAATCAACTGCAATAAAACTTCATCAAGTTTTACATAGCATAACTTTGGTAGTAGGTTGTAGAAATACTTTTTTGTGTGTCTGTTTACACACACACACACACACACACTTTTTATCGTAGTAAAGCAAGTTAAAAGTGGGCTTAGTAGCTATATGTGAAATGTTACAGTGACTGGTTTATAGAAATGTTCTATATTTTTGGACATTTTTATTAATGACTTGAATGAAAAGTGGAAGAAATGGTTAGCCAGTGTTTAGATGATAACATGATAATTTATAATTTTATGAAAATAAAATTGAAAACAAGAGAGTTGTGTTAAGTTTTAAGAGAAAGAAATTTAGTAGTGGGAAGGGTAATGATTTGTCCAAAGGAATTGGAAATCAAATGCACAGAGCAAGAATTGGAGTTTCTACATCTGATTTCTGTACTTGGAAAAAAGACCTTAGAACAATAGTTGAACACAAACCGAATATAAGAAGGTTGCTACAGAAAAGGCTAATGAAATTTGAGCCTTAACAAATACATCATGGGAATAATATTTCTACCGTATTTTGCACGAACATTTTAACAAAAGAATTCCATCAATCAAATGCTTTAATTGAACAGGGACTTGGATATGATGGCCTAAATACCAATTTCCAACATGTTGCTTCTATGTTATATTAAAACTGAGAGAAATTTTTATAAAATATTTAATAATAAAGAAAGCCTGTCTGCTCAATGTTTCTTTAATTGTTTGTTGTAAACAAAAAAAAAAGGATGATGCTGTATGATTACTCTTTACATGGTTAATATTATGCTTAATATTATCATTTCTCTTCCCTTCCCTTTTCTGTCTCTGGGGAAAAAAAACCACAGCAAACTATGGGGCAAATCCAATTTGCAAAGGCTGTTTGTCTTGCTCAAAGGACAATGGATGCATCAGATGTCAACATAAGTTGTTCTTCTTTCTACGAAGAGAAGGAATGAGACAGTATGGGGAATGCTTGAATTCCTGCCCATTGGGGTACTATGGTCTTCGAGCCCCAGACATGAACAGATGTTCAAGTAAGTTTTCTCTGCTTAATGTTTTGAAGTCTAAAAATCACTCACTTATGACTTCATTTTGAAAATGATTGAGTGCATAAAAATGAAACTTTCATAAATGATTACAACACATTATATAATTCTAAGAGAATCTTCAATTATATCTTATGACACAATGTATACATTTATTATATTTATCTTTTGCGCAAAATCAATGTACTTCTTGTTTTTGTTTTGTTTTGATCTGTTATTGCGTAATTTTCCTTTCTTTCTTTTAGAAACTTTTGCTATTCTGTTTTAGATACTCTTGATTCATGTGGATTTTGGTTCTAATTCTACATATGTATTAATTTTGGGGTGCTTCTCTTCTTACTTTTGTTGATTTCCTTGAGAAAGTGAGAATTGGGGAAAAACGTAAAGTGAGAGATGGACAACTGAAATCACCTGAAATGGAGAAGTTATGCAAAGAAATCCATAGATAATTTTAGTATACTATAAAGGACAACCGGTGATAAATTGGGTTGTCTAATAGCTGGTGGGATGAACCCCAAGGAAGTAAAATACAAAGACCTGCAAATAGAAATAGAACGACTGTGACAAAAGAAAGCAAAGGTAGTACTAATAGTAATAGGCGCCTTGGGTGCAATCCCAAAACAACTGGAGCACCACTTGAACACTGTCAGCACTGACAAAACCACCATTGATCAATTGCAAATGGCAGCTGGACTTGGAATAGCTTACATCCTGCGACCAAATTAATGATAATTGGATTGTCTAATAGCTGATGATATGAACCCCAAGGAAGTAATTTCCAAGCTTTGATTTAATTAGATCATGCTATCTTGTATACTTTGCAAACTTTTCCAAGCAAATCTCTGAATGTAATAATATTAGCATAACTCCCATTGATTTCACCGTGTAACTACATGTACAGATAGTCCTGGATTGACGACTCTTATGACAGCCTTGGAAAAAGTCACTTATGACCTGTATGTGCAGTTTTGGTCATTGCACTACCCTCAAGGTCACATGATCACAATTCAGGGGCTTGGCAACTGGCTGCCATTTACACTCTTGCAATTGCAATCTTTTTTGCCAAAAAGTGCCCATTGGGAAGCTGGATTCACGTAACCATGTGATTCACTTAATGATACAATATATATATATATATATATGGTAAAATTGCATCCAAGTTGATTTATGACTGTAAAAACTGAAATTCCAGTCCTAATTGTGGTTGTATGTTAAGGATTACCTGTAATGTATTTAGACCTGATGGTTACCATGTTTCCCCGAAAATAAGGCCGGGTCTTAATTTTTTTTGCTTCCAAAAGAAGCACCAGGTCTTATTTTGGGGGGATGTCTTTTATACTCACCTCTGGCAACGACAGCCCCACCCAACTGGTCCACTTCTTCTGGGGCTAAAGGAGCAGCTTCATTCTGCAGCTGCATTCCAGCTTGCATTTTGCAGTCAGGCCTTTCCGGAAGGCCTATGCAGCTGAGTACCGAGATAAGGATTCAATCCATAGTTCGGTTCTTGGCTGGAGAGGTCTTGCAGAACCAAGCTATGGATTGAATCCATAGCTTGGTTCTTGACTGCGCAGGCCTTCTGGAAAGGCCTGTGACTGAGAAATGCAGGCCTGGGGATGTCCCAGAAGAAGTGGGCCGGCGAGGAGAGGCCTGGCTGCAAGGTAAGGGGGTGCGTGGGGCAGCTCCACCACCCGCCCTAGTTTAATTTTAGATGTGCCCCTTGCTCCAAAACTAGGACTTATTTTGGGCATAGGGCTTATATTAGGCCCACCCCCAAAATCAAGCTAGGGCTTATTTTCGGGGTAGGCCTTACTTTCAGGGAAGCATGGTAGTAGCTTATTTTAGATTTAATATCTTCCTGGCTCCTTGGGCTCCCAACATCAGTTCACTATTACGAAAACTTAAGGTTTGAGTGCTAAATATAATCATCAAAGTATCTGAGCATAAAACGTTGTTGGCATTTTCTATTTCTGGACGTTTTCTCATTTACATTAGAAATTGGCTAAAGCTTGACAGTGATTTTAAAATGTTAGCTAAGATAACACTGTAAATAAGAGCAGCAGAGAATCACAAATGGGTTTTCTGATTTTCAACAACAATGAGGATAGTGAGGATTATGTACATGTATCCTTATCTCAGCAGGTCAAAGTAGCTAGTGAGAATATAAAAAAAAAAACAATCAATATCCTGCCAGATTCCTATTTTAATGCAGAAGATTCTTAAAATGAACATAAAATTGAAACCATAGAAATTCCTTTTAGACTATTGGACAAGGAACTTGAAAAAAAACCCTGGAACTTTGTTATTGTGTATGCTGATTGCAATGAGAAACAATTAATTTGACCATCTCTAACATCCCTTTCTTGGTTTTTGTTTGAAAATGTTTCACTTTTCATCCAAGAAACCTCTTCAGTTGTAACTTTGTTTTTTGTTTTAGGAAAAAAACAAAGCACCTTTGAGACAGCCATGACCTGGAGATTGAGAATCTCCATAGACTTCTGGGTATCTTGTTTGTCAGTTCTGAAATAGCTTGGTTTCTGGAAAGCCAAAAAAATGAAGGGCAATGTAAATTTTAAATTAAAAATGCCCCATTAAATAATGAAAAAGATATCTAGGGGGAAATGAAGTGGATCAAAAATTCAAATGTGAATTATTTTTAAAAAAAGAAATGAGAAATCTATTTACCTTCCTGTCCTGTTAGAAAGCATGTTAGGTCCATCACATATTTGCAGATTTGAAACAGAAATGATTTGCTAATAACTACAATTTTTATCATTCGATTAATTCAAATACAAAGAAAATATGCATAGGATTTCAGCCAAAAAACCCCACAAGTGTTTGGCATTTCTCTAACTATACATATTTAAAGATCTTCTTGTAACTATTAATATTTGAAGGTTTGCTGGATTGTGTCAGTAAAATATCCATGAAATCTCCCTGACTTTAATCTCTCTGGATTCAATTTAGATTTAATATAAGAATTTGAGACAATTTTATATTTGCGAAAATGTGGGATGATACCTACAATACATGCCAAAGGAAGCTTAGGGAATATTTAATATCTAGCATTTTTATTCATCCTCTACTAACTGCAGAATGTTTCATATCTTCTTTTTTTTAAAAAAACAAAACACACTTCTTAAAGTTGTTTTAGTCTTTGTCTCTTTGTCGCCAAAATTCTTGTTGCATTTTTTTTCTTTTCCTTACATTATGTTTTTGTTTGCTTTTTAATCAGTTTCTTTCTTCCTTCAAACTTCTGTTGTGGCTTGGAACCTATCAAGGAGGGAAAAAAGTCAACAAAGCTTATCCCAATTCTGCTTTAATGAAAATTATAAAACCATCTTGTATTTCTTCTGTTGGTATGACTTTAGACATTGTGACATAAAACAATATTTCTAATATTTATATTTATGAGAATTTGAGTCTAATTAAAGGATTTTCCTTTGGTTTTGATTCAGATGTTTGATACATGTGGTTGAATTGGTGAGGTGGAGTGGAAAACTTTTCTCTGTTTAATTTTTCCACTTTTTGTACATTCATTAGTAATAATAAAAAATGCCAATTTGCAAATACAATATTAGGTATATGTGGAATTTTTAAAATTATCCCTTTTTCAGTTTTCATTCTTAACAACTATATGAATTAAATCATTAATTTCTAAGCAAGGTAAAATAATGTACCTGTCAAATATTTAAAATTTGAAATTATTCACCATAAATGATTAGGGTCTTTTAGGTTTGTTTAGTGATTATAGAAGACTGAATATTTATCAGTGTACTTACTTAAAAAAATAGAACTTGAGGGGATTGAATATTTTCCAATGTTAACTCAAAATTTTCCAATTCAGGTTAGCCAGTATAAAGTAGCCTAATTTACATAGAAAAACATCTGATTCAAGATATTCTGGAAAGCCCACATGTAAATGTAAATATAGTAACACTGTTAGGTAGAAATGGGCTTCTTAGCAGGTATTGAATTCCTTTAAAAAAGAAAGCTGCTATAATCGGAAGGACCCATAAAATATTAATATGATTTTAATTTAATCGAATAATGTTGGCAAGAATGGAATATCAAAGCAGTTTCCTTCTGTGAAGTTTCATTAAGGGGCCTGCCTGAGTCAACACTCTGCATACTATACAAAAGTTGTTTAGAGATCTGTCCATGACCAAAAGCTTTATAATCCTACTTTTTTAAAAAAAGGAATAATCCTGCTATGATATGATACGAGCATATTAACCTAATTAGATATAGGGCCTGCCTGCCTGCCTGCCTGCCTGCCATTTGTCTGTCTCTCTCTGTACCCATCCGTCTGTCTCCTATCATCTATCTATTGTCTATCATCTATCATCTATTATTGATAGTAATTGTGTATATGCAACTGCATTGTATTTATAGAGACATCTGGGAAGGAACCCCAAGACACACACACATTTCACATCCATAGAAGGTTTAGATGATAAATCGCTTTCAAATCAAGCTCAATTCCTGGAGACTTAAATGGGTATATCCATTTAGTTCTGCATATACTAAAATAGTTTGCTATTGCATTCGGGGATAACTTCTAACTTTCCAGTCTACTGTACAATCTTGATTTCCCAAATACTTTCCATCCTAGTGCTCACCAGTTTAATTTTCTATTTGAGGATGGCAAGATGCTGCCTAGATGATCTTAAGGCTCAACAACTGCTACTTGGCTCAGCTGTAACTTCTTTTTTTTTTTTAAATTCCTTGCCAACTGTAACAATTTATTGATAATTCATGCCAGAAGCTGAAAAATTAAAATTTTTTGCTCACCTCATTTAATGCCAAAGCTGCTTACATACCGCTGCAGGTGCTATTAGATAATAACAGTATTAGGTCATTCATTCTTTCTCACCTGGATCTAGCTCACAAGAGATTGTTCCTATGAAAAAAATTGCATGTTCCAGGGCTATATATATCATCTTTAGATTAGAAAGTATTTTTTTCTTGAATAAATAATAAGGTCATGGCAATTGCTCAAAGCACATGTGTAGTTTGAGTGCAAATCTCCTTTGTTTACATTCTGCAATAATCAGGGTCTCTGATCATGTACAATTGCACGCATCTTCTCTAAAAGTGTAGAGCTCAGTGTCTAAATCAATCAATGACTACTAGATACAGATATGCTTACATACATTCCTTGAATGTACATGCAAAGTACAAGATTAGAGACTGGTTTTTTATTCAATTTATTACTGGCAACAGCAACTTTAAGAATTGCTATTTACTTCTGGGATGAGCTAAATTAAGAAGCATTTGTTCTGGCTTGTATTATTACAGACAGTTGAAGCCAGCCAGAATATCTGGAGAATTATTTTTTACATCATTTCAATTGTCCATGCTTTCTACATGGAATCCAATGAATACAATAAAGCATTTTCCATTGCATTAGAATTGTAGCCTATGAAAGCTTTTCCCAAGCATGAGCTTTTACTATTAAATGCAAATTTAAAAGTATATAACAAAACTGAGAAATGCCACATTACAGGGCAATATGACCATAAATTAATTTCAAGAAAATTAAAGTCTAGGAGTTTTAAGTTTGCTAACTCTTGGATAAATTGGGCAGATTGCCAAATCCTAGTGAAAAATATGTAATTCTATGCATAATTGGTTGGAATGTTACCCATAAATATAGTATTATAATGTCAAATGTTTGGATTATTTTGATGAAATTCTTTAAACACTGAGACAAATCTTATGAAAGTTATCCATTTATGTAAATGTGTTTTGTCATTCTATCTCTGTCTGCATCGAAATACATCTCATTAAACTCAACAGGATTAGACCTTTGGTACCATTATATATGATTGCACTAACAGATCATGGTCAGGTTTATATGCAATAGCCTCCTATCAATAAATCATGTTTTTCTCCAAACAAAATACTTAAGTGTATACCTGTATGCTCTGTTTTTGTTCAGTCTTCCTCACATAACTGTCTGAAATCTTAAGTGGTGACAACGGTTTATGAAAAACCTGGAAAACCTCATTTTAATCCCTACTTTCTAGCCAGCATGCAAAATCAACTTCTATAACATTCATCTACACAGTTATTGCTATTCTTTTGCATACAGTATACATAGTTTATCTGTGTCTATATGTACAAACTAATAAGGAAGAAAAAGGGGGAAAAATATCAAAGAGAAGCGAAAAGTGTAAGAAGGAAAGAAAAAGTAAAAGAAAAATCATCAAAACCTTACATTCATTTTTTTTCTCTTTTATGCATACAAACCTGCACAAGAGGTTTCCAGTCAGCAATAAATGTAGATATTGTCTTTTCTCTAATCAAACAAGTCAGTTTGGTCATGTCAGCAAGTTCTATCATTTTCACCAAACATTCATCCAGTGTAGGTATTGTCCATTTCCCCCCATTTTCCCCAATAATAAGTTCACTGAAGTTATCATATACAAAAACCAATTTCCATGGCTTTTCCCCCCAACCGTTTGTCCATCAGTCCCAAGAGAAAGACTTCTGGTTTCAATTATATAATAATCTTTAAAATCCTCTGAGTCAGTATTTGCATCCAAAATTTTTTTTACATCTCCACAAAGCATGATAAAATGACTCTTTTCATTCACATTTCTAATATCAGTTTGAAGTGCCTTTATACATTCTAGACAATTTCTACAGTGCAATGGTACAACATTTGATAAAAGTTTTCTTTAAGATAACATGGTGTAAATTTAAATCCTTTGAAACACGTAATTTGCCATTGTTCAATCTCTACATTATAACCACAATTTTCAGCCCACTTTATCAATTCTTTCACTTGTTTTTCTTCTGTTTCATATTTCAATAACAGTGTATACATTTTAGCAATCACATGTTCATCATTTGTACACAATTCTATTTCATACCGAGTCTTACTATGTTCTGTGCAATAAACTCTTTTGTTTACTTTAATTCTTTCTGGTAACTGTAAATAAGAAAACCATTGGTAACTATATCCTTCTGCCACCAATTGTTCTCTTGATTTTATTTTGTATTCCCCTTGGCAAAATTCTAGTATATTGTGATATTTTAGCCATTTGTGTTTGTGTATTATTTCTTCTCTATAAATTGCCTCTTGTGCTGAGGGCCATAAATCTACATTGTTGCTCAGGAATACATTCTTGCAAACTGTTTTCAACCTATCAAATAAAATGGTTGTATCCCTCAGTAAATTTTATTTCTTTAAATATTCGTTTACTTTCTCCAGAGAAATATCTTATCCTTTAGACAAATTGGAATAATATTGCTGAAATGCTTTTTTGTATAGCCACATTATCTGTTAATACACCATCTCCCTCCTGTAGTTTCAATAACATTTGCTTTTTATTTTTAAATAATTATTTTGATTTCTTTTTGCAATCCTCCATTATTGCTCTTTTCATTAATCTCCATATAAAAGAACTAGACTTCCTTTTATAAACCAAACTCATAGGATTATAAACCCCAAATGCTTTCATAATTCTGTTTTATTTCTCTTGCTAGCCAAATTCTCTGAAATCCAAATCATACCTACTTTTAAAAAGGATCTATATGTTACAGAAAAGTAACATAAATGTAAACTTTCCTGAATTGCCATTTTTCTGTCTTCATATATCATGCAACCCCAAATTGTCCATCAAATTAAAGAAAATCTTTAATATTTTGCCTTGAGTGACTTTAACACTTTCTTAGAAGTCCTCTCCCTCCATTTGTGGGGAGATCACTTCATTCCATCCTCCATCATAAGAAAACCTATTAGTGTCTCCATAAGTCCTTTATAGAACAGTACTTTGCCCTCGTTTGAGGCATAAATTCCCAATATCAGAGCCTTAACCCCATGCGCCCTCTTCATAAAAAAATCTTCTGTGGTTATCGTTCAATACAAGTTTGGTTTTAGTTGGAAGTTTATGTACAAAACAATTCTATTTCTTTTTTTACTTCCTACCAAAATCTTCACCCAAATTTTTATAAGTTAAACAGGTTATGCCCATTTTTCTAGTATGTGTCTCTTGTAGGCAAATTATGTTTTATTTTATTTTTTAAATAATGATTTTTTTCTTTTATGAGCATTTGCTCCATTTATGTTGCACATTAAGCATTTGTAGTAGTCAAGCTGAACATTTAGAAAAGTCAATACTTTTAGCACTTTATCCAGTATCATACCTTTCAGTTTCCTATTGCATCTGCTGTGGTTTTTGTGTAGCCTCATCTGACATCTCCTTGTGAATCTCCTTCAGTTCTTAGAATTTTTCTAGAAATTCTCTCAACTTCTGGACAGAATTCAATCAGAATCTTTGGTGCTTAGAAGTGAAGATATCACCTTTCAATTTGTCCCATCAAAATGGAATCTTTTTCTGCTTTAGTCGATCACTCAAAAAGTACTCTTTTCTCTTATACAATGTTCTAATCAGAATTTCTTTAAGCACAATCACACACGTATCATGGATCTTCAGTCTTGTTGCAAAACCTGATCTCTTGTCTTCTTCCTGCCAGAGTTTATCAGATTGGAACATTTCTTATTTTTGCAAATCCTGTATTTATTCTACACATTTTATCAGTTTTTGCCTCAATATTCTCTTCATCCCATTCAACAAATTGATAAAATTGAATTTAAACATCAAAAATAATTCTACATCAAGAGACTAAGGCCAAAGTACATAATTTGTACAATGGGCATTATAGACAACACTTTCTGATTTACACGGCCTGTTTCCACAAAATTTTGGCAATATGTTTCACTTTAAAAGTAAATTTATAATGGGATATAGCAACACAGAGCCATAAATCCCTCTCAAATTATAAAAGTTAAAACCACAAAACAGGTTAGGAAACAACAACTTATATTCACCTATATTTAAGAACAAGTTGCCTGATGCATATTGTGACAACTGCATGCAGGAAAGGGTTAACTCTTCCTCCCAACCCTTTGTTTATAAATGTCTACATATATTCTGCATATGGATGATTTAAAAAAAAAACCTATTGATTTTAATGGGCTTTAAAAAACCAACGATGCATCCATGCGGGGTGTGCATGAAATGTTTATAAAAGGATATCTATGAGAAAGGGAATAAGATATTTGTTCCACACATGTGATCTGAAATGTGTGAACCATCTGTGCATTTATTATAGGGTAAAATAAATCTGGAAGAGCTGCCACGCATATTTAAGTCATGTAAGCACTTATGAGTTGGGCAAACTCCAGTATTATTCAAGTCACTTGGGAATGGGAAATCTGATTGAAGTATCCAGTCCATCAGTCTTCTCCAATCTGATGTTCTAGCTCAGTGTTTCTCAAACTTGGCAACTTTAAAAAGTGTGGACTTCAACTTCCAGAATTCCCCAGACAGCAGCTTCCAGAATTCCCTAGCATACTGGCTAGGGAATTCTTAGAGTTGAAGACCATTCATCTTAAAGTTGCCAAGTTTGATAAAACACTGTTCTAGATGTTTGGGGATTCTTAAATCCCAGCATTCCCTTTGGGCTTTCTGGCTAGAGATTCTGAGAATAGTCCTATGACTATAATTTGAGGGACTACAGCTAGGTATTCACATCTTGCTCCCTTCTGCATTATATTTTGTAAGTTATCAAACTCAAATGCATGTATTTTTCCTCTTCAGGATGCAGAATAGAGAACTGTGATTCTTGTTTTAGTCGAGACTTTTGCACCAAATGCAAACCTGGGTTTTATCTCTACCGAGGCCGTTGCTTTGGGGAATGTCCCGATGGTTTTGTCCGTTTAGATGAAACTATGGAATGTGTGGGTGAGTACTTACACATTATTTCTGCTATATTATCCTTCTTATATTATATTATGCCAAAACAAATAGACACAAAGATAATTTTTTTTCCTGTGCCATCACTCTGCTGAATATTTAATTCCTACAGCACTATCTCATCTTCTCATCTTTTCTCATCTTTCCAACTATCTTGTCCTATTGGTTTCTTATGATTTATCAATTGTTGTTTGTAACTTATGATTAATGATTGTAACTATGATGTATGATCTATGACCTATTACTTGCTGTTTATATGTACACTGTAAGCTTATGCACTGTAAGCTTATGCACTATTCTATTCTATTCTATTCTATTCTATTCTATTCTATTCTATTCTATTCTATTCTATTCTATTCTATTCTATTCTATTCTATTCTATTCCATTCCATTCCATTCCATTCCATTATCCTGCATCCTAACCTTATATATAACCTTTTGAATCTATTATATTTTCTGCATCTGATAAAATTATAGAGACTGTTTATATGTAATCTGCTTCCATTTTCAGGGAGTTCTTGTTTACTGACCATAACTGATTTTTGTGAAATGGTCTCTAAGTGACACAGTCACTAAGTGAACCGTATGGCAGAGAGAGAGAGAGAGAGAGAGAGAGAGAGAGAGAGAGACTGTGAAGATTGCTGATTGCTGCCGTCTCATTCAGATAAACTTCTGTGCCTGATTATTTTTTTTCTTTTTCTTTTTTATCCCCTCGCAGGGTGGAGAGATTGCTTAAACAAAATATCTTTTCCCAAGCTACTTTTCTCACAGTGCATTGCTCCCCTAAAAGTGCTAACTGCTAGTTAACAAGCTTATCCCTGTGTCACTTTAATTAGTTGATTACAACCTTTTTGCATTTCATTTCATTGCTTCCTGAAACTGACCAGATCTTAGTCAGTTTTACACTGAAGGCTTTTGTTGTTGTAAATGCAGGCATTGATTGTGAAGTTACTTTTTCATCCCTGTTACAATTGTGAATGGTTGCTGTCTAAGATAGTCACTAAACAAGGACTACCTGTATCTGCAAAATGTCAGTGCTTGCTTTCTACTATGAAAATAGTATTAGCATGAAAAGAAGTCTAAGAACAGCCTTCTCTATTGCCAGCAGAGAATCTCCACACACACACACACACACACTAGTTCCTTTTCCCTGTATAAAAGTAATTACATATAATCCTAGAGTAATTTTATACCATGTTGTGTGTTTGCTACACAAATAAGGTCACCAGCTATTGATAGAATGGTAGATCATCTTCAAGCAGTGGTGGCAAGGATATCAGAATTACAATTCTTTTCTTTTCCATTCTTTGAATTATTGACAAACATGTTGGTATGTATGTATGTATGTTTTTTAAGTAAAATAATTATCTTTTAATAGTCCAAAATCTAACTGGATGTTGACATAGGTTTATAAGTTTATCCATTACATCACTGCATTAAAATGTTGGCCATTGCTTGGTGCATAAGCTAAATGGAAATGGCTAATGTGCTATCATAAAGTTAAACAACACAATTCATCTGTCTGTTAATAAATCTAGAATAATGGGTCCCAGGGAAATATCTGTTTTTGAAACCTGATGGCATTTCTCCAAATAAATCATAAAGATGCTCTGAAGACTCCTGAAGACTCCTGTGTTTGGTTACTTTGCAATTTAAGAAATATTTCATTCCTTCAAATCGGTTTTGACTCCTGGCAATGATTCCCTGCAGTTTTCTTGGCAGTATTTTTCAGAAATGGCTTGCCATTCCCACCTTCTTGAGGCTGAGAGAAGTGACTGGCCAAGGTCACGCAGCTGGTTTTGTCACTAAGGTGAAGCTAGGATTTATCATCTCCTGTTTTATAGCCTGGAGCTTTTTACTACTATAACAAATTGGCTCACAATTTAAGATACTGCCAAGAAAACTGCAGGGAATCATTGCCAGGAGTCAAAATTGACTTGAAAGAACAAAATATTTCTTAAATTGCAAAGTAACCAATTACAATAAAATAATCTTCTTTGTTATTGTTAAGACATTATTTGTGATAACAGTAAACTATATTAAATCTTTATTAGGAAGTCATCTAAAGGTGGCTATTAAAGTATTTCATATCTGCTAATACATTCCATATGAATGTTCACTATAGTAATTGAATTCTGTCCTGATTTTGTTGGTGAAAATGGTTATTAAGTGCCTTTTTTTGGCTGCAGGTTTTTGAGAAAATTGGAAAATTACATAACAGGCTTTATAGTACCTAACACTAGTTAGCAAGCACGGCTGAAATTTAATGTTTGCCCAAATATATGAAGATCTTTAGTGTTCAATTTTATTTTTCATTTTCTAAGATTTGAAATTGAAGAATTGTGGCATATAAATTAGCTTTGCATCAACTCTATCCTTCTTTGAACTTCCGTAAATTACATCTAAATTTTTCCAAGGTTTCAAGTAAAGGCTTGAAATCAATTAATCAGAATAATTCAATAAAGTTAATTCTAGAATTTGTCTGCTCTACTTTGAGTTAGTGCTTTAAAATACTCCCATAAAGTATGACTGATGATAAGATGACTCATTTCAGTTAATCTGAATAATTTGAATTATATTTTGGATATATATTTCCTGTTTTCTTTAAAAATTAATAAATGAGAGATTTAGAAGATAGCTGTGCAATCCATTTTAAGCCTATCCAGATATTAATAAATAATATATAAGCTTTCAATTTCTCTTGAATTCTTTATTAGCTAGGGAGTAAACCTAATGAAAAGCTTGCGTGTTTTCATATTCCCCCCCCCCCAGGGTCATATATTCTGGAAGGTGCAAACCTTAGAAGACAAGAATACTAACTAGTGTATGTGTGTGTTGGTTTTTCCAGAAGGTTGCCAAGTGGGCCCCTGGAGCGAGTGGGCAGTTTGCAGCACAAATAACAAGACCTGCGGATTTAAGTGGGGTTTGGAAACAAGAACAAGGCAAATTGTTAAAAAGCCAGCAAAAGACACGATACCATGTCCCACCATTGCAGAGTCCAGAAGATGCAAAATGGCCTTGAGACACTGCCCAGGAGGTAAAATGAACACTTTTTTTCTGACTAAAGCTGGCTTTGCTTAACTATGAGATACTGAGTGTTTTCTTTTATTTTTTGCAAATCAAGTACTGAGGCTCCTTTTCTCTAAATCAAGGGTCTTCAAACTTGTCCCTTTTATGACTTGTGGACTTCAACTCCCAGAATTCCTCAGCCAGCGTACCTGGCTGAGGAATTCTGGGAGTTGAAGTCCATAAGTCATAAAAGGGACAAGTTTGAAGACCCCTGCTCTAAATACACATATGCTGAAACATAGACTGTATCTGAAGAGGTAGAACAAAGGAATGAACTTTTGAAACACCCTACACAGAATCTTGTTCTGTAGTAATGTAAGACAAGATTTTGTTAATAAACTGCAAGGACTTATTACAGCCCAAATCTATGTCCATGTGATCAGAAATACTGTGAATTCAGTGACACTTGCTTCCAAGTAGTTGTGTACAGTAACTTTCCCCAAGATGGCGCCCACCAGATGGATCTTATTATACCTCTTCATAGCTTTGTTGATTTGGAAACTTACTTAGTGTATTGCAGATCTCATTGGGCAGCTTTTTCATGCAATGTGATTTAATAGTCAGATGACATACTTTGTAGTCCATTTGTGGTCGGGGATAGATTGTTCCTATATGTTGCTGCCTTTTATAATTAATTATGATTTGACTGGATGTTTTTTTTAAACTTTATAAAATTAACCACCTCTTTGCTCTCTGCTCATTCTTGTTAATTACAGAGAAATACTAAGGGATAAAAAAATAAGGAGAAGTATCTGTTAAAGATGAGAGTTTTTTGTAATTTCCTAATTTCTTAATTTTATAAACTCATAGCAACATGCAGTATAAATATTAGTTTATGTAACCAAAGGCACTAATAAAGTGGGATGGATTAAACCAAAACCAGGAAATAACCAGGAATGGGGTCAAGTGTGTGTGCGTTGTGACATATGCTTTCTATTACAGTTTGTTTTATTTATATTTCATTGGTACACTTTATGTGGTCTGCTTTAACACACTAGGACCCATTTATTTAGTTCCATGCAGGAGGAATGGATTTACTTTGATCCTGTAACTGAGCAATCAGACATATTTGAATGTGGATTAGGATAGTTTATAGTATTCTTTTTGTTTTTTGCATGGTATTATAGTTGCAAATGCCTTTTTTCATTCTATTATTTTCGGGAGCATCTTGAAAAATCACACTAGAAGCCTGAAGTAGTCAACTATTAAATTTACCGATGGTTTTATGGATTTGCTTGCAGTAAAGACTTCTTTTCATTTTAGTATTAAAGCAAACTTTTTAACATATTTCCCAGTATCTTCTTCCTTCTGCCTTCTTCCCTATTCTTCACCTGGTTTGCCTTTCCTCTGACATGCAAACTACTTGATAGCTAGGTCCAGTCCAAGCAAGCCAGGAAGGAAATGTGTGTGTGTGTGTGGGACCCATTGCCAACAACAGGTTGATGAAAATAAAAATAGAAGTGAAGAGGCCCTAAAAAGAAAGTGGGGAAGAGAATATATTGTCTGCAATTGACTTAGTGACTGCTTAATGACTTCTACCACATAAAGTTTAGAACTTTTAACTGAGATTCACAGATGTCATTTTGAAATATTTTGGGCCTTCCGTTATGTACCCAGTAGCCATCCAAAGATGCTTTTTTCATGAGGCAACTGGACTTTCTTGTTTTTCTTTGAAGACATTTTGCTTTTCATCCAAGAAGCTTCTTCAGCTCTGACAGGATGGTGGGGAATGGAAAGATTTAATTATATCTGGCCCATTTTCTATGCAGAACAATATTCCTGATCAGTGCCAGAAGACACCTAAATGAGTTGAGTTTGGATTACATAATGAACTTTTCCCAATTTGGTTGCTTCTGGATGTATTCAGATTTCAACTTCTAAAGGGCACTAATTAGAAGAACACTGCCTTAGTCATAGACATCAGAAAAAATGTTATTTTTTCAGCTGCTTTTTCAATTAATTGAATTTTAAATATCTCCAGTCTTACATATTTTGGAATGGTGCCTCAAAAAATAGAGGAAAACATGATGATTTAGTGATTTGTAATTAATAAAATTAAATACTTCTCGAGGGACAGGCCATATTTCAAGTTGTTACTGCAGTCATCAAATAGGTTAGGGAATTATTAAAAGTGGTTAATAAAATGAAAAATGGATTTCCAATTGCTCCAAGCTTTTCCACACTGATGATTTTTGGATATCACCCAGAATTGGATTTTCTTGGGAAGAAAAACACTTTAATGAGATTAATAGCTTAGCTGTGTTAATACTTCGGCTTTTATTGTTTTGAAAATTTTCAGCTTTTTTTTATTTAGAGCTAGCTCAAATCCCTGTTTGCTTTTCCAATAGATGATTCTTTATGGTTTGGAATGGATTTCTCTGTTTTGCAAGTGTGAAGTATCAAATTTAACATGCTAATAAAACAGTTGAAGAATAATCATCTGGTTTGGGGTAGCCTCTGCAGCAGTGGCCAGTTTATGCAATACTTCTGCCATCCAAATGAATATCAATTAGTCTGTTGGTAAGAGAATATGATGAAATGGTGACAGGCAGCAAGGAGAAGCTTGTGCTGCTTAATTTTTATTTTGTATCTTGCTTTTTCACATTAAAACATGTGTTCCCACCTGGGAAAGGTGACATTGTAGAGGATAGAACAGAAATACAGGTCAACATAGATAAAGAACTGAGGAGAGAACACACTGCATACAAAGGGTACTAAAGAATTGGTAAGTAATTGGTAATCTTAAAATCACTGAATGTAATTGTTGAGAATCAGAAGTATCAGAAGATTAGAGAAGAACTAATGTTTTTCCATCTTTAAAAAAGAAAAAAAAAGCTGAGCCAAAAACAAAACAAAACTGCAGATTGGTAAGTATCTGAGAAAATCCTGAAAACAGAATCTTTACAAACACTTTGAAAGAAACAAGGTGATTGTTAGAACCCAACATAGGTTTGTTACAGATCATGGCTGACAAATCTTACTGAACTATCTCTTTTTTTATATTCAGTAGACCAAAGGAACACTCTGGATGTGGTTTACTTAGATTTCAAAGTGTTTGACAAAGTTGACTATAGCCTCCTCTTTGATAAAATGGAACAATTTTATCAGAGCTGATGGTCCCACTATTATGGATTCACAACTAATGGAACAACTGTATCCAACACATGTTCTTAATAATTCTGTGTCCACATGGAAGGAGAAATTCTGTGTCTTGGATCTAGCATTCTTTAACAATTTCATAAATGACTTAGATGGGGTATAGAATGGATGCTCGTCAAATCTGCAGATTACTGAAAGCTGAGCAGAGGTGCTGGCGCCTAAAAACGACTGTCTTCAAAAGGATCTTGAATATTGGACCTTATCCAATAAAGTGCAGTTCAGTTGGAAAATGTAGGCATCTGTGTTTAGATAGGAAGAATCAAATGTGCAGAAACAAGATACTGTACATGTTACCTGGTTTGGCTGTAGTACTTGTGAGAATGATTTAGGAGTTCTGGAAGACTACAAATTAAACATGAACATATTGGCTGCCCAACTCCAGTGGACTCTGTCAGTAGACAAGTTACTAGACTTGAGTGTCTAGAGACTGATTTGCTAGGAATAAAAAAAGAAAACAGCATTGGATTACAGTGACATGCCATAAATCTTCACTCAAAATCATAATTGATTTCTCATAGGAGCTTCATATAAAGTTTTAACAGTGGCAGAGTAGAATTCTTGGGGGTTATACATAATCCTCTATCAGTGTCCTCTGCATTCAGTTGGATAAGAAGTGAGCCCCTGGGAGAGCAGTCTCATCACCCCAGCTGGGACCTGACATCCATGTAAAAATGTGCCATAAGCACAGAAACAGAAGTATTTGGTAGTTTGAGCAAGAAAATTACTTATGTCAAAGTGAAAGTCATCCCTCAAGCAGTCAAGCCAATTTCCCCAATAAAATAGAAACAGATTGAAATGAATTATGAGTATGTGTGTGCCATCTATTTAACTATAAAAGTGTTCTAGGAATTTAATCCCTTTCTCAGAGTTCTCTAGCCCTTTTCTCATACTTCTTCCCTGCATTCCTTCTGTGCATGAGGAGTAATGAGAGCTTTGCCCCCAAACTCTGTGCATGCGGCAGATTGATATAAAGACCTCTAAGCTCCTTAAGCTAAACATGCCTAGAGCTTGGGACAGGCATTTTTGTGAGGGTTTTTTTTTTTTTTACAACAAAGAACAGTTAAGTGTATTAGTATTTCTTAACTATAAATACCAGGACTAGTTGCTTCGTGCAGATGATTGATGTATTGCAGGAGCATGAATAACATGGTTCGTGATCACCTAGAACAGTGATGGCAAACCTTTTAGAGACCGAGTGCCCAAAAACCGCCGCCCCCCGCTCTGCCTCCTGCCCTGCCTGCTCCGCCCCGCCTGCCACCTGCCCCGCCCACCTGCAGGGCCACGCACCGCCTCCATGGCCCACAGCAGATCGCCCAGGCAGCCCTGCAGCGCCATGGCAGCCACGCCCTCTGCCCACACCCCGCAGCATCATCTGCACGCTATGGGGTGCGAGGGCGGAGTCTTGTCCCTGCTGCCCAGCTATGTCCTTGGCTGCGCTGCTCCGTGCAGGCCGCGCCCGGGGGCAACTCTCCTCCAGGGGGGCTGCTGGTGAGGGAGCCGTGGGGGGAGGCGGGGCTGGGGCAACGGCACGCGTGCCCACTGAGAGGGCTCCGAGTGCCGCTTCTGGCACGCGTGCCATAGGTTCGCCACCACTGACCTAGAAAGTTCCATACCACTGTATGTTCTCTGATATGAAGAATCCAGAAAATTAATCAGAAGCAATGGCACCTCCTCTAATCCATTAAAATTTCCTTTGAATAGAACTCAACTCCTAGGGATCACAAGTCATATCCATGCAATTTTGTTAGCTGTAATAGGGAAATGATTTAATGTTTCTTTTTATGGGATGCTTTTTAGCTTCCGAATCTAGCTTGAGGATTTCCTGGTGCATCCATCTATGTACCAGGTCAACCCTGTTGACATAGCCAAGGTCAGGTAGATGCTGCAACGTGTTGACATCTCTAAACTCCAATGCTTTGTAAAAACTACAGTATTTTTGTCTATAACAATAGCAGTGGCTATTTTTAGTTGGCTACTGAATCAATATTGGAGTCAGTTTTAGAGTAATTTGCATCTGCTCTGAAAAAAAATGGGAAAAGAGAAATAGTCCCAATGACTGCTTTGGTTCTTGACAATAGCTTTGTCCCTGGACAACTAAGTTTTTAGAGTAGTGATATTTATGCTTTGTTCAGGCATTACCAACTTTCACAAAAGTGATCTCAGTCCTAAGCAGTGGTGGGATTCAGCTGGTTCGCACCACTTCGGCAGAACCGGTAGCTAATTTTTTGTTGCCCAGGCCCAGGATGGACTTCTGGAAGCGGCATCCACACAGAGAACTGGTTGTTCACATATTTGAATCCCACCACTGGTCCTAAGCGTACAATGTTTTCAATTAGTTACATTGTAATTTCTAAACAAGATTATTCAATTTTGTTCGCATTTTTATCTGTGATTTTTTTTAGGTATAGGTAAACTTCCCACTCCTTTTTTACAGTACTTATAGCATGCTTTTAGAATTCTAAATAACCTAGTGGTTAAAAATGCCAGCTATCTTTGCCACATAGTAACTCCAAATGGCAATATTTTTTATGAAAAGCAAAGCAATATGGCTTTCTTAGGTCTAGTAATATAAACACTTCTCACTCCTGAGAGTCACCAGCTGAATTCAGAATGAATGAGTTGCCTACTAAGAATGTGGCCATCTGACAATTTGAGGACAGAATGAAAAACCTGAAAAGCACTATTGATGTCTAGAGTCTTTAGCAAATGAGTCTGTGGTTTTAGAATCTAAATCTTGTACAGCCTTCATAAAAAGTTGCACTTTGATCTATCACAGGTGGGTCCAGCCCATGGGCCTCATGCAGCCTTGGACAGCTAATAATGAGGTCCCACAAGATTGTAATCTTGTAACATTATTGTGTGCATTTATATACATTAGCTATATTGTGTATTTTATATGTGGATAAGGCAATTCCTTTTCACTCAATGTGGCTTAGCAAGCCAAAAGGTTTATGAAATTGTTTACAGGTAATATTGCTAGACTTCAGGTAAGGGGCTATAGAATATGGACCCCAAACCCTAATGAGTTCTGCAACTATATGGAATATTTATAGGACAAAATCAGTTCAGATTTCCAATACTCCAGCTTTGTTAGCCCATATTCTAAAAAAAATTCTGTTTTCTATTTCTGTTTCTAATAATTGAAAATAACTGAGAATCTTGTTTAATTCTGTGAAAGGATTATAATTTGTTTGTTTGCTTGTATGAATTTATTAGCCTCCCAACTCCAGTGTTCCCATATAGTTTAGCCAAAGGAAACAACCATTTCCTTTATGCCCTTAATCTTCTACATATTTAAAACTTCTCAGGTTTGTATAGATATAGTTGTTTAAAATTTAGATTTGACGTTTGGAATGATTGCATCTGACATTAAGGATTCCTTTCTGTTTTTCATTTTTGCTCTTAATGGGTTCAAATTTCAGCATAAAACTGAAAGAGTATTGTTTTTACAAAAACACTGCACGAAAATGTGCTCACTTTTTACCACAATTTTGCAAAAATGCACATTGTTACGAGCTTTTCTCCAAATGTAAACTTTCTTGCATGTTATTTTCACTATATACTACATCTGTAAATATCTTACCTAAACTATGCATCTTTATACTTTGTTTAAATTGCTTCATGAAACTGGAAGTAATGCAATTTTTTAAAATTAACTGTTTGATTTCACACGTTACTTTCAAAGCATGAGATTTGAACATTTGCATTAAAATGTGATTTAGATGTTCTCCCCATATCCAGAATGAAATTATCTATCTTGATGAAGGCGTAGGGCTGCTCAGTGGCTTTATAGTTCACTGCACCTTGTTAGGATGGTTTCAATTTATCTGATGAAGTTGGAAATCAAATCAAATCAAATCTTAGTTCTGGTATGCAACTATATCCTGATAGAACATTTTCCTGTCAGTAGAGTCAGATTTCTCTTATGTTTCACTTGAAAAGAAATGCTTGAGTGTACTCAAAATAAAAAAAAAACTCATAGTTTGATCTTATCTGCTAGAACAAGAAAATGGCAATGAGAGAAATATGAATTTAAGGCTTCATAATCCCTTCAGTATCTCTCCATGCTTGCAAACTTCTGTTAATTGGATTTTCTGATTTAAGACTATACAACCATAGATGAAGTATCAAGTGAGTAAGTTCTCGGTTATTTATCTACGTTAATTAATAACTTCATGGCATATCATATAGAAGGAAAAGGTTCTAAGGTATTTCGATAATGTGCATGACATCAAGCAAGCACTTGCAGTAATTTCTTATTTTTTTGTTTGTAGGCTGAAAAAAAATGGTTAAGGGGTCTTGAATTTCAATAATTTATCCAGAAGTTAGAGTATGTATATTTTTTTCTAACTAGGTATTTGTTTATGAGAAGCCACTTGCTTATGAAAGATTCTACTGAAAATATTCTTTCCTTTGGAGTAGTTGGGTTGAAAGACAGTATGTAAGATATCAGAACCAAAAAAAAAGAACTCCTTTCAGTTATGGCTAAACACAGGTGAACCTATCAATTTTGATTTTGTTCAGTTTCTCATTTAACCATTTTGAAGTGTGCGTCAGTCTGGGTCCTTGCCTGAACTTATCAATGTTGGGCGGAAAAATGCTGAAAAAAAAAAATCCCATATGTATAATTATGTTATATTTGTCCCTTAACATTTGTATTTTGTTATAGAGGTAGTCCTTGACTTATGGCCACAATTGATCCCAAAATTTCCATTGCTAAACAAGTCAGTTGTTAAATGAGTTTTGCCACATTTTGCAACCTTTCCTGCCACACTTCTTAAATGAATAACTACAGCTGTTAAGGCAGTAACACGGTGAAGTGAATCTGGCGTCCCCATTGATTTTGCTTGTCAGAAGGTTGCAAAAGGTGATCACATGACCCCGGGACACTGCAACCGTCATAGATACATGCCAGTTGTAAGTGTCTGAATTTTGATCATGTGTAAGTTGAGGACTATCTATACATGTTTTCTCATATACATATGTTGCCCAAGTAAAGTTTCTGTACAACATATTGTGTATTTGTGCATGTTTTTCTTTGGTGAACACATTAATATATTCACCAATATTTGAACAGGGACAATTTCCACATATGGATTCACAAGTAGCCTCAAGACTGTTGGAAGATTTTGTGTAAAGCATCTAATTGAATTAATTTCTTCTCTATTCTTAATTATACTCAGAAGAAATGTGTATGATTATTGTATGTTTATGTATAATGGGTTTCATATAGTCAAGAACTGCTGTCTTATCCACATACCCTTGTTTTTCCTCATTATTTCTCCTCCAAAATCCTAATTTTTCAGATTTGACTTTGTTAAGTCACCTCTGTGCAGAACATAGACAAGAAACAAATGATCAGAGGTGCTGATGAGAATTAGCAGTCAAACCAGAAGGCAGATTTAAGAGAGAAGCCAGAATTCAAAAGCAAACAAAAATCAAGAATTTGAGGACACACCAAAAAAACCTTACTGCTTGAGCAAAAGTCAAATTAAGCATTGTGGTGGGGAAAAAAAAGAAAACAATCTCACTCCAAGAAAATCAACAGTTGCAATATGTGAAACTACAGTATACAATTACAATTTCTTTCTGAATAAGAGCATCACATTTGAGAGGGGAGTTGCAAAACTGCATGTGGATGCAGGGGTCATTTTTGCAAATCATTTCATAATTCAAAGAATTAAACGGCTATGGAAAGAACAAGTTGAATCATAAGGAAGCGATTTGCTCTGCTAACAAAAGAGGATAAGTTATGTTGGATTATCAATTGTGCTTTGCTGTTACCAATTTCTGGAGGGGATGGGCAAAACATTACTTCCATAAGGAAGCCAAACTTCTTCAATTTATCCCATAATCAGAAAACGTAGCTGGCATTTGATCTTTTTTTAATCACACTGAAGCAGATCATTGCAAGAAGTTGATGATAATGCTGTCCAGTGAGCCATTATGAAAAAAAGAGCCCATGTTGAACTTTTTTTTTTTCCTGAGGAAATATATTTATTTAAAAACATAAACTCTTGCCACAGTGGAGAGCAGAAACCATGGACAGAATGAAGTCCTATTCCTCCTGCATCTCCAGGCCTAAATCAGCTCCAGATGGTTGGGAGACCTATAGCAGATGTAAAGCATATGCAAAAGCTAGAAGGGGGAATAAGGGGGAACCCCACTGACTTAAGTGGAAATCTGTAGTGTTGGCTGTAGCTTTCGGTTTCATCCTGCATTTTCCACTGTGCATTTGTATGTCTTTCATTCTCACTCTCATTGTATTCTTATTAATGTTAAATCAAGCAACTCAAGAAACTTATTATTATGAAGGATAAACTTATAAATAAAGAAGAAACTAATGAAATAAAGAAGAAACTAATGAAACTAATAAAGAAGAAACTAATCTCCAACAAATAACTCTTCCAAATGTCAGCATTTTTCCTACCTACGAAAGAGCAATTTTTTTATAGAATCAAAGAATCAGAAGGAGCTTATTTAAGCTTCTAGAAATCCAGATTAATACTTTCCTCATGGATGGTCATTCAGCCCCTGCTTAAAGAGAAGAGTACAAATAGTCTTCACTTAACACCCACTCATTCAGCAATGATTTGCATTTATGACAGCACTGAATGAGCGGTACTTATTACCAATCTTTGAATTTACAGGAGTTGCAGCACCCTTGTGTTCACATGATCTCAATCTGGGTGTGCGGAGACTGGCTAATGATTACAACTTTGCAGCATCCCATGACCCCATGATTGTCATTTATGATCTTCCCGGTCAGCTTCCGACAAACAAAGTCAGTAAGGAAGCCAGCAAGAGATTGCAAATGGATAAATGTGATATCTTTCTGCCATTTGAACTGGGAATGGGATAGTAAGCCTGACTTGTACAATGTGAATGAGAAATGTTTTTAGTTAGTGCTGATGCACTGTATATTATATATTGCTTTGCTGGTTTCTTAGATAATTTTTAAAGTATTGTTAGTCACCCAGAGTAATAAAATGTGTTGGGCAGCCATATGCTTAAATAAACATATAGTTAATTCAATATTTTTATTTGAACTCATAAAGGGCACAACAATATAGGTAACTGGAAAAGTGAGCTAATTGTAGTCTTTTCTCTCTCTCTCTCTTTCTTTTATGTATTTGTTTTATGCTATAGAGTGTCATTGCCTTTTAAAGTTTCATTCAGAACAATCCAAATATCATCTTTGTGTTCTTTTATTTTTATAGCAATAGCACTTAGACTTATATGCTGCTTCACAGTGCTTTACAGCCCTCTCTAAGCGGTTTTACAGAGTCAGCATATTGCCCCCAACAATCTGGGTCTTCATTTTTACCAACTCGGAAGGATGGAAGGCTGAGTCAACTTTGAGCCGGGAAGGATTGAACCCCAGAATTAGCAGAATTAGCCTGCGATACTGCATTCTAGCCACTGTGCCACCACAGCTCATGTTTATTTTCATTTCTTAATGAAAAATTCTTGCAGTTGTCCAGAACAAAAGTTAGAGCTGCCTGTGGCCGATTATACATTTGAAGAACATGGTACAAAGCAGATGTTGTTAATCCATAATGACATCTTCCTACTTTTATCATAAACCTGGTGATTAGGTTTCTGTCTATCAGTAATTACTTTTTCAATGTATGTAATCTGATTAGGTATGTTAAAACACCGTCAATTTTTTATCATGCAGTATTAGTACAATCTCCAGCAGCAACTCAAAGGCTTAATACAGCAATATTATGAGTTATCATTTTTGCAACACTCACTTGACAATGACATCATTTTTAGAATAATACATTTTTCCAAGCAAAACCACTAAGAAGCCTTGGATATGTATAAGACTTTACTGTATAATAAGATGTCTGATACTTCACTGAATCAGCCTGTTTTCTTTTAATGTAGTTATGTTAGCAGAGGTGCAGGGAGTTACAGATCTTCAATGATGTTAAGAATCTTGTTTGAAAGATTCATCCAATGATTTTTCAATGTGAAAAGCACAATATACAATCATGTGTATGCTAGCTAGATAAACAGATGTAACCTTTCTCGATTTATAAAACATAGGCTTTGTATCACAATAACTTTTATTTAATGGTAGACTTATATGCATAAACTAAAATACCATGGAATCTCTTTTCCATAAGAATATATCTTCTTCCTTTGTTTTTCCCCATGAAATAAAAATCTGGCTCTATTCTGTCATATTTAAAAAGATTCCCACTAACAAAATAGCCTACTGATTTCAGTGAGTCTGCTAAGAGTAGGACCTGGCCGGGACCTAGTTCTAGACCAGCTATTCCCAACCTTCCTGGCTCTGTGGACCGACAGCAGTGGCGGGCAGGGGGCGGGGAGAGAAGGGGTGGTTTTGCATGCTCTCCCGCTGCTTACGTGGCCTGGTTCCCAATGGACTGCAGCTCACTATCGGGCCGCTGATCGTGGATTAGGGACCCCTGCTCTAGACTTTAAAATTCTCAGGCCACCTCTGATTCATCCAGTCCAGGGTTTAATATCAGTAGAACTTATCCATGATCAAAAAAATGTAACTTTTAAGTCATGAAACATTCACTTTTCCTTCCAGTAAATGGCAGGAGCTCGGTAATCAGCTCAAATGGAGGGAAGATCTACATGGATTTGATGAATAAATAAAAATGAAAGGTGCAAAATTTGTACTTATTTGGTGCAAACAAAGTGTTTTTAACTCCCCTAAATGCTATAGATTGTGCTCCTTAATAAGCATTACTTTCTATTGTATCGATAAGCTGTCATTTAGAAACAAAGGCAAAGACTTAGCAGATCCATTTCGTACCTTTTACTGGAATAGCTGAAAGTTCTTTCAGTTTGTAAACTCCAACAACCGCAAAAAAAAAAAAAAAAAAAAAAGATCTGAATTTGGTTCTTTCCTTTAACGTTGTCACAATTTCTGCTCCAAGCAAAATACCTTGGTAGAAGAAGCTAGGCTCTTTTTCACAGTGATTGCAATATATTGCTTTTTAATATATATAATTTAGTATGACGTATTGCACTCTCCAGGGTGAGGGGAATCTAAGATGGAATTTCTGAGAACCCAGTATGGAGTCAGGCTCGGTTGGGCAGCTCAAAAGTGTTGAGGTATCTGGTTGCAAGGTTTTGGCTGGTGCAGCAGTAGGGCGCTAATGGAAGTGGTTACTTTATGGAGTGTCAGATTTATTATGAACTTGCTTGAAGGAGTTCAAGCTAGGGGCATGACTTCCAGACCCTCACGCTGGAGGAATTTTGCCAAATAGACTCAGGATGTCTAATTTTTCCGTGCAAATCAATGAGCAGATTCAGGGTGGCTATTAGCTCGAAGAGAACGCAGTTCATCATAATAAATGATAAAAGTATCTCTATTTTTAAAAAAAGCATTTATTTTTTTAAAAAAAGTAAAGATAGATGTTTGCTGTTAAAAGCAGTGTTCATGCTATTCAGCATCGCTTGATGGGGAGAGACAAAATGTTGATCAGTTTTTCTCTTTGAGTATTTGCTTGTCATTGCCGTTTGAAGAGGTGCCAATTAATTGATGAGCGTAAGCCAGATTTTTTTCCCCAATATTCCAGCTATCTTTGAAGCTTATATGTTAATAAATACTGTTTGGATTTTAATTTTTTTAAAATGCTTGCAATTTAAGGGATATATGCAGTGGAAAATAGCCAGTGCTATTATGAAACTCAGCTGCATAAAAGCGACACATAAATGACCAGCAAAGTATGTATTATATTTAATAAATACATATTTAATATATAATATTTTAAAATAACTAATATTTTAATATTACAAAAAGTGGCAAAAGTGGAATGGCATAAGCTGTGCACAAAGAAAGCCACAAATTCAGTTGCTGTTAAAATGGTCACTAAACTGAGTGTTGAGGAGATGCTTTCAACCCAGTATCTTAAAAAGCTGTATCCAATCAGAAAGGCTATCACTGAAAAAATAATCTGAATTTTTATAAGGCCACATTCTGCAGTCCTCATTCTACAGATTAAGAACATGTTGATTGTTTTGTTAATATTATGAAATTACTCAAAACATTTTGATATAAGTGGAACAGTTCTACATCTGTAGAAAGAGCATAGGATATATCATAAGGAAATCTACACTTTTCTTTTTGCATCAAATATGTACTGAGGATATAACCTTAACACATTCTCTTTCAGCATATATCTCCTTAAAAAAATCCCTTTTTACGACCCTGTAGTGCCTTAATTTAGGTAGAGTCAGGGCAACTGAAAGGAGCTGAGCATTTATGGGCTTGCTGCCCTTCCTGACGCCACATGGAGTTTGTAGCAGATATTTTTTTTCTTTGGACCCTAGGATTGAACTCTCAACCTTCCGAGTGGGAGGCGAGTGTCTTCACCATTAGGCCATGGCACCATTCAACCTGTATATCTCTTTATGGGATAATAAACACTCCTCCGCCTTTCTTCATATCAGTAAGAAAACACCAGAAACATTCTGGATCATTCTAAACAAAAGTGTTATAATAAGAGCAGGAACCTTTGGGTTTTTTACCATCTGTTTCCCCCATCTACATAGTCAAAGGCAAAAGCTGAAGGTTACACAATGTGACTCATAGAAACATAGAAAACCGAAGGCAGAAAAAGACACAGTGGCCCATCTGGTCTGCCCTCTTGAGTTTTTTAAATTTGTTTTTGTTTTCTTTTTAATTTATTATTTTTAACTGTTAATTCTGATTTATTTAATTATTGTATTTTTTTTATTTATTTTAATTTTTTGTTGGATGATGGATATGTGTTTATCCCAAAGAACATTTAAACCCACTACCTCCACTGGAAGTTGGTTCCAAGCTTCCACTACTCTTTCTGTGAAATAATACTTCCTAACTTTACTTTGGTACTCCTGTCAGTTTCCTGAATATAATTATATTCAATAAGTTAAATGAGATCTTAGAAGAATTTCAGGATGTGTGTTCTACCACTACCATTTTTTCTCAATGGGGAAGGATGCAAAATAGTGGTAGAAAAATAAGACCATTTTCATGTATATGTCATTTTGCTGCTTGCTGTTCACAGCACTGCACTTTCCCCCCTCCTGAGTAAGTGTATGGCAACCCAAAATTGGAGGAAAAAATAGGAAATTTGCAGAGTCGAACTGAGTGTGGAAGAGGTGAGCGATGAGGCTAACATTTTAGGTGGCTGTCATGTCAATAGTGCTGTTACGCAGCACTCAAACTGGTAGAGTTTGGTTACAAACTGAAGAAGGAAAGATGGTGTCTTTGATCAGGACTGCCTGAGGAGAGGCTCTCTGCCAAGTAGTATGAGCTTCCTAGGAAAGATATACAAGTCACACCACTATCTGACAAACTCTTGACTGTTTGCCGATGAAGGAACAATATAGCAAAATAACAGAAGCAAAGACATTTAATCAATGGTGGGATTCAAGTACGTGAACAACCGGTTCTCTGTGTGGATGCCGCTTCCGGAAGTCCGTTCTGGGCCTGGGCAACAAAAAATTAGCTACCGGTTCTGTCGAAGTGGTGCGAACCGGCTGAATCCCACCACTGCATTTAATAGAGTGGAAGAATAGTCCTTAAAAGTGAGTTTGGAATTGGGATTCATAACTAATTTATTGTTCTAAAAACCATATATATTTCTAGCATAAACAATTACTCGAATCAATGAAGCCATTAAAAAAGAGGCCACTTCTCCATATTTTGTTTAAAATCATTATAGAAGTACCAGCATAAAGCATTATGAAGAATTAGAATATGATTTGCAAAGGCCTGCCACAAAGTACTTTTACTGACATAGCAGCCTCATCAATGTTTATTCAGAAGTGACTCCCACTGGGTTGATGGGCCCCGGCCCTTGTAAATTCTTTTATGATTACAGCCTAGAAAACACACAAAAAAATGTGAATTTGTGCCTTGCAATTTAATCCATTGTTTCAGCCAATTTCAAATTAAGAGATTTTCTCTTTTGAATTCATGTGGCCATTTAGCCACCAAAATCTTCCCTTGGGGAGGCAAATATTTCATAATTGTTCAATAAGGAAAATGGCATGGCTTAGAAGGGGGTAGTTTAAAGGCTTCCAAACTGTTAAAACAGAAAATGAAATGATATATTGTTCAATATCTTTTTAAAGCTTTTGCCTGGTTTGGATGAAGATAAAACAGTCAAGTTTTATAAATGTTTTTTGTTTGTCTACTCTACTAACATGCTTTCCTCTTTAAAAACAAGAGCTATAAAATATGAGAAAAATGCAGTATAACTTCATCCTTTTATTTGGACTCTTTATTATTCTTTGTGGCCAGGAGTCTTTTGGGGGGAAAAGCCCTGCAATTATTAGATGTAGATTGATCCTCCTTTAAGCAATATTGATAATATATTTTTGTTACATTTTTTAAATTGATTTAAAATTAGATTGATTACATTAAATTGCTTAAAGGAGGATCAATCCAGATCTAATAATTTAATATGTATGTGTGTGTGTGTTGGGGGGGGGGGTTGTTGGAACATAAGTTTGGAATTAAGCATATAATTCTCAAAATTGGAAATGTTTCTGTTTGAGTTGCAGAATTCAATTCTGTACTATGGTATCAACTTTGATATTTGTAGTGCACTACACTTTGGGCATCATGATGGGAAATTTTTAACATTAAAAGGTCTGCAAAAGACATTTCTGACAGATATAATTTTTTTAGAAATTATGAAATTTGGCAAAATTTCCTAGCCGGTATCTAAATCTATCATGATCTTTTTCAGATTACAGTATGTGAAAAAATAAACCACTGAACCAGTATGATACTGTTTTGGATGTCCATTTCTAGTAAATTTGTATTTTTGCACAGCTACCCTGGGTTTTTAAATTCTGACTTTCAAAGGAAACTGATAGTACTTTGCTCCTTGGAAACTTTTTTTTCATGTAAGGTTCCAATGAAACTGCAGGATTATCCCAAATAGGGAAGGAAGGGTTACTTCAGAAGCTTTCCCATGAATATGCTTGTTCCTTTTGTCATTAAATTAAAAGTGTTAGTATTTGTGCTATGTACTGTATGCTGTCCTCCACCCCATTTCTGATGCTGAAGAGCCCCCTGATATATCTGCGGAAGGATCTAGAACTATTCACAGTGGCCATCTCACCACAGTCAACTCACAATTCCACACGGGATAACTCAATGCAATAAATGTTATCCGCCATTGTTTCTTTGAAGTTATTCCCAGTTTTTGGAAATAATGTAGAACAAACAATGATGGATAATATTTATCGCATTGAGTTAACTTGCATGGAATTATCCCATGTTGTGTTGTGCCATGGCTAGTTGGCCACGGTCAGATGGTTGTGGTGAGGTGGCCACGGCAATATGGCTGTGGCGAGTTGGCCACAGCAAGTTGTCCCAATCCGCTGCAGAAAGTCTGGAGAACATGAACTCAATGACAAGAACACGTTTAGTTTTCTGACACGGGACACTGCAAATGGAAGCAGAAATGGTTTGAATTCACTGGATCCAACCAGTCATTTTCCTATGAGAGAGCTCTACCAGCCAGAAGCTCTTCATATTATACCTAAAAGTTGGTAACAAGAATTTCCTACTAGTAGCCATTCAATATGATGAATTTGAGTTTGCAATTTTCTTTAAAAAAGACAATTGTGAAATTAATGTCTGTAGAGTGTAGCTTTCTTGCACTTGCTTAGTCATAAAAAGCTGTGGTTTTGGCAAAAATCATTATACTATGAAAGAGAAAAATCACTCATCTTCACTATCTGTCTTGCTGTATGTCTATCATTCCTTGTAATCCAACCACTTCCTTGTATCTGGACTGTTAAAGCATCATAAGAATAATAAGAAATGTGTTTCTTTAAAAGCGCTGCCCTCCTTTCATGTGAGATTTCATATGGTAAGCAGCAAATTACAATTCCATAAAACCTGGTAATAATATCAGCAAAAGCAAACAATCAGCGCAACCTGAAATAGGACTGCACAATTTTTATGGGAACAAGAGTCACATTTAGAAGAACATTATAAGGACTGCTAGTGGACAAACACAAAACAGCAGTTGGCTTTATCTTTTGAGTGCATTTGATTGAAACTTTAATTAAAATTTAAGTGAAATAATTCAGTGCAATTAGTAGGAGTATTCCAATGCATTTTATAGATTCTGTGCTGTAACACTTTACAGCAACAGCAAAAAAATCTGGTATCATCTTCTGTAGTGTCCTTTCTGGAGCTACAGGTTTCCACATGTCTCAGTTTGTTTCAAATCTGTAATGAGGTAGGAAGACTTGACAAATTGTCTCCTCCTGAATACAAGATCATTGTATAACTCAGACTTGACTGCATTGATAGACATCAGTTTTTCAAGTTTCAAGGATATTTTTTTCCTATCTGCCGATAGATTTCATGAGTTTTAAAAAAAATAATGTGCTCTAGGGAGTTGCTATGCCATTCATGGAGTTCAGAAGGTAAAAATCCAGTAATTTGCCCAGTCATCTTTCTTGCATTCATGAGATTCTCTTGTTATTAAACAAAATAGATATATATCATTCCCAAAGCATTAACAGCTTTTTAAAATGAAACCTAGACATTTTACAAAAAGAAATACTTGAACTTGCCTTCTTTGAAACCATGTTGGAATGTGGAGCCAATGCTTTTGCAAAATATATCTAGCAATAAAGAATTTTTGGATCAATAGGTTGCTTGTAGGTGGTTATTGGATCCACAGTTGTTTAGTTAAATTGGGCTCATAATACAGATGCAGGATAATTTCAAAAAATAACATAGGCTAGACTAAATGCAGCTGTCTTTTTATTTTTAATTGGCAAAAACCTCCTTTCCTGGGCTCCCTTTTGTTTTAAGGATAGATTTACACTGTAGCCTCAGCAATTGTGTAGTTGGAAGCTATCCCACCTAGGGAAAATTCATGGTAATGTATTTCATAATGGCTCCATCATGGTAATTTTTGGAACTGATTTTTCAAATGTGAGAGCCAGTTCCCATTACTCCCAGCTATTCTATATTTGGATTTTCTGGGCTCAGAAGGTTATAAAAGTAAATTTCCATGATATATAATCTAGATTTTTGTTATAGTAAAACTGATAAAGAGTTACTGTCAAAGCAATAATATCCTATATTCATATCTGCTTTCAAAGACCGAATCATACATTGTGCAATGCATAATATTGATGGTGCAGGCATTTACCTTCAAAATCCGGTACCTATATATGTTATATCATGAGAATCCTTTTGGTTTTTAAAAACAGACAATCCAGATTTGATCCTTTTACATTGAAAGATACCTATTGTAGCTGTTACCAGCAGGGCATCTTTGATTTCTGATTCTTCATAATTAATAATACAGTGGTACCTCATGTCGTTAATTGGTTCCAGGAGGTACAATGAGAATCCCAAAAGGATGAGTCCCAAACAAACCTTGTGACTTACCACATCAGACTTTGTTTCAATTGGGAATAACTTTCTGTCTGTCCCTTTTCCTATGTCAGTAACTTTCCCAGTATGGCTGACTTCCTGTCTATCCTCTGTGGCCATCCCCCTCCTTTTGCAGTAACCTTCCCAGCATGGCTGACTTCCTGCCTGTTCTCCAGAACTGCCCCCCTCTTCCTATCACAGCACATTGAGTACTAAGCAAATGCCAAGTTATGAGAGAACATTTTTGCGTCAAAATGTGTCAAGTACCAAATTCGATGAGTTTTGAGGCAGTCAAGTACCAAGGTACCACTGTACTGCAATGTTGGTACAACTGTTTTCCTGTTTCTCATTCCTTATCTTAATGTGGAGTGGAGAAATGCCAAAGCAGATGAAGTCACCTGGTTATAGGGCATCATTATCTAAGGAACTATCTTCAGTACTTTCTGACTGTCTAGCAAGTGAGTGCTCTCAATCATTTCTGTTACAGTAGCTGCCCACTGGAATAGCATATCCCCAGAGATTCAAGTGGCTCTCCCATTTCAATTTTCCAAAAACCTGCCTATTCTCTTAGGCTTTGAGGTAGAGTGTTTGTGAGCTTTTATAGGTATCTTTTTTTTTGTTTGATGTATGTGTTTCTCTCTACTTTCTTGACATAGATGATCTATTTTTTCTATTTTATAGTTTCTTCTTAAAATACAGATAGTCCCTGATGCATGACCACAATTGAGCCCACAATTTCCGTTGCTACGTGAGACATTTAAGTGAATTTTGCCCCATTTTACAACTTATCTTGCCACTGTTGTTAAGTGAATCACTGAAGCTGTTAAATTAGTAGTACGGTTCTTAAGTGAATCTGCCTTCCTCATTGACTTTGCTTGTTAGAAGATCACAAAAGGTGATCGCATGATCTCAGAACACTGCCACTGTCATAAACATGAACAAGTTGCCAATTTTGATCACATGATCATAGGGATGAAGCAACAATCATAAGTGCCTAAAATAATCATAAGTCACTTTTTTTCATTGCCATTGTAACTTTGAACAGTCACTAAGTGAAGTGTTGTAAGTTGAGGTAAACCACCTAGGAGATAGGTGCCCTCTAAATAAGTAAGTAAGTAAGTAAGTCATGGTACAGATAAGACACCCAAAATGTGACAGGCCTCAATGGAATAAAGAAATTGCTTTCATATAGACAACCTGTAAGGATGCATATTTTTTTAAAATGTATGAAGATACAATCATAAACAAAATTATCTTTTTAACAATGCATATCCATTGAAGCAAGACTTACACAGAGTCACATTAATCAGGTTTCAAATGTGGTGGTGGGGAAATGGTTAAGATGCATAATATTGAAAATTGAGTGAGTTAAATTCTGGCCCTCTTTTACTAGAGAATACATTAAGATGTCAGTTGATTGAATTTCTTTTTCCTTGGTTCCTTAAATGAAGAACTAATGCCTATTTTAAGAATCAAATGTCTTTGATTCTTCATTTGCTATGTTTTGAAATACTTCTTTTACTTTCCATGAGTTGCCTTATAAAACACTTTGAAATTCAGTGGGACTAATGTATAGTTATTGCAGGGAGCATGCTATGGGCATGCTTATAAGACTTACCTAGTCATAAACTGACTGCCATGGTAGAAGCACGGAGCTTTAGGTATACCCAGCTCAAAAGCAAATTGTTTAACCTGTTACTGAAAAGGCGCTTTCGAACAGAAAAATGAGAAACTTCAGGCCCTTTGTAGGCCAAAAGGTAAGAAAAAAAGTGCAAGAATTTTAGCCTTGATTTCACTGTAAATAGAGCTTGCATTTGATACATAACAATCAGTGGAATTCTTCCATAACAGCTTCATTTGATTTTACCGTAAACCTACTTATCAGAGAAGTCCAGCCTTGAGTGCTTGCTTGTGCCTGTTTCTAATTCTAGTGTTCCCTGAAATAAGCATGACAGCATTTATAAAACCTGCAAAAGAAGAAATTCTGTGCTCTAGTGGTCATCTGGATTCTTGCAAACTCAAATGGAAAGCAAATTGACAATGTTCCTCTATATGTCTTCAAGTTCTTAGATATTTATCAGTCCAGATCACTGTTGCCATTTTTCTGCACAGTGAGGTGTACCTCCAAGTAAAGCGTTGAGTTGCAGTTCAAATAATTGATATCTTAATACATTCTCTAATAAAAGATGCAGTTGTATCTAATAGGCTTTCAAGATTCTGCAGTTTTTACTTTCCAACAGCATCCATGGAGTATAAAGTATAAAGCCCTTAGCTTCCTGTGAATAAAAACAATACTAGTGGTTGTTATTGGTTTGGAATATTTTAACTTCTCATTTCATTTTTCCTTTATCAAAAGAAAAAAAAAGATACATAGTGGTCTTACAGAGGTGTTCATAGGCACTGCCTACTTCTAATCTAACCAAAGGACTACATATTTTCCAGTGTTTTATACTTAGGTAGGATTCATATAACAAGTGGCCCTGATGAGAAGAATGCCTAAAATCATAATTTCCTGTTAGTGTTTACTCTTTCTATATTACAATCACCTGTTTTAAAACTTTAGCATGATCGGTGTCTGTGGTGTCTTCTATCATTGCTATTTCGGGCCAATTGATCAGCTAAAAGATCTTTGTTCTTTTTAAAACACCATTGAATAATTTATATAAGATGAGCATTTCTTTAAAAGAAATAAGAAAACCCACACATATGTTTTTGAGAGCCTGAAACAGCGTACAAGAACAATTGTTAGTACAGAGCTGATTTTATAATTCAAATGCAGTAGCTCAAAAGTTGATAGAAAGGGTTTCCTCTGTACATTTTATTAAGCATGTCTGTACTTTGGACAAGTATAAAATCTCCCTTTTTTAATAATAAAAAAGTTTGGATGCTGAATGGTTGAAACTTCAAAGTCTAGGAAAGATTCTTAAAATAACATATAAATATATTGTGTATTGTAAATATTGTGGTAAAAACAGGCTGTGCCCAGGTACACCTATTGAAACTGTTCCAGAAGACCAAATTTTGGAATAACTAGTCTATAGTGGAATGATGGCACCAATTTAGATGTCCTTTTAACGGAGGTAATTCCATAAATTTTTCCATGGCTACCAGTCATGATGACTTTCTTACATTTAGGGTTAATGCCTACAAGTTCTACAAGTCTGTACAGATAATTAAATAACCTTCACTAGATCCATTCCATGAAACTATGAAACAGATAGAGCCACTCAAATCTTGGCCCAACTATTTTACGGCTTCTTTGAGGTTGTCTAGGCATGCACTTCTATGTCCTGAAGACACCTCCACCAAGATAACTAACAAAGCAAATGATCTGTGCAGACCTACAGTCTGTGTCAGTGGTAGGAAACCCACAGGCTCCATAGAGCATCCCCATTTTACAGAGCCCCCAAATCCTCTTGTGACTGTGGGAAACCAAAAGAATGAATAGTTTTGTTTTTGACTTCATTGATGTGGGAAAGAAAATAAAAGTCCCATTTAAGCCTTATAATAGGCTTGCAACTTTAAAGTAAACTTCCAGAAAAGAAAACAGAAAACAATTGCCCCCCAATGAGGGGAGGGAAAAAAAAAAGCAGAAAATCCTGGCTCGGCCTTCTTCAGAATCCATTCATGACTACTGAGCTTCAGGGCATCATTCAATGGAGACTCAACTACAGCAACAAAAACCAAAAAAATATGTAGCTCAGAGGTGTCCACTCTTGGCAATTTTAAGACCTGTGGATTTCAACTCTGAGAACTCAGAAGCATGGCTGGCTGGGGAATTCTGGGAGTTGAAGTCCATAGCTTTTAAAGTTGCTGAGCTTGGACACCCCTGGTGTGGCCTCTGTTCTAAACAATGCTTGACCTTTCTGCTGGATTCTATTTTTGAATGGCTGATACAGTGAGCAGTTATATTAACTTTTGGACTCCCCACGGGAGAATTCAAACCTTCATATTTCATGTACAAAATAGTTTTTCTTGGCTGTCACACATGGGTGCTGAAATGATTAATTTACTTTGTTACAGCTGGAGCCATTCTTGCAGGCAGCATCTCCAAGGATTGGATCCACTCTACACATTTGGCTCCAGTTGTGGAACAGCTGTCTGCTCGCATCTTATTTTCTTTTGCTTTTAAACAGCCTTTTGGGGGGGGGTCATACACAGAGCTCTGTGGCAAAAAATGTCACAGGGATCAACAGTCTATGTTTCTATGCAACTTCCTTAGCAGTAAACAGTGAGGGAATAAATCTACTTTGTAAAAGTGGCAACAAACTGCATTTGCCAAATGGAAGTTCAGAACAAAAGATCAAGAGATAAATTGCTTTGCGGGGGAGGGGGGAATTAGATGCCACAAGAGAAAAACTAGATTTTTGTTGTTACGTAATTCCCAGATTACTATGTAGCTTGTAGATAAATCAATTTAATGTTGTTTGTAGAATAGTTTCGTTGTTGGTTATATTTTTTAAAAAGGTTTTAAAGCTTCCTTCAACCAGATTTTGCTCTCCATATATAAATCAAGCCTTGGAATTACCTAGCTGTCATTTTTCTCCTGAGAATGCAGGATATGAATCCCCACATACAAAGAGGTTTAAGGAAACGAGGCTGCCAAAGAACACAATGGTTGGACACCATCAACAGAGCATAGGAAAACTCAAAGAAGTAATGCAGTATGGAAGATGTGGAGAGACCTGGTCCATAGAAACGCCAAGAGTTGGACATGAATGAATAAATAACATCATCATACAGAGAGGTTTAACTCAGGTTGAGAGAGATTGAACTAAGACTATTTTGCAAAAAATAATTCTAGGCTTTTCTGAAATGTAACTGGAGCATCTCAGCCACAGATAACTATTACTGTTACTACTTGCAAATATAATTTTGAAAGCTATTAAATATATTTATTTCTAATTTAAAAGTTCAGCCACTTAGAGGACCTCCATTGATTGAAGTATTGGTAATGAAAGGAGGAAGAGATTGCCCTATATCAAACATGTCAAACTTGCGATGTCACGTGACATCGTGCGACTATCGGAGCTTTTCCCCCATTGCCGGCAATGGGGTGAGTGCGGTTTCCTCGTGACGCGTCCGATCCGTGGGACGGCAGTTTGACACCCCTGCCCTGTATGATTCATAACATAGTTATTTTAGTTCATAGTCTTTCACTCTATTCTCACCCCATTCGTAGTGTTGAATCTTCAAGTTTGGAAAGATTGCTCTATAGAAAATCAGCCTCTTACTACCTTACTTTTTTTTTTAGGTTGGACATCCTGAGCTGTTTAGGGGAGTTCATAAAAATTGAAATGAATTCAGGTTGCACTGCAACAAGGCATATATAATAGAATCTGTGACCCGGGTCTCTGCCATTTTCTTTTCTGTTGCATATTCTGTATATTATAAATATGAAACCATAAGCAAGATTTATTTAATACATAACTTAGAAGCTATGATGAATGTTTCATGTTGTATTAAATGTCTAGACCCAGGATATACGTGTTAATGGTAGAGTTTTAAAGTTAAATAATAATACAAATAGATTCATGGCGTACAAATAATTTTCTTTTTCCTGTTCATTTTGTAAGTTGCTGGGGAAATCCATACCTAGTGATTAGGAAGCATACAAGCTTAACTGTGTGTTTATTTGGTATATATTTATAAATTAGAAATGAACAGTTTCCTATGTATCCATAGGGAAACTGATTTAGATTACCTTAAGTGGTTTGGGAGGATTGTTTTGCTTGTTAGTTGGGTTTTCAGTCAATAATTTAAACCAACATTCTGCTTCCTCATGTTTCCATCCATATTTATTCCATTTATTCCTTCCTTTTTATTTCAGTGAGTACTCAAAGTGGCTAACAAAATGTTAACAATAAAATACATATATAGGAATTTGTTCATTTATAGCTTATATATATATATATATATATAATTTATATTACAAATTATAATATAATTTATAAATATATAGCAGATAAACTCACAGTCCTAAACTGAGCATAACCCTTTTTCTACATTTGTATTGACTTATTTTGGCATCATTGTCCAGTGCTTCAGACCACATTTTCCAGATATAAAAAACTTTGATTTAAGTTTTGACTGAGGTCTTTGACATAAGATTTGAAAAATGCTAAGCAATATGAAAAAAATAATATTAAAACTATCCATTTGAAGTCTGGCAGAAGAGGTGCACCTTTACAGGTTTTTCAAACATAGAAAGAATTGAAACGAAGCATGGCTCTTAAAGGAATTTCAGTCTTGCAAGACTGATATAAGCCTTGTGAGGTAGTCCAGATAAGAAGCACACCCATAAGTTCTACTTTTAACTTTATTTTAAGGTTAAATTAACATAATCTTGCAAGTCTGAAAGTACATCTATTTCCCCTTACCTGTACAGTCCAAGAAACTAGGGAGATGTTTAATGTCCTCATTCCTTCTGCAGATTCAGCTGCCATTAATCCAATCATTGTCCCATTTGCAACTCTTTTTCTTGTCCCTCAAGACAAGTCTTGTCCCTACATACAATAGAGGTGCTGTGGCTCACTGCTTAATGACTCAGGAGATGGTCTCAGCTCTGGCGGTTTGAGTCCTAGTTCTGTGTGGAGGATGAGCTCCTGTCACTTGCCTCAGCTTCTGCCCACCTAACACTTTGAAAGCATGTTCTATGTGAGTAGATAGATAGGTACCACTTTGGTGGGGAGATGAGCTAGTACTCTGTGCAGGCAATCAAATTACTGATGGTTCTGAACTTTCCCTATTGCAGCGCCTACTTGCGAGGCAGCTCCAGGGATGGAGGGGGCCTTGGGTGACGCTGCAAGAATTGCTGCTTGTCTTCTCTCTGGTAGGAAGCCAGCTTGTCCTCCTCTGGTACACTTTGGGAAGCGTGCAAGTGTTTCCAATAACAGGACTGGTACCATGGCAAGCCAAACTACTGTAACAACACCATATGCTATTAATAATAATTCCTACATACCGTTATAGGCGATGAATTCCATAGCTTGGAAGCAATGCCTGGAAGCCCTATGTCTGTGTGCACAAATTTCAGCTTCGTAACAATGTGGGTATCTTTAAAAGGCCTCTCCTGTGGATTGTAACAACCATATAGATTCATAATGGGAGAAACACTTCTCTTATACATGCAGGCCCAAACTGATAGACAGACATCGCTGCTAAAGTAATACATCTTAAGTATTACTCCTCTGGGTCAATTCAAAATTTGGAATATAGATATTTTCTTCTTTTAAATTAAAAAAAAGTTCTACTTTCTTTTTATTTTGGTTCCTTAAATAGATGGCTGAAGTTCTCAGTTTAGGACTAAACATAGTGATGTGGCATATATTAGTGACTTCTTGCATTAATTTCCTATCATTACTTCAGGGGCTCTAGATTTCCATTTCTTGTTTTGTCTTCACAGACAATAACTCTGTGGAATAGATTAGACTGTGATTCAGAATCATTCAATGAAGTTTGTGCTTGAGCTGGGATGTAGACTTGGTCCTCTCCCACTGTACACCAAGAACGTAGATGTTAATTCTACAGGGCTTCCTCTGTGCCCTCAGGTTCTTGTGACAAAACCTTTGTTCCCCTATATCTGGGTATAGTGCTAGTTCTTTATCACCAGCGTTCTAAAATTCAGCGCCCTTCCAATATGTTCTGATTGTAATTCCCAAACTGCTTCACTTTTGTGAAGAGAAGTTCCAGCCCATCCAGAAGAGTCAAACTGAAAAAAACATCTATGGGCTCTGGAGGCAAGTAATTTTTTTAATTCACATATATTTCTAGTTCCTGCAAAACCTGTCAGTAATGATGAATTGGTTTCAATTTTCCTAAAGAGCGAAGTATCTCTGATTATTTTAGTGCTTGTCACAGTCTACTTTTACATAAAAAGTACCACGAGAGAGGCAGTCTAATCCAGTGTTTCTCATCCTTGGCAACTTTAAGATATGTGGATTTCTTAAAAATGCTGGCTGGGGAATTCTGGGAGTTGAAGTCCACATATCTTAAAGTTGCTGAGAAACATTGGTCTAATCTATCTCACAGAATTATTGTTGGTAAGGACAAAATAGGAACTACGAATTGCTTATGAGCTGCTAGAGGAAAGAAATCAATAATATCTGCCACATCATCATGTTTAGCTGTAAACAGATATATTTCTTTACATAGGAAATGCCAGCAGGTTTTAAAGAAGGAGGTGGCAATGTGCCAGTAAATACCTCTCATTACATCCTCAGTATACTTTGGGATCCATTAAAAACAATAGACTCCAAAGTTGGAACTCTGCCTGCCCCCGTCTTAAAATATATTTAAATTATGTCAGCAACATACCAGCAGGAGTTTCACTGCAGTCCCTAATATGGAACATTTCCCATTACAGGAAAGTTTAAAAGTTGTTCTCTATAGGTGTAGAATTATTATTTTTTTAATTTGTGGAAAAAGTTTAAGAAAAGCATCCAAGTTTCCTACATATAGCTGTCTGCAAATGAAAAACTGGCTACAAGCAAGCACCTTCCCAACATTCTGATGTTTTATAGATGAGATCCTTAATGGAGCGTAATCTGATTCACATTGTGGAAATTAAATTTTACAGGCGCCACAATTATTGGAGTTTTTCTTAGCCTTGTTGAGAAAAATCCACAACTGTCTGATAAAAGAAGCAAATGTGCATTTGCAATGTCTAAACTGGCACACTGCTTTGAACATTTAACATTTCTGATGGTTTGACTAAGAACCTGGACTATCTGCTTTATGACTTATTTTTAATTTAGTGGTCTACTGCCAAGAAGGAACATTTTCACAGCTGTTAAGTAGTAGTTACTTTGGTTTCAAAGAAGCCCCCTGAAGGTCTGCATGATAATCACAAAGCATTGGTGGTCATTGTCTTGTGTTTGAACAACCCACTTATTCCCCACAGTAGTTTTCTAGAGGTAATGATCCAAAATGGACTAATAAACCCTTTCATGGTGTGGCAGCTCTTTCATCTCCATCCTTGATTTTATTGACCTTCACTGAAGTTCTGTATGACTTTGTAGTATAATTGCACTTAAGGAACTATGTATGATCTACTGTTTGGTGGGAATATCAATTTAACACATAGGAACTAAAAGCAATGTTTTAAAGTTAGGCAATTAGTAAGTGTGGGAATGTTGAACATAGAAATCATTGAGTGTCCTTTGAAAATATGATATCTCTGAAGATTACTTTAAGATCTCTAAGGAATTTTTCTTCTGCATAGCTTTAACCACTTATACCATCAGCCAGCCTTCTCTAAATTAGTGTTCTCTGAATATGTTATTGTAGCCATCATCTTGTGGCTATCAATTTTTGAACTCCAGCACATCTGGACTAATCCAGTGTTAGGGCAAAACCTAGCTTAAATTCATTAAGATGTATCTCACTCCAAAAATGTTCCCTTCAAACTAAGTTTACTTCTAGGAGCAAAGGTTTCTCTTCTGTATCTCTTAACTTAGACAATTATTGGGTTAGAGTTAATAGGATAAGATTTCTTTTGTTTGGCAAGATATTGTTAGCAAATCACTGCCAGTTTGGTTGTCTTACCATTCTAAGACCTTATTATGTGATTCTAAAATTTGAATGTTTATGCTTCATTATGATCTTAATTAATTTATTAAATTTATATGCTAAACATCTCATCTAAATGACTCTGGGCTTATTGTTGAATTAGATTGTACTTTCTAATTTTATCATGCAACACTCTGGGAGTGCCTACATTTATGCTGGTCTTTTAATACCTTATAATTATAATAGCTATTATAATAGTTTATTATTATGCATTCACTCTTAAAAAGAATAGGACACATATTCATCAGAGTATTGATTTTTCAACCGCAGTTTTTAATTAAGGGCCAGTATATTCTATAGCGCTCCAGAGTCATTATGTTGAAATAAGTAGACAAATTCACCAAATAAATAAATAATACTGCTCTGAAAATGCCCTAGCAAATACCCATTCCAGTAACAATGCCCCAGCCATTTAGAAGCACATACTGTATTGATTACTACAGTAAATTAAACATGTCCTTGTTTTGTGCCCATACATTCTATTCTGTCTGTGGATTTGAGGTTCTTGATTGGAAATAGACATATATGGCATTTCAAAATTGTTCATCAAAGATATGGAAAGACAAGGTGGTTGAACAGTTTATTTGAATGTATCCATGTGAAAGCTGTGTTTTCCAACACACATTCGCAAAGGCACTGCTTCTTTAAGCAGCACAGCTACTGAAAATTCTTGGTGGAAAGAGTTCTTCCTGATGTTTTCATGGAAACAGGGGAAGCCAGGGAAATGGAAGACTGCTGGAGAACTGGTGATGCAAAGAAATATAGCCTGATTACCTCTTAACTAAATCAAGTTATTGATGAGCAACAATACACCGATGAAAATATTTCTGAAATAATACATATTAAACAGGTAGAACTAGCAATGAAACTTCTTTATTTGGTACACTGCTTGATAGAAAGAGAGCAGTCCACCTAATCGGTCTTCAGTTTTACAGCTGGGATAGAGTCAAGCCATCAAAGGAAGACAATTTTGCCTTTTAGGAATTTTGCGTATGGTTTTTATTTCTACTTGAGCTTGTAATAATAATAATAATAATCATGAATAAATCCAACAGGAGAAAAATATATCCTTAGGTCAGATACTGGATTTATTGAGATGAGAAATGACTCTACTTTTCATTGTGCCACTCATGATTGGTTGATTCAGAAATGATTTATTTCCAACGTCATTATATCTAATTGCTTTACATCCTGAGAAAACCCAATATTTGCAAAAGAAATCCCTCTTATTTAGCCCTGTAAACACTCCCTCTTTCTCCTCTAAATATACATGAGACCCAAATGGCAGAACACTGATGGCTCACAAAGAAAGGAACAGAAGAAAGATAGAACCCTGTTCTAAGAGTCTTGTCTTCCAGGAGACATGCATCCAGCAATTCTCAAATGTGAAAATTGTTAATCTATTAACAAATGTACACTGTGTAACTTCCTGCTAAAAATGGCAGATCAGCCAAAGATTCCGGGCATATCAAGGAAATGATAGGCTAGTTAATTAAGCAGCTGTTCTGGAAAAATGGGTGGAAAAAGTTATTATAATGAACTTGAGAATAGCAAATAGTCCTGGAGAAGAATCAACATGGTAGAAGAGAATATTTGTAGCTCAGGGTTGAACTGCAGAGTCCTTGGTGCTCTCTTTGAGTTTGGTTATTTTCGTGCAGATGCTTCATTACCAAACTAGGTAACATCATCAGTGCTAGTAGGAAGCGAGGTTTGCTCTCATTTGCTCTTCCTACTAGCACTGTTAATGTTTTCTAGGCCTTGAAGAATCAACATGGTTTCTGAACAAATAAGATGACTACCTTTAAAGTTTAGCACCTTTTAGTAGGCATCCCTTTGGCTCTCAGAGTCTTTTGTCATAATCTTGAACATATTTAGCAGTGATGGAATAAGAGGGAAGGAAAGAATTGATTGGTCACTGATAGGTGAACACGATTGAAAACTGGATAAAAAATATTCTGTGTTTTTGCCATCTGTGATTTTTGTTGAAGGGAGAAAGAAAACGGGAAAGACATGAGAACATAAAAAAGATAAATGGTCTGATAACAGTACTGTGGGGGACAATCAAGATATTCAAATCATCTTATTTTCAATAGGAGATTTAAAAGTGCTTTTTCATTTCTTTTGCTAACCCAAAATGTTCTGAAAATCAGTAAAATTTGGCTGAGTTGTTTTTAATATAGCAGGAAAACAATTTGCACAGCAACTGCCCAAATGGTGCAGAAATCCAAACAATTTCTATTTAAAATTGGATAAATGCTATTAAATTGATTCCTTGCATACATTGGCAGATTATCTTCCTGAATTTCAGAATGAAATAAATGTGAATACATAGTGCCCTCCCGTGGCTAAAAAGTATATTCTGCCCTATGAAACTGTACTTCCCAAACTACAGTGCAGTTATAAATCAAGGAAGGAAGGAAGGAAGGAAGGAAGGAAGGAAGGAAGGAAGGAAGGAAGGAAGGAAGGAAGGAAGGAAGGAAGGAAGGGCTGAAGAAGCAAGCATCTAAAAGAGCTCATCTCCCAACTGCCTACAACAGTAAACTATTCTAGTTGCTTTCCTGGCCAATGGGGAAATAAATAGAGGTGTAGCAAAGCTTTATCCGTAATTTGCTGTTGTACCAGGAATTTCTGGAGAGAATGGGTGGGGACTACAGTATGTATTTTCCCAAATTGTGATTTACCTACGGAGGTTGTGTGTTGCCAGAACCACTAATAAGGAGGACTGACTGGATTAGTGAATAATTGAGCTACAGCAAGTATGTTGTAGGATAGTGTCAGGTTTTCCTATGGACTACTGCTTCTGATCTGCGCTTATATAAACAGTCTGAATTTAAATGATGTTTTCAGTTTGTTGCTAAGAATGATCAGTGATTCTATTACATTTCAATGCTCTTAGAGTAGAGTAGAGATATTATATATTCTCAAAAACATTACTGGGCAGTTTGATTTAATTTTCAGACAGAGGAGGTGAAAATGACATAATGCTTCTAACTGCAAATGCACCTCAGTTTGAATTTCCTGCTTTATTAAGTTAAGAGGCTGCAATATAAAAAGAGAGTTTCCCAGTGAGAATTTATCATTGCATTGGCTATTCGACAGAAGATTTCTTTTTCTCATGCATAAAATTTAGGATCCAAGCAACATTAAATCAGTTGATTTTCTAGACCAGATGTCCCCAACCTTTTGGGCACTGGGAACTGGTTCCGTGGAGAAAGTTTTTTCCGTGGACCAGAGAATTGATTTTTTTTTTTTGTTAGAGCACCTCATTTTAAAAATTGGTCAACACATAATACAATTTAAAAAAAAACCACAATGGCAGTGTGGCTATTCATCAGATGTATTTTAATATAAACTTTAATTGTTTCATTTATTTATTTGATCTTGCTTTAGGTTAGGCAGTTTATAGATTTAACTTGTGTTGAATCCTGTGGAATATCGCATGGAATGGTGTAAAATTCTGTGTACTCTAACTCTTTGCTGACTATGCCTGTCTGACTCTCAAGGGCTTTGATAGTTTTTTTATACATTTAATTTATATAGCTGCCCATTTCAACCAATGACACTATGCGGCATACATCAAAAAACATTAAACAATTAAACAACTAAAACAATACAGAATAAATATACAGTATATGAACGGTGAGTAAAACTATTGGCATAAAGGTTAATATTCAACACATTTGGTTGCCAGGCTTCTAGTCATAATTGAAACTATAAAACCTGAATTCTCAAATAGTTGAGACAGGTGAACAGAGATCACTAAACCTTACAATATCACACAGTGCTTTCCTGAAAGGAACATAGGTAAAATCAGTGGCCAACATGGTGGGCATGAGCACACATAGTATCGAGGCAACAACAACAACAAAAAATGAACTTAAGTAAGTAGCATATTCTTAGAGGATGGAATCCAGCAATTAATTGACATACAATACTTTAAAATATTCTCCAGCTACCGAGGCCAAATTTTAGAATGTATTTTTTTTGGGGGGGTGGGGTGGGGTGGGTGGGGTTCAGCTGTTGAGTACCTGCTAAATAACAGCTATAAGAATGGAATAACTCTTCTCTGGAACAATGAATCTCTGCACATCACAAAAGATTGTGAGTTAGTTGCTTTGCAAGTGGCTATAGGCACAGGTAATATAACAATAAAAACTGTGAAAGTCTTTCTGAATAAATTAGATGTAGATAGCTCCACCAGTTCAGTTGGAAAACTCGAAAAATTAGCCTGTGATTAGCCAGTGATTAAAAATAAAATTATTGCCAATCTTTTAGCTGTATCTTGCTCTATATATTAATTGGGGAGGGCATATCTATTATTCACAAGTGTCTTGTAAATGAGAGTGTGTAATCGCAGTGATTTATGTCATTTGCACGATGCATTGTTATGCAGATGATATACATTGACTAAAATGATATAATTTGCTTTTTTTTTTTTTTTTTAGGAAAGAGGACACCGAAGAAAAAGGATAAGAAGAAGAAAAAAAAGAATTTAATGGAACAAGCTCAGAAGCAGCACAGTTTTTTCCTAGCTACAGACCGAGCTAGTCAATAGAGACATTTGCCCAGGGCCTGTTGGTCATACATGTGGGTTGTTTTTTTAGTTTATATCTTGTTTTTGTTTGTTTTGCAAAATACACAGAAGCTGCTATTAGCTCCTGCATGAGGAAGCACTGCAATTCAGCTGCTCAGACAGCATTTGGACCTGGGGAAAGAGGAGAACATCCACAAGCTTGTTTGTGTGTGTTATTTATACTTTTATGATTAATGTGGTTCTTATTGTTCTCATTGTTCCCCAAACTTGGTCTCTCCAGGACTGAAGAAAAGCACTGAGTTCAATCAGTGGAAGTGTGTCAAAAATGTCTTTTGAGGGTTCCCTTCCCCTTTCGTTTAAATTTGGTGCCTGCAAGAAGGAAATATTTGACTTCCTGGCACAGGACTTTGGAGACAGAAGCATCAGGACTGCATGGCACCATGGGATAAGTTCCTATTTCTACAAGGCGAAGAAATTGGGAAGTTAGAATTGCATATTGTTTTTCAAACTGTACATTTTCAAGACTGAAGGATACCAAGAAGATATCTATAAGTAACACACTTGGTCCTCAGCACACCTGCTATACTGGAACAGCTGTATAGTCAAACTGCTCTTGACTGATATATGGAATTATGGCTTAGTATTTCAGGAGCATAGTGGTTCCCATGTGTACATATCATGCTGTCTACATATAAATAAACCTATTTACATTAGAGGTTGGGTCTGTTTTCCATGTGTGCAGTTCATCATTTGAACACATAAAGATGAGTGCTCAAAATGAAATATAATACTGTCCTTTATACAAATCTGTCCAAGCCAGCTTTGATTGTTGAGAGCCTGACAACATAGCTTGCTCTTATGAAGTTTAGTGTTTTCCTGTCAGTGTGAACCTACCTCTGAAATCTTTTCTTCAAAGACTATCTGCTGGCTATGATCAAGTGATGACATTCCATTCGAAAACAAAACCACTTTCTAGAGTTGAACCAAGCCATATTTCTCAAAATAATAATAATAATAATAATAAATCCTGGTATTCTGCTGTGTTTTTTTTTTTTAAAAAACTTTTTTAAAAAAAGGAAATAGACTTTAAGAAAAGGAATTAAAATGTAAATAAGTTCAATATTGTTAATTCTGAATGAAGTTGCAGAAACTGTAAGGAGACCTCTATACCCTCCAAATGGTGTTGAGTCACAGATGATGATGATGATGATGATATCCATTCAGTCATCTCTGACTCTCGGCGTTTCTATGGACCTGGTCTCTTCAGTCTTGCTCTATTTCTTTAAGTTGTTCTATGCTCTGGCTGTTGTCAGCTTTGATGATGTCCAGCCAGTGTGTTCTTTGGCCACTTGGTTTCCTTCTACTGCTAACTCTTCCAAGCATAATTGAATTCCCCCACACGACACAGCGAAAATAAGAGCCACAAATGTCCACCTGTAATTATGATGGCTAACACGTTTGGGAATTGGAATGTAATCACATTGGAAAGTTTCCTGCCTCTTCTATAAGATCAGTAAGAGGCAGCATCTGCAGCATTGAAAATGAGAGAAGTGTCTTTCAAAATCCATTATTGGCCCTCCCCAGGAAACCCAGACAGGAAATATGACTAGAGGAGCTAAATCTACTTTATTGTAAGGCTACATTGATAGAACCTTCCAGGTCTGAAGGAACCAACTTCCCACCATCACTTTTAACCATCTGACCTGTTAGGGGAGGTCCTTCCTAAGTTTCTTTCTCTGCCCCTTAAGCTCTTGGGGGCTGCTCCCTCTCTTGTCAGATTGTTTCCTAGGTAGCATCTCTTTCCCTTGTCCCCCAAGGCCATCCACACATTCTATTACATCCACCAATTGATGATTCCCACTGGTGGGTGAATACCTACATATGGTGCTCTTCCATAGTGAAATAATATAGTCAAATGGAGGTGCTTAGCAGATAACAACACACTGTGTGAATGTGGAGAAATTTACAGCCTGGCCCATCTGCTGGTATATTGGTTCCAACCAGAAACAAGTACTGATAACAGCAATAGCAAGAGACTTATATACTGTTTTTAGTGCTTTTCATCACTCTTAAGTGATGAGTGATGACCCTATTGCCCCCAACAATCTGGGTCTTCATTTTATCAACCTCAGAAGGATGGAAGGTTGAGCCGGTTGAGCCGGTTGGAACTGAACTCCTGTCAGTGGGCAGAGTTAGCCTGCAATACTGCATTCTAATCACGGTGCCACCACTTATTTTTGGCCAATGACAAAGCCAGGAAGGTGGCTTCATTCTGGCAGTTTAAAGTTTGACTTAGACATGGAAGAAGAAGGAGAAGGAGAAGAATAATTAAATACTGGCTCACTACAGAAGGAACTTTGTTTTGTCTTATCTGGTCCACAGGATTAATTAAAATATATTAAGCAATCCAGTCCTGAAAAATTTAGATTTTTTTCTTCACTGCTATAGTCTTTTATTGAATGTGCACCCTAGTCCTGTCCTCCCACACCGAATTCCAGATCCTTTGATATTTATTCCTAAGGTCCAAAGGATATTAAACTTGAATTCACCTAGAAAGAAACCTTCAACCACATCAAATTCAAAGGTTTATAGCGAAGATGATGAATTTCTAGGCACGCAATCCTACACAATGTTGGTTGCAGACTAAATCATTACCCACAACCAGAGTGGATCACTTCCCCACTCTGGTCCCACTGCCACTTCCATGTCCTTAAAATTTTGAAAGTTCAGCCTATGATGCCACCAATGGCGCCTTATTTTGAAACTGCTGTTACTCATTTGTGAGAATCAAAGTAGAGAAAGCAGATAACTATGAAGCGTGCTTTCTATTTAACTCATCAATATCCAGGACCCATTCTAATTAGCTGGGGTAATTAGCTTGGTATGTCTTGTCATTAAAACTTCCAGTAAAGTGATTCAAAGATTTCCCATTTGGAAGTGTTAAGCGACCACCAGCAACATTCCTCCATGGACTTAATACCAAAAGCAAAACCTTATTCAAATGCCTTAATTGAAAAGGAAAATATTTCAAATGGCAAACTCTATAATTAGATCACTGCATTAACATCTGACTATAAAGAGTTGGAATTTTGATGATAGGTAGGTAGGTAGGTAGGTAGGTAGGTAGGTAGGTAGGTAGATAGATAGATAGATAGATAGATAGATAGATAGATAGATAGATAGATAGATAGATAGATAGATAGATAGATAGATAGATAGATAGATAGATAGATAGATAGATAGATAGATAGATAGATAGATCAAGAATTCCCAGCCCCAAACATCTTGGAACCAATTATTGTTTTTAATTAAAATATTTAAAATCCATCCTATATTGTTTACTGACATACATAAATATATGCATATTTGCATAAATATGCATAAATAATAAAATAGCCTAGTAATATTTAAACACTCAAACCTAGGTTGCCTCAATAATATCAGTCTAACTGCCCAAAATATCACCACACAAAAATTCATTTAGTGTATTTTTAGATTAAGTGATGTTTAATGAGCTCCCATTCTTGCCCCAGCTCCTGCCAACCTAGCAGTTTGAAAGCATGTAAATGCAAATATACAAGAATAGAGTAACAGAGTTGGAAGGGACTTTGTAGGTCATCTAGTCCAACCCCCTGCCCAAGCAGGAGAGCCTACACCATTTCTGACAGATGGCAGTCCAGTCTCTTCTTGAAACTTCCAGTGATGAAGCTCCCTCAACTTCTGAAGGCAATCTGTTCCATTGGTTGATTGTTCTCACTATCAGAAAATTTCTCCTTATTTCTAGGTTGAATCTCCCCTTGATCAGTTTCCACTCGTTATTCCTTGTGTGGCCTTCAGGTGCTTCGGAAAATAGGGTGATCCCCTCCTCTCTGTGACAGCCCCTCAAATATTGGAACACTGCTATCATCATCTCCATCTGTGTAATGTGGAAGAAAAATTCCTGCATTCCAAATTCCTATTTTATTTAAATAGTAAAGAATTTCACAGTGAGAAAAGTCCTCTGGGTCATATGCCTTAAACATGGTCCTGAGGGTATTTATCATGGCTGTGCTGTATACTGTTAATTTAGGTGATGTAAGGTGTTTTTGTTGGAACAAACCTGGGCAAAATTATTGCAGTACTAGTCTGAATAACTGACCACAATCTGAAGTTCTTGGAAGTTGAGCATATTAATTACTGTTTCTAGTGTGCCTTTTATAAATTGACTTTTATACAATGGTTTCACTGAATTTTGACAGAGAAGCAACCTAGAACTAAGGAGAACAGTGAGAACAGTGGAATAGCTTGCCTTCAAAAGTTGTGGGTGCTCCATTACTGGAGGCTTTTAAGAAGAGACTGGAGACAGCCACTTGTCTGGAATAGTATAGGGTCTCCTGCTCGAGCAGGGGGTTGGACTAGAAGATCTCCAAGGTCCCTTCCAACTCTGTTATTCTATGTTATTCTATGTCTCCCCTGGTCCTTCTCTTCACTAGACTAGCCATGCCCAGTTCCTGTAAACGTTCTTCATCTGTTTTAGCCTCCAGTCCCATAATAATCTTTGTTGCTCTTCTCTGCACTTTTTCTAGAGTCTCAACATATTTTTTATAGTGTGGAGACCAAGACTGGTTGCAGTATTCTAGGTGTGCTCTTACTGAGGCTTTATAAATACTTTAGTAGGAAGGTAACAGCACTCCATGTGCCTCAGCGTATAGTCATGCCGGTCACATGATCACGGAAGCATCTTCAGATAACATTGGCTCCCTTGGTTAGGAAATGGAGATGAACACCGCCCCCCTAGAGTCAGACATGACTGGACAGGGGAAACCTTTACCCTAATATTGATACATAGATTAAGTTTAAATTAGTAAATATAAGATTTATTTCTTGCTCAACTCTAAATAAAGCTAGGCCTTGGAAATTGCTGTTATCAACAAGCAAACATATACATAGAAATAAACATAGATGCTTATTGAGAAAAATACCTGTCACATATTTTGCTGGTAAGTACACAGGCATTACCTGTACAAAGAGATAAGGAAAAAGTAATAAAAATATGCTAGATTGATTCTCAGTGCCATCAGCTTTCTAAAGTATTTTCAGTGAATGAAACTAAATAGTTGCCATGCATTTTAGCCTGGTATTTCTTTTAAAATAATATAAGTGATTTAGTATTAGCACAGCAGTGTTAAAATAAATATTGTACTTAGTATGTGCCAGCTGAATTTAGAATAATTGATTAATGTACAATATATCACATAGAATTATGGAGTCAGAAGGAGCCATTTTAACTACTGTGCAGAAAGTTAAATTAAATCATCCATAACTGATGATAATCTAGATTCGGTTGAATAGAATCTAGTGCAATGGCACTCAGTAATACTTTGAGTCATTGGTTCCAAGGCCGAACTGACTTACTCATTGGAAAAAACTCCCAATATTTAATTTGTTTTGCTGTACTATGTATCCCATAAGGGATAGGAAATAGGTCTTGACATCTCTTTTAAGTACTTGAAGAATGTTATCATACCCCTTCCTCAATCATCTGCTTTTTTCCAAGTTAAATATACCCAATTCCTCAGATCTCCTTATAGGACTTCCTTAGTCCTTTACTCATCTTCACTGATTTTCTTTAATATGTTCTTAATCCTTCTTCAAATGTGATGTTGCAAATTGAACAGAATACTCAAGGCAAAGTCTTGCCACTATAGAATAGAATGGAATAGTTTTCTCCTGTAATTTAGAAATTATATTTTATGATAAAATAAAAAGAATAAATGGAAGATTAGGTTACAATTATCTCTATAATCATTCCTTCAACCTTGGATTACTCATACATTTTAATTTGCGCACCTTTCTTCCTAGCTTGACACATTTTTATTTAACAAGTCTTTTGTTCCACTGAATGAATCAGTACTGTGAAAGCTTATGATATCTACCTGCCAAACAGAAGAAAACAGACCTGTCAGCTAGTGGCCTTTTAAAAAAATAAATAAATAAAGAAAACCAAGGACCTTAGTCATAGCAAAAAGATGGTTTGGAATCTGAATACCTTCAAAGTATGAAATGTAAGATTTGTATAATATTTAGGCAATTACAAAAATGTGACTTTTTAAAAAGAGTTGTCGTATCTGGGTTTTTTCAAATGCTTCACATCCTTCCCAGTCTACAGACACCTAAAATATTAGTCTATTCTGATGGCTTCTGTAATTCAATGGGATTTAAAAACAAAAAACAAAAGATCATTTGGGTTGGTAGTTCTTGAGGTTTCTAAGAGAAGATACCCAACAGTTTAGAACTGGACTATGAATAGAAAACTAACTATTCATACAGAGAAAGCTAAAATACATTCAGACTGAACACACACTTCCTTTTCTTCTTCTTCATCCAGTTATAGAAATAGCGTAGGAATCAATTTTCCTTTACAGTCCCTGAAGTGGTAGAAATAGTACCGTAGCTAGTGAATTGAACATGCAGACAATATCAGATGAGAGTGGGAAAGGAAACGTTTTCACAATTCTTTTAAAAGTAACTGAGTGTTCTCCAATTCTACTAAAGTCACAGGCTCATTTAAAATTGCAATCCTGTTTGTATTTAGCAGAGAGAAACTCACAATATGATTTACTTCTAACTAAATAATAATTAAAAACTGCATACAAATGTACAGTCAGTAGAAATAATAAATTAACTATTAATTAATTAATTAAACAATTATTCTATATCCAGTATTAGCCAGACAAATATTTTCAATACATCTCATTGAAATCATTGCTCAATTACTTTTTCCTTGGAATGGAAGATAATCTTATAATCTTATAATTTTTACAGCTTGCTGCCTGCAATGGTAGTTGTTAGCTATGGTAGGTGGTGATGGTTAGATGAGAAGAGAACTTAGAATACAGGATATAGAATAACAGAGTTGGAAGGGACCTTGGAAGTCTTTTAGTCCAACCCTCTGCTCAGACAGCAAACCCTATACCATTTCAGACAAATAGTTGTCCAGTCTCTTCTTAAAAACCTCCAGTGTTTGAGCATTCACAACTTCTGGAGGCAAGTCATTCACAACTTCTGGAGGCAGGTCGTTCCACTGATTAATTGTTCTAACTGTCAGGAGCCCCAGCTGAATGGAGGTTTGAGGCCAGCTGGGTTGTTGAAGTATGCCAGGGGTCTTCAAACTTGGCCCTTTTATGACTTGTGCCTGGCTGAGGAATTCTGGGAGTTGAAGTCCACAAGTCATAAAAGGGCCAAGTTTGAAGACCCCTGAAGTATGCAAACTTAGTGTCTTTTCGAAGGCACTGATCACAGTTTGAGCAAGATGGCATTCTTATCTCCCAGAGCTTTATACCAGTGGTGGGATTCAAATATGTGAACAACCGGTTCTCTATGTGGATGCCACTTCCGGAAGTCCATTTTGGGCCTGAGCAACAAAAAATTAACTACCATTTCTGCCGAAATAGTGCGAACTGGCTGAATCCCACCACTGCTTTAAACCCTTTTTTCAGTCCTTTTCAAAAGTGTTTTAGAAAGTTCTTTAATACAAAATAGTAGTGATTTTTACCCATACCCCCATGAAATTTTGTGACCAAATTTAGCCTGTTTGATGGCTAAGCCATCAATATGTTTGGTTAAGCAATAAATATGTTTCAAACTGCAATAAGAAATGTTTAAAATACATATTTGTTGGAAAAAAATCCAGCAGGGTGATAGAGTAAAATTTTGTCAAAGTTTATGAACTTGTCCTGGTCTCTATCCCTATAAAATGTAGCTCTAGACCATGTTATTTCCATAGATACACACCAAATTACATTGCCATTAAATACTATTGATTCACTATAGATCAGGGATCTCCAACCTTGGCAACTTTATGACTTGTGGACTTCAACTCCCAGAATTCCTCAGCCAGCTATATCATAAAGTTGCCAAGGTTGGACACCTGTAGATGATTATTGATTTAACATGAAAAAACCAGGAGATCAAGAATATGAACCCTGACCCCAAGACCATCCCTTCAATGTAGCATAGTAAGGAAGATGTTGGACTGACATTAAGGAGATCCAGGTTCAGATTCAGTCATAGCCATGGAAAATTTGGGTAAGTCACTTTCTCTCAGTCCAACCTAGCCTCTAATCTTTTTCTTGTGGAGAAAAATAGAACCAAGAACACCACACACACCACTTTAAGTTCCTAAAAGGTAGGAAATATAAAACATAAATCTAATATATCCATCCATACTTAATCTCTTCTGACCGAATAGCTAAATAATCAAACAAGCATTCATGTTCAAAAAGAATGGTCTGAAAACCTCAACATTTGCAGAAATATTTCCTCCTGAGCTAAAACTACTTTAACCCTTGAATCCCCAAAGTTTCCCCAAATGGAAAATGACTGTGCTCAGGGTCACGGATTACTGTTAAAATGATTGGAATGCAATCTCTTGGAAAGGGATATGGTGGCAATTTGTTGCAGATTCCATTTTGTGTTCTTCCTATACCATTTTTAAAGTAATAAAACAAGCTGGACTTAGTGCAAATGTTGATTATATAATCTGTAGTGAATAGAAACTGGCATAGATTCTAGGCTAATATTTGCTTCTGCAAGACTCTTCCAAGCATTTCCCCACTAACTATTAGAAATGTGGAAAGTTACTGTCTATCAGAATTATATGATTTTGTTGTTAATGGATCTGGTCCAAGCTAGAATTCATGCTGCTCACAAATATTCTTTCTCTGTCCCTTCTTACTGGCAAGAACATAGGTTCAGCTTCAAATCCAGCTTTTCTAAAATCCAAAACATTTTCAAGAAGACTGGAGAGAAAAATAATGTTGGATTCTTTAACAATCCACGGTATAGCCATAATTCAGGCTGAGTTGAAAATTCTTTTCATTGGAGTTGGATTTGTGCTTGAAATGGGAATTGGTTTGGACTGGATCCAATATATGGAAAGCTTTTTATTCCCCTGCATTGTTGTGTTCCTCCCCCTCCCTTTCTCCTTCTTCTTGTCAAGATCTGCAAATCTCCAGTAAAACAAAAATAAAGTGAGAACATATAGGTAGCAACACAAGACAATTGTGTGACTCAGTAAAGACAGTCTGCCACCAGGAACATTTGAGTGTTTTTCACCCACATATCAGGTTAATGTACCTGTATCTACTAGTCTTGAGGCTGCAAAATGGGGAGAAGTGAAAAATGGATTGAGGTTCACAACAATTCGCTTAAATATCCATGTAACTATATAACTCTCTCTCTCTCTCTCTCTCTCTCTCTCTCTCTCTCTCTCATCTATCATCTATCATCTCTCTATCGATTTATCATCTATCTATCTATCTATCTATCTATCTATCTATCTATCTATCTATCTATCTATCTATCTATCTATCTATCTATCTATCTATCTATCTATCTATCTCTAATATAAATAATATTTGAATATTTGAATATTGTAAAAATATTTTAAATAAGTTATTTATTCATATGACTTTATCTTGATTTCCTCCAGGAGCTCAAGATGGCATGCAGAAAACCCTTCTTGAATTATTCCACAAGAACTATATTGTGAAGTAGGTTGGATTGAGACAACGAGTACTCCAAATTACCCGGTGAATTTCCATCCATGGCTGAGGAATCACTTCAGCTTCACCCAGTTGTGGTCCATAATCTTAATCATCACAGCATAATGTCTCCAAACTCAAATTTTATTAAATGGAATGAGAAATTATGTGGAAAGATTTAAACATAATATAGTTCCCATTCCCATTTCCACCATATTTGTAAACAAGAAAGAATTATATATTGCATTAAAAATCTGATAAAACTCTTTCAGCAGTCGGTAATGTAATTGGGGAACTTTGGGAGTCATTTAGACATAGAGTTCAAGGTGGAAAAGGGAGATGTTTGCCTTCAGGAGAAATCTTGAATTGAAAAATTCTTCTCTTGTGTCTTCTCGTGTTATCAAATGGCTTCTTCTGGATTCCCAGATGGTTGATTTTTATTCTGACCTCTCTAACATTGAACAACCATTTTCAGATGTAACTTGTTCTTTTTTTAAAAAAAACCAAAAACATAAATCCTTTCTTTTTCAATAATCTGGATTTAATTTTGACATTAAAGTAACACTGAGCCTTTAATCTGGAGCACTTTGACAGCTGAATTTAATTTTTATGTGTATATACAGAAGCAAATGAAAAAATGTGCACATTTGCTTTGGTTCTTGCATTAGCCCGGCTTGCCTTGTGTGTCAACCACTCCAATTAAGATGTCAGATGCTACCCGCAGGACTTAAAACAAAACTCAGCTTTTCGTCAGCTTTTCATTATGCTAATAGTAAAAAACTCAGTTCCATATGTCAGCCTGGTCCAGTTTAGGGACCCACCAGATGAGAAGATGCTAATTCCCAGAATTCCCCTGCCAGGATGGAAGTTACTGAGAATTCTGGAATTAGTCACATATCTATAGGGTACCAAGATTGGAGCAGGCTGTGTAATGTCCACAGAGGAAGCAGTTAACCTCTACGATAGCTTTAAGATGGTGGACTTCAACTTTGCAACTAGCAAAGCCAGTGGGGGAAGCCGGATTTGCTTAATGACTGCATGATTTGCTTAACAATTGATTTGCTTAACTAGCATGGCAAATAAGGTTGTAAAATCGGGTGTGACTCACTTAACTTGCTCAGTACAAGTAGCCCTTAACTTACCACCACAACTGAGCCCAAAATTTATGTTGTTAAGTGAGAATTTGTTAAGTGAGTTTTGCCCTATTTTACAACTTTTCTTACCACATTTGTTAAGCGAATCACTACAGTTGTTGAATTAGTAACATGGTTGTTAAGTGACTCTGGTTTCCCCATTGACTTTGCTTGTCAGAAGAGCGCCAAAGGTGACTCTGGGACACTGCAACAGTCATAAATGTGAGTCAGTTGTCAGTTGTCAAGCATCCGAATGTAAATCACGTGATCATGGGGATCCTACAATGGTCATAAGTCTGAAATTTGTCTGAAATGGTATAGAATTTCCTGCCTGAGCAGGGAGTTGGACTAGATTACCTCCAAGGTCCTTTCCAACTTTATTAAGAACTAAGGAGAAATTCCTGACAGTTAGAACAATTAATCAGTGGAACAACCTGCCTCCAGAAGTTGTGAATGCTCCAACATTGGAAGTTTTTAAGAAGAGACTGGACAACCATTTGTCTGAAATGGTATAGGGTTTCCTGCCTGAGCAGGGGGTTGAACTAGATGATCTCCAAGGTCTCTTCCAATGTTGTTGTTGTTGTTATTATTATTATGTGTGAAAAATGGACATAAATCACTTTTTTCAGTGCTGTTGTAACTTTGAATGGTCACTAAATGAACTGTTGTAAGTTGAGACTACCTGTAATGGAAATTCTGGTCCCAACTGTGATAATAAGTTAAAGACTACTTGCATGCAAAGGCCTTAAATTTTAAATGTTCTAATCCTGAGACATTCAGATCTGAATGTAAATCATTGTTTCAAATTCAAGGCAACTTGCTCTGACATTTTTGAAAGCGTTCTAGCCAATCCAGAAGGGTCTTTTGCTTGAAATGTATTGTATGTGAAATAAACATTTCTACCTCAAAATGAGCTTCTTTAAGCTTGAGATGCTTTCGCCGAAAACATTTTGTTTACTTTTATGAATGATTGAAAAAAAACTGCCCTCCGATTCGCGGCGCTGGGGGTCATGCGGAGAGTCTTCTCTCTTCGCCGGCTGGTTTCCCTCCGCTGGTAGGCCCTGGACAGGGTCGAAAGTCACCCTGGAGGGGCGACTACCGCTGAGGAGGACTCTCGCCGACTGCGGAGGGGGCGGCAGCCCCTTCCGCGGTCCGAGGCAGCTCCTTTGGGCTGACGGGGAAAAGATCGGCCATTAACATGACTGATCATTTAGCTGCACCAGCCGAAGTCAAAATAACAGCTAAGCGTTAAAGAACCACCGTGGAAGATCCGGGTGAGACCTTTCCTTTCCTCTCTTTACCCTAACTATCTCCCTGTGAAAAGCCCCTGGAATTATTTCCCTATTTTGATAAAGCAGCATTCGCTCACTTGGGGAAACAAGTTTTGGATAATAAATAATAAATTAGTTTTTATTGACTATTTCTACTCTTGGATACTCTGGGTCCCGAAGAAATCTCTACTACAGAATTTTGTTATTTTATTTGCTTATTAAACTGGACAATATTGTTTTCTTTTACTTTTATTCCTTTTTTAAGTGGATAAAACCTTTCTGGAAAAAGATTTTATAGTCTACTGGGGACATCTTGTGGTGAAAACCGACATTGCAATTACACTTTCTCTGATTGTGAGGCTGGATTTGACCTTCAAATTACCATAAAAGGGAAAAGATAAAGAATTTCTAACAGCTGTGTGGAGGTGGATATGGTCTGATTGTTATTAAACATAGCCTCCACTAAAAGACTAAAAGATTATTTCACTATGGAAATGGAGGAATCTTACCCACAGCTTGACTACAATCTTATATTGGAAAAAATCTTGGAAGATACTGAGCAAATGACCTTTAGGATGAAAACTAAAGATGATTCTCCAGAACTACAAACTGAGGAACAGATCAACATCAAAGAGGCCTGTGTTCAACATGATGTACACAACATGATGAGATGGAGGAATCTTATTCACAACTTAACTACGAAAAAGCTCTCGCCCCAAAATCTCAAACTGATTTCCAGACTTCAATTAATTATTCTATAAATCAAAAAACAACAGAAGAGGAATCTATCACCATCAAAGAGAATTTTATACAATCCTATGTACAATCTATTGAGTATCAGAACTATGATAACGTGGACAACCAACTAATAACTATAACACTAGATAAAATTGATTACACTACTCAGATGATAGCGGAAGAAGAACAGAAGTACGACCAGATTGAATTGATGATAAACATGTCTAATAAAACATTGAGATTTGTTGACATAGAGGTTCTCTTATGGAAGCCTGCTTGGCACAGAAAGAAAGCTAGAGTTAGATTTAAAAATGGGATTTGGGTCTTTACTTGATGGATAAAAAAGGTTTTTTTAGAGATATGGACTAAATCAATATTAATTGAGATGAAAAGTAAAGGTTTTTGGATTGATTTAATGTTTAGGATTTAGATTTCTAACAGATGAAATTATTGGTTAGATTATAATATGGAATTGTGAAATGAAAAAGGTTTTAAATGAGGAGCTATTAAGACAAGAAATAGAATATATGTGTGAAATAGTGTAAGAAGGTATTTTTTGGGATAATATGTTTATTTTAGGTATGATAATCATTTTGTAATGGAATGAAAACAAGGAAATAGACTGTGACAATGGAAGATATGGTATTAGTAAATGAAGACTTATTAAAATAAGAATTAGAATATACTTTGGAAATGTAAGAAGGTAACTGTAGGAATAAGATGTTTATTTTAGATATTATAATTATTATGTTATGTAAGGAGGGAAATTAGGGATACCCGAAGTGTAAACAATATGTTTAATTAAGGCTAAATTGGAATATGGTAATTGGAATTTAGTAAAGCTTAAAAACAGGAATAGGTAAAATGTTATTGATAAAATCTTATAGATTCATGGAATTTTATTTAGAAATGTATTAATTTGAATATGTTATTTTAATGGAGGGAAATAGAGAGGGAATCTTTAAGGAATTAACCTGACCTGTATATGTATGATTCTGACTTTGGATAATTGATTACCCCATCTCCACGTTGTTTCCTAAGTACTTTGTTCTAAAAAAATGAAAAATAATAATAAAACTTGTTTAAAAAAAAAAGAACAGAAAAAAACTGCCCTCTCCTTTCCAGGGAATTCCAATTAAAAAAAGTGGAGACATCAAATTGGTGTCTAGACCTCTAGCTCTGAGCAGATTGCTTTTTGCCAGACATCATCTGCTTCCTAATTTTTAGGAATGTTAAATTCTTTGCCCACCCCCATCTTTCTTTCCCCAAAAGGGGGCAGCCGGAGCGTTGGTGAAGAAGAGCAACTTCTATGGAGGCTATGTCAGGATTGGCCACATCAGTTTCTGCCCACTTTGCTAATAGTGCACCTGGATGAATTTAGAGATGGAGGAGGAGAAAGCAGCTGTGGACAGAGGTATGGTAATCTTGAAGAATGATGAAAGCAGCATTGGGACATCTTTCTACAAGCTCCACTCTTTTCAGTGTGCCTGTGACATCACAATGCACATAGGAAAAGAGGCAGAGTTTGTGTTTCAATGCTGCATGTTTTTACTCCTATTCCCTTACACCTTTACAAATGCTGCTGGGATCTTGGTAGATCTTTCAAAAGTTGGGTCAAGACTAGCAATGGAAGTTCTACATTCTTCCAATGCAAACTATTCAATACATCTGAACATTTGCTTCTGCCCATGCTTTGGTGCTCACATATGATCCTTCCTTTCTGAAAACGCAAAATGGCTTCTTGTTTTTAGCACAAACAAGCAAGGATAACTGAAATGCAGTTTTCTGAAAAACATAGAAAAGATCTCCAAGTCAAAATGCTTAACAGTGCCTGTCCAGACTTGTATTTTCTGAGTTTGAAAAGATTTTCAAATATCTGATGACATTTAATTTGGACCGAAGCATTTGAAGAAAGGATGTGGGTTAATTGTTGAGGATATGGCTGTGTTCACACAGCAGTGTTGGACCAATTAGTTGCTATCCCAGGGAAATGCTCTCATGCAGTCAAGACACTGATGGCTTCCTAGATGCTACAAAGATGGTTAGAAGACTTCTAAACTTTTCTGCCAAGGTTTGTTTCAGACTTTATTTTTCCCGCTTATAGCAGATAACTGTGCTAGGATACTGTTTGTTGGTCACAGTTGTTGTTGTTGTTGTTGTTGTTGTTGTTATTATGATTATTGTTGTTGTTGTTGTTGTTGTTGTTGTTATTATTATTATTATTATTATTATTATTATTATTATTAGTAGTAGTAGTAGTAGTAGTAGTAGTAGTAGTAGTAGTAGTAGTAGTAGTAGTAGTAGTAGTATTGCTATTGTTAGTTGCCCAGATCTATGAAAGTATAATGGACAGTCATATAAATCATTTAAATTAATAAATAATGAATTCATACTTAAAAATTCTGGTTGGCAATATCGAAGTCAGCACCATCTTGTTAAGATTTGGGAGAAGTTTCCATTTCCACCCTTTTCTGCACCTCTTTTATCCCTCTGAGTGACTCTGGGGAGTAAAAAAAGATATACACTGGATTATCAGAGACATCTCATTTATTTATTTTTAAAAATCACTCTAGGACCTCTGCCAGCAAGAAGACAAGCCAGGGAACTCTGTTAAACTTCTTGCCCCTGTTCTTATGAAACAGTTGATCCTGGGCTGCTTTGAACTAAAGAAAACAAAAAAAGCTCTTTTAATCCCCCAAATGACAGGGTTATGGTGTCTGTAAAATAGAGTATATTAACTCCAGCCAAGAGCCATTTAAGAGTGTCGTGTGAACAGAGGTCAGAAAGTTCATGTGGAAGAGAATAGATTCTGTTCTTGGCATCTCCAGCTAGATTAAGGGAAGACTCCTATCTGGATATTCAAATATTTTCTAGCACTCAAAGTAATCAATACTAGGATTGATCAAGTATGATGCAGTATTTAATGTCCTTGATTTTTTTTTTAAAATAGATCCTATTCCAGACAAATTATTTGAGTTCAGAAAACTGTACTCTAGTTTTATGTTCAGAAAGTATTTTTAATTGCAATTTGTTTTAATTTTTTATTATAACTGGATTACAGAAAAACAAACAAGAGTATTTTTCTGGAATGCTGTATGTGATTGTCTATCTCCATCTTGTGGTTACCTATACAAATGGCAGGCATAAAAGTGTTGGAAAGTCTGTGTGAGTTAGAAAATTGCATGCCATCCAAAGTAACTATATGGACAAAAGTGTGCCAGGATAACCGGTCCACAGCAAAGCCTTTGAGCATAAACTCAGTGCAATCTTAGTGTACTGAAAGGTGCACCTTCAGATCTATAATTAAATAAACATTTTATGTGTTTAACATTCTGTGATATGTTCCTCAGAAACAGACGAAAATCCAATGACATATCTGTTCTGAACTGCTGCTGTTTCTGAACAACTTTCAATTGCAGTCTTATGCAACTGTATTTCTGTAACCAGGCCTAGCAGTTATTGGTCACTGATACACCCCAGCTTTAAAAAGTGCCAGAGAAAAAGGCAGGAACACTACTCTCGCCTTGTGAGAATTTCATCCCAAATATTCAGCTCCTAGAAGAAATACTGAAAGCAATGCCTCTTTCAATATACTAAATAGGTTCTGGTAATAAAACAGAGTCTTACAAGTGAGACAGTCTACAAATTAGATGATTGATAGATAGATAGATAGATAGATAGACAGACAGACAGACAGACAGACAGACAGACAGACAGACAGACAGACAGACAGACAGACAGACAGACAGACAGACAGACAGACAGATGGTAGAGATAGATAAAAGATGAGAGAGAGAGAGAGAAGAGAGAAGAGAGAGAGGAGAGAGAGAGAGAGAGAGAGAGAGAGAGAGAGAGAGAGAGAGAGAGAGAGATATGCTACCCAGACAGACAGACAGACAGCATAAGATTTTGCCAGCATCATACTAATTGTATTCAGCACAGGAAATAGTTTAGTTATGATTTATTCCATTTTTATAAGCAAGTTATTAGCCTTTAGTACTGCATAATTCAAAAATAATAAATCAGCCCAAATGTTATGATGATAGAACATTCCTCTCCCAACCCCAAGTGTAAGTGTAAGTCTACAACAAGCCATTGGAGTTGTCCCTGCTTTAAGTGCATTTTGGACTGAAGGTTGATTATGTTCTTGGCCACTGTCTGCCATCTTGGCCTAAGCATTTTCAGAAACTCAGTGAATTTTTCTTAAGGCCATCCTGTTAGCTGGGTGATGTTATTATTTAGCATATGACGAGAACATGACAGAAGAGAAGTAAAGATGTATACACATCCCACGTAATTATAAATAAAACTTCTATGGGGGTAGGGCAGTGGATGTCCACTTCAGCTATCCAGGCAATCCCTTCTTGTGTTGGTTCATGCCGATCTTCCAGGGAACCAGAGAATGTGCCTCGTGGGCAATCTTACACAATACAGTATGTTTGATAGTTTGCATATCAGCACCACAATCAGCACCACTGGGTGATGTGACTCTTCCAAATGAAATGGTGCTTCTCATTTTTTAATTCCTTGTTGCCACGATACATACTGCAAATAGAGAAATAACTTTCTGACAGTCCAGCAATGTTCTCTCCTTAAAGCAGACATGTCAAACTCGCGACGTCATGTCACATGGTTTCCTCATGATGCGTCCGGCCCACGGACTGGCAGTTTGACACTCTTGCCTTAAAGCGTGGGACTTAAATACTCACCAGCTGCACCACTGATTTCACTGAGATCAAAATTCAGCTATCCTTTGACTAAAATCCATATAGGAGAAACTGTATAGAATAATTAAACGATGCCAATACACCACAGGCAAAAACCTACCAGGTTGCATGTGAGAGTGATCTGGCTGTGACATCTGTCACCCCATTCATCTCCAAGGTTAATTTGGCTTATGGGGCTGGCTGGGTTATGTCCTCAGTCATAGCTCCATGTACATCCCTCCCTTAGATGTGCACTTGATAAAAGAGTATGACTGGAGGAGAAATCAAAATGTCAAAAAGAGTCAACTCAATCAATCGATTTAGTCTATGTGCTTTGAGAGCTTAAGTTTTAAAAACTGAGGTTTAATTCCATAAATTAAAGCAAAGTAATCCAACCTAATTTTTGGTTGCCACCTGTGTATTTCTGACAGTCTCCTCCACCTTAGCATTATATGCTAGGCAGAGAGATGATGATGATGATGATGATGATGTTTACATCCATCTCTTACATAGGGAACCACCATGATGGTTCATATTAGAAGTTCCCTCACTGAACCCCAGAGGAATAACTCTGAGCTGAGCAATAATGACTGGTCCAAGACCATCTAGTAAGCTCTATGATTGAGAGGAGATTTGAACTATAGCCGAATAGATCCCCAATAAAATATAAACCCTAACCATTATACCAACTCTTTTCTTCCTCCTTTTTATTCCAGAAATAGTTATGCCTGTTGGACTTGGCTAGTACTGATGGGTGAGAATTTAATTCTCAAAAAGAAAAAAAAGTGTTGTTTTTTTTAAAAAATGGCAAATTTCTTTCAAAAAGAGAACTAGGAAAGAATTGGTGATTTAATTAAAAAAAATGATTTAATTTTTTAATTAAAATTCTGAGAAAATAAAACGGGCAGGTTTATCCTTTTTACAGTAAGGATTTTACTCTTTGTGTTTATCCAACGCCACCTCTCTGGTAATGTAGGATTCATATTTTCTGTTCTCTGCAGTAGTTCCTTCTTGGTATTTGGTCTGATTAAGTGTGGTGCATTCTCTGAATTGAACAGTAGAGGGCAGTCTTAGTGCAATTAATGGTAAAGAAGAAAAATGCACATTAGGCTGTGAAAAAAATGTATTTCCAGATGAGGAAATTCTGCAGCCTATCTGCAGAGATGATATATGTATTCTATTTCTTTTTACTTTACTGTTCTCCCAATCTTATCAGGATAAGAAGTTCTTCATTGCCTTCCATATAGGTGAAAGTGAAACCAGGAGAAATTCCTTCATTCCTATATTGGCCACTGGACTCATTTTTTTTATATGGCATATATGGTACCTGAATGAATAGCATCATAGCCTTTGTGTAGTACAAATGATCAAAATCAGCAGGAAGATGTTTTTTTTTTACACCACTGTGAAGTAGGACAAATGGAACATGCAAGCAGAAGGAATGAAGGGGAATTAATCAGTCCTTCAAGTATTGGAAGATGCCACCCTAAGCCGTCTGTTCTTTAGGCTAAACATACTCAGTTTCCTTATCCGATAATTATACAGTTTAGGCTCCAGACCCCTTATAATGTTCTTTGCTCTTTTCTGCATCTTTTTATAGGCCTCAGCATCTTTTTTGTATCATGATGACCGGAACTGGATATGGTATTCCAAATGTGGCCTTACTATAATGTGGTATAGAGTAATATTATTACTTCTGCTTGAGCAGGGGGCTAGACTAGGTCCCTTCAAGGTCCCTTCCAGCTCCTATTCTATTCTATTCTATTCTATTCTATTCTATTCTATTCTATTCTATTCTATTCTATTCTATTCTATTCTATTCTATTCTATTCTATTCTATTCTATTCTATTCTATTCTATTCTCATGTCCTTGATGCTATCCCTCTGTTGATGCAGCTTATACTGCATTGGCTTTTGGGGCAGCTGCAGCACACCACTGGCTCATACTTAAATGGTGGTCCACCAAGATACCTAGATCCCTCTCACAAATACCTCTGTTGAGTCAGGTACTGCCTATTCTGTATCTGTGCATTTGGCTTTTCCTGCCTAACTGCAGGACTCTACTTTTCTCCCCACTGAATTCTGAACACTGAAGTCAATAACCATCTTGAAAGCTCAGTTTCTGTATTGGTGGCTGTTTTGGGACAGTTAAAATCGGAAGATAATGGGCTGGACCTTTGCACACACTGACATTCTCCCTTTTTTCTGCATTTTGCAATAGGATCCTTTTTAAAAAATGCTTTAGAGTTTAGAGTCCATGGGTTTAGATGAACATGTCAGTGAATAGACATTGCTGAAGGTATGTATATCTTAGTGCATAATTATTTTGATTGTTAATAAAAGGAAAGATGTTCTTGAACTTAACTCTGGGTGACTCTTGAAGTTTTCTACGGTCATGTAATGGAAGCGATTTGCTGCCTTCTTCTAGGGCTTGCTTTTGGTCTTTCCAATCTAGTCTAAACATTTGGGATTTTCTCATTATCTTCTAGCCAAGAACTAATTTAGGTCCAATACTGCTTAGCTTCCAAGGTCAGCCAAAGTCACCTAGGCACTGTTATCTTCCCAGGCTTTTTAATTGCATTATATCACACCGAAGGCCTTTGCAGAGCTCCATATAGTGCACCAGTTGTGCCTTTTCTAGATCAGGAGACCCTTCAGAATGACACTCCTGCCCTAGTTATCTCAGGGCTTTAATGCTATATATGAATATGGGGCTTCTCTTGGGGAAAAAAAAAGCAGCCAGAAACTTCCATTGGCTCTGGTGTGCAGCAACATAGGCAGTGGTGGGCATGCCTCAGTATGTCCATGTGACACCTCTTCTCACAGAGAAGAGGGGGCCAAGCTATTGTTCAAAGCACCTTCGGGTAGAACAAGAAATAATGGATGGAAACTTATCAAAGAGAGATCCAGCCTAGAACTAAGGAAAATTTCCTGACAGTTAGAACAATTAATCAGTGGAACAGCCTGCCTCCAGATGTTGTGGGTGCTCCAACACTGGAGGTTTTTAAGAAGAGACTGGACAGCCATTTGTCCAGTATGGTATAGGGTTTCCTGCTTGGGCAGGGGGTTGGACTAGAAGGCCTCCAAGGTCCCTTCCAATTCTATTATTCTGCTGTTATTCTGTTATTCTGTTATATATATGTTTTCTGTGAGTGTTCCTGGTTAATAACCTGACCTAATAATCCCTCATGGGAAAAAAAAATAGTAGCACTAGAGAAGAACTCCTTTTTTTAAAATGCACGGAAGAAGACAATGGAAAATATAAATTTGAAATGGACACAGTTTGCTTCATTCCATGTCATTTTGCAGCTTGCAATTTATTCTCAATATATTGAAGATTTTAGCTTATGAAGAATACATTTTTCAATCAAAACTGATTAAGTACTAATCTATCTTTGACTACCCTATAAATAAAATAAAAACCGGAAAACAATGCATCTCATCCTGACTGAATATTGGGGTGGTTATTTTTGTCATTAAATGAAGTTAGGCTCAGCTCCCTGACAAACCAGTTCTATTGCACCGAATTCAGATTGACATTCTCCCTTGCATTACGGGAACCTATTACACTAGAAGCTTATTAAGAAGCAGTAACATTATTTATGGCTCTTAAAAGAAAACACCTGGAGTTTCACCATGTACCCTCAAAGGGGTAATATAGTAGGATAGAATAGTAATAAAATAATACAGCAGTCAGGAGAAATCAGCAGAGCAAATACTTATGGGAGAACAATTGTTCCACTCATGGTTTCTAGCATAAAAAAAGCACATCTTAATTAAATAAAAACCTGTGTCCGCATGGGATACACGAGGGCTACTAAAACAGAATGTTTGAATTTGTTTTGGAAATAGGGCCTTGCAAAATTTGAAAGGGCTGCTTTTGTTTTCATGAAGGTTTCACTAAAGCTCCACATGCCCTTCAAAATATGTTGTCAAAGGGAAATGGATCCACACCAACATTTTTAATCAGTGTCAAGGCAAAAGGTGTAGACCTCTCCCCCCCCCTTGAGGCACAACATCCCACCTCCAAGACTGGACTGGTGTCTGCACCACATCAGATAGAGCCTGTTTAATACAGACCTGGTAAGAAAAATGTAATTATGGCAAAATTTACATATTTGAATTGTTACTCCTGAATTAATAGGTAGGATAGCGATGGTGATGCTGGAGGCTTAAGCCAGCAAGTTGACTCAGCATTGTAATTTCAGGATTGACAATTCTGCCTTACTGCTGATTTGGATTGGATCTTTATATATGCCCCCTTTTTTGTTCTAAAAAATGTACTATAAACTATCAGTCAAGAAAACAAAGTAATGGATCACAAAAGAAATCAACTCAAAGTTCTCACTGGAGGCACAAATGATCAGGCTCAACTTATCCTACTTCAGACACATTATGGGAAGACCCAGATCTCTAAAGTAGGTTCCAATGCTGGGAGAAGTGGAAAGAAAAAGAAGGGGACAACCAGCAGCAATGAACAATGGCGATGAGTACATTGCTGAAAGACATGGAAGAGCAAGTTAGGGATAGATCATCATGGAGAAAAATGTGAAAATCTATGTGATTGAATGACAATGGTGCATAATCAATCAAAATATATACAGTATGTATCCTTTGGGTGATATAACACATCAGTTTTTAGAACATTTGATTGATTTCTGGTAATTTCTAGCTAATGTCAGGCAAAATTGGGGGCAAGTAACAGTAAGCAGGAGACCAAAATGGCTGCCCAATCTCTTAAAGTCTACAACCCACGGATAGAGTGCATACTTTCCTCGAGAAGATACCAAGCTAAATCCTTGGCAACTTCAGTGAAAATAAAGAGGAAGAACGTAATCCAAAACAATTACATTCAGCAAGCCAACTCACATTATTAGACTATGGATTCTGTACTGCCAGCATCTCCTGGAAATGATTACCCATGGCAGTGTTTCTCAACATTGACATGTTTAAAACACATGCTGGCTGGGGAATTCTGGGAGTTGAAGTCCAGGCATCTTAAATTTCCATGGTTTCAAGGTGGAATATTTTAAGAAATATTAGAAATTGCACTGGTACAAAGCATATGCTCTTGCTGAGCCTTGCAGCTCAGAATTAAAAATCTCAAGCTTGATGGACGAAAAAGATATTGCCAACTTCTTAAACTACACACGAAAAAGTCTATTTTGAGTCCACCTACAAAAACTGTTGCTATTTTACAAGAGCAAGGAATATAATTTGTTGCTGTAGAAATAGCAGCCATTCCTGGGTTTTATCTATAAGCTTGTTTTGCTTGCTGTTTTTTTTTTTTTTTTAGTTTTCCCCCCTCCTCTTAATTTTGTGGTATAAGATCCTGGGCAGACATCACTTTTAATAAAAGTCTACAATGTGTTTGCATTTCTTAGATCTTCCTTCTTAATATAATATTGGCAAAGTCCTATCAACATTCTGGGAATACATTGGCAAAGCATCTGTTGGCATCAGCATTAAAATAATATTGCTCAGAAAAGAGTTGTGTTTAGCAGGGGATTAACAGAGATTAACATAACTTTTTGCTTTAGTTTCTTCTCTTTTTGGCTACCAGTATTCCTTCTCCTCCTGTCTACTTTAGACAGCAATGTATGTTATTCAGAAATAAATCACACTGCATTCTATGGAGTATTGTCCCAGATAAATGTTCCTAGAATTGAAGATTTTAACCATAAAGTATGCTACCAAAAAATGTGCTTCAACACTGCATTTTTTTTTCTTTGCAAAATTACTCCATTAGGCAATTCTCTGAAGTTCAACAAAGTCTTTTCCTCAAGAATAAGGGGTCCAAGACATTCATGGAAATACTTTAAGCATTAAGGTATTTAATACTGTTAAATTTGAAATAAAAAAGCCCCACTTTCCTCAACATCAGTAATTGAGTAAACTCTGGTCTCAGATGCCAAGTTAAAAGACACGAGAAACAAGTGTTTGGGGGAAAATTCAGATAAAATATATACTGATGAAAATGTATCTGAATATTTTTATACTACATTTATTGTAGCATCATTGTCAGCATCAATATTTTGGTTGACCTGTTATTTTTTTTTAACCTGTCATTTACTACTGACCTCTTTTTTTTTTGCTTTCTGTCCTTGAGTCAGAAGTATGTTTTTTCTTCCCTTTTTTCCAAAAAGGTTTCTCATAAGCTCTTCCAGTCATGGTTGAGAATTTAAGGCTAGATGATAATCCTCATTAAATTACTTTTGTTGTTGTTGTTGTTGTTGTTGTTGATGATGATGATGGCTGGCTGATTATGAGCCTGAATCAACCCACTGCAGGAAGAGGCCTTTACACTGAAGGTTATAGATGTTATCTACCATGCTGGTGTGGAGAACCAGAGAGATGACATTGAATGAATTATGCAGAGATACTTATCAAGATCATATATGAAAGTCTGGGGAGGGAGGGAAATAAGGAAGAAACCAGCTGCACTCTAACCTCTTGAAGTATAACAGGAAGAGAAAAGAAAATATAACCAATATTCTTTTATTATAGCCTATACCCATAACATATCATTCCAGTCAAACTTCTGGAGTCAGTTTTCTCGTGTGGCCAATCCTTAAGGCCTGAGGTCAAGTCCAGTGAAGGTTTGATTGGGAGATGTTTTTCAAATTCCCAGCCTAGGGCTGAAAGACAGTGACTGGCCCAAAGCAACTCCCATATCTAAGAAGGACCTGGATCTCCACATTCATAATCTAGCTTCTAAATCATTAAACCACTGGTTCTCTTTGTTATGTGTGCAGTGAATGTGATATCTATTTCGTTATGCACAAAACCTATTTCTAAATATGATTTCATATCTCTCTCTCTCTCTCTCTCTCTCTCACACACACACACACAAATAAACAAAGAATGGATTCCAAATCACATTAAAGAGAAGAATTTGGCAGATGGTTTGTAAAGAAAATGAACATTGGAGGTAGTAATTATGTGGATTGGGGAAAAATGCACATTTTATAGAATGTGTAGGAGTGGATTCACAGACACTAAAGTCTGTGATATATAGCATTTAAATATATAGCATTTAGTATGCAGTACTAAGGCAGGCTAAAAGGTTTACCCTGCCTTTCAGAAGGACAAATTTTATGGATACATTATTTTCTTATTGCAATCGAATTCCAGAATTAAACATAGCATCTGCAATTGTAGGATATATTTCTATATCACAGAAACCATGTATGGATGAAAAAGATGAAGGTGATCTGAGAAGGAGAAGATCAAAGTGGTCTTCTAGTGTTACTACAAGTAGGTGGGCTTCCAGTGAGAAAGGTAATTTGATATCTTTGAAGGTCCTGTTATAGAAACGTTTACTTATTTATTCATGCATATAACTAGACTATTGCAAAATGAAGAAAGATGAGTCAGGCATAACTCTGTATGCACAAGCAATTTCTTTCTTTCTTTCTTTCTTTCTTTCTTTCTTTCTTTCTTTCTTTCTTTCTTTCTTTCTTTCTTTCTTTCTTTCTTTCTTTCTTTCTTTCTTTCTTTCTTTCTTTCTTTCTTTCTTTCTTTCTTTCTTTCTTTCACACTTCTTCACCACCTATCTCTCCTAAATGACTCTGGGTGGCTTACAATAAAAGCTATTTGATTTCTATTCTTTTCTATTCTGTAGGATGGAAATATAAATTTTTTTCACTAGAATTTACAGCATCTTTGGGAAGCACACAAAGATACTGCTCTTTTTTTTCAGGATTACAAAGTCAGAAGAGAAGTCAAATGAGGATCATCTTCAAATTGTTTTGTAACATTTATAAGACCATATAAACACTTAAAATCAAGACAAGCAGAAAATGTAAAATCAAAACAAACAGAAAGGGCAAAAATCATTTCAAAAAATATCCAATAATAATAAAGCTGAGGACATGGTGGTGCAGCAGCTTAATAATGCTGGAACTGCCAGCCAGAAACTGTCTGCACTCCAGCAGTTTGAGCCCTGCTCCGCAAGATGGAGTGAGCTCCCACTGCTGGCTCCCCAGCTCCTGCCCACCCAGCAGTTCAAAAGTATTGCAAGTAGATAAATGGGTACCACTTTGGTGGGGAAAACCTAGCTGCGTTCAGGTGTGCAGAGAGCGGAAGCAGGCACTGGATGTGGCCGGAAGCGAGGCAATGCAACACCTGGCAAGGGGAGATGATACTGGCAGAGGAGCCTGGAAGAGTCAGCAACCCAAGTGCCACTAGTCAGCTGTATAATCTAGTTTCCCCTACAGTGCACCAAGGATAGGCATGCAAGTGCTGAACAGAATGAACTAGCAATTTAGGCTGTCAGGACTGCATTGTGTCTAGCATTTATAGACTTCCCTGACATTGTATGCCATACGCTAAATAGATAAACAATAAGGCTGAGGCAAGAGGTGACATCTTCTAAACTTTATTTTGCCCGAGGAGTGAATAGGAAACTTAAAAGGAAGGTATGACTGGTGAGTGAATGATCCTTAGGAGATAAAGCAGTGTAATCTCCTGAAGCTGCAGTTCCCTAGTTTGTCCCTGAAGGCAGTCCCTTTTTTGTCATAAGCAAGTGGCCTCTGTCTTCCATGTGGTTTGGGCATGGAAACAAAAGATCCAGGGGTGAGGGACAGATGATGAAACCTGTGGCACAACATTGCAACTCACACCCTGTGACTTGCATGCTTGCGTGTGGTGTAGAGATGTAAGTGTGAAAGAGCTGTGTTTGCTTTCTGATCTTGTTGTTACATTTTCCAGTATCATGGAGAACTGTGAACTCCTGGGCTCAAAACAAATTTCTACAGATTGCTGCTTACTTCAGAAAAAAGATAGAAGTAAGCTGAGGTGGTAGTAAACATCTTGTGTGCTAGAAAGGATGGTTGGGCAAATCCTCACCTATTTGTTTTCAGATGAATAGATGACCTTGACAGTATTTATTGTTTATTTATTTATTACATTTATGTGCTACCCATCTCACTATCCAACCACTCTGGGTGTATTACAATGACATAAAAACAGTATAAAACAATTAGAAGGTTTAAAACATTAAAAACTCTGGGCATTAAAAATCAAAACATTACAATTAACAACAAATAGGATAAAAAGGGCCAATATGTAAATAAGGTGGAGGTGGTATCTTCTCCTAATCTACTAGCCACCTCCATAGTTGGACACCACCATCGGGGCCCTGAGCCAGTTGGCAGAGCCAGGTTTTCAAGCCCTTTCAGAAGGCCAATATGGTGAAGATCTCACCTCAAGAGGCACAATGTTCCAGAGGGCAGGAGCCACAGTGGAAAAGGCTTTTCTCCTAAACCTGTCAGTCAGACTTCCTTGACCAATAGGGTCTGCAGCATGCCTCTTCTGCAGAGCAAGTGAGGCCAGCCAATCTCATTCGGGTGAGACAGTTCCTCAGATATCCCTGTTGTGAACAGGCAATCTTCCCTCAGCTCTATCTGGCTTTCACTTTATGAAAATAGCTACCACACACTTTCAATGTCCCATTTTCCCACCGACTGAAAACATTGCTTATCCCTGCTGTAACAGATCTTCCTATATTGGACTGTTGTAATGGGAAGAGGTTCAATTTATATGTTGCTCTGATACAGCCATGTTACTTAACCGTGAGTCATTTGGTTGGCTGGCCAGACTATTGCCTCAGCATCTGATTCCTTCAATGTAAAAGGTGTTTCCTCCCTACATTAATTCATATTTCCCCCCTCCCCCGGTTGTTCTGTGTGATATAAACTAATTTAAAATAAAGTACACAAAATTCACTGCAGGACAAGCCTGACAAGTTAAATTACAATAGAAGTCTCCACTTCTGCCAAACTCTGTGCTCAGAGTTTGCCAAAATGTATTGCCAATACTTGGTCTTGTTAGAACTTAAATTAATGCCCAATGGACCCACCTCTGACAGATTTAATTTTATTAATGCTCCAGATTGGTTTTTAGCTCTCCTTGTCTGCCAGGAGAATTCATGGTTCACAGAGCAGAAAGTGGAACCGAAAGGAATATCTTCCAATATCTGCTATGATGTAACAGGATAAAAGAAGTGAAACAAAAGAGCTGTATTTTTAGACTTCTATTTTGCAGCATGGCAGGATTGGGAAAAATCATTTTGTTTCTCCTTCTTTATATAGTCATATTAAGAACCAACATCCCAAGTCTTAAGAACTGTGGAGGAGAAAAAAAAAGAAAACTTTTCATCCTTTCTGGTTCTATTACCTGCTGTATCTCAAACTGCGGCCAAACCACTACACTGCTACTGTCAGTTTGGCAAGTCCCATCTATGTTACTTCTCTTAAATGAATGATCAATAGATTGATATTACGATTAGATATGTAGATCTGGATATTAATATGACTTTGGCAGTGGTGGGATTCAAATATGTGAACAACCGGTTCTCTGTGTGGATGCCGCTTCCGGAAGTCCGTTCTGGGCCTCGGCAACAAAAAATTAGCTACCGGTGGTGTGAACCGGCTGAATCCCAGCACTGGATTTTGGAGTTTAGAAGGTCATGATTATATCCCCATAGCAATAACACCAAGGAGTTGTGTTGTTTTCTTAGTTTGTTTTTATTGTCCCGTATTTTGTTGATATGCTATTTGCTTAAGCAGTGATGACTAAATAAATGAATAAACCAAGCGAGACTTCACTATCACTGGTAAAGTCTGCCAATTATGGAGAAGAACGACAATTTTACCTTTCTTCCCAATATAACGTACATACTTGATGCATATTGTTGGGGATTCACCTACCCTGAGACCAGTAAATACTTCCCTTTTAATTCTCAGCTTGCAAAACACATAGGACATTATCAAAAGATCTTCACCAGCAGAATCAGAGCCCATCGGTTTAATAACATATGAAAGCTATAATAGAAAGAAGCACTGCAATCTGAATTGATAGTACAAGAAGCTCAGTTAAAAAGGCAAGAAATCTCTTTTTGTTTCTTATCTTCACTGTCAAGGATAGCATACTTTTGGGGAGAAAAACGTTGTCTTACAGGATGCTAGCCTGATAAGGCACTGATGTTTTTAATTGATCAAATTTAAAAAACAAAAACACTACTGTGCCCGTAATTGTTTGGACGGGGGAAGAAAAAGAGATTATCTGTTGAGTACTTGCATAATAAATTAAATAAAGTATTGACTACTATTATTAGTTAATGTAAACAAATCATAATACATTTTAAAAGTTTATCATCGTGTCTTTATTTACATGGGCAAAAGTGAAATGAAAGACTTTCCTGAGTTGAACACCACTGCTAGACGAGCATGTAGTTTTCTTGGCAGCATTACTGAAGGAGTTACTATTTTCTTTTTCCATTATGTTTTATACACCTTTCATTCCAGTCTATAAACTTAAGATTTGTTGATGGGCTCTCATCCAAATGAGTTGTTGCTTAGTTTTATTTTTTTTAAGATCCGTCAAAGTCCTCTAAATGATGCCACCTTTCATGCTTTGATGTCTTATTTTGCAAGTCATTAATGAGGTTATTATCTATATATGGTATCCTTTTCCCTCTGGGTCATATTAAAAGCTAAGATGTAGTAGTAACATTTGGAAGAGTTCTGGGGCTTACACCTAAAAAGGTACAGGTTGCAAACTTCTACGTTCTCTATCTTTTCACTAATAGGAAATGGATGCATTAGGAGTTTCCAGTGTTTTTGATGTTAAGAAATGGAGCCAAACACTTCTCAGTGAAGTACAGTCTGACTCCAAGCCAAACCCAGAATTGAAAAGATAAGATCAAAGCACCAAAAGGGGGACTAAACTTAAACCATTTTTGCTAATCCCTTTGCATGCTTTAAGACTAAGGCAACCAATAAAAAGTCACTGGCGTGGAACAGCAAACATGTTCAATTCATGTAAACACATTATTGGCTTGGTTTCATCTGAAGGAATATCATTACAAAAGACACACAGTCTTGTACAAAAAATAAACTTGGTATAGAAGACGAGAGCTTAGCCACATAGAATGAATAATACATAATACAGTACATAATTCTCTTCCTGCTGTGCTCCGGAGGTGACCTTGCATGGAGAGCTATGTATTGTTTCTTCCTGCGTGAATTCAGATGAAAGTCCTAAACTGAGTTGCTCCAATAAATGAGAGAGAGAGAGAGAGAGAGAGAGAGAGAGAGAGAGAGAGAGAGAGAGAGAGAGAGAGAGAGAGAGAGAGAGATGTGGATCTGTAATTTAAGATTGCAGTAAGCAACAAGGACCACTGACCTTTTTTTTTTTTTTTTTTTGAGAAAGGAGTTTTCCAGTGGAAAGAATGTTAGAAATTAAGATTGCACACTGAGCTTTTTGCTACTGAAGAGGCTTCACAGAAATCACTCCTACTGAGTTCAGCAACAGTAACAAAATGATCCTGAACTTCCTATCTGCTAGATGGGTATGATGGAGTTAGGATTTTCTCCTGCCAGTGCAGAAATCTGGAGTACAATTGGCCAATTACTCAGAACTAGAGAATGAAATTCTCCACCTGATTCCTGGGCAAAGAAATTGACTGGAGAATTTCTCTTGTTTCTCCAAAGAAACAAGATCTTCTTTAGCAAGGACAATAGAACTGGAAGTGAAAAAGCCAGGAGGAAGAATTTCCTTATGACTTCATTAAGGAACTGAGGGTGGGGGGGGGCAGTGGTTAGAATGCAATATTGCAGGTTAACAGTGCCCAGTGTTTGATCTGGTTCCAGATTGACTGAGCCTTCCATCCTTTCAAAGTTGATAAAATGAGGACCCAGATTGTTGAGGACAATATGCTGACTCTATAAACTGCTTAGAGAGGGCTGTAAAGCATTGTGAAGTTGTATATAAGTCTGAATGCTATTGCAAGTAGAGATTTAAATGTAGCTCAGGATTGAATTGTGGAGTCCTTGGTGCTCTCTGAGCCTGGTTGTTTGCTGGGGAGGCTTTTTTTGTTTTGTTTCCGTCATAGCTTTTTAATTGTTTCTTTTGAATGGTGTGCAATTATGGTTTATCTCTATGTGTCTATTGATGGCTGAGTGCAAATGATTATACAATGAAAAACTGGTCATTCAACCAAATTCCTGTCTGCTTGCAATGAAATAAATGTAAAAAATCCACATTTCCTTTGTGAAAATTTCTTTGAAACATTCTTCATTGGCTACTTGTTGTCATCTTAAAGCCAAATGTAAACTGGCTAAGTGTTGCCTTCATGAAGCCAAACCCACGTTAGGGCAACACTAGAGCTAATGTATTGTGTTATGTGATAAAAAGAAAGAAACATTATGATCAGGAACAATGAAAACGACTGCTGGCATTAGAAATGTAGAGTAATACTTTACCATTAATCCTGATAGCAATGCTCTTTTGGCTCAGTACTAAGTCAATGTACTTAAACTTATAAGCTTTTTGAAAAATTCTATGTGCTTTTATTCACGTTGTATTAACAGATTTCATGCCATGCATAATAAGACAGCCCAGACATTTTAAAGTAAAATAAAATAATTATACCAGATGTGTACTATAAAATTGGAGATGACATCTACTGACTGGGTTGAACAAGTTGTTCAACAACAACAAGTGTTTTCAACACCTGAACAAGTGTCAGTTTGTTCTGAATTAAAGAATGCCAGTGAAATAATTTTGTAAAATCAATGTTGCAATGTATACCATTTTAATGGCAAACATTTATTACAGGAGAAAAATAAAAGAGGAATGGAAATCTTGGTGTGAGTGTTACTTGAGATAAGACAGCTCCTATGACTTCAGCCAAATCTGTGTGAGATAGCAGAATTCACCCTCTAGATATGAGCCATGTGAAATTTCACATAAGCCTTAAATTAGCAAATTTAGTGATAAGTGTCTCTCCCAGTCAGTCACTAGAATGCAACCTTTGTAGAATGGCCCCCAGCTGATGGATAACTATAATGTTGTATATTACAATTGTTGCTAGTGAAATTACTAAGTAGGAAACAACAAGTGTTTCAGATGTTGTGTAATCTATATAAGCATTCTCCACATTTGGCATCTCCATGTTTTAGAAGTTCAAATCTGAAGAATTAACATCAGCCATGCAGACTGGAAATTCTTTGCGTGACAGCTGCAAAACATCTGGGATACAGTAGGCTGAGGAAGCTTGATTGGTATGTTGGATGTTCACAAGACCATGTACTGAAGTCTGCATTCATATATATATATATATATATTTCCTCCCAAAATTGGCATTTCTGATTGTATCTTTACTCAAAATAGTTGAAAGTCATATTATTTTGGCCAAGACATCAATGTTTTTATTGCCATGCCTGCTTTTAGAACAGCAATCTCTATGGTTCTAACTCTGTTATGTTTTAAGAAGCCCTTAAATAGCAGACACGTTGAGGGCCTGTCATTTAAGTGGCCTTTTTAATTTATTTTTTATTAGATTTGATGTTCTGAAGGGTCTGCAGATGTTTATATAAGTTTTTGAAATCAGCAGTATATAGGTTTTTGTATGTGTGTAATGAATACATTAATCAATATATGCCTTGCTTATTAAATTAAAGGGAGGCCTTCCTCACAGACACTTATGCCTTGGTCACCTCTTGTCTGGATTACCGCAAAGTGCTCTACATGGGGATCTACTTGAAAACCGCCTGGAAACTTCAGCTGGTCCAGAATGCAGCAGCGTGAGCAGTAATGGGTGTCACTAGGTTTGCCCATGTAACACCTCTGTGGCTGCACTGGCTTCCAGTTTCTTTCCAGGTGCAATTCAACATGCTGGTCATCACCCTTAAAGCTCTATATGGCACAGAGTTGCTGCCTGTGGGGCCTCTTTCTCTAAGGACATCTATCTGTCCTACCAGATCAGATAGGGTAGGTATTCTCATAGTCCCTTCCCTTAAATATTATCATCTGATGGGAGCTAGGAAACATGCCTTTTCCATGGCAGTCCGGGCCCACTGACACACTCTGCCCCCAGAATTCAGCAGATTTCCATCCTTTTAGCCTTTTGTAAGGCTTTGAAAACCTTATGGAAAACCATCCCCACAAGCGTTGGGCAAAGTCTAGATGATCGCACACTAGAACCTACTTGATGCCTACTTTGTTGTTTTTAATGCTTTAATCGATTCAGTTTTATAGTTTTAATATGATTTTATATGTATTTTAATTTTGGATTGGGAGCTGCCCAGAGTTGGTTGAAAGATGGTCAGCTAGATAAATGTTATAAGTACGTCGGTAAGTAATAAAATATAATGGGAAAATCTTCAGCTGACGTCCCTACGAATTTCAGCATCTCTTCTAAAGATGTACTCTGCAAAATAACAAAACTGCAGTAGCCATTAATAAGTGGCCATTAAAATGCCCCAAGTTAAATATTCAAGGAAAGCATTAGATTAAGAAAATAAATATTTATATTAATCGATTGATTAATCAAATCATTCTGGCTTCTGTATACCACATTTCTATAGTTTTTAAATTACAGTTAATTCAACAAAATATTGTTTTGTATTGACTGGAGACCAATGTATCTTTCTCAGAAGACTTTAGCAGCTTCAGTTGGCTTTTGGAGGTGTGGTGCTCAAAATAAAATGTTAGGTCATAGTACATATTTATCTGCTTTAGCACCTCTTGTTTAGACAATGTTCCTAGTTTTTCATTTTGATCTGGAAAATTTGCTGTCTTTATAGATGTTGAGGAATAATATTAAATAATATTATTCAATATTAAATAATTGAACATTGAATAATACACTTACACTCTATAAACTAACAGAAAGACAAAAGAAATGGATATTTTTTAATGAATACAGTATTATTGATGCACCCAGGCTGGTAGAACTTCCATTCTCCTTCTTGTATAAATGATGTAAAAGAATTAATCTCTCTTTCTAAATTTAAGCTAGTATTTACCACTGAAAACTTCATTTGGAGGTGTATTTAGAAATCTGGAATATATATTCTATGTTATGTATATTTTTCTTCATGCTAGTAAACTGATTTAAGCATGAGATAACAGGACTTTTTTCCTCCATTTAATACATGAAATTTGTTTGTGGGCTTTTTTTTCTCCTAGCAACAACCAACTAATACTTGAAACTAAATTTAATAAGATTCAGCCCTTTACCTCAGCTTTTCTGGTACAACACATTGCTTTACTTGATGGAAAGTCTGACCTGCTTTGCATTCCATTCTAATAAGCTTGGCAATGTAACAAGAGGGATTGTTTTTATTTAATTTATGATTTTATAGCAGGCTGTTTTTGATTTATGCTTGCTGAATTTTTACTCTTATTTTTATCTTTATTATGAAAATGTTTACATACAATTACTGTAAGTTGGATCCTGTGCTTTGTTTGCTGGAAGTCTTTCAACAGGATCCTTATGTGTCAGGGTGTTGCAGTCGTAGATGGCTTGTAGCCAACAACAGGTTGGACTAGATGATATCCAAAGTCTCTGCCAAGATCCAAGGTACTATCCAACATTTATTCTATGATAATCCATGGTAATAAAAGGAGCAATGTGGGAAAGTAACATTCTGTCCTACTCAGTAGTCAAAACAGATGTTAATCATGCCACTGGGATCTTTTGGATGTTTCGGCCCAAAGTTGAGAAAAATATATATGATGTACTAACACAAAATCAATGTCTACCAATAGAATTGTGATAGAATAGGATTCCACTGAGAAAGACATATTATTTTTTCACCTAGGAAGAATTAGATTTTGCTGCAGTTCAAAAGAATAAGAAAACTAGATACTTGTTCTCAGTGGGAGAAGCAGATATGCTGTGCTAAGTCTGAAGTCTGATTCCAAGAAGGGATGTTGTGATACACACCACCTGCCTTGTCTCAAAAAGCTTCTGAGGCTTCTGGAATGAATGAAAAAAGGCAAACTGGCTCATAATTTATTTGTAGTATTTGCTTTATTTATAGCAATTTAAGCATAGCTTAAGAAGAGACTTACATTTGCCCTGTAAGTTGCCCAAAAATAATAGGTTGCCCAAAATACAGTTGCCCAATACAATTGCCCCAAAATAATAGGTTCTGCAGAACCTATTAGATATCCTTCAAAACAGACTTTACAGCTTCAGTTAGCTCTAACTAGAAACTTTCAGTCCCTCCCTCCCTCCCTCCCTCCCTCCTCTTTCTTTCTTTCTTTCTTTCTTTCTTTCTTTCTTTCTTTCTTTCTTTCTTTCTTTCTTTCTTTCTTTCTTTCTTTCTTTCTTTCTCTTTCTTTCTTTCTTTCTTTCTTTCTTTCTTTCTTTCTTTCTTTCTTTCTTTCTTTCTTTCTTTCTTTCTTCCTTCCTTCCTTCCTTCCTTCCTTCCTTCCTTCCTTCCTTCCTTCCTTCCTTCCTTCCTTCCTTCCTTTCTTTCTTTCTTTCTTCTTTCAATTTGCGATTAAAATAAATTCAGTTCTGGTGCCCTAACTGGTGGGAAGAGGGTAGGAAGAGGGTAGGATTAAAAATGTGAAGATGCCAGCTGTAACTGCACAATTGGAACCCTGCCCATTAAAAGATTACAACCACCATCTTGATTTTTTAAAAAAAAATCCCTCTGGGGTCATGTATATGTCGGATAATCATCAGAGAATCCGTCATCCTGCTAGATAAATGTGAGTTGAATCTAGAACTGCAAGATAGCAATTGAAATTTTCCCCAAGTGCCATTTAGGAGTCCATGTTACTTTGGAGAATGCCAGATGGAACCCATTGGTGGGAAATTTTCCACCTAGATTGAGCAGCTCACAAACTCTCATGAACATATTTGTAACTTGTGATTCTTATATGCACACACAATATACACATATATCTATTGTCTTCCTTACTGCCTGTAGTACTTGGGGCTGAGGAAACTCTGTCTAATTGCCACTTAGGGAAGCTCTGATACTCCATTCCTTTCTCCATTTATCATTTGGTTACTATCTTCTTCAGTGCTTTCCTTTCCTGCTGATGAACTTGCTTTCCATCTCCTGCACTATCCCCTACTAGTGCATTATATTCTGCCTCTTACCTTTCATTTCTCTCCATTAACATAAGATTGAACCATATTTTGGGGGCAGGCAAGGACCACCAAGGCAGTTGGTCAGCAAGGGTCTAGATATGGTTCAGGATGATTTACTGGATGATAATCTTTTCTATAATGTGAGAAGAAGAATGCTTTCTAAAATTAGAAAATTAAGGAAACCTGGATCTATTTATAAAATCCCAACTTGATATAATAAGCAAACCCATCATTGTATTTTACACTTTTTCTTTTTTTTTTATGTAGAAGAGATAAAAGGACTTTTTCTCTCTCAAATAGCAAGAAAAACTGAACAAAAAAGCATTTACTTGAGATAATAACTTCCATGTCTGATCAACACATACCAAAATATTGCAAAGTGTTGACTCCCGTCATATTGACAACTGAAGATTTATTCTATGACTAATAATAATAACAACCTGAACATTCATATTGTGGCATTTTCAGCAATAGATCTGTCAATTAACAGGAATCAATAGAAAACAGTATCACTGGTATGGGATTCAATTGTATGCATGCTTTTTTTCAAAACCTGTGTTTCTCTACACTGGGGAAGCAGATTTTTCAAATTAAAGCTACAGTGATACCAAGTCAGTACATGTAAGCTTACTCTATTGCTGGCTATCCGACGGTTTCTGTCAACAAACAGGGAACTTTAGACTTTGAGCCTGTCAAAGCCTGTTCTTTGGGGAACAATAAATACACTTGGAAAGATGCATGAAATCCCCATGGACAAACTGAGACAACGCTAGGAATGCCACTTCTCTTTTCTTAATAAAATAAAACCAATTTTCAAAAACAACTGGCAGCAGATTTCAAACTGAATGAGTTTTGTTTGCAAATTGCGGATTTATCACTGCCAAATGTTTCATCACCATCTCAAGCCCACCAATTTTCTATAGAAATGAAGCAACATTTCTCTGAAAAAAAATTGTAGCATTTTATTAAACATAGCAAAGGACATGGGATATTCAGTAGAACATTCCTTTCTCTGTTTTAAAAACGTAATCCTTTTGTAAATATCTGTCAGGGCATCAGCAGAAGGAATTTAAAATGGAGTCATTTTCTAATACTGGTTTTATTGATTTTTCTTTCTCTTATCACTTTTCCTTTCTTCTTATATAATTATGTGCATTTATTGTTGAAATAATATAGATATCATTTTTGGAATTCTACAGAAATTTCTAGTTTTTTTAAAATGACATATTGAACTCTCTATGCTTCATCACAATTATAAACTTCCTGTTTATTTATTTATATTTTATTTTTTTTACCATATTTCTGTTTTCTTTCCTCCTTCTATTTGTAGTTATTATTTTAGTTTTTAGAATCACTTTAGCAAACAATTAAGAACCTCCCCTCCCCCAGTCTCAGTTTATATAGATTTCAAGAGCTTGGCTAACTAAGATTTAATTCACTGCCATTGAAAAGGGCTTTGCCTTTCAGATTCACAGGTTAGACCTAGCCATCACAGCAGCCTGAAACTGGCATAATTATTTACTCTGCAAAATTGATTTCAAGAATAGAGGGAATTCAACACAACAAGGAAATCTAAACCCTGGTTTTGGAAAACTCACATGCATGCACCATTTCCTACTTCGCATAGTAATTTGGTAGAAATGGCAGCTGAAACCTACATTAATTTAATGTTGTCTTTCACTTAAGAATGTTTTCTTTGATTTCTTTCATGATTTCCTACATCAACAATACCAGGGATCAGCTCTAATGATTTTAGTAGATCTTCATTTTGAAAGAAGCATCTGATTGTGCTGTTAAAGAGCATGACAAAACAAGAGAGAAGAAAAAGAAAACATCTATTGAAAAAACAAAACACAAAATACAGTGAGATAATTCCTTTCTCCTTCTCTCTCTGGTGTAATCCATCTGGTCCTGGTGATTTGAACTCGTTTAGGGTGGACAGGTGCTCACTTACCATTGTCTTGTCTTGCCTATCTTAACTTGTGTTTCTAATCTGTTTTTTACAGTACTGTTTTTGATAGGTTGGACTGTTTTTTTCCCCTTTGTGTAAAGACGGATGCAAACAATGAGTTAAGTAGTCTGCTCTCTTCCTGTTGCTTGTTACCTTCTTGCCACTTTCTACCACTAATGAGCCAATTGTTTCTTGACTTTTTTCTTGTTTTTTTCCTTGTTGAAAGAAGCTTTTTTTTTGTTATTTTTGACTTTTGTCAAATATGTAAATATGCACCAGACAGCAATTACTGGCATAAAAATAGCATCCCTAAATACAAGCAGAGACTACTCTCCCTGAGAGTTATCTGCCCATCCTGTCAGATCTGATCGGGTGAGAGTGTTCCAGCTCTTATGTATTCCATACATACATCCTAGGTAACTAACAACAATCTAACCAATATATTTAAAAATGTTAATGTCACAAATTTCAACTTCTTCCCTAAAAATACATTCCTAATTTTCATTATTTAATCTTCCAGATAAAATTACTAGATTCCAAAGCAGCAGCACTTGAACATTGCTCAAACTAGTTTACTTGAACAAATCAGATTTCAGCTCCTGAATACATTTGCCCATGCATTTCCTATACACGTGAAAAAAGAATGCGAGGCTCTCCAATTCCTGAGCAACCTCCATGTCAGACTGCCAGATAAATATTTACACTACACTCAAGAGTTAACTAAATGTATTTGACTTAAATCAAGAAAACTCTTTCCAGGCACAAGGGTCATGAAACATGCTATCAATATCCAGGGCCAGCCTTCAGAACTGCATGGAAAGCCAAGAACCACATAATTATACCATTCTGTTCAACCTCAGTTCAACTTGTGTAAGCTTTGCATTGCATGAAGATCAGTGGTGCTATCCATGTGTTTAATACTGACTACAAGGAGATTAGTTTTGTGACTATAAATTCTCTAGCTGAATATACAAAACTTGGAATGGCTAAGCAATTCTAGGGGTATGGTGATAAGCCTACTGACAAGGAAATCCTCATTTAATTATTGGGACTTAGTTAAATAAACTTGCCTAAAGTCAGCCATGAAATTCATAGGATCTATGATGCCTGGAGACTAATACATGTCTCATATATGTGCACTCAGGATCGGTAAGAAGCTTAAGATAGTAGTACTAAAAGGCATTATTAAATGGCCTTAAGTTCTGCAGAACTGAGAGCTTACAATGTGATATGTAAATCCAATGGCAACTTCCTAACACTTCTGCACAACTCCTTATCAGACAGAGCAAATGCTTCTTCCTCATGATAAAGTTTTAGTTAATAATTTGAATTGTAAGAGCCAAGTATGTGTGCCTTCCATTCAGAGAATTTTATAAGATAGCATGACAGAGGACAACCTTCCTATGGTTAACACTTATTTTAATGTAGATTTAGAAGGGGTGCCAATAAAGGATTTCTTCTGTAGGTCTTAATTAAAAAACAGAATTGAGAGGATGTAGATTACTTGGATGTAAAGTATCAAATATTCTGAGTGCTTCAAGCATTACATATTGAAACAAACTCAATGCACAAGACATGGCAATACAGGCCCCTACCAAAAAGTTATATAGTATATCTTTAATAGGCATTCTTAATTGCAAAGTCCACTATTTGTACTGAAGAGGCATTCACTGTGGCAACAATATGTACAATTATATACAGTATGTGAAGGTTTCTTTACTATTCATTTATTTTTTTAAAAAAAACCTTATGAGAGCAGTTTCCACATGATGTTTTAATCAAGCTGAATAAGAAATTGTTAAAAAAACCCATAATATCTTTTTCTGGTACTAATAGGTACTAATAAGTACTAATAAGTTTTCTCATCTTTTTATTACTGTTGTTTTGAGTATATATAGTAATATAGTCATTGATGGTTTTGGATATGCAGTTCTAATGTATCTTTTACTTTCACCCCTATCAAACTGGAGTCACACTCCTGGGTGATTCTATTTGTTTTCACACACAGAGACCCATATATATATATATATATATACACACACACACACAAATCTTCATTCCATCACAGTTCTATTTTTACTCATTGTAGATGTGAACTGCTGGGAGAATGGAATGTGATAGTGTGAATTCCCATCAAGGTCTCTTACAGGGAGATAATTGATGTAGCAGTAGCTTATCTCCTTGAAGTGTTTAACTGCAAAATGCAAGCTCCATTTTGTAGCAGCTTCATCTGGGTGGCCCAAACAGCTCGTTGAAAGCTTTAACAGTCAGATAGCAGCTCCTTTTGTAAAGCACAGAGACAAACTTGACGCAAATCCACAGCTTTATTATTTCAGTGAAGTTACAGAGCTATCTAGGAAATAGACTGGAAGTTGACACACCTGACAATGTTTTGAACAGGATTGACTTTTGGGAACAAAAATGCAAGTTGGTAAAATAAATGCACAGAGAAAAAGTCTCCAGTTAGAATATGAACAATTCTGAAAGAGGGAAAAAAAAGCAAGGATAATGTAAATTACAGCTCCATCCTAGCCTTGTCTATTCAGATGGCCTCCCCTGGGTTCAGCAAGACTTCCTGCCAGATTTTTATCCTAGACCCAAGAACTTAAGAATAGCTCTGTCAGTTCTGAATTATTTCTGTGCATCTAAGATTTTGGAATATGTCTCGTTCCAGAAATGGTGATCAATTGCAAAGCTGAATGCATGCCTTTCATGGTAAAACCTGAATGAAATAAACATAATCATTCAAGAAATAGGCCATCAACAGCTCTCCTCGTGAACACTTAAAGTTCCTAGAACTGTCTCTGGAACTGTAATGGAGAAACAACAGATAAGTCATATGTTGCACAAACCTAGTAGTATTATTAGACATCATGAATAACAAAAGAACTGGCAGCCCCACATCCTGTCTTTTTCTTGCTACAGCTGAGTTTTGTATCATATCAAGAATCATCCAGGTTTCTCTACTACCCTACTTTTCAAATTCTCTGCTCATGTCTTCATCTTTGGGAATCGGTTATGATTTTTAACAAGTCCATGCAGAATCTTTTGTGGCAGCTGATCAAAGAAGCAACCTTTGATAGAAGCTTGCTATGTTAGAATATTATGTCTGTATATGTTCAAGTCAATTTTTTTACTCTTGGCAACTTGAAAATATTGGCAATGTTTTGCCATTGCCTCTTTTCTAGGGCTGAGAGAAAATCATGGTCCCAAGATGATCCAGCTGGCTCAGTGCTTTAGGTGGGGCTAGATCTCATGGTCTCCTAGTTCCCAGCCTGGTGCCTTAACCACTACACCCAATTATATTATTTTATTATGATCTAGACATGGTTATTTAAAATTTCTTGTCATTTTAAGGTCTGCTTTTGTTTTTGTAGTGAAGTGAAGTGACTGTGCAGTGGAGACAGAAGGACAAGATGCATAATGGAAAATAGCTTTAGAACCGATTAATTTGGGGAGATGAGCGACTGGGTTCCTTCTAGAGTTCCTATTACAAATAGTTTTCTTCCGAGATTAGTTCTCTGGATTTTGATGAAGTTGTCTTTCAACTAACAATGCTTAGTGACTTCACCATTAAGGTATCTTAATTTCTAGTTTATGATAATGTGATTTAATTTCACTTGCTGAAAGACACCTAAGCGAGAATGAAAGAAACAATGACACAAACAAACTTGACTAATAGTAATAATTCTCCTTAGAGGTTATAAAATAAAACTAATTTAATTTGCCCTGCAGAAACTGGCAACTTTGTCCCAGCACCTGATTTCCTTGCCCTGGGCTGCCATGTGTCTTTAGAACTCAGGACAGACCCATATAACATGGTGTTGACAGGAATTATGGCACAAACATCTTTAGTGTAGGTCGCTACAACACAAGTTATATTTATTATAACACGCTAGTTTTATGATGCCAACTCTGTGATTTATTTCAACAGTATTCTCAAGTAGTCCCAAATTTGTATTTGGAACATCTTATTGCTTTTAAGCCTTTATGCAATGTTGACAGAATGACAGGACTAAATCCTAGTGTTGCTTGTATAGAAATATTAGGATATTTGTAGCCTTGGGTGAACCTGGAGCCCCTCAGAATCCCACTGTTGACATTTAGCAGAAAACTACTGAATGAGCTCAATTAAGTACTAATAGGAGCACAACTTCATCCCAATTACAAAATGGCAAATCAAAAACATGGCAACTATTCATACATTATGCTTCTACAAGCTCAGAATGCTCATTCATATTTTAGAAACTACCAAATGCAAAACAGGGTTGGAGTGCTCTCCACTCCTTAATAATGTCAGTTTCTTTTACATGTCTGCACCCATAAGAACTCTTGGCCAAGGAGAATATTATTTATAGAAATATTTAGCCCCTAATCCTATCAATATTCTCCTCTTTTGGCTTATAGGAATTCATAAGAGTAAAAATAACTTATTGCCCTTTATGTATTTCCAAGTCCATCATCAACAACAACAACTTTTGCCCATATTAACTATGAATCCATCCATCCATCCATCCATCCATCCATCCATCCATCCATCCATCCATCCATCCATCCATCCATCCATCCATCCATCCATCCATCCATCCATCCATCCATCCATCCATCCATCCATCCATCCATCCATCCATCCATCCAACCATCCATCCAGTGATTTAATTTGTATGGCTGACCATTTCAATGATTCTGGATTGCTAACAAAACAATGCAGGTAAAACAGCAGCCAGACTAAACAGACCCATCCATAACAACTATACAATCAATGTGTGCACTTATCCCCACCTTCTCACCCCAGACCTGTTGGCAGAGTTTACAAAAAATCCACCGTATGTATTTGCTTATGAAATAAATGTATAGCAACATTGCTAGTCACGTTTCAAATTTTTAGATATTACTTGGATAGTTCCTATTTCTTGGCTGGAACTTGAATTTCCCAAGAACACCAGTGAAAGACGTGATTCTTTTGTTTGTTCTTAGTAATGTTTTATTATTTGATGAGTCAAATAACAGTCATAATAATACTTTTTTAAGTTACAGGTTTAAGTTGGCCTCTTGTCAGAACAGCTGTTGGCTTGAAGAATATGAGGAATATGCATAGTGCGGAAAGGCACAAGAGTGACACTGGATTCTATTAAGCTGAAAATGGAGTGACTGATAGCAGCGTGAGAATTCAGATAGAGTATTCTAATCAAGGAAGCAGAGGTGTGGAGGAATGTACTTGCAATAAGAGGACTGATTTCTTTTTTTGAACAGAAGAGAATACATGAAACACTCACCCACTCAAATTCTGGAGGTGTCCATATTCATTACTTGGCCTCCATTAGATATGTGGGACTATTATACCTATCATTCCTATCCAGTTTGACTACTGGGATGATGGGAATGATATTCCAGTATCCCTAAAGTTTGCCAAGTTAGGAATATTGACAAATGTCATTTTTATTTATATAAATATCTATCCCAGGAGAAGGCAACCTTGGCTCTTTTATGACTCGTGGACTTCAACTCCCAGAATTCCTGAGCCAGCCATCCTGGCTCAGGAATTCTGGGAGTTGAAGTCCACGAGTCATAAAAGAGCCAAGGTTGCCTACCTCTGGTCTATCCTATCTATATTTACTTATAAAGAACCTAAATGTACTGAACCAACAGCCTCTTCTGTTTTTTACAAGTAAGAAGTATATGGTTTTTTTGAATGGTGTTTTTTAGTATCCTGAAACAGCTCTTATTTATTGTATACATGTAGTCCTCGACTTACGATCACAATTGAGCCCAAACTTTCTGTTGCTACGTGAGATATTTGTTAAGTGAGTTTTGTCCTGTTCTACAGCCTTTTCTGCCACAGTTGCAAATGACCACAGTTGTTAAGTTAGTAACATGGTTGCTAAGTGAATCTGGCTTCCCCATTGTCTTTGATTGTCAGAAAGTCACAAAAGGTGATCACATGACCACCGGACACTGCAAACATCATAAATATGAGTCAATTACCAAGTAATTGAATTTTGATCACGTGACCATTGGGATGCTGCAATGGTCCAATGTGAAAAACAGTCATAACTTTTTTTGGTGCCATTGTAACTTTGAACGGTCACTAAATGAACTCTTGTAAGTTGATGACTACCTATATTAACAATAGTTACAGCATGAAATTTGTAGATAGGGAGTATATTGAATTGAATGCAGAACTTTATTATTATAATCATTAGGATCATTCCTTGCTCAATAGTAGCAACTGTGAGAGAGATCTTGGAGTCCTAGTGGACAATCACTTAAATATGAGCCAGCAGTGTGCTGCAGCTGCCAAAAAAGCCAACAAAGTGCTAGGCTGCATTAACAGAGGGATAGAATCAAGATCACGTGAAGTGTTAATACCGTTTTACAGTGCCTTAGTAAGGCCACACTTGCATCCAATTTTGGTCACCACAATGTAAAAAAGATGTTGAGACTCTAGAAAGAGTACAGAGAAGAGCAACAAAGATGATCAGGGGACTGGAGGCTAAAACATATAAGGAAAGGTTGATGGAATTGGGTATGTCTAGTTTAATGAAGAGAAGGACGAGAGGGGACATGATAGCAGTATTCCAATATCTCAGGGGTTGCCACAAAGAAGAGGGAGTCAAGCTATTCTCCAAAGCACCTGAAGGCAGGACAAGAAGAAACGGATGGAAACTAACCAAAGAGAGAAGCAACCAAGAACTAAGGAGAAACTTCCTGACAGTTAGAACAATTAACCAGTGGAACAACCTGTCTCCAGAAGCAGTGAATACTCAAACACTGGAAGTTTTTAAGAAGAGACTGGACAGCCATTTGTCTGAAATGGTATAGGGTTTCCTGCCTGAGCAGGGGGTTGGACTAGATAACCTCCAAGGTCCCTTCCAACTTTATTATTATTATTATTATCATCATCATCATCAGAGTCACTCTGAGTGTGAGATGGGCATATTTGATGCATAAATATCCATCATCATCATCCCATCACCATCACCATCATCTGAAGTTTTAAAGGATTTAGTTGTCTTTTTACCCCTGTATTTTATTGGGTATTCTTCCCTGCCTTCTAACCCCATTCCACTAACTCTACAGCTTTGATTTACCAACTTTCTGAACAAAAAGAACTTTGGATGACCTCCTTTAAGGGTGGATGCTGGGAAAGCCTTCAGAGGGCTAGGAACTCTACACATTCAGATGATATGTTGAATATTCCCAGTGGAATGAGTTTCCTTCCTTTGCAGACATTTCTGACACATATAGAAAGGACCTTAAAACTATATAGATCTGCAGAAACATATATTAGTTCCTGACAATTTAATAGAGGTAGCTGTTCTGAGAATAATAGAAGGTAAAGAATGGCTCCATTAAAGAGCACTGCTATCTTTACCACTGTTCCCTTTTTTTCCAACTCTCTTTTAGGTTGGTGTGGTTATTTTCAGGCTGATATTCTGATATATTAAGGCACATCTTGAAATGATGTAAAGCTGAAAGTAAAGAATGGCATTTAATAATATGTTAGTATTAATTTGTGCTACTGATTTGCTTGTAGGTGTCAACCTATGATTATAAAGAATGAATTTCTTCTTTCAGTTGAATCAATTTGCAGTCATAGTTACCCTTTGGACTAAACTGGTTCAGCAAGTAAAAAATGGAAACCCTTCTTTTTACTGTGAAAAGAAGCGACATACATTTTTGTTACAAAGAATTAATTGCACTATATATATGTTTGTTACTATTCAAGTCTGTATGTTTGTTAATATTTACATTGTATGTTATAAACTGATGGCTTTTAATGGGTGTATCTCAGGATTAGACAACATTGTAGGCTATCCAGAATCACCTATGTGTTGGGCAACCATATAAAGTTGCTTAATAAATAAATATATACTAAATTTGTTTAATAAATAAAATAAATGTGGGGCAGGTGAGCACACTGAGGATGTTAAGATTTCTTACAAATGATTCTCAAAAGCCAATTGCAAAATCTCTTTACTTAGGAGATAAAGTTGATCCCCACCACTACTTTTATAATATGCTACATAGTTTGTTTTATTGCACAAAGATTTTCTTATGTTTTGCTTTTCCTAAGAAAATGAACAGAGCCTCAGCCACCCATCATTTTTATTTTCTAAGAATTCCTTCAGGGCTAGGATGAGGCTGTTCAGAGGCATTCTTATACATAAAGATGATGCTGGAGATTAGTGCTTTGCTTTGTACATACTATTTCTTGTTTATTTAAATGTAAAGGTTAAAAGAGAGCAGAACTAGCCTATTGAAGTTTTAGAAATATAATGTGTTTCATTATAGAAGAAAAAAAAATGCCTTCAACTAGAACCTGACTTCTGGTGACTTCATGAATGTACTCACACAGTTTTCTTGTCATGATGTAGAAGCTATTTGCCATTGTTTGGAGAGAGGAATTCATGGTTTATCCTCCATCTGCATTTCTTAGGTGGTCACCCAATCAACATTTTAACCTAGGTCAAACCTATTTTGCTTCTCTTTTGATAGCTGTCAAGGCCTGCCATTTGTTGAGACCATGCTGCTTATTTTCCAAGAAAAAAAAGACTAAAAAAATCAATAAAGAAATGAATGGTGCAGTATGGTCCTTGGGATATTCATGGTAAAGGTTGCTCATCTGAAGACTCTACATGGGTTTCTTTCCACCCACATGAAATGACAATTTGGTCCCTATTTTGGTAGTCTTGAAAGGCACTGTTCTTGTTTTAAGTGATTTTAATTGTTCACAATAAAATTTGGAGTTCTCTGGATTGTTTTCAATTGTTGCTGTTCTTAAGCTTACTTACACGCTGTTTTTAATTAGCCTGTTCAGCACTCTGTATGGTTTTAACTGCTGTTGTCTCACTATTTAAGTTATCAAATGCAGGAATGGGCAATGTGCAATTGTCCATATGTTACTGAAATCCAACTCCTATCAACCCTAGCCAGCACTGAAAATTGTAAGCAGTTACAACATCTGGAAGACTGCTCACTGACTACTGCTGATCACATATTTTAGTGTGAAATGAGCCTTCTGCATTACTTTAAGATCAATTAAAAAAGAGTCAGCCTTGAAAAGTTGTGCTTTGCATGCAAATATTGAAACAATCATGCAGCTAAATAAATGTGAGTCTCTGAATATTGAATCCTATGCTGGATATGATTATTTTTCTTTTCAGAGCATTTTTTTTCTCCACAAAGCTGCTCTCACATGGCTGTATTGTTTTTATGACTTCTGTTCTTTTGGGGATCTTCTCACAGAACTACAATTATTTGTTTCATACTTCTATCAGTAGTGACTACTCTGGGGGTAAAATAATGCTCCTCACTTCTATGACGTCGATTTTTGAATGTTAGCAATGACCTATTGAATAGAATTGAAACCCAGCTAGTTCCAGAACAAGAATCAAAACAAGGGACTTCTTGTAATATCGCACAGTTCTTCATATTTTGGGGAGTTCAACATAAATTAGGGTTTGCACACTGTTCACTGGCACTGCAATTCTCCTTAGGGGAAAAGAGCATACTTTTTGAAGAACGGTTCATATGTTGTTTTAGCAGACTTAAGATTTATACAGTCAGAGGATCATATGGGTTTTAGAGCAGTAGCTATTTTGTAACATCAAAAAACCCTCAGAAATGTAGGTTCAACCCTGGCTGATGTTTTATGAGATGAATAGAAGCAATTTCAGCACTTTGCAATTCAATATAACCTTTTAAAATTGTGACTAAAAGGATATGAAGAAATATCTGTCCTTAAGGCCTTGTTCCCCAAATAGGTACAAAAATGATGCATTGTTTCCTATATATAATATGTAAGCTTATCATTAATGAATCATGGAAAAAGTTCCACTGACAAGAATTGTCAGTGGCTTGATTCCAGTGTTCAGAAGTTGTGCCACCTTTTTTTTTTAGTAGTAATTGTGTATGAGGTTTCTGAGAATTGTAACTGCTTTCCTCTCAATTCTGAATCACTGAAAGAAGTTATTTTGCACAGAAGTAATACCTAGTTTTTAGTATCTCATTTGAAGAGCAAATCCCATCTACTATCTAGAGCTGGGGTGGCACAATGGTTAGAATGCAGTATTGCAGGCTAACTCTGCCACTGCCGTCAGTTCGATCCCGACTGGCTCAAGATTGACTCGGCTTTCCATCCTTCTGAGGTCAGTAAAATGAGGACTCAGATTATTGGGGGCAATATGCTGGCTCTGTAAACCACTTAGAGAGACTGGTAAAGCACTATGAAATGGTATGTAAGTTTAAGTGCTATTGCTGTTGCTATTACTATCTAGTCTGACTTTCTGTCTGCAGTCTCAAATAAATCTCTGTCATTCATTTGTTTTTCTTTTTGTATACATAAAAAATTTGAAATACAAAATTTAAGAATGTTCTCTAACACAGTTTGTTTATTTATTTATTTATTTATTTATTTATTTACTTACTTACTTACTTACTTACTTACTTACTTACTTACTTACTTGTTGATGATTTTTCTCCTGCCTTTATTACTCTATAAATATCTCAAGGTAGTGAACTTACATAATACTCCTTCCTCATGCTATTTTCCCCAACAACAACAACAACAACCCAATAAGATGGATTGGGCTGAGCAAGAGTGACTGGCCCAAGTCACCCAGCCAGCTTTCCTGGCTAATGTAGCATTTGAATTCACAGTCTCCTGGTTTCTAGACCAGGCATCTCAGCTACTATACCAAACTAGCTAACACAGTTTATACTAAAACATGGTGCATATTCTACAAATAATTGCATTTTTTCATTTACAGTTTTGTATATTTCAATAATTTTTTGCATTTTTATACATTAGGATTATGAACAAGAAAACTATACATTGAGAGAAACAGATAGTAATGCAGAGAGAGCCAGAAAGAGATAGGGCAAACAGCACTGCCAAATGCCAAGAATTGTTCATTTGAAGTGTTAACTAAGTAAATGGTAAATGAAAAATGATATATATATATATTTCTATTAAGAGGTGCACTAAGTTTCTCTCCATTCGTTAGCATTTCCTTCAGCACTAGATGATCAATGTTACAAAAGTGCACAGTGGAGACAATAGATGGCAGACTTCACCACTCAGAAATCTCTGTTGTAATAAACTAAGATTCATCATTGTTTGTATCAAATATAGATATGGCAAACTGCAGTGTTATAATCTCGCTATTACTCAATTTCAAAAAGATAGATAGATGCGAGAGAGAGAGAGAGAGAGAGAGAGAGAGAGAGAGAGAGAGAGAGAGAGAGAGAGAGAGAGAGAGAGAGAGAGAGAGGACAGATAAATTCTAATTGTTATTTGCTGTAGTGGGATTTAGCCTAGGTGAAAAGTGAAGAATGAGCCTGGAATCCACCTACATATGAAGCGGTCATTGCATAATTAGTTTGCTTTCAATCTAAATTGCTGAAGAAAGAGGAGAGGACAGATTTCAATGTGTCTCCCAGAGCCTCCAAAATTTCCCTGATTAAAGACTTTCTAATGATGACACCCAAACATTGTAGAATTATGGATCTGTTTCTACTTCCATTAACATGATGGTATCTGGCTTCAAAAAACTCAGTAAGCTATTATTTTTTTAAGGAGATGAATTGTGTGGTCAAAAATATCTCACAATTTATAATTGTTACATCTATTTGAATAATCCACCCAATGGTTTTATTGAGGATGCTTTTCACTCCACTGCATCTCTAAGGCTAGTTTTTGAGAAAGAGGCTGAACTTCCAATAGTGAGTACAAGCATTGAAAAATGTATGTGCTTCAATTTATGTCTGTATATATGAATATATGTGTATAAATAGTCGCATTACGCAAGGAGAGAGTTTGATCCCACACTGTTTAAAGTTAAAATCTGTCACTTTGGCATTTATTCTTCCTGCCTCAAACTCTGAAGGCAGCATAAACTGCCCTGGTGCTACTCCCAGATGAGAGTTTCAGTTTATATAATAGTAGGGAATAAATAGGCTGAATAAATTCTCAGCAGCCTTTTTATTGACTTAAACAGCAAGACCTTCAGAACAGGCTTCATTCAAACAGCAAGACCTTCAGAACAGAGCTGGGCCAGTGGGAATTCTGGGAGTTGAAGTCCATGCATCTTAAAGCTGCCAAGATCGAGAAACACTACTTTGGAATGATGTCAGCTGTTCACTACAATGTAAAGTTAACAGTGCCATGCAATGATGCATCTGAAGCAAAGATGTCCATACCTTACTATATGGGCCAGTTTTGTGGTTAGTCATATTTTTATAGTTCAGGGCCTAATAGGGCATTCCTACATATGTGCACTCAGAAGTAAGACCCACTTACAGACAAACTCAAGACCAAAAATCCCCGAGTGGAACAGCTTGCATTCAGAGGTTGTGGGTGCTTCATCACTGGAGGTTTTTAAGAAATAACTGGATAGCCACTTGTCTCAAATTTTATAGGGTCTCCTACTTGAGCAGAGGACTAGAAGACTCCGTCCCTTCCAGCTCAATTCTGATTGAAAATGTGTACTATTTTCCTTTTAACGTTGTTGCTATTTTAAAACCAAGTCTTTGGATTGGGTTCCATTTATAGTGTAAAGTCCAATTCCGTTTTACTTGATTATTGCAACATCAAAAGGGAGGAATTGCCTCAAATCAAATACTCATGCTAAGGAACAGCATGTCACTAAGTTACAGTGCCTGCAAGGCAAGACTTTGTTCTGCTTAGCTTAATGCTGATTGAGGGATAAAAATAGGAATGGAAACTTTGAACTGAGCCTTTTTGAAATATTTTTTTTTCTTAGCACAGTACTTCTTTGGAAACAATAGAAAAACATCCCTGCCACTATTTTGTTGTTGCTGTTGCTATATGACTGTATAACTGTATATATAAATTTAGATATGCTTATATAAATAATAGCACATCTAAAGTATCCCCAAAGCAAGATGAAAAGGTATGAAGAAGCTGCAGAGAAAACTAACCTAGACATGGAATGGAATGAAATAAATCTTTGCTTTAGCTCAAAAGGATCACGCTAATCTCTTTTGTGCTAGAAGAGAGAATGGAGATTTTTCTTGGCCTGAAGCAGAGAATTTGGAAAAAGAGAGGGGAAAAAATAGATAACTGACTGCTGTGGCATCCAAGTTTGGATCGAGGTATCAAACTATGGACTAGTACAGAGAAAATAGAAATAATATCAATGACTCTATGTTGAGAGCGTTCCCTGATAAAACCCTTAGGATTAACTCAGTTACACAAAAAAACAGAAAATAACTCTTTGTGGTTAGTGGAGAAAAATGATAACATTAATCCCTCCATCCTAATATAGACCAAAATTTGATCTTGGAAAGAAGGGAAATGGAAAGAAATTCATTTCAAGAAATGATCAAAATTTAAAGAATTTTCGTTTGCTTCTTTTATCCTCTTAGTTACGGATAAGGGAACTTTGGTTTTATATTTTGGTATTGTCATTTGTAATTATTTTTAGGTTTTTCAGAACCTAGTTTTCTACAGACACCATGCATAAATATAATTTATGTTTGGGGAGAATTTAATATAATTGTTCACTGTGATGTTTCACATAAAATTCTTTCTTGGGTTAATTTTTTTGTTTTTCAATAAATAAAGATTTCGAACTTTCCATTTCTTTCTACCATACTGTACGTCCTAATGAGATTTAGACTTTTGGGTTCACTGGTTAATACACTTTAAACCCTGGAACTTTCAAGGCACAAATGAACAACACTTTGATGACTATAATACACTATAATGTAAAGTGAGAAGCAACATGAATGTAGAAATGATTTAAAAGGGGGGTGTCTCGTGGACATTGTTAAAGTTAGGATTTCCTATTTTTTCTTCAGTGTTTTCTGAAAGATTAAGAAATATGTTAAGCTTTTGTGTTATTTCCACTTGAAAATAATTCATTGTACTGTCAAGTGGAGAGTTTTAAGTTCTTGTTCAGCAATCTTTAGGCCAAACTGTTATACATTTACACATAAATAGGAGATTGGTGGAAGACTGCAATGCAGAATTCCATTAAAATATATAAAATCCCTTATTTTTTTTATAGTCCTCAGAATTTTGTCTTCATTTCATAGTTCTTATAGAGCATATATTGTGATAGTATGTGGGAATGACCTTGGGAGATGGGGGACATAGTCAGTTAAAAGCTGAGAAGCCGCTATGAGCACAAGTTCAAAGAAAGAAACTCAGAAAGGATCTTCTCTACATCATCAGGTTAAAAATAAAATAAAATTTGGTAGCAGTTTGGAAGTGGTTTGCCTTAACCAGGAATGCCTTTTGATTTCTAAATCTTTAACCTGGCAAACAACTACTACCACCCATTGACACATCTATGGAGATTCTCAATCATCCAGATCATGGTTATCCCAAAGATGTTTTTCTGAAAGGCAATTGGACTTTCTTGGGTTTTTTTCCCTTGAAAACGTTTCACTTTTCATCCAAAAAGCTTCTTCAGTTTCTCAGAAGGAAAAAAGGAAGGAACCCCCCCCCCCAAGAAAGTCCAGTTGTCTTTTGAAAAAGCATTTTTGGGACTACTCATTGACACCAATTATTACATTATAGACTGCTTAAATATATTCAGCAAGATCCAAAGATCTGAGTGTGAAGGAGACCAAATAAGTACCTCAAGAACTAAAGTTGTAAGTGTGTATGGATATCATCACAAACTGCAAAAATGTTGTTGAAATAGCATGCTTCCTTATAAAACAATCCCAATTTGGAAATTGTGAGATTTTTAGCCGTGGATAATGTAGCTCCCAATAATCCGGAGCTCTGAATATAAGTTCACAACTGCCAGAATTTCTAACCTTGCTAATATCTATGGTCTCAACATATTTGAAAATTGCCAGGTTGGAGAAAATTGGTTAATAGCAATAAATAACCACTCAACCAGGGAGCTTGACACTTATAGAATAGGAACAGATTATTAATGAGGACTATTCTTCTTCCAGCAGTAGGACATCCCAGCTGGTTCATGTTTGATTCATCTTTCTATACAATTAATCTCTTTTGAGGTTAACAGAAGACCCACTGGATTGGGTGAACATTCCTGAAAGTGATTGCTGTCTTTTCCTGCTTGAGGTTGAACTGCTTTTCTGAAATAAATACATTGTAAACTGTGACACTCCATATTAACATTGGGCTTGGGTTAGATATTTTCCCAAGACCTCCTAGAAATAAAAGTTTTAATGTCAGGGGATTGCTTATCATCAAACAGCTTCCAATATTGGAAATATATGGTATTTAATGACTGCATGCTTTGACATCTCACCATTACTATGTAACAGATGGTCTAGTAAAACTCTGGGATATTTCGCTGTGTAGCAATCTATCCACCTCTATAAACTTACAATAAATTCTGGAGAAATCATTTCAGAATGGGGACACTTTTCTAATTACTACAGTGTCTTAGAATTGAAAGTAAAGGGTAAGGGAGAAAACTTTCAGGCTTGGCATGTTGGGTCTGTACCTTTGCTTTCCTGAGGATATTGACCTCTTCCAAACTGATAAATAAGGGTGTCTTTTGAAGCATGTGGAAGACCTACTGTTGATTACCACATTTTGTGGCTTGTGAAGTATGTGGGAAAGTATGTAATGAAAAGTACACTGTATGTCTTCTAAAGATGGATCACAAAGGCACGGTCCTGTACATTGAAGGTTGATCAGATTTGAGGGAAGTGAAGGTCTAATATCTGGTTTTAGACAAGCTTTGCAGGACTTCCAAACTAGCCAAGAGATTAATGTGAAGTAATGATAAACATTGCAACAGACACAGAAGCTACAGGTAGTACTTGCATACCATTATAACTTATCAAACCTCTGCAGCTTCTTTGTTTGTATTATCTATTGGGAGGACTATGACATAGACCAGTTCTCTAGAGTTCAACCAGTTCTCCTTCCCCAAATTTGCTAATCATGTTATTTTAAAGGATGTCAATATGGGGTAAAGATATATTATTTCTGCACATGTTAACTTAACAGGAAGCCCATATATGGTGAAAGAGAAACCATCTTTCTATCAACTTCTGCTTCAAATCATTGAGGACTGTAGATTTGTTTGGACTATCTCTTTCTCTTTTGTTGTCTGTAAATTTAATCCATGATTGTAGAAGCCTCAACAGCCACTATCTTTCTTGGTGGACATCTGTATTCTCTTGTGCATAGCCCATTGCACACTCCCTGCATTCAAGGATCAGCTAACGAGTGTCCTTGTAGGTGTCCTTTCTCACCAGCTTGAGCTCATTAATCACATCTGATATCAAAATAAACAATCAATGTATTATGTTGGTGTTATGAAAACAGAATCACTGCACAAAGCCTTTTGATTTCTCCTCTCAGCCATTTTTTAAGCAGCTGGTTCTTCAACTTTTCATAGAAGCTTCCTGTTTTCCAGATCTTATTCATCGTCAGTTTCACACAGTTTCTCCTTTTCATGGGCTGCATGCCTCAAAGTTCCCTTGAAGCCTCTATAAATCAAGAGTCACACATGACATGCATTGTGCTAGTCCCTGAATTTCAGACCTGCATGAAGAATAATGAAGCTTACAAATGATGGGAATCTAACCAGTTATCAGACCCACTGCTATCTCCTTGGGAGTGCTGGAAACTAATAAATGAAAACTGTCTTTGCTGAGTTTCATATATGGAAGTATTCATTTGCCTAAAAAGACTTACATTGGGATTTTGCTAATCCCTTTAGAAATGAAACAATCTCCTCCCTTTCCGTTAACTTGAAACTAATAATGGAATGAATCCACTATTCCAGTTTTCATGTCTCAGAAAGTCTAAATTTCTGGAGTCTTTCTTTTAATTAGATGAACCAGTTATTTCTCAAATGAGTTATCCTTTTCTCCTTTATTAAGAAAAAAAGAGAGATGATTTACAATTGTAAAAATATAAAATTGGAAGGAACTGTTGAAGCAGGGAGTTGAATAAACTTTTATCCAAATTAAATCTAGAGACAATTATAAAGTATAACATTATTTAAATTATATAATGTGGTGAACCAGATGTGCCATTTTGCTGGTGAGAGCATAAAAATGACACTTATGTCCAAGGATCCTATTATTTCATAGCAAACAATTTGGTATGACTATGCCAAAGGTGGCAAAAGTGAGATCCAGCCAAAAGGCTTTCCTTCTTCAGTCCAATAACTCTTTTCAGGCATACCTATTTTTTCTCTATAGAATAGGGTAAACAGATGTCTGAAAATGTAAAAAAAACATGCTAGTGATAATATAAAATTGATGACAATGCACTTTTCAAATTTTACCACAGAAATGTACAATGAGTCATGTGATCAACAGACTAGAGTGACCATAGATTTGAAGGGGACAGATTACTGGAACCTCACAGGGTGTTGTGGGGAAAATAGAAGGAGGAAAGAGTATTAGGTATGTTTGCCACCTTGAGTTACTTATAAAACAATAAAGGTGAGGTAAAAAAACAACAACCCCAAATACATAAAGATAGATAGATAGATAGATAGATAGATAGATAGATAGATAGATAGATAGATAGATAGATAGATAGATAGATAGATAGATAGATAGATAGATGAATAGTTTCAGTCCAGAATTTCAATCTATTATCAAGCAATTTTATTTTGCCAGGAGATCCTGAGTAAGGTGAGCAATCATTGTTTTTATTCCTCAGCCTGAATGTTTTCATGATGTAATATTGTGATAGCAATATTTTTGCTTGGGACAAAACAAAATTTATGTCATCTTCAAGCAAATTTCTAATCACCAAGTGTGAAAAAGAATGTATGCCTCCGAAACACCCCCCCAAAATCGAAAACCAAATGTTTTCCAAATGTGAGACTAAAAAGAAGCATCATGAAAGACTATCAGAATTAAAACCATAATACATTATGACCCATCAGGGAAATATGTAACAGACTTCTTTCTTGATAGTCAGCCAGAATTCTGGGCAATATTTCTAAAGAATACAGACACATAAAGAGGGAAAATTTATTCAAATAAATCTGGGAAATGACTTTTTTTGGAGGCCAATTAGGAAGCAGACTGAAGAACTGCACTCAAACATTTGACTCATTTCTTTAAATAAATTTGTGAAATTCGGGCAGATATATTCTTCGTCATGTCATATACTTTCTTTGGGGGATCATGCCTTTATTTCCATCATGCACTTATATATGGTTTATAAAATAAATCAGTCTTTTCTGTTACAACTCTTGGGCTGTTTTCAACTGTCTTTGAAATTATAATATTATTGGATATTCTGCAACCTAGCCTGAACCAACTCAACTAGAGATAGCAGATAAACATGAATTCAGTTAGACCCATCATAACAAAAGTAGAAATATTTTTCTAGTCTTCTCCTACATGTGACCAGATGAAAAGCCCTTCTACCTACAATAGATTCAGTAAGAACTGAAGATGAACACTGAATCAATCCTGCACAGTGCAAGAATATAGCATCTTCCCTTTATCCAATCTATCCATTAGAAATTTCCTTATTAACTACCCTGCTGACATTATATCTAACTCAATTGCAGAGATACAGGTAGTCCTAGTTTAGGAATTGTCTCAGGCAGTGACTGCTCTGAAACAAATCCCTGCAACAAGCAAATTATATTCTAGTTAGAATGTGTCCCACTTTCATTTTTTTTTTGAACCGTCAGAAAAAAACATGGAGTATATGTTGAGCCAGTTTTCAAGATGACTGGCATAAAATAAAGCATTCACGTATTTTAGCCTAAACCTTTTTACAAGTACCTCATTCTGTCTTTCAGCATCTCTTTTTGGTCACAATCCCATTCTGTAAGACTAAGAAGACAACTCTTTAAAAAATGTTATTCAAGGTTATATTCCTTCTGGATGAGGTGGGTCTACATAGTGGTGGAAAGAAAAAAAGATGGGGGGGGGGGAGGGAGGGGAAGAGCTTGGGCCAGAAGAGGGATGGATCTTATTTGATTTATATCTGACTGCCATTTTACTCTTTTCTGGCACTTTAATTTCTCTCTCCCGAATAGAGAGCAAAAACTTTTTTCCAGGGTTAGGCTTAAAATTAAGTTGAGAATCACATGAAATTAGCCTGAGGACTACAAGAGGCTAAAGGGCTATAGATTGTTTCTTCCATCCTGATTGGTCCCATTACTTTTCATGTAATATAATTTCTTTATTCTTTCTTTCAGTGAGACAATATGCTGTTGAATTCTCTGCCGAGTGCGGAGTCTCCCAAGAACTAAGGACACACAAAAATTATGCAGGCATATATTCGCCTTCATTTGTAACACAAAAATTATGTACAGTCTTCATTTTGAAATGAATTGAACTTTTCCTCTGATTAACACATGTAAAAAAGAACTAATCATTGGCTTTCCTACATCTTATTGTAGTTCATAACTTCAAAAACAGCACTAGGTTGCACATGTCAATTAATTTGGGGGTTTGTGGTGGTGGTGAAAATGCATACACAATTGTGGCTTCAGAATAAAATGTGTGGAATAATTTTCAGTTCAAATGTTTAGAGAAATATGCCTGCAAATGGTGCACTTTTCATGCTGCTTGAAAATAACCGTAGACTGATGTGGAGACAGGATTTATGAATGAACATGTGTAGAACAGAACCAGCTGAAACAGTTACTCCGAACAGTAAATCTTTATAAAATGCAAGAATGGAAAAGATGAAGCTGTCTACTGCTGCAGGGATAAGGAAGTATTTTGCTTTACAGTCAGTCAGCTCCAAATCTATTGTGCCCCAAAGACTCATGTTTTTAAGCAATCAAAAGATCTTGAGTTTATCCCTTAATCTTTTTTAACATTGTCTCAAACATTGTCTTAAATTTAAGCTTGAGGAAATGATAACAAACTGAAAGTCAAATACTTATCAAACTAATGAATTGATCAGACTGTGAAAGGTCTTATTCTTTCAAAGCCAACTTGCTTTGGCGTATTGAAAGTAAAAATAAAAAGCTACAAGTTCTCACTCATTACTTGTTGCTTAATACAAAGCAGTGCCAAATTTATTTTAATTGTGCATTTCCCCTTTCCATACATTGTGGCTAGATGTTTTCTGACTCCCATCTTACTTTTATGTCCTCAGCTAGCTGCCCTTTCTGTAATTAATCACAGGGAACCTTATGCCCAGTCATTCCTCCTTGGGGGAATTCAGATGAGGTATTTTAATTGCTTTGCTAAAGAGAAGAAAGTCCTGTTTGAGTCCTTGGCTGGCTTTTTCAAGCAAATAGGGAGATTTCCTTACATCCTTATGATTAGAAGTGCTGGGGATTGTGACCTACTATGAATGCCATTTTCTTAAACTATTGCATTAATCATGGAACAGGAAAATTTAGAACAAGATCACCTTCCATATTATTATTTTGAGGCAAACATGTCCTGCTTTTGCAGTAGAAAAGGAACATTTGTTCAATAGGAAGTAACAAAGACCCTAGTAATCACTATAGTTGTGCATGCCAATAAAAGGTACTTTATTGCATCTATTTCCAATCATTTAGATTCCTCATTTAAATGAGCATTTTCCTTCAACAGATAACAGAAATGGAATTCTCTGAAATGACTTCAGCTGATAGGGAGAAATGGATTGGCTATATATTTTCTTCCTTAGTCAAATCTTCCTTTTGATGAGAGCTAGGATTTATAGTTAGCAGTGGTTGTGGGCATTGAGGAAATTCATGAAAACTCATACCATTGGTTTTTCTTAGCTATACAATGCCTCGGGTCTTAAAGGTCAAAAAAGGAGGTGGGCAAAGATTGGTTACAGCCCAGGGACTGTGGATTATCCACAAGGGGCTACATCATTAGAGCAGGAAGTGGAGAGCAGTGGGAATAGAGAACATAGTGATGGATTTGGAGTTCTCTGCACTTAGACTTTTAGCATGGTAAAATATTCTCTGAAGCGCCACTTTGGATTTGTGTATATATGGGTGTTTTCTTTTTGACTCAAGGTGAAATGATATAAACATAAGAGGATGCCTCTGGAGAACTGTCAAACTGACATTCGTTATCTGAATTCACTGTTATGGTTTTGCAATGCCCTTGTTATCCAGGGGGTTCCCGCTTGGTAAATGAAATTATCCATGTGTTAGTTTAACTCAGAAAGCCTGACATATTAAATGTGTTATAATGAAACCTGTGACTTGGCAGTGCAAAACAATATGTTTGCTTTGTGCTTGAAATCTGGCACATTCCTATAATTAATAACATCTTAATTATTAACAAATGAATACAGAATACTTGTGGAACTCAAACATCTTGTGTGAATTAAATTTAAACTCATTGTTTAAGTAATAAAAATAAACGTTAGAATTAAAAAGATTAAAACTAATGCAAACTAAAAAAGAATAAAAAAAAATGGAAAGTGCAGAAAAGAAAAAATAGAAAAAAGTTTAAAAATAATAGAGTAAAAAGAAAATATAAAGAAATAACTTTCCCCTTCATCACAATAAGTTTAAACAATTTTAGTAATTTATCACCATCTCTTAATATACAACAAATAATCTCTTCTTCCCATACCTCATCTTTTATCTATAAAGAAAGCCTTAAAGTTTCATTGTTCAGTTCTGATCAGCAAAAGGCTTCTAAAGGATTACCAGAGATAACAACATATCTAATTTAACCTTGATCAAATAAACCCAACTTTATATTCCTTTTACATTTAACATTCCTGATCTTTAATCCCTTCAAATAATTTTCCAGAATTGATCTTTTTATTTTTTCTTTGGCCCTTCCCACAACATTCTTCCAAGCTTTAACAAGCTTTTTTTTTGTAAATTCAATATAAAAAAGACATTCAAGTCACTCTGTTGAAATTTGATAAAGTTATGTTAATTCCAAAATCTTATTTCAAATTTATCTGTACTCTTAGTCCATTTGTAAATTTCCAAAAGCAATGTTCTAACCTCCTATTTGCTGTTATTTCCATTTTTAAGCCTTTAAACTTGTATTTCTTTTGTTCAGGAATCAATAAAACCTATGAAGTGCTGTAATCCAAAGTGCCAGTCCAAGTTTCAGTGCTTATTGATCCAAAGATTCCTAATAACTGAAAAACAATTTACAAGCAATTTTTTAAATAGGAAGTATGCTTTTAGTGGAACTTTTAGTTTACCACTTTTTCTATACATATTATGGACTATACCTTTATACTTCTCAGGAGATCTTAACTTTACCTCAATTCTCTTTTGTTGCTTAAGTTTTTATTGGTCTTGTGTTGATGAAGATTCTCAGTTATCTAGGTAGAATTGTCTGGAAGTTGTGTCATGGCAACTGGACTTCTTTTCTTTTTTTATTTGAAAAGCTTTCCTGCTTCTTCAGAAGCTACTTGGATGACCAGCAAAACATTTCAAACCAAAAAAGAAAAGAAGTCCAGTTGCCATGACTCAACTTCCAGATTCTTGTTGGTCATCAATTGAAAAACAGATATGGAATAGAACTTTGTTTGTTTGTTTTTAAGCAAAGTCTTCTTTTGTATGGTGACATCCTTTGTCCATAATCACCAGAAATACTGTCTAATATTTGGGGCTTTGAATGCCAGATAGTTTCTCAGCCCCATATTGGGAATAGTTCACTTGGGTTTTGACCTTTGTTAGACCTTTTAGCATTACTGGGAGTCACCAGTGGGTGCTGTCCAAGGTCCTGTTCTTTGGGCTTTGGCAGGAACCTGTATGTTCCTGGACCACTAGAAGTTAGACTAATCTCTAGTCTAATGCAACTCCCTTTTAAATTATTCTGATAACTTACAGAGCTTGGTGACTAAAATAATGTTCCTTTGATATTTTTGACTGGTAATTTTTCACCACACTGATGGTGCTGAAATTTAAATTTATGAACATATTTTCTGTGGCTTATGCATTTTATTGTGTTATGTTAATTTTAAAATGTCTTTAGGTTGTTTATAGATAGGAATTACAGTGGTATTTAATGAATAGGCATTTGATGAAAAACAGATGGCTATGTAAGAATTGATCAAAACTGTTACGGATAATTTCTGCAAGAATAGCATATGTAGGATATTGGTGGTTTTTTCCTGAATTTTGAAGAGTTCTTCTAGTAATATCCCATGGGGCTTTTAAAAAGCAATTTTATATTACATTACTTTATTTGCTAACATATGCGAAGATCATTCAGACAAGTTAATAAGATGAGCTAAGAAAAATATGGCAAAACATTTCCTATTCAAGCCTGAAATTCCATTATGACCAGAGGAAAAACAAAACTTTAGGCAATGGACAGGGGAAAAAGATTAAAATATTCCATTAAAATCATTTTGATGTTAATATAAGACTGAATATAATTTAAATGTGCCAATTGCACAATTTATTCAGGAAAATTCCTAAAACTCTGATATATACAATGTATTCAAATATATTCAGCTAATCAGATTTAAATTCCAAAGTACATGAGCTGTTCCCTCAAGATGTTATTCCTAAATGTTCTCTTGAAATGTTGTTTACATTTTGTGAAAGAACATAAGATTGGACTTCAGCATACACATGCACACACACACACACACACACACACACACAAATATATGATTTTTTTTAACTAAAGCAAAATCTCTGTCAAGGCTTGATTGAGCTAGGATAGAAAACTATCCATTAAAAAAATGAGACATGGATTAAACCCTTCAGTGTGCAAACGCCAAGTTTGCCAAATGAGCAGAACAGAACGTTGCTGGGAATAGAACTTTTGTTATTGCATTTCTATAATACATTCAGTTACAATTATGAGAGATCAATATCTGTGGAACAAAATTTCCTGACTACATCATACAATTTCTTTCTGAGCCTTTTGGAACTCTTGGAAAATAGGACAAATTAGTTCCTGCTACCTATTGCAAGAATTCCTCTTGCTTTACACAAAGACAAACAGAGTGTACCACCTTGAAAAGACACCCTTGAAAATATGGATGCCACGGTTGCTGAAGGTTAAAAAAAAATTATCATCATCATTTTCATCATTTAGTGTTTTTCCACTGAAATGGCATGCAAGGCAAAAACAATAACAATTAATTATAAAAGAACAAACCTTTAATAAACACAGAAACTGAGATAAAGAGAAAAGAATAAATTAAAACATCTTGCAAAAGAAAATATAATTCAGTTTATTTAGCACCAGATCTTCTATAGGTCTAGATTGATATATTTTACTGTTTGTGCTCCTGCCAAATCTCCCCATGACAATTGTGGGAGAGGAAGAAGAGCTTTTCCTGAATATGTTAAAGCAGGGGTCTTCGACCTTGGCAACTTTAAGAACTTGTGGATTTCAACTCCCAGAATTCCTCAGCCAGCAAAGCTGGCTGAGGAATTCTGGGAGTTGAAGTCCACAAGTCTTAAAGTTGCCAAGGTTGAGGATCCCTGTGTTAAAGTACAGATCAGCTTTGATTTTCTTGCATGGATAGGTTTTCCAATCAGATGACAGAACTGTTAACATTTGGGAGAGCATTATATAAAAAAATCTTGCAACCATCTCTTGGAATAAAGAGCAGTGGCTTAGCAACATCTTTGTTTGGATGACATTGTTAAACAATGAATCAGTAAAATCCTAAACTGTCTTCTAGGCCCATGTAAAGTGACTCCACTATATTCTGCCTTAAGGCAGTCCCTTAATCCAGGCAATTAAGCAATGTAATTCAAGGATATTTACACCAAGATTAATAATAGGCCAATAATCAAGCAGTAAACAATACTTCAATCAAGAAACTACCAACTCTGACAAACAATCAAACAGTAAACAATAGGCTAATCAAGGAACCATCAAGAACACTCCTACCACATTGACAGGACAAGTCACTTGCATATAAACAGAATAAACTCCACTCCCTTTTAGCACTGCTGATGTTATTTAGTTTGGTAATGAAACATCTGCAAGGAAGCAACCAAGGACTCAACAGTTCAACCCTGAGCTACAAATATTTTCTTTGAACAGAATCTAATTCAAAGTTACTCTTGATTTGGCAAAATTGAGTTGGTCCTTCTAGATGAAGCATGAAGTGAGCTGACTTGAATCTAATAGAAAACTGGAGAAGATTTTTTAAATATCTGGACATAGCAAGGCAGCTGCTCTGGTCCAGCAGTTTGGCAGTGGTGGGGTATTACTGCAATTTAAAAGGGGGAGTATGTTTAAAATTTCATTGAATCAAAGCGTTTCTTCAAAAATTTGCCCAACTTACAATATGAATGGGAAACTGGACAACCCCCTTTAGGCTGAATGGATCACAATAGCTGTGCTCTTTCTGTTTTGTGGCTGAATGATAAATTAGCTAAGCTAGATTGGTGTAGAAAGGTGCCTAGTCAATGTTGTCTAAATATAATGGGTTGCATTATATAGCCTAGATTTGCTCTAAATAATCAACTGGTTTCTTCTTTTAGCACATTTCCAATAGATAAGCATGCCTTTCAAATAAAAGGCACTTGATAGTGAGATGGGTGACATATTGTTGTTGTTAGTTGCGAAGTTGTGTCCAACCCATCGCGACCCCATGGACAATGTTCCTCCAGGTCTTCCTGTTCTCTACCATCTTCTGGAGTCCATTTAAGCTCACTCCTACTGCTTCAGTGACTCCATCCAGCCACCTCATTCTCTGTCGTCCTCTTCTTCTATTGCCCTCAATCTTTCCCAGCATTAGGCTCTTCTCCAGTGAGTCCTTCCTTCTCATTAGGTGGCCAAAGTACTTGAGTTTCAACTTCAGGATCTGGCCTTCTAAAGAGCAGTCAGGGTTGATCTCCTCTAGGACTGACCGGTTTGATCGCCTTGCAGTCCAGGGGACTCGCAGGAATCTTCTCCAGCACCATAGTTCAAAGGCCTCAATTCTTTGGCGCTCAGCCTTTCTTATGGTCCAACTTTCACAGCCATACATTGCAACAGGGAAAACCATGGCCTTGAGTATACGTACTTTTGTTGGCAGGGTGATGGGTGGCATATACATTTAATAAATATATAATACCAGAAAATCAGAGATGTCCATGGTGAAAATGGTGACAGGTTTTTCATTGCTTAGAAATCTCAAATGCTGAAATGAAATTTGGATGGATTTCCATTTACAATAATTGTGTTATGAGTATTCTTCACATTGTTTTTTTTTCTCTAACTTAATGCAAGGCTAGCAATAAGGAAGTAACAGAGTGAGAATAAAAAAAGGTTCAGTTCAATTATTTAAGCAGGTTTTTGTAGGAGACGACCAGGCTGAGCCTGAGGGAGGGGTCAAATGCATCATAAGTCACGATTCCCTGTGTACCCACAAGATCCCCTTTGGTGCAATAGAATAAAATAATAGCATCAAAGCTCAATTTTTAAATTTTACATAATAGTATAAACTAGTCAGTTCGATAACAACAAACCTATCAAATTGGTAAAACCCCAAATCAAAATTTCATTTTTTCCCCACCTCAAGCACAAAGTCCAGAAGTGGTTTCCAAGCAGAAACAAAAGTAATTGTGTGGTTTTTTTTTCTTTAATCAAAGCAGTCAATTTAGACATTTCCAGCGCTTGACAGTTTTGTATTTTTCACCACATTGGAGGAAAAAAGTCTCATTTTATTCTCATTTGGATTGAGTAGGATAACATTCTTTTAGATGCATCATTTCTAAAGGCCATTTGACTGTATACTGTTTCTCCTCTCAATATGAAAGTAGGAAAGTGTTCTCTTAATATATGCTCACAATGCTCACAAACATAACCAAAAGCAGTGTCATGACATTCCCCTGGGGAAGTGAGGCCATGACATTTCTTATTGCCCTATCACAACAGTGGAGGCTTTCAACCAAATATTAAAAAAACACAAGCTGAACTCTGTAGAAATGCACTAGAGAGGCAAAACTGGCTCAACTTTCATGATGCCTTGAAGTAAACAGCTCAGCTGAACTAAGGAAAAGAATTGGATCTTCTTACTTCAAACCCTAAATCTGATAGCCTTTCACCTATGACATTAAAATAAACCCAAAAGGGAGAGGAGCGAAAGAGGAAGAAAAAATAATAATTTTACTCCTTATACAAAAAAGAGGGTACCTCAAATAGCAGGAGAAATGCAATACCTTCTCCAAATTGGTATGCATTTATAATTTCAAGATCGACTCTCAAAACATTTGAAACACAACTATGAACTTTTTAACCACTAATGATCCTGTTGTATAGCAAAATCAGGACCTGATTTATTCTTTAAAGCATATATATACTCAGGGCTTTTTTTCTCATAGAACGCTCAGAACGGAGTTCCGGCACCTTTTTTGGATGGAACCTTGTAGGGTAGGCAAAGTGGGTTGTATGACATGTGTGAGTTCCGGCACTTTTTTTTTTTTTTTTTTTTTACAAAAAAAGCACTGTATATACTGCTGAGGCCTTATTTTTAAATGGCTTGCGGCATTCTCTGCTGAAAATACTCAACGTGAATTAATATTCAATGTTCACTGAACAATAATTGCATCAAATTGCTATAATCTAATTAGATGTTAATCCACGTCAGGTGGGATTGCTCCAGGCTTCAAAAGAACACAATTCCCTTTGGGGTTTCAGGCAAGACTGTGGAAAACATGTGTAGGTGCTTGATATACCCACCTGCCATCTATTTTCCCTTGTGCACCACAAGCCTTCCTTAGCATGTTTGCAGTAATGGCAAGGCACATTTCCCAAGCGTCTTCTCTCATATCCCCCCCCAAAAAGGACTGAGATTTCAGATCCCAAATGTAAAAAATATGCCTAGGGCACTCTAGAGTTACTTTCCTGTCATAAGTACTCTACAGGTAGTCCTCAACTTACAACAGTTCAGTTAGTGACCGTTCAAAGTTACAGCAGCACTGAAAACAGTAACTTCTGACTGTTTTTCACACTTATGACTGTTGCAGCATGATCACATGATCAAAATTCAGATGTTTGGCAACTGGTTCATATTTATGAGGGTTGCAGTGTCCCGGGATCATGTGATGCCCTTTTGCGACCTTCTGACAAACAAAGTCAATGGGGAAACTCATAAAATGGGGCAAACTCACTTAACCTTTTGCTTAGTAACAGAAAGTTTGGGCTCAATTGTGGTCGTAAGTCAAGGACTTGGTCTCTTGGTCTCTGTAGTCTTGGTCTCTTTCCAATAAGATTATGAACACTCAATACCACAATAGAAGAAACTATCTGTATTCAGAGTGGAACTGTGGTGTCTTTGGTTGTTTTGTTGCAGACATTTCATTACCCAACTATGTAACATCATCTGTGCTAGAAACCCCACTAACTTCTAGAACTGATGACGCTATCTAGTTGGGTAATGAAATGTCTGCAACGAAACAACTAAAGCTCAGAGACAATCAAGGACTCCGCACTTAATAATGTGCTGTCACCATCCTGTATTCTCCTCCAATGGGCAAGATTTGTTGATTATGGAATGGTAAAGAAGGCAGTGCAGGAATAGAAGGAGTCAGGTCATGGTTGAATGAACTATCCTCATTCTGATTTCATTCATAAGGAGATGAACAGTGCTCTCAATTATTTTTTGACTTTGCTTAAATCAACTCAGTTAAGATATGACTTCACTGGATCTTTCATTTTTATTCCCAGTCATGATGCACTGATAGTGAGCAATGAGGGAAATTTTCAGAAGTTTTATCAACATTTTATAGAGGCAGTAGTAGCTCTCAGATCTTTTAGTCCTAAATGGAGAGAGGTCTGTTGTTGCTGTATTCCAATCAGTAGTTAGCAGTTACTGAAATACTGTAATTCCCCGGTCAAGGTTCATACCATTTTCCTGCTAGAAAGTTTGTAGGTCTTTATGCACCATTGATGAATATTATGTGTCTACTAAGGGTGAAATTCTATGTTTCTTCTCCTATGCAACTTGCCATCAATATGAAGTGATGAAAGGGAATTGACCACTATGTAAGACCAGTTGAAAAGAATGGATGGGTTGGTGAAGAACTCCTTGGGTTTTGATGCAATTGTCTTGGAAAAGAGTAGTAATGCCACATCCTGATGAATGAATGCTCATATTAATTGTTGTTAAATTAGCTTTATTTTTACATTCACCTTCCTTCTCAAATGGTCTAATAGTGCCTTCAAGTAATACATAATTATGGCTTCTAGAAAATAAAAAGTCTTTATTAATAAGAACATAAGAAATTGATGGATTAAATCAGAGGATTACCTAATCCAGCATTTTGCATCATCCAGTGACTAGAAGTTTACAAGCTGAAGAACACCAAATATCTTGTTGCAAGTTGAATGGATATATACTGTATTTCATAGCTAGTCTCTCTCTGAAACATGTATACACACACATACCCATATACCCATACCTGTTTGTAATATTTGCTTGCCTTTTACTATACTCTTATTGGAAAGCAAAATAAGTCATAAAATAAATCAGTCAGTCCTGAACCCTTAAAACTGAAACTGATACTTTAGGGGCTCTAATATTTCAAAGAGGTCCTGGAGAATAGTTTTGCATAGGTGTGCAAATTCCACTTCTGTATATTAATTCACAATGGGCTTCTACAAAGGAAATGGAATTTAGTTCCGTCATTCCTTGAGACTTTTATGGAAGTTGTGGAGTTAATCCTTTTAAATCCCACTGAAAATGTCTGGGTTATAAGCATCTGTCAAGACCATATAATGAGGAAATTTATATTGATTGATGACTCTCCAAAGGTTTGGGATTTGGGTGAGTTTTGAATAAGAATCTAAAAGTAGAAATTCTTATCTCAGTACATAATATCTACAGAGCTGTGCTAGAAAACCTATAGGACTAGGCTTCTTCTGGGAAAATTCATAATTATCAGGTCATATTGCAACCCTCCCCATTTCTCCCAAGTATTTTGGCTTCTGGTCCCTATTACATCTGGAAAATAGGAGAATAAATTGTTTATAATTTACTAGCTTTATAACAAAATCCATGCACCCTCATTTCCATACAAAGATAAAAAATAGTGTTTCATCTACAGCATAAATAATGTTGAATCTGTTTTTATTTCTCCATTCCAAACTCTTGCATCTGGAAAATAGAAATTAAATGATTATGTTTATGGTATACAGAAAATATAAATCAATTGATATAATATAGAAGGTCTGTTTTTCAAGGCAATAAATAAACATCTTTAAAATATTGTTTATTCACATTACATTAGGCCTCCTAGAATGTTACTGCTTTTATTGAGGCAGATTGTAGAAATATATCACATTGTAATGAAAGAAGCTAATATACCTATTTTTTATTTTCTGTTTTATTTTTTTATAAATAATTCAAGGTGACAAACATACCTAGCACTCCTTCCTCCTCCTATTTTCCCCACAACAACAACCACAACTCTGTGACAGGGTTTGGCCCAAAGTCACCCAACTGGTTTTCATGCTTAAAGTGGAACTAGAACTCACAGTCTCCTGGTTTCTAGACTGCTGCTTTAACAACCCGATATGTTTGTTGCTTGTACTATGTTGGTACTCCAAAAACAGATATATGAAATACGCTGTCACAAAATAGCTGTTTTGTTACTACCCAATTACAAAAACCCTAGGTAGTTTACAAAATCACTAATGCAAAATTCATAAAACCCATGTTCAACCAAAACCAAAAAAAACAAATTGAAGGTACAATGCATCTACTCGTTAAGGTGGAATGCAAGTATACTCTTCTCCAAAAGCTTGTCTAAAAAACCCAAGTTTTAAATTGAAATGGCAAGCGTGGAACCATCTGGATCTTAGGAAGGAGCTAATTCCAAAGTTGATGATGGAAAAACATAGCTCCCAGGTGCCAACCCCTTCTCATCCCCCATCTCCCACCTGCAATCCCGATGTCTTTCACTCTGATGGCATTCTGGAGGGCTTGAAGATCTGGCACTTTCCCCAGATTTTAGGCTGTGAGGAGTGTGTGTGTGTGTGTGTGTGTGTGTGTGTGTGTGAGATAGATAGATGTAGGGTGTATACATTTTGCTGTTGACTGGATTTGCCATTTTGTTCATTTGTAAAAAGTTGGATTGTATATTGCTGTTTGTTTTTATTCTGTGAGCCACTCAGTCAAGTGGAGTCAGGTGGTGTCCATTTCAAACAAATAGTAAGAAGAACTGGGTCTGACAAATCAGCGCGTGGGCTGGTACATTCTGCACAAACTGCAGCTTCTGAGTATCTTCAAGAGCATCGCTGTGTAAACCAAATTGCAGTAAACTGATATACGTAGATGGAATGGCTGAGGGCAATAAGGGTCTCCTAGGTCCTATTCCAAGAAAGGCTGCAAGTTGGTATACCAGGTGTAGCTGGGCAAAGGCATTCCTAGCCATACCGCCCCCTCCCCCACCAGGAACATCTAGGTGCATCTATGATTCTAAGAGTGTTGAGCTCTTGAGGGCTGACTCAACTGACCACAAGGTTTTTGCAGGGTTTTCTTTACATGGGGAATGGGATAACATTACAGAAATTTCAGCAACTGGATTACTTTTACTTGAGAACCTAATTTGTCTTTCGGTTCATTAAGGAGCTTTTCAATTTCTTGGTAATGGCTTTTCTAGGAAATGAAAAGCTGACTTCACTGAAAACTGAGGAATTTGCAGGTGGCTGTTCCTTTTTTCCACAACCATCTCCTGAATCTATACAAGGCTGTGAACAGATCATTATAAAAAGCAGTTCTGATCTGTGATTTGATCCCTTGGGGAGACTGCCACTCTCTGCAGCGCCAACCAAGGGAATCACTAAATCATCATGCAAGACTGGAAGAACAGCTATTCTGTATTTTGGGGTTTTAATTTCAACTTGTTTCATCCCATCCAGTCTCATACAGCTACAGAGCTCATGTAAGGGTTGCCCTAGCACCCTATATTAAGCTTCAGATAAGGGATATAAGTAGGCATCATTGATGATTGATCTCTCACATGTCTTTATTAGAAATTAAATAACATTAATTACTGATTCCTCTAACACACCAAACAGAAGAAACCAGGGACATCACTGCTTATTTCCCACCATTTTTTATTACCGTTGGTCCCTCAAAAAGGAGTACAGAATCATTCCAATAAGTGCTTCCAATTTTCAGTCCTCATAGATGGTCCAAGAAGATGCTATAGACAAAGATTTCAAAGCCCCTGGAAGTTCTAAGGGTCAGAAAAGCCCCATTTCCATTGTCCAGGTCATAGTGAAGAGAATTCACAAGGGCTACCTGTGTTATTTCCATTCAGTGCCTGAATCTAAAATCTTCCTAGAAGGGATCTAGATACTGTAACATGCTTCATCCAGAATAATGGTGGTTTGTGGTTGAATTACCACTGCCTTCTCTAAAAATCTTCTTTAAAAGGAAGGAATGGCATTTCCTACACTAGAGGTTGACCTATTTTGCCTCAACATAAAGTTCTGGGCAATATTCTATGGATATAATATGATAGATATTTTGAGATGGTTTAGACAGTTCCACAATTGTCAGTTGTTTTTCCTTCATGTACAGCTAATATGTTTTCTGAAGGCACACTTGGTCAATGTGGAAAACATATGGTGAGATCAGACAGACCATTGGGATCTTTCTATGACTATGTCTGGTGTAGTTTTTTTTATTACTGGTATTAGGCAATAATTACATTACAGCAATTTGAAATAATTGCATAGCTTCCTATTGTCCTTGGAATTATAGAGAGCAGAAGTTTCCTTTGGCATCTATTATAACCAACTCTTTCTCATAGACTCTCAAAAGGTAAACAAAATTAGAAAAAAATCAATGTATGGGCTTGTGGGAAGAATCCAGAGAAAGAAATATTTGGGGGAATATTAAAAAGGCAGAATATATTTCCCCAAAGGAATAATGGAAAAGATCTTAAAAAAGATAGAAACCAGCCCCCAGAAACCAGCCCCCAGAAACCAGCCCCAGCCTCTCTCCCCCAAGTAGAAAGTAGGCAGAGGTCAGCTTTTAGAAATGCAGATGTGATAATCCTTTCAGAAAGGAGCCAGGAAGCTAGAAGCTGATGAGATTAGAAAGACAAAGACCCCTAAAATCTACATCCCCCACCCAAACTCTAAGGACAGGAAACATAATAGGATTAATCCACCAATACCAAAAGGGACAACTGAACCTCAGGTCAAAGTTCATGCCACAGGAACAGGAACTCCAAACACAAAAGCCCAAGAAGGTATAAAAACCCACCACTCCCAGCAACATGAGGTCAGCTTTCCCAGAGCCATGCTTCTGTCTGGCTCTGCTCTTCAATAAACTACAACCTTCTTTCTAAAGCAGTCTCATTTTGTTTATTCCCAGCTTGGACTGGACCCTGATGAAGATTTTTCTTTCAACAAGCTATAGTTTACATCTCAGAGTTTAAAGATCTATTATATTCAAAAGATTTTCATTCCAAATTATGACATTTAGATCATTTAAATCAAAATGAATTTCTCCATTTCTTCTCCTTCTTTGGGTGGGATTTTAATTTTAATAGAGTACCAGGAACAGAACAAAGTAGTAAATATATTTTCTCTTTCCCAGCTTCCTCATCTCTAGACTTTAGTCTTCCTTCTTTCCCATTTCTGTCAGATAATCTACAAACAATAATTCTGCACAAAACTTTGAATTAGCATTTGTGACTCCTAAAATTTGTTTCCCAACTCTTTCAAATTTCAACTTTCAAATTTCTTGCTCTGCCTGGGTAATTTTTATGAGTTGATGTACCTGCTATAAAATATGCATCAACTACATATCCATTCAAGAACTCTTAGTTGTTTTGTTTTTAGGTTATTCTTCCCAAATCACTTCCTGTTCTGAAGTTTGCTGCACTCAGACAAACCAACCAAAATTGAAGTTGTGGCAATGCATACACTGCATTAATCTCAGATCTTAGGCTATAAGGTATCATTCCTAAGGGAACATATACAGTGCTTCTTTGTTTCATGTTAAAGAGCAGCCCCAAGTTTGCCTATTCAAAGGAAAACACAGTTGACACACTGAAGCAAAAAGCCGATCTAAGATCTGAAAAAAAAAGAGGTTGCTTCCTATTCTAGTTGCTTTAAAGAAGAAGAGATTAAGAAGTATTTCTGGCACAGCTTACATATCTGGAATCAGGTGCCTTTTGCAAAAACATTTGTCATCCCACCCACAGAAATTACAGAAGGATTTAAAGGTCTTAGGGTGCAAAGAGCATCAAAGACAGCTGTGAGTCCTGATTTAAGCAAGACATTCTTCAGAGTGCCATTCCATCTGCTGAAAGCTTTCTTGGCTGGGTCCTCTCATCACCCCAAGGTGTTCTAAGAAAGAAACTTACACTGAGCTGGCAAACTGTGATGAAACTTGAGGGCTCCGTATGCTTTCTGTTAAATCTGCTCAGTGGTTCAGTGGTTCTGCTGTTACTTCCCATTATGATTAGTTGACCAAATCAACGAATGAATACACTTACCCATTGCTCTCCTCTCAGGTGATCAAAGACACCAAATCAAATTATGAACTATAGTTTGCACTTGACTGATTATAAGTGATATCAGAGGCAAGGCTACAGTTGAATTTAGACAGGAGGAAGCATTCCCATGACAGAACAAAAGCGCTTTGGGATACAGGGAGTCCTGAAATAACATTTCTCATATAAAAGCAATTACTTATCAGGAACTTCCTGCTGCTGCCACATTGGCAGGATGAATTGTGCAGGTTACTTAGCACATCTGGAATCACCAAAATTATTATATTGCCTGATGGTGCTTGAACATATGTTTTTGTTTCTTCTCTTTGAGGATGTTTCCAAGGCTGGCTGGAGAAAGGTCCAGGCAAAACGTGGATCCTTTTTCTAATCAAGCAGACCCTCACTGCAAAGGCATACAGATAGTCTTTGATTTATGACCACAACTGGAATGGGAATTTTCATTACTAAGCAAGCAATTTTTAAGTGAATCATGCCCAATTTTACAACCTTTTTTTGCCATGGTTGTTAAGTGTGTCCCTGTAATTGTTACATGAATTACATGGTCATTAAGCGGATTTGGCTTCCCCCACTGACTTGGTTTATCAGAAGCTGACTGAGAAGCTAACTAATGGTGATCACATGACCCCAGGGTGCTGCAACTATTGTAAATACTTTGCTACGTATTTGCTAAGTGCCTGAATTTTGATCATGTAATTGGGATGGTGTGAAGATCACTACAGGTCACTTTTTCAGTTGTGCTACAATGTCGAACTGTTGCTAAAAAAAATGGTTTAAGTAAAGGATTACCTGTATGGTTGGGCCAGTCCTTTAACTGTTAAAGCTTTTCCATAATGCTGTTGGCATTACGGGAAATTATGTGATACTACTTTGCCTCTGAGAGAGTGAGGTCAGTGCAGATAGTCCTTGACTTACAACAGTTCATTTAGTGACCATTCAAAGTTTCCAATGGCACTGAAAAAAAAGTGACTTATGAACATTTTTCACACTTACGATCATTGCAGCATCCCCATAGTCATGTGACCCAAATTCAAACACTTGGCAACTGACTCATATTTATGATGGTTGCAGTGTCCTGAGGCCATGTGGTCACCTTTTGTGACCTTCTGACAAGCAAAGTCAGTGGGGAAGCCAGGTTCACGTAATAACCGTGTTACTAGCTTAACAACTGCAGTGTTTCGTTTAACAACTGTGACAAGAAAGGTTTTAAAATGGGGCAAAATTCACTTAAGAAAAGTCTCACTTAGCAAGAGAAATTTTGGGCTCACTTGTGATTGTAAGTCGAGGACTACCTGTAAAAAAAAAAGGCGGGGGGGTGGGGAGGGCTTGAGTCAGATCTTATTAAGGAACTGGAACTTGGCTAACAGTCCAAGCATGTGAGATATTAACATAAATTCTGCTCCTAGTTTGTAATTGTTTGTTTCTCTGCTGAGTCTCAATTATAAGAGAAACACTGATTATTTGGATGAACTTTACTTATATAAACTCATACCACACAGAAGGATTATTCTGGATATTAATTTTAGATAAAACCAATAACTTTTAAAGAGGCAGATGTTTAATTCGTGCTATGTGTTCCTGTGTTATCCAAGCAGAAGATTGGAGGAACTAAAGGCTGCTTCCGATGAAGTATATACTGTAAGTAAAACCTTCTTTAAAACAAGTTTGAGTCAATCCATGAAGTTTCTTAGCAATTGTACAAAAGCAGTTTTTCACTGCCTTATCCCAGGATACTTTTTGGATTTCCAATTTAGCCTGAAGTTCTGGAATTTCATATCAACCTTCCATGAAAGTGCTAACCTCAAACTTTAATTAAAGTGGAATTCATAAGGGCCAGCACACAGCAGAAAAAAAGGACAGGTAGTTCTCCACTTATGACTACAATTGAGACCAAAATTCCTGTTGCTAAGCAAGACAGTTGTTAAGTGAATTTTGCCCCATTTTACAGCTTTTCTTGCCACTGTTGTTAAGTGAAGCATTGCAGCTGTTAAGTAAGTAACATGATTGTTATGTAAATCTGACTTCCCCATTGACTTTGCTTTTGCAAAAGATGATCACATGGGCCACTGCAACCGTCATAAACATGAGCCAGTTGCTAAATTTTGATCACATGACCATTGAGATGCTGCAACTGCCGTAAGTGTGAAAATGATCACAAGTCACTTTTTCAGTGTCGTTGTAAATTCAAACAGTGACTAAACGAATGGTTGTGAGTTTAGGACTACCTATAATAAATGAATGGAGACAAGAAAAGTGTTCTTATCCATGATATTACAAAACTTTCTTATCAATAACTAAAATAGAGATGACAGTTGCTTTATTAACATTGGCAAAGTTGCCTGTCCCATTTTAAATTGGGAGTGAGTGCAAGGCACGTATGCCTCAAATAGCTTATATGTTGAAAATCCCAACAGGCCTCTCTGTATATAAAATGTGTGGTGAGTTATTTAAGTAGTAAGGGATGTGTGTACACTGTGTAGATTCAGTGGGATCTGCTGTTTCTTTCTTTGTTGTGGGCTCCTGCAGATGTTTTCTGCAGCTTCAGATGCCAGACAAATAGATTCCAGTCTCAGCAGGAATGCATAGATTTGACAAATAAAGCAATTTGCCAGACTGGTTCAGTGATTTTGAAATTCAGAATGGAGAAAAGTTTTCTATATTCTCATTCTGTCAAGACAGAGGTCATTCATCATTCATAAATGTCAAATTTGATTAAATGCATTAAGAATTGTCAGGGTCAATGCAAAGATCAATCCATTATAATTTTCTTAATGTTCATAATGGTAGTTTACAATGTTTAGCAGCTTCATAATCCTGATTTTTTTTTTTAAAAAAGAATGATCTCAGAATTGCTGCAAACTCTTAACCAATTGCCAATAAAAGTGCTGATATTACTTTTTGCAAGTATTTTGGTAACAATAATGTTCTAGACCTTTATATTAAATAAAATGCTTGTTCTCTCTTACTTGGTCCCTTAATAGTAATCACATTTCTTTTCTTTTTTTTTAATGTATCCATGGTGCTTAAATAATAAACAACCAGTTGTTGATGAATGATACTCTTTAAAACAAAACAATTAAGAAAGTTATAAGAAATGAAACTTTTAAGACTAATGGAACTGTTCATTCAGTGGTTACAAAATAAGAGAATAATAACAATAAGGAATCATAATATTTGAAAGGCAAACAGGGAGGACATATTAACCTAACATCAGTATTCCTTCAGAGTTGATATCAAATAACTCTCTCAGGATGTCCCCTGCCAGGGTGATACCACTGAAAAACTCAGGTGTACAATTTCCACACTTTTTGCTTGAAGTAGATTTTAAAAATGGAAAGGTTGTACTAAATTGGATTCTAATTTCTCAGAAAAAAATCCTTGTGGATTTTGAGGTTAAGTATGGGGCCTTAGTAAAGTCAGCACCTGGCTGATCCCACCTGGGTTTGGAAAACAAGATTGAACCTGATTAATTCTTAGATGGAGAAAAATGAGGTTGTAGAATAGATTGGGAAATCACCGTAATTCCTAGAATAGCAATGGCAAATCACTTATGGGTAGTGTCCTGCTTTAAGTTTCAATTACATACTCAAACAGAATTGCTCTGGAGATTAGCAATTTACTTAAGATCGAAGAGATAATTGCAGTCGAGGAAAGAAACATAAATCAAATCACAGTCTCTGAAAAAAAAAAAGCTTACTTGAGTGGTTTCATTTTCAACAGGAGCATGCAGAAGGGTAGTCAAAATCCAGTCCAAAATTCAGAAAGCCAGGTCACATTTGTCAGTTCAAGGGTCAGAGTTTCACAAGCAGAATCCACAAAAACATTACTCAAGAGCCAAAAATCAGACAGTTGTTTCCAATGAAGGAATATGGGTCAGAGCTGTCTCTTAAATATGGCTGCAATCGGTTGCCTTCAATTACAAAGACCTTTTACTCTGTTTGGCAAGACGCCTCATTGAGTATTGTTGTTCTGCTCTCCATTCTACTTGCTGGGTGTGAGGACTTGGAAGTGACAGCCCAGAGTGTTGCTCCCAATCATCTGCCTCTCCTTGAAAGATCATTTGGAGCCCTCCAAAACTGCAGGAACAAGGTGGCTTGGCTATTGCAGCCCAGACTGTGCTGCATTTTTGACACAAGAGACATTTAACATAAATCTCTTTGTGACTCTTCAGCCACAAGAATATTTGTGGAGAATTAACTTAATTTTGTAAAAAAAATTATGGTCAAGAAAAAAATTATGGTCAAGTTTTTCTTGACCATATTTTTTAAAAATATAAAATTAGGTCAGCTTTCCATAAATATTCCTGAAGAGGCATAAAGAGATTTATGCTAAATATCTCTTGTGTAAAAAATGCAGCCCAGTCTGGGCTGCAATGGCCAAGCTCGTACTTCAGAATACATCAGAAACAGAAGACTAGAAGAAAATAGACCAGGTTGGGAGTAGTAGTGAACTTTCATGGGCTGAAGAATAATAAACATGTTATTTTGAACATCTGCCTAACCAAACTACAACTTGATGGCTCCATTTCCACTTTCTGTTTCTTGTCAATATACTATGCCTCATATCCAAAGGGCAATGTACATCATATATATTCTTTCTTCATGCCATTCTTGGTTTTAATCCTTATGAAGGATATCACTTTACCCAGCCCCTAGTCTCTAAGGTTCTGTGAGAGAGTCTCTAAGGCTAACAGAGCAATATTTCTCTGTAAGAAATGTTTATTACTGTTGTCGTATAACATGTGTATGCCTGTGCCTGGTACTCCTGCTATTCTTTCCTTTTTCACGGAAGGCTGCTTGTATGAGTTGGTTTTGACTTTATTGTTTACATGGACAAAACATGTGCCTGCTCTTTTTTTCCTTTCATTAGCAAGTCCAATAGTGCAGCTTTTGGCAGGAAGAGTTTTTCAGTCATGTGGTTTTGCAGGTGCTGCACTGAAGAATAATAGACAATGAACAGAACTCTAGTGTGCTCTGTGATATAGGCTGAATAAATCCTACTGCAAGGCCATTATTTTGCAGAGCAGATTATGAAATTAGTTGTGTGCTGTTAGATAGATACTTCACAATATTGGTTGATAGGAAACCTTGCACAAAAGTCATGTTATTTGCTGATTTAGGATTGAAAAGACATCTGAGATCAGTTTTGTTCAATGCAAATCACCAAAGTGAAGGAAAAAAAATGTCTTTACTAGTGGTCGTTTTTCAAGAGATGCCGAAACTACCATTCTCTTCCAATTTTAATAAGGCTTTTGGGCACATGAAAATAAGATCTCAGAAATGTATAATTTTATGCCTATTTTATATCTTGGCAGTGACTTAGGCACCATTTTTGCCTTTTACTGGACCTCTTCAACCTCACAACTTCATCCCAGCCAATCAGAGATTGTCTTGTGAACGTAACAAAGTCATCACATACTGACTCTTGCTCAATATCTGTACTAAGATTGTATCACTGAAGTTAAGCATAGTCAATTTAGAGTGAAAGTTAATGAGTATCCTGAAAAATATCCACATAACAACATTGATCTTCTCTTTTGATCTTGAAACTTCTGTTGTATTGTTAATATTTTAGTTAATGAGTATGATTAAGTTTCTCTCTCTTTTGCATTCCAAAACTCATACTGAAAAATGGAATCTGTAAATAATCAACAAATGATTCGAGGGAAGACAGCATGGGACTCAGAAAACATGGCTTTTAAATAATGTATACAAGTATGAAAAATGTACAGCACCAAATGACACACTTGGAAAAGTAAATATTTCCTTTATCTTGACATGCTCAGAATTTTTTTTATACTAGCTAATATATGATTACAGTACAACCTTAATAAGTGGAGAAAAGTCTGATGCCTCTCTATCTTCAGAATTAGGCTGAATGAAAATCCAAAATTACATTATAATTCTACAGTTTCAGCAGGTGACATAATGGAGACCTACCAAAATACAATTCATATTTTTTCTGAGAGACAAATGTTTTACTTTTTCTTCACTGAGGTTGGGAAAAAATAGTGCAGGAATAGATAAATAGTATTTTCCTTTTTCCTGTTCCAATGTTAGTGATGCTCAAGCATCAGGAGTTTTGATCACAGAGTTCTTTTTTTCTAATTAAGAATTTTATTAAAATTATCATAATATAAAATACAAATGAAAATAAATATGATAGGAAAATGGGAAGGGGAAAGAAAGGGAAAAGAGAGGTACAGGTGCAGGGCAAAGAAAAAAAAACCCAGCTTCCATCTTTTTTCAGTGTAGTAAAGTACAGAATGAACTTACAGCCTCAATTTTTTATTTTTACCAATTTAACAAATCCTATATCAAAAAACTGCATTAATCAGCAAAACCGAACGTCAAAAGCTCATTTTTCTTCTGTCTCAAACACCAAGTCCAGAAGCAGTTTCCAAATAGAAACAAAGTTGGATGTGTTCTTTTCTCTAATTAAAGCAATCAATTTTGCCATTTCTGCTACCTCCGTGGCTTTTTCCATCCGCTATTCTGTTACGGAGATTGATATATCTTTCCATTTCTGCGCATATGGAATTTTTACTGCAGTCAACATATACAATAATAAAGTTCCAAATCGTTTCCCCCCAACTCCTTATCTAGTAATCCTAAAAGAAAAATGTCATGTTTCAATGTTATGTTAGTTGATCAGAAAGTTCTTACAGGGTAGCATTATAAGACAGAAACCAGAAAGGTGAAACTCTGCAAAATCAGAGAGGTGAAGAACAACTTTTTGGCTCACCAAGCCAGCTATTGAGGCTCAGTTAAAACGACTGCCTGGTGAGCTGAAACTACCCCAGCCAGCTTCGCTGCCCCCTCTTGCAGACTGTTAAATTTGTAAATCATGCCTGGACTTTAATTTACAATGTGACCACTATTTCATATGCTGCATTTTAGAATGTTGGGCTATTTCTGAAGGGGTGTTAACTATACCCTGTCAGCAGCTGCTGTCATCCATGAACTCATGGTAAGAAACTTTAAATTTACAGAACCTTGGAGTATATGATCTTGAAACTATGTTGACTGAGTGGAACAACCATTTATATTGTGAATAACTGTGGCAATTGGTGTGAAAATACAAAGTAGGCATACAATAACATGTGTTATCTGCACAATGTGTGCAGTTCCAAAATCTGTTGCTTCACGAATTTCCCATTGTTTGGTGAATCAAACTTTGATACCACTTTGTTTTATTAACATGTGATAGGAACATTTCGTGTGTGCTGAATAATTTATGATTGTGTTACTGGCTGAACACCATCAGGTTTCAGAAGCTGAACTAAGTCAGGTCTGTTTAATGCTTGGAGAGGATACTGCCTGGACTGTAACACTGACTTGAGAAGAAAATATATATCACAAAATACTGTTTCTAAGAAAACTGCTTGGTTTCGTCCATTCAATCATAAGTGTATGAAGGCTGTTAAATCCTATACTCATAGACACGATAGCAGTCTTCCAATATTTGAGGGGCTGTCACAGAGAGGAGGGGATCAACCTATTTTCCAAAGTACCTGAAGGCCAGACAAGGAATAATGGATGGAAACTGATCAAGGAGAGATTCAATCTAGGAATAAGAAGAAATTTTCTGACAGTGAGAAGAATCAACCAATGGAACAGATTGCCTTCCAGAAGTTGTAGGAGCTTCATCACTGGATGCTTTCAAGAAAAGAGTGGATTGTCATCTGTCAGAAATGGTGTAGGGTCTCCTGCTTGGGCAGGAGGGTTGGACTAGATGACCTACAAGGCCCCATCCAACCCTGTCATTCTAATTCTAATTCTAATAGAATACTGAACTGTGGTTTGCACAAAATAACATTTTCACAGTACAAGGAACTTTTCGTGAACATTCCCAGTCTAGTTCACGATGAAATAGCGGACAACTATCAGTGCAGACAGAAGAATCACTTTTTCTCTGTCCAAAGGAAAGAGGACTGGGAACAATAGAGGAATGGGTAGGGTGCAGATCAGTCAAAAAAGGCTGTATATTGACAGGATGAACTTCATGAATTGTTGATTTCCAGATACAGGCACTAAATCTGCCTGGGATGAAATTGGATTCCCATTGAAAAGGCAAATTGAGAGCACTCTAAGGTTCATTTTTGTGAATGGTTTGGGGTGAATCTGGCTTTGATTGATTATCTTTATGAGTATTCCTGGACATTGATGGCCAAGTGACATTCTACGTGAGCCAGTTGGGTGTAGAGATTCAAGACACCAGGCTAGAAACTGAGGAACTGTGACCCTGCCTTAGCTATGAGGCTTGCTGAGGCTTGCTGAGTAACTTTGGGTCAATCATTCTCTCTCAATCCTAGGAAGAAGGCAATAGCAAATCATTTCTGAGAGGCAATGGATGAAAACTAATCAAGGAGACAACCAACCTAGAACTAAGGAGGAATTTCCTGAGAGTTAGAACAATTAATCAGTGGAATGACTTGCCTCCAGAAGTTGTGGGTGCTCCAACACTGGAGGTTTTAAAGAAGAGATTGGACAACCATTTGTCTGAAATAGTATAGGGTTTCCTACCTGAGCAAAGGGTTGGACTAGGAGACCTCCAAGGGCCCTTCCAACTCTGTTACTGTATTCTGTTATAAAGCATTGACAGAAAAGACAATAGACTTGTCCAGAGAGTCATCAAGAGTAATGCTAATTCAAATACATGCATGTGCACAAACACACACACACACAAACACACACACACACAGAGGATATCTAACTGAATTATTCTCAGTCTCAGTTATTTAGGTTACTGAGTTATTGCTTTGATTCATTTTGGCTTTCATAAAGACTTCTGAATCTAGTACTATCAGTAGAAGGCTATCGATGTCTACTAATCTTGAGGGATACTTGTTCTCTCTATATTCATAGATGGTGTGATGCAAGCTTCTGGGGACAAAGAGGTAGAAGGCTACTGTTTTTCTGTCTGCATTTGGGAGTTTCTTCAGTACATCTTGTTGACCACAGTGTGGTCAAAATCCTAGACTAGATGGACCATAAGATGGACATTATGTACTTATAAATACATAATCAATACAAATTGATTCTTGCAAACATCATTGTGACATCTCATGGCAGGCCAGTGGCTCATTTTCTGCTGAAATATAGTGACGGTGTGAGAACATCATTTTGGAACTGATTGCAAAAGTCTGAAACCCGAGATGATTCCCATTAACACTGAATGAGAACTATTTCTTTGAAGTAAACCTAAGGGAAAAATGCATTGTCTCCTCCGCCTTTCTCATTCATTACATCATGTGACTTTTCAGGGTAATTGATTACATGAATTGCAATAATTATTTACAGGCTGTATCAGAGTACACTAGCAAAGGGTTGTCATTTCATAAGTTGGGAAAATAATGCACCACACTTTATACGAAGAGCTACAAATTTTCATGTGGGCAAAATTATGAATTGTTTTGTGGGCCTCATGAAAACAATAAAAAGCATTTAAAAAAGAATGGCAATCTCTGTATTGCATTAATGAAAAACATTAAACTAGACATTTTTGAGTACATACTTAGTGACACACAATCATATATTTCTCTTGTTCTTAGGAAGTTTTGATTTGACAGTTGTTGATGCTTCAGCTAGTGGTTTCCTGTTGTATTATAAAATGTTTCTCTCTGGCCAAACATCTCCATAGTACTGTATAAGCAAAAACCTATTGAAATTACGAAACAAATGAAAGATTTTTCCTAGAGGGCTCCACAAAAGATAATTTTATAAGATGTTGTGCATTGTTGTACCATTCCAACAATTGTTGTACCATTTATACAAATCATTCTATGTCTCTTACTATTCTGGATGTAACCCTATCAATCCTACCGACCAATTAAAAAATATTTCAATAGCCATGTAACTGTTTGACACCCACCCAACACAAGACCCAGGTTTCCATCCTCTGAAGAATCGAAAAAATTAAAACTCAATTTCCCTTTCCAAGTTCCACAATCACTCTTTTTCTTTAGCTGTGAAATCCCAACCTTAAAAAGTTCTGAATGATTATGTAGTGGACTTGATGTGGATTTGGGGCAAGATATGTGATGGATTACCATTTGCTTCTAAAAAGCATCTCACAGCATCTTGAACAAACTATAAAACAAAAGTTAAAATGGTGGTTAGTAACATATTACTATGTTAGCTATTTCACCACATGCCTGTGACAATTAAAATAAACCACTTTATCTACTAAAGCCAGTAACTTGTCTTCCAACACTGGAGGTTTTTAAGAAGAGATTGGACAACCATTTGTCTGAAATAGTATAGGGTTTCCTGCCTGAGCAGGGGGTTATTCTGTTCTGTTCTTATCCTACCCTACCTTACCCTACCCTACCCTACCCTACCCTACCCTACCCTACCCTATCCTATCCTATCCTATCCTATCCTATCCTATCCTATCCTATCCTATCCATCACTCGGTTTTGTGAAAAAAAAACATCATCCAACTCCTTTATCTGATTGCTGTAGGATCATTTGATTGTTCCAGAGCCAGGTGATCACTCTTTAAAAAGGCATAAGGAAGCACATTTTTTGCTTGTAGTTTAAGTTTTAAAAAAAGTAAAAAATTTGGGAAGAAAATTGTCTCACCCATCACCACTGGCAAGTCCACTTTTTTCATTCTCATTCATGCCAGAAGGAATTAATGTATCTCCTTTTTTTTGTTAATTCTGTTTGAATTGCTTTTTCAGCCTTTATGAATGAAGTGATCTAACAGTCCAGGACTAATGGAAAGTCTTCAGCAACCTTTCTGTAATAAAAATGATTGAATGAATCAATTATGATGGGGTCAAAATGTGTGGTAGAATAATCCACATATGGCTCAAGCTGGAAGTGGAAAGATCTGAGCAGCACAAAATCATAAGGAAGCAATGTTTCTTCTCTGCATAGACATTTAGAGGTCTTTCATAACACACAAATAGGGTTTTGAAGTCCAGATGTGTATCTCATTAATTTAACCACCAGATATATGATGTATAGCCTCTCAAGATAGCAGAGCAGTTTCCCTAAATTCTAAGTTTAGAGCAATATTAAGTTTTCTGTTCCTGGATGATATGTTTTGATGACTTAGAAACACTTTATATGTGGATGGAAGTTGGGTCATCTGGGGATTAGTGGGTAGGAAGAGGGTGCAAGTAAACATAGGTGGACATTTTTCTTTTTCCTAGGAATGTTTAAGGAATTTGAGGTTCTTGTTATTGCTAATAAAAAGAAACCTCAATTGTTTCTAACTCACATTAGTCTAGTTCAGTGGTTTCTGTGCTCAAAATGGAAGAAAACAACACACCATTTTGTAATAATTATGGTTAGAGGAAGATTCCCAGGTGTTTCAAATGGGGTATGTGATCTGCATGTGTCTTGGGGCCATTTCTTTCTGATTCCAATATACTGTATCCTCTTCTACGAATTTAGAATACTGACTTGGCCTTATTGATACAGTCTTTTTTTTCTGATAGCAATCTTTGATCAAGTATATTAAGTAATTTATATTTTCAGGCATGAGAACCTCTAGTCATCCTGAGCTTGCCGAATGACATTTCTCAGCTTCTCACACTTTTCTGATCCAACTGGGATTACTGAGAGTTCAGCAATCTCTGGAAAGGGACAGGTTCCACATTCCTGAATTATTATTTGAGATTGTTTTAAGCCTTCCTTATTCTTTTGGGTCATTTCTCAGTTTTGCATTCGTGCGGCATCCATATAATAACCTTGAAAATTTATGGTACTTAAGGAAAGTTGAGGGATTTGGAAAGTTTGCTCCCCCTGCTGGGTGCAAGAGTAGTTGAATGATTCCAGCTGTTGCCATTCAGGCAACTCTAGGATTCTTGGAAAACTCTCTTCAAACTGCTGTACTTGTAGCATGTTGCCAAACTGGCACTGTTGTCTTCGTGCTGAATGCCAGGCCCTAGTTATTTAGTTAAGACTATGTACTATATATAATTTCAAGCTGTTGGGAAGAATGTTTGTGGAAGATGTTACAAAGACCTTGTTCATACTAGCAGCATATGGAGTAGGTTTTTCACATCCGTTTTTGGACAAAATTTAAAACGCAAAATTTAAAGCATCCCTCCAATGAAGGTTTATGAGAATTATCTCTTTAATGAAAGTCTGCATTAGGTAGCTCTTCAGTGAAGACTTGAATACGTTTCATAAAACAATTGCATTCTGCTATCATTTTCACTATCACTTGTCTGGTATTTCCAGCCAGAAGAAGACACTTTTAACCAGGCAAATAAAATCTCTTCCAACTCTTCCAATGAAGTACTGGAAGCACCAGAAAAGGCTCTGGTGTGAAACAAGATGACTTGGTAAAGCAAAATATATCACACTTGGAGCTTAATGAACCAAAGAACATCTTGTGCACGATATGAAATACCTTGCAGCCTATGTGGTATTCTCAAACAAGAAAAAAAATTGTCCAAGGTCTTGACAATAGTATGGAAAAAGAAATATTGAAAGCACACCAAGAGAGATTCAGACTTTATGTAAACAGCCTTACATTGCTACAAAGATACAGGGCATATTAAGGTTAATGAACAGAAAAGAAATATGATCTCTCCCAGCAGAGGTATCAATAGGAGAGAAAAGGAGGAGTAAACGATGAAAAAAGCATCATGTCATTGTGATAGAAGCTTGGTATTTTTTCAATATTGTTATTGTATCAAACACACATATGAAAGAGGCAGCGCTTGCACTGTATTGCTGCAGTGCTCATGTTGTCATTTTTTTCATTGTGATGGAATTGTCAGATTGTGCAGATGTTTCCCAGAAACCTCAGTCTAAATATAAATGTTTTGATTATATTTTTTGTGCATTATAAATAAAAACTGCTTTGAAAAAACTGTTGGACCAGAAAACTGATTTGTAAACTGAACATGAAAAAGAGCCCGGGTTACATGGATCTCTCTTGAGAACAATTAGTGATATTATATTTTTTTGAGTTTATGACCCAGTAAACTTGGGTTTGCAAGTTATTCTCATTTACTTGTCCAAATAGTCGATGAATCAACAATTGTGATATGAACAAAAAGCATGAAATGGTCATTATTATTTCCAGCCATTCTTTAAACTTAAATGGAAAGCAGTAGGGCTGACTAAAATCTTCTGTGAGCACAGAACGTGGTTATTGCGCTCAGGCTAAGGTGCTTCAAATTAAAATCAGGAGATCTTTGATCATGATGCTACTTCAAAGGTTACTAGTTCAGTAAGACTCATGAGACATAAGGTTCTGCCTGAGATCACAGGAGGAAAGAGATGTAGTTGCCTTCCTCTGTTGCCTTCGGAAGTTGTGGGTGCTCCGGCACTGAAGGCTTTCAAAAAGAGACTGGACAATCATTTATATGAAATGATATAAGGTCTCCTCTTTGAACAGGGAGTTGGACTAGAACAGAGGTCCCCAACCTTTTGGGCACCAGGGACCGGTTCCGTGAAGAGAGATTTTCCATGGACCAGAGGGGGTGTGGTTTCATGTACTGCCTGCATCCTGCGGATGGGGCTTTGCTTGTTTGCGCGGACCGGTTTCTGGCATGCTGTGGACCGGTGCTGGTCCATGGACCGGGGGTTGGGGATTGGGGACCCCTGGACTAGAAGACCTCTGTGGTCCCTTCCAACTCTATTATTATATGTTCTATGTTCTAAGGCTCTTGATGAAATCAATTTAATGTGAGTGTAACAGTTGGTACATCAGTCTCTAGCAGTGTAGCTCAACCTTGGCAACCTTAAGATATGTGGACTTCAATTCACGTTAGCACTTGTACAAGGGAACACAATAGTTGACTGTTCATTTCAGATACATTGCAGAGGGATGCTATTTATCTGAAAAGTCCTAAGTCATTTGGATCCAGAACCCTGAGAATGCTATCTTTTCAAATATCATCCTACCTATTGCTTAAGATCTGGTGACAATACAGCTTTGTCTGTTTTATCTGTGCTGAAATCATATTTTGCTGCAACAAACCATTTTTTTCCTGTGACAACAATGGACCATTATCTTATACCAGCAGCTTCAGATTTCTGTTCAACTGTTTTCTTTTAATAATTAGCAAGATTTTGTGGTTGTTATTCTACCAGGATTATTGCCTGCTAGCAAGCTTTTTGTTCAGATGTTTGTTTTGTGTTTCTCTTTTGTATGTACATGTTTGATAGGGAAGCTTTATAATAACATTGTGATTTGCAATTCCTACAAGACACCTTGAGTGATAAATAGGATAGATAGAAAAGTGGGCATTCTTCTAAAAATAAATAAATTATTAAATGAGGTTGCCTTCTGAATAATTATGTATGCTGTTGGGCTGAATGAGGTCTCCATCCAGAATGCTAATTACATTGTGGGAAAATATATTGACAGGTTGCAAAAGCATGCACCAGAATTACAATTTCAGAGTTATAGCAAGATGTGAAATAAATTAGGAATTTATATTCAGATTCCTCACCAAATATGTCACTAGAATTTCCTGTATTTTTCCCCAGTGAAATACATCCACAAACTTACACTTTCCACAGTAAATAAAATTAATTGAGAAAATGGAGAACAAGAAAAATTAAACTTTGGAGACAATCCAGTAAATAGGTTTTGCTATTATTGCCCAGTTGAATGAACTCTAAGCATTGGTGATCAGCTCTAGGCAATAAGGAGATTCAGGAAGCAGATGAGACTGAAGAAAACATTACAAAATTGAGACTCAGCTATTTTTAGCCTTGCTCATACTAAAAAGCATACTAAAAAGCAGAGACATCACCCTGCCAACAAAAGTGCGTATAGTCAAGGCCATGGTTTTCCCTGTTGCAATGTATGGCTGTGAAAGTTGGACCATAAGAAAGGCTGAGCGCAAAAGAATTGAGGCCTTTGAACTATAGTGCTGGAAAAGACTCTTGCGAGTCCCCTGGACTGCAAGGCAATCAAACCGGTCAGTCCTAGAGGAGATCAACCCTGACTGCTCTTTAGAAGGCCAGATCCTGAAGTTGAAACTCAAGTACTTTGGCCACCTAATGAGAAGGAAGGACTCACTGGAGAAGAGCCTAACGCTGGGAAAGATTGAGGGCAATAGAAGAAGAGGACGACAGAGAATGAGGTGGCTGGATGGAGTCACTGAAGCAGTAGGCGTGAGCTTAAATGGACTCCAGAAGATGGTAGAGAACAGGAAGGCCTGGAGGAACGTTGTCCATGGGGTCGCGATGGGTCAGACACGACTTCGCAATTAACAACAACAACATCCTTTCTGCATGAAGGTAATGTCAGATGATAAACCTTGAGAACTAGCACAAGTAAAAACTGAAGGAAACCATATTTGATTTCTTCCAGGTAAAGACAAGAAAGCTGTACAGAAGGAACCAAATAATGGGGAAAAAAGAGAAGCAAAAAGGAAAATTAGATGTTTCCCTTATTTGTGCTTTGAATTGATTCAAATTTGTTTTAGATTGGTTAGATGAGAAAGTTCTTTTGCTGTTAGGTAGGCTTGAAAATGTAAAGATGGGAGAACTTGTATTTTCTAGACATTGCTTTGAAGAGCTAATGTCTAGAAAGAATTCAAGGAGGCATAATGATATAAAAAACTTCAAATGGGGAGACACTCTCTCCTCCCCTTATGCTGAACGATGGGAGATATTCAGGGCAGACCAAAGGAAATGAGACCTGCAGCTGTTCACATAAAGTATGGCCCACAAATTTAATGGATTTAATAGGCGATTAGCCACTTTCATACTGGATAAAATGATCAGTGGACAGCACTCCTGATGATGATAAGTTATGAAAGGTATCTCTGAATAATAGGTGCTGTGGGACAAAGGAGGGAGGCATCTACTGAACTTAAGAGATGTCTTGGGATGAAGTAAATTTGTGGTCTAATCCAGCAAGTATTTTCTTATGTTCCTAGATTTCAGTGAAGATTTTGTATTTGGTAGAGTACTTTATGGTTTTACACAATTTTCTTTTATGCTCTTTAATTTTGCTATGTTTTGGCTCGTTTTTGTGCATTTAAACAAATACATTTTTTTTAAGCAGAGTCCTGTCTATTGAGATATAATTTGATGAATAGGAAAAGTACTAATTCCCACATCTTATAATATCGCAGCAATCTGAACATGTACTATAAATATATGGAACAAAATGAAGGGCAAAAGCAAAGGTACAATAGATCTGGCAAATACATTTTTACCTTTATTTTTTACACTCCCTGGGCCAGATACAAACAAAATATCTAATAATAAAATATTACATCCTTCAGTTTATATGTATAACAGAAAAACAATTACAGAAGAATCTAAAAATAATTAAGAAGAAAGACAGTAAAATAAATCAAAATCAATCACAAGTATAAGAAATTCCAAATCTAAGTAACGGTGCTAGCTATTATACAAATGGTACCATAAAACTGGGCGACTTGTGAGGTTATTTTCAAGTCTTTGTCTGAAAGAAGTAACATTAAATAGAAATCACAATCCCTATCTGAACTTTTCTTCAACATAGGATATATAGTATAAGGGTCTGCCTAGCAGTTGGCGATGAGAAAAGCACTTAAGAATTAGCTTTATTTTGCATACAATATAAACTATCAATAAATTTTACTTTTTGACCAATATTATTCTAAAATGTACAAATGGCAAATAAATGGGACTCCAATGGAAAAGGTACACATCTACAAATACCTTGGAGTGCTATTCCATATGCTTCCTTATTTTGGAATGCTCATTGTTCTTACTGAACAAGTGTTGCACAGCTTAACCCTACAGCTATTGTGAGATTTTATCACTCCAAGGGAGCCCATTATATTATTGCAGCCTGCAAGGTCTTCCAAACTCAGGCAGTCCTTCGGCTTCTTTATGGCTTCTAAACTGGCTTATTTGCAAAGCTTAATATTATTGAAATAATCCAAAATAATTTTATTAGAGTCATATTGATGGTGCCAAAATATATCAAAAATTCCATTTTACATTTTCTTGGATGCTACAGCATGATTTCTTCTTCTTCTTACCCTCTGGCAATATATATATATATATATATATTTAGTTTTGACTCCATTAGTATTTAGAGATTATTTTTTTAAAAATCATCATGGCTTAAAAAAAATACATAAAATTCAATTGCTGAATTTCTCCATGGAAAGCTTATGCTTGTTAGGTTCTGATAATGCTAGGAAAAAACAAACAAATTTGGTATATAGATCACCCAATAAGTTTAAATAAGGTGTCGCATTCCAATATTTATCAATTTCTCCCAAAAGGGTTCACTCCAGCTTTCTATTTAACATCCTTTCCAAATCTGAAGTTTTATAAGACCCTCACTTTAATCAGGATGGATGCTTTGTCTTCAGCAGTCCTTTTGGGATGTGTTAAGGATATTCCTGTGCATGGGAATGTCCATGTGGTAATGCATGGATGTCAAACTTGATTGCATCACGTGATGTATCGTGATGTATCGCCATGTTTTATCCCTTTGCGGAGCTGGGGTGGGCGTGGCCTGCATGTGACACATCCAGACCACAGGCCATCAGTTTGACACTCCTGTGGTAATGGGTCAATAATAACTCTGAGCCATATGCTACCATCTGGCCAATCAAAGAAGAGATCTGTACCATTAACTCTTAAAACCAAGAAGAGGTAGATAAACTGTAAATGTTTAGCTCAAGAGTACACAAGAGGATGTCAAGAGTACATCCTGGCTCCTGAACCATTGTCCATGCTTCTAATTAATAGTAATAAAGATGATAGTGATAATGATGTTGCTTAGGAGGTGATATGCAATATTTTCTGTGTATGGTGATCTCCTGAGATAATTGGAGACGGGTTTCAAGGCAATGGGTCTATAACATTGTTGTCATTTTAATTCATCAATACATGGAAGATCTTAGTCAAATTGAACAAGAAGAACATATAATACATTCCTTAAAGGAGAAATGCATATCCTGAACCTATTAGAAAATGTAATAGATTTTTCTCTGAAATGTTGTGCATTTTAAAATGCCAGTTGTCTTTGTTTTTCTGTTTTGTTTTTTGCTTAATCCAAGATTGTATAAAGCTGTCCGGAGACAACATTTGGAAGATGAGCTTTGATCAGTGAAACGTGGGCCTGGCTTTAGTTAGTGAAAAGAAGATATTTTATTCTTTAGCATTTATCAGTTGCAATCCAGTAAGTCAGAACGATGAGTCAGGATGTCTGGAACACACACACACACACAAATTGTACTGGTACATTTATTTTCATGAGCATGTGCCCTGCAGAATGACTTTTTGGCAGCCATGATGTCTCTGGATTGTGTTTCCACTGACTGATAATAACATTGGCCCACTGCAGTTTCAAGAGGCCTATGTCTAAGCGGATAATGCCTTTCCCACTCAACCCACACTTCACTGCTGCCAAAGAGTGGCACAAGCTCTCGTGGCATGCACAGCCTTTAAAAGAGTTCTAGTGAGGGCATGCCCAGGTGGATATTCTACAAAGTCACTTCCTCTGCTTCTTGTTTTTGTAAATCTGCTTTTAAATTTTTACAGCCATTTTTGCTTAGACATCTGGTGAAATGCTCTTTCCAGGATATTAAAGACTTACAGTACATTTATGAGCACCATAGCTATTTATGAATTCCTGCTATTTACGTGTGGTTTGGATGACTATTTCATTTTGGACACCCCCTCCTTCAAAGTGAAGAAATGCATTAGAGCAATAATGATAACTTTCACACAAATATTTGTATAAAACTTTAATTTTTAGTCTCTCCCTTGCCTTTCTCTCTTTCTCTTCCCCCACCCTCTCTCTCTCTCTCTCTCTCTCTCTCTCACACACACACACACACACAATAACACATACAAAGGACAAACATACAACCAATCATCACTTCAATATTTGTTCTTTATAAATCTGTAATTTCATCCTTGGAATTTTCTACCCAAAATGTATTGTCTCTCAGTAGTTCACCTGCAGTGTCTTAGTTATTTTAGAGAATATGTCCAATATGACATGGATATTGCTGAAAGGAAACAAAACATGATGAATGTACGACTAAAAATACTTCACATGAAGGGGGAAAGGAAGCTTTGAATCAACTTTTAGAATCCCAGTCTGGTTCTATATCAACGGCCAGAAAAAATATTTTACATTTGCAGTTGAGCCAAAGATCAATTCTACCCTTGACTTCTGCGGCATTATTAATTTCCTATAAAAGTGTGTGTATGGGACTCATTGGGAAAATGAGAAATTGGGTACATTTTAATCATTTTCACTGTCAAATGTTTGGCTTGGCTTTGTGCTCATTTTTTGTCTTGCTTTATAATGTATTATGCATTATAATGTATTATTTTCTTTTGGAAGACCACATAAAATGCAGCCGGTTATGAAGATCACACATCATTAGAAAATAATATGCTAATGTGCAGGTGTATGCACATGGTAGGCAATTAAAATAAAATTATGTGTCTCTGTGTGATATGGAACCTTGAGGAGAAATATCAAAGGGTTTCTACACAGGCAATAAATAGAAATCCAGATGAGATAATATTTTTTCCAAATTAAAGTTCTTTGCTTGCCACATTTGCTGCTAATGCAACTTCCCAAATTAAAATCAATCTGTTTAAATGGTTGCTGTGGTGATAAAACGCCATTTCCATATTGCTATAGAATGAGAGAAACATTTTCCCAGGAGAATGCTGAGATAAAAATGGCAGCTTTTGGACAATGTTTAAATTAAGCATAGTTCTCATTAGCCTATATCAGAGATCTCCAAACTTGGCAACTTTACAACTTGTGAACTTCAACTCCCAGAATTCCGGGCTGGCTAAGGAATTCTGGGAGTTGAAGTCCACAAGTCAAAAAGTTGTCAAGTTTGGAGACCGCTGTCCTACATGAAGATAGATCAAGCATAGCTTACCATCCTTAAACCCTGGATCCAGAAACATATATTCCAATCTTAGCTTTGGTTCTCAGCTTAGTTTTGACAATGTCTTCTATCAAGGGTGGACAATATATATAGCCCTATTAAACTACAGCTCCCATTATCCTCCACCATTAGTTATGGTATCTGGAGCTGCAGTAAATATTTGGAAAGTCACAGAGTTCTCAAAGAGCTGCATCAGAAGTTCTGTGTACAGAGCACGCAAATAAGTCATTGCTGTATGTTTTTGTATTTTGAATCTTGTATTATTACATATTGAATCTTTAATATGAATCAGAACATTGATATTATCTTCTGAAAACTATGAACTACTGAAAAAGATGCTGAAAAATATCAACTTAAAGCACTTTTCTTAACTAATTGGCTACATTTTTCTTTTACAGTGTAGGAAGTCGGCGCCCCCCCCCCCGAGAATGAAATATTTTAGGGAATATTAAGAAGCAGGATAGAATATTTCCCCTAAAGGAGAAATGGAGAAAAAATCTTAACAAAGGCAGAAACAGCCCCAGTCTCCCTGCCTCAAGCAGAAACCTGAGGAGGCCAATCTTTAAAATGGAGATTTTGTAATCCATTCAGAAAGACTGAGCCACACTATTCATAAGCAAAATGCCTTCAGCCACAGCTCCCACAGAAGGTTGGAGCTGATGGGATTAGAAAAACAAAGACTCCTAAAATCTACATTCCCCACCCAGCTCCAAGGACAGGGCATGACCTCTCAGCCACAATGGGAGGCAATAATAATTAGAATACCAAAAGGGCACACTCAAGTACAGGTCAAAGTGCATTTTACAAGGAAGAGGCATCTCAGACACAAAGCCACAAAGAATGTATAAAAACCTACCTACTTTCAACTCCATTTTGTCAGCTGTCCCAGAACTGCATGTTGTTGCTGGTTCTGCTCATCAATATACCTTCTTTCTTAAGCACCCTCCATTTTATTCCCGGATTGGGTCTGGATCTGATTTTTCTTCCAACAGAGAACATCTTTATATAATTCCAGAGATGTTACCTTCTCCCTCAAACCCTCCACCCATTTTCAAAACTTCATAGGCATTTGCCACATCCTACCAATTTGCTAATCCACTTGCACACATTTCTGTCTTTTAAATTATCTCTTTAAATATTCTTTCTTTTAACTCCGTCCAGCTTCTTATCTTTTAAATATTATGGCTTCCAGACTTGTGTATAACATTTGTAATGCAGTCTTAGAAGAATGTAGATAAAACAGCCTGCTTCTTCCTAATTTAATACCTCACACATTTCCTACAAAAGGAAGTTAAATATACAGTATATCTGTACCATTACAAAATTAGTTAACAAGACTGAAGACTTGAAAAAATAGACAAATTGCCAAACTAGAGAAACAAACCAATAATGAAAGAAACATCTTCTTCCCAGTTATTATTGCACAGGTGGCTACACAGATATTTTCAATAATATTCTTGGCAGTAACATGGAAGCAAGTTGCCAGCCATGAGATGTTACTGGATAGTTTCATTTCATTTTCCACTTCCCAGCTATGTAATTTTCAGAAGGTCTCCTATTTCAGTACTAATCAGATTAACCCTGCGTGGGTATTTCAAAATAGCCAAAATTGCCAATGGGTCGCCACCTGCTACATAACTTGTATCAGAAAATTTGGCTAATGATGGTCAACATCAGTAATGAGAAAATAAAATATTAAGGGACTCTTCCTCAAAACCAGTTTACAGGTGTGATTGAAAAATCACATGAACCAAGACAACATATCTCCCATGCTTTGCATTTGTCTGATAAGACTGGGGAGAGTCAATGTACTTATGGTCCCTTTAGTTGAATAATACCACCTATTGAGACCCAGGAAACAGACCTACTTTGAAACGGTATATTCCCAAGATTCAGGTAGATACATAATAACAGAGTTGGAAGGTACTTTGAAAGTCTTCTAGTTCAACACTCTGCTCAAGCAGGAGACTCTATACCAGGGTTCCTCAACCTTGTCAACTTTAATACTTGTGCTGGCTGAGGAATTCTGGGAGTTGAAGTTCACAAGTCTTAAAGTTGACAAGGTTGAGGAACCCTGCTCTATACCATTCCAGACAAATGGCTCTCTAATCTCTTCTTAAAAACCTCCAAAGTGATGGAGCACTCAGAGCTTCCAGAGGCAAGCCATTCCACTTATTAATTGTTCTCATTGTCTGGAAATTTCTCCTTAATTCTAGGTTGGATAACTATTTGATAATCTTCTATCCATTACTTCTTGTCCTGCCCTCTGGTGCTATGGAGAATAGGCTGACATTCTCATCTCTGTGACAGCCCCTCAAATATTGGAAGACTGCTTTCAGGACACCTCTAGTCCTACTCGTTGATAGGCTACACATATTCAGGTCCTGCAACTGTTCTTCATACACTTGGCTTCCATGCCCATAATCATCTTTATTTTTCTCTTCACTTTTTCTAGACATCTTTTTTGTATTGTGGTGACCAAGCTGGATGCACCATTCCAAGTGTGGTCTTACCAGTGCAATATAAAGCAATACACTTCATGTGATTTTGATACTATCCCTCTGTTGATGCTGCCTAGGACGGCATTGTTCTGAAAGTCTTTAAAAGCTTGGCTAGAGTGTTTGTGGAACCCTGTTTGCTATGTTTTCTATTTGGGCTTGTGTATCTGGGCCTTTTTTCCATTCTGTACCTTCTGTTGTTTTCTATTTTTAGTATAAGTTTCTGAGAGTCATTTTGGAATCAGGCATCCACTAAATCTCATAAATAAGTATATAAACACTGCTTTTGCAGATACGTGATAGATAGATAGATAGATAGATAGATAGATAGATAGATAGATAGATAGATAGATAGATAGATAGATAGATAGATAGATAGATAGATAGATAGATAGATAGATAGATAGACAGACAGATAGACAGACAGACAGAGAGACAGGCAGGCAGGCAGGCAGGCAGGCAGGCAGGCAGGCAGGCAGGCAGGCAGGCAGGCAGGCAGGCAGACAAAGAAGGTATAGATTCAGCTAAGTAATTGGATAAAATAAATATTTTGTTCCTTACCATCTCCCAAAGAGATGATTAATCTACTGAAGGACAGTATAGAATTCCATCTCTTTGCTTTTAATCTAGAAAACTGAGCATATAATATGAATCGGTATGCAAGTTTCATATTGCTGGATCAGCACATGCCTGGTGGTTCATCTGGCTCACATATTTTGTTTGGCAAAAAAAAAACACCTTTAAGACTGATTGCTTGGATAATAAAATTATTGTAACCTTACTGGATATAGACAATTAAATTTGTTTTAACTTTGCATATTATTTTTTAAATTGTTTTGCACATTGACATTTTTATTGTTTTGGTTTTTATTCAGAGGTCTGAAAATTGGGGTGGGAAATATATATTTTTTTACAAATAAAAAAGTTTAAAGGAATTTAACAGACCATTTATGAAATAATACAGGCAAAAAAATTTCAGTTCCTTTTATTCTCTCTCCTTTGCTTTCATGAGAGAGACAAGTCCAAATAGAAATGATTACATTGTTGATTTGGGAAGCTTTGCCTATCAATAACATTCAGCACAACCCATTTGATATCTTTTCAGTTTTAACAACTAAAGTGGCCGGTCATACCGACTGCTGAAATTCTTTGTCTTTCAATTATTTTGGAAGCTAACATTTGTCTGGCCTGTCATCTACTTCATGCAATATGTCCCTTGACACTCATTGGAAAAAAAAACCCTGACAAAGAACTCTTTATGTAAGTTCACAACCAGAATATCTTTGCCAACACTTCAGAGCTATTTTGAGGTGATAGACTGTAATTATCTAACTCCGCCTAGATTTGATAACAGTGTATTAAACTAGAAAGGCCACGACTTAGCAACACCTGGTTGCTGGGAACATGATGAAGTCCATGCTGTTCTGGTTTTATATGCTGCAAAACGTTTGTGGGACACATCCACACTACAATGAGTTCTTCCAAACTGATAAACAGGAGTTCAACCCAAAGATAAAGCAATTTACAATATTGCAGCCTTTTGCTTTCCAAGAAGAAGATACTATGTCACCTATAACAATGGAAACAAATTGCTTTTGAAACCAATATATAAGTTTACATTTAGATGGATAAGAAACCCATCATACATTTTCACTGGAGATGAATAGTCCAGTCTTTCCAGGCAGATGCAATGAGGGCATGAGCAGGAAAAGAACATGCAATTTGCCACTTTTTATCCACAATAACATGAATATATGAGAAACATGCTCCTCTTAAAAAAAAACCAATATATTTAGGGACCATAGTATTAAAAACAGTATACTTTAGGAAAGTGCAAACCTATACCCTGTGGGATTCTTGATGCTCTCTGAGCTTGGTTGTTTTCTTGCAGACATTTCATTACCCAACTAAGTAACATCTTCAGTGCTAGAAGGGAGTGAGATTCTCTCTCTGTTTGTATAGAAGTGGCTTGCCCTGAGAGTGTTGGTGGTTTTTTGCTTGATAGTTCCTTAATTAGAGTGTTGTTTAATGTTTGACTTTTTGTCTGAGTTTGTAGATCCTTGAGATGGTAGACCTATACCCATCCCATAATTTATGTTATGAGATAAATAGTTTATGCAGAAGGCAGAAAAAGAGATAATAAGCAAAACCAACCTCAGATACAAAATATAATAAAATAAAAGAAAATGTAATTGAATCTGGTTTATTCCAAAGCTATTCATTAAAGCTTTCCATACCCTTATATCCTTGCAAGTTAGGAAGAAAACTCGACCACAAATTACATTAATTAGGAAAACTGCCTGTAACACCTCAAATATTGAAAGCAAGTATTGTGAATTAACTATGATTTGGGTTTTTCCCTTCTCACCTCCTTTATTACAGTGATTAGTATTTGACAGTATTTGGAATCATAAGTGAAATGCATGTTGTAGAGTTCTTCAATGGACCTTGGCTTGGGTTTTGTATTCAGATGGGACATTTTTAAAAGGGACTGTAATCAATTTATCGTGTTTGGGTCTCACTTTGTCAGTTTATACTCACTGCCTCACCAGAATTTCATATGAAGAAATGGTGATGGAAACGTTGCATATTTTAAAAAGGGAGCTAATATTTGATGGTGGAGTGCATATTTTGAAAGATGAAACAGTCAGATCAAATAGCACCCAATGGAATAGATTTTGGCTTTAAACGCTGAACATCTCCTGCCAATCACAGTAAAAAATGGAAATACTATATTAATGGACAAAAAGTCTGATCTGGTTCAAAGCAGCTTTTGGTGCTCTTTTGGGGCTGAACCAGCAACATGTCCAAACAATTCAGGTTGATCAGCAAAAGTAGAATCTGAGAATCATATTATTTAGTATGATTCAAGTCCAACTTCTTGTTGAGTGCAGAAATCCAGATTAAAGAACCTCAGATAGATATTTATCTACTCTGTGTTTGTAAAGGGGTCCTCCGCCTCTTTCTTTATAATTTGTTCCACAGTTAAACTTTTTTTATTTTTGGAAATAAGATGTAGAATTCTGCAAAAGTCCACAAGAAAATGGTTTTGGAGTTCAGAAGCATAACAATATCCTCCTAAGTAGGTAGATATACTAATCATTTCTAAAATTAGCTGCCATCTCAAAAATAATGCAACAACATAAATCATCCCATTAAATTACCATTTTGCCAATGACATTTTGAGCACACTGATTAACTACACCATTAAGGGTTCTTTTTTCTTGTTAAAATCCAATGCAGAAGTTCTTAAACTTGAAGAACTAACACATTTTTTTTCCATCACTGGGATATTTTTCCTTCTGTGATGCTGGTATACTCATGTAAAAAAGAAAACAACTCTGCTATGATCTTATATAGTATTGCCTCAGAATCTCTTATACATGGTATTTTAGGGATGCGGCCATACTCTCCTTGTATAAACATCATCAAAATAATTATGGCACTGTTTCATTTGCAGTCACTTTTTTCTACAGGTTTATTCAGGGTAGAAGTGCACACTGTGATATCATTTGACATTTCAGCTGCTTATTTTCCCAACTGATATTTGCTAAAGACATACCATAGTTTTGGTGTCTTTTCAAGTCCAACTGCCAAAATGAATGCAAAGCAAGCAAATATTATTCTGCTGTCTTTATTTCTATTGCCTTTATTTTATCAAACTGTATAACATTACTCTTTTGGCAACATTTGACTTGCAGTTTTGCCAGAATGCTTGTCAAAGAGTAAAAATGCATGCTAGTCTTTACCTGCTTCAACATGTTGGGCCTCATGTGTTCTTTTTCCTTTATTTCTTAATATACTTGTTTCCAATAAAATAACCATTAATGTCTTCATTGCACCTAAAAAAAATATTTCTGCATTATCATCTAAAGCCTTCAATGAAGGGTATAGACATTTGCCTGTCTTAAGATTTAGTTTGTATCCACAGACTTTCTCAAGCTGGTAGGAAAAAAATCCTAAATCTCAGGATTAACATTCAAGATTGTGCTAGTTGGGAGTATAAATAGAAGGGGATACATATAGGGTTGAACTGTTTTTTGTGCCCTCTTAGCCTGGTGGTTTTCTTGCAGATATTTCATTACCAAATAGATGACAGTGCTAGCAAGTACTGATGATGTTACCTAGTTTGGTAATGAAACATCTGCAGGAAAATACCAAACTCAGAGAGCACTAAGGACCACAAAGTTAGAGAGTTCTGGCTTCAGTTGGAGACCCCCAACACAGAGCCTTTGTGGAAGGCTTCCTACAAAACTTAATGCTGGAGGAGCAAGAGAAGTTAGAACAGGAACTGGAAATAGAGATAGTGCTTTTTAGTTGAAATAGCCTTGATACTGATAAAATCATCTGGGAACAGAACCGTACCTTCATCACAATGTGAAATCTTGCTTGGAAGAATGACCATGTCAACATAAAGTATCTAATGATTCACATGAAACTTTGGCCGAACTTGCCCTTAAAATCCTTCATCTCAAAGGTGCAGTGAAGAAAGGCAGTTTGGTACAGAGGTTAAGGCATCAGGCTAGAATCAGGGAGACTGTGGGTTCTAGATCTGCCTTAGATGTAAAGTCAGCTGGATGACCTTGGGCCAGTCACTTTTTGTGCCCTCAGAAGCAGGCAATGACAAACTATTGAAAAACCTTGCCAGGTGAACTAATCTAGACAGTTTCCAGGAGTCAAAAACAGACTCAAAACAGTCTCCTACAAAAAAATATGGAATTTTGGATGGACTTAGTATCTTCCAGATCCTTACATCTCAGGGATGGAGTGATAGACATGCTCATCTATGGAGTCTTCACTTTCATGTCTTCTGATCATTTACCCCTTTTTGTTTATAGGGTTCTCACTTTTTCAGAGACATCTCAGTTGTATCTAGAAACTATCAGATGGAGAAAGGCTGCTGTAATATCTCACCACAAACTTACAGGAGGTGTTTTCCATGGGAATGTTGCTGAAAACAGCAGTTTAGGATTCTTTTGCTGCAGGCAGAAACCAAATGAAAACAGGAGAAAAAAAGGCACTCTCTTTGCAATAGGAAGTTCCACAGTCTTCATGAAAATATTTTCTCATAGGTAGCTGAACTGTTATTATATACCAGGTCACATCTTTATCATTTCCAATATACAGACATGAAACTGTCCTTCTTTTGAAGTGGAACAGAACCTCCATCCAATATAAGGAGCTATTGAAGGAGGATTGAAAAATAAACATTAAATGCTGCACAATATTAAATCAGTGGGAGCTGAAGTCAGTTTGTGGTCCTTCAGCTTTTAAGAAGGCATGCAGGCAAATATCAATGTCTCCTGCTTCTTGTGTCCTGAGATTGCCAGCAGTTTTTGATAGTACCCAGAGACATGAGGTTGTATAAATCTACCTCTTTGTTCTAAGTTGTGGTGGAGGTGGGGAAACAGGCAGTGGTGGGATACAAATATGGTAACAACTGGTTCTCTGCTTCTGGAAGTCCATTCTGGGCCTGGGCAACAAAAAATTAGCTACCGGTTCTGCCGAACTGGTGCAAACTGGCTGAATCCCACCACTGGAAACAGGGTTTATAAATAAAGCACTTCATTCTCCTATAGACAAAATTAGGATATATTCTCCATGGAAAATACTTAGCTTAAATGCATTTTTTTTGTTTATATATTTTATCATGAACTGACATGCAGAAATTTAGAATGTTTTCCATTTTTGATTTAATGATGACTGATTTTATTAAATAACTCCATCTCGTTAATTTTTGTTCATTCAGAATTGGGGGGAAAGCTTAGCAGATGCATGTGAATAGGACATTTACATAGTTCCAAGGTAGCCAGAGTTGTAGAAACCGGTTCAACACTTATGTGTCTTATCTATCTACTATCTACTGATTATTAACAATAATGAAGAATAAATGGTGGTTCTAGAGAAAACATTTCAACATGGTAACTAAGAGTCAAGACTGACTTGATGGTACATAATCCATCAAAGCTAAATAGTATTACTGTCATCTGGTTATCCATATTAGACTTGTTTTTATAATAGCTGTAACAGAAGGGGAGTTCTAATCTATTGCAATGTAACAGCCCCTTTGGGATGAAAAATTGTTTTTTGTCTGAATAAGCCCTCCCTGAATTTCACCTTTTGCACCCTGGTGTCATTCCAGCTAGGAAGAATCAGAACTGTGTTTCCACTTGTTTGGAAAGTTGCTAAATACTATATTTCTTGGTTTTTTTAAATACTATATTAGATTGTGCAGCCAACACATGCATTTTCTAATCCTGGTTATTGGCATTTCTCACCTGTCTTCCACAACATTGGCATGTTGGATGCACCTATCTTCCACAACATTGTCCAATTCAAAAGTTGAAAGCTATCAGCAGAGCTATAAATGCTACAGTAGATATTGTAGGGTATAATCTAGATTTTCCTTTTTTTTTTTTTTTATCATAACAAGTTTTATTAGTTTTTGTTTGTTTTACAGCCAAGTGCTTGTAACACATCGTGGAGATAGGGCACTCCAGGGAACACAACAAAAAATACAGTCATACATATACAATTTAAACTACTACTTTAAAAGTTCCCTCTTATGGTATACAATTCGAGCATTCCTAAAATATAAATTGTTTCTCACCTCTATTATTCCAATTTCAATTTATATTTCTCAATCAAATTATATCTCTTATTATATTTCACATATTATGTAAATAAACATGAATTTATATATTTTAAAACTATTTCATTAGACATAGTAATATAATAACATTATAATAATAATAATAGGACAATAATTATTTCTATCATAAACAAGTAATATAACTATTATATCTTAATATTTCTCAACTATATTCTATTTCATATATTCTATCCAATATTTTCATAGATCAGTCCACGTCCCTAAAAGATTCCTCAATTGTTTCAGTTTAATCCATTTAATATCTCACTAATTACCATTCACCAGTCTCAATCTCAATCTAACTCCTTTAATTATAAATTTTCCAATTATTCTTATTGCCATTCCAAATCATACTCAAATCCATAATTTAAATCTAGTGTTGACTCATACCAAAGTGACCTTAAAGATCTCAAAAATATTAGTTCAATCAATGTCCAGAAGCCCTTTTTACCCATCAAATAAAATTTTAACTCTTATTTTTAAATCTAATTATAGCTTTCTTTTTGTGCCAGGTAGGTTTCCACAACAGGGCTTCTAAGTCCTCCCATCTTAGTAACTGGCTAAAGGCCTTTTCCCACCATTGAGTCCAATCATATTCTTTTTCTCTTTTATCCAGTGTTGTCTGTACTGTCATGTTGTCAACGTTTTTTGTGCCTCCTATTTGGAAGTCCAATCCTGTTGCTTTTAAAGTTGTAAATGTTTTAGTTGAGTTCTGCCTTTGATCATCAAAGAAATCCATCATGTAGGATGTGTCCTCTTCCTCTTCAATAAATTCAGTAGATTCAATAGATTGTAAATGTATTTCATCCATCTCATTAAGTTGTAGATCTGATTGTCTATCATAGTCAATCAAAGGTTGAGCTTCAATTTTTAATTCTGAGTCCTCCTTGAATCTAAGCGATCTAATATGTTCTTTAAGTTCCAGTCTTGCTTCCAAGATTTTTTCTAATATAAGTCCATAATTAATCTGTGAATAGGATTCCATCTTATTCTTTTTTTTTTTTTTTAGAGAAGTTCAGCTTAAAAAATAGATTGCAGCGTTATAAAATATAAAATGCAGACAGAAATATATTTCCAAAGAAAGATAGAGGAAAAAAAACAACCAATAGTCAAGACCAGCACAGAGATAAAAACTGGCAGTCAGTTGTTATATTGTAATCCAGTTTGGGCATCAGGCCAAAATCAGGAAGTGGGAGTTCAAAGAGCAAGTTACATTGTATCAGTCTGTTTCTGGGCTTCATGCCAAGTCCCAGGATGCATTGTATCCAAAATAATCTACATAAGTCCGCCCAGAGAGCAAAAAGTTTTTTAGGCAGTAGTGTTCAGGAGGGGGGGGGGAACAAAGAACATTCCACCCCCTCCCTAAGGATTTTCACCTAAACTGAAGATAAACAAGCCAAAAGAGAAAGTCACAATAATCCGGATGCTCGAGTTCCAACTGCTTATGTAGACAAAATAAAATAGTAAAAAAAAAACAATAATTGTTTTTCCAAAGCCCGTTTTCCCCAGTAATCAAACGCTGCTTTCTCAAAATAGGGAAATAGTTCTTAAAGCTGTTAGCAGGGAAAAAGGTAAATTAACAAGAGGGAAGGAAAGGTCTCACCCGGATCTTCCACGGTGGTTCTTTTCGCTTAGATGTTGCTGTGACTTTCGGCTGGAGCAGCTGAGTGATCGGCCATGTTACTGGCCGATCTTTTCCCCGTCGGCCCAAAGGTGGTTTTCTAGGACCGCAGAGGGAGCCGCCGCTCCCTCCGCGATCAACGAATGCCCTCCTCTACGGTGGTCGCCCCTACAGGGCGACTTTCGACCCTATCCAGGGTCTACCGGCGGGGGGAAACCGGACGGCCAAGAGAACGAGTTCTCTGCACGTCCGCGGGCGCTGCGACTTGTTTGGAAAGTTGCTAAATACTATATTTCTTGGTTTTTTTAAATACTATATTAGATTGTGCAGCCAACACATGCATTTTCTAATCCTGGTTATTGGCATTTCTCACCTGTCTTCCACAACATTGGCATGTTGGATGCACCTATCTTCCACAACATTGTCCAATTCAAAAGTTGAAAGCTATCAGCAGAGCTATAAATGCTACAGTAGATATTGTAGGGTATAATCTAGATTTTCCAATTTGTTTACATTACAGAGTTATAAAAAAGATAATTCTTTTGTATAGCCAACAACCAGGAGTTGAAGTCTCTACTTATGTGGAAATTAATGGATTGGGAAGGTCAACATCTTTCTTTCATGAAGGACCAATATAAAGATAAGTGAACTATTAGCATCTCAACAGGTTGAAGGATCTTCAGGATCTTCTGTCTAATACAGAAAATGTATTTATGATAGAGTTTGTTGTCATTTTAACAGTTTGGAGAGGATTGTGTACTTTTTAAGACAATGAACAAATTTTTGATATATTGCTCTAAAGTGTAATGTATCTTAAGTGTGATAATAGAAAGATAGATAGATAGATAGATAGATAGATAGATAGATAGATAGATAGATAGATAGATAG